>JAPWDM010000001.1:29236569-30436569 GCA_035578155.1 Brachynemurus nebulosus | reverse complement strand
AGTGGGACGCGGTAATTTTTCCGTGGTTAGTTGTAAATCTAGTAAAGTCAGCAAAGTAAGTACCTGAAAATATTTTTAAATTTTAACCAAAATTTGATTTTCTTTCAATTTTCCTATTTTAGCGAAGTCATATTGGTGGATTATTGGGAGTCGATTTAGATGGAGATGAAAACGCTGAATCAGATCGCCAAGGTCAATGGTTACGTCGTCGACGGTTAGATGGTGCCTTAAATCGGTGCCCCCGCGATTTTTATCCTCGAGTGTGGGGTGTTTTGGAACGTGTAAGTTTGAAATCCGACATGATTCGCAAAATATACATAGATTAAACGTATTTTTTCGGTAGTGTCAAGGATTAGCAATCAATGGACGAGTATTACCGCAAAGTTTGACTCAAGAGATGACACCTGGTGAATTGAAATTTGCGTTAGCTGTTGAAACTGTTTTAAATTCAATTCCACAACCAGAGTATCGTCAATTGATTGTCGAAGCTTTGATGGTGTTGACATTGGTGTCAGAGCATAATGTTGCTCATTCACTTGGAGGAATTATTGCCATTGAGGATATCGTTCATAAAGCCAACAAAATATTTTTAGAAGATCAGGTAAATATTGATTATTTTTTGAAACAGAGGTTTGGAGGCTTATTTTTAACCTTTTGTAGATGAAATGCAACGGAGATGCAACTCTTTGCTGTGCCAAACCACGCGAACAATGGGAGATGTCACAAACTGGAGGACCACTTTGTGGTGGCGCCGCGTATATTTGTCAACATTTTTACGACAGCGCTCCAAGTGGAAGTTATGGAACCATGACGTACATAACTAGAGCTATAGCTTCGCTGTTGGAATGTTTGCCAAAACAAGGAGATTTAGACTGTACAATTAGTTAATCATTGATTTTTTTATTACAGTAATTTGTTTTGTTTTGTTTTTTAAACTATCTCAAGCTACAGGGATTTATATTTTAGTAATGTTATTCATAGATGCTGCACTTGTTGGAAACAAACAAAAACAAAAAACTATTTATATCTGTTTCATTTTATTATAATCCTAAATACGTAGCTGTCACTCGTTACATGTAACTTTAAGTTTAGCGATGGGTGATTATAAATGACATAGTGAAATTATTCGATTATGAAAATATTTCAAAATATCTCGATTGCGATCAAGTTAGTTACTAATGTATTGGGAAATCAAATAGAGGCAATAGTTTAATATTTAGCCTACCGGCACTAGTTTCTTCATTCGTCACCAGATGGCAAAAATTGACACTTAAAAAAGTCCGTTTTTATTTTAAAACAGTAAATTATTATAAAAAAAAAAAATTGTATTGTATTTTGTAAACAACATAAATTTTGTGAATTGTCAAAATCTACTAAACAAACCTTGCCTACTGGCAATAGTTATTTTTTTGACCACTAGTTCGTCATTTAAATCAGTATAATCGAATGATTTGAACTAGCTCGAGAAATTATTCAATTACGATCACAATTAGTTATTAGTAACATCAGTGTCAAACGAATATGAAAGGATGACAGCAGTAGAAAATTGTACGATTGAACCAGTATATAATAGAACGAATTGAGTTAAACCGATAAATCATTACATTATGAAAATATCTCGATTATGGTCACGATTAGTTACTAACATATTAGTATTAAGACCGGTGTTATAAAACTGAAATAAATCGATAGATAATACTATCCTTAGGTTAAATTTATTTGATGAATAAAAGTTAATTGCGTATTATAAAACATTCTGTCGACTAAAATAGTTATCCTTTGATTTACCGACTGAATCGATTATGTAAATCGTTCATAATCGCCCACCTCTATTTAGGTGTATACTCGCACTTGTATTGTTTCGTTTTATTTAGACTGTTTAGATTTAGTTTTAAAAAAAACTTATACGCTTTAACAGCATGCAATATTATAACCAAGAATGTCTCAATGCTTAGGAATTAGGTGGATGAAAAGACATATTTAATCGATTATAGTAAGTTATAAAATTGCTTAGTTAATTAAAGTGCCTTGTGTGGTAGATACAGTTCATAAATTATTAAATATATCTTTGTAGAAAATATATAAAATTTTTATATTTTAAAAAGTTTGTTTTAGATATTTATTTTTATAAAAAAAAATATTAATAAACCAAATTACAGTGCCAACTATTGTTTTATTTTGATCACCAATCGTATTCCGTAATTTTTGAAAGAAATTTCGAACACTAAAAACGAAAAATTATTCTCCAGAAATTTAATTTTCATTTTTTAAACTAAATGTATTTTTCGGAAGGTTTTCACCCCAAAGAGATTTTAGATAGATATTGTTGATATTGTTATGTAAGATGTCATTGTAAATGGAATTTCATACCGGGTACGATTATGTAATTAAATTTTAACATATTCAAAAAGACTAAAATTGGTCAGCATTTTAAGAAAAAACAGCAAAATCATATATAGTGTAAAAAAGAAAATGTTATTTTAAGAAGATGTAGAAAAAGATAGAAACATATAAATATATAATATTAAGGTAGCAAGTTAAATGTGTGCTCGCTTTTAAGCAGTGTGCTTGCGAGCGGCGTTGTTATGAATAGGCTCATTATTATTTTCTTTCTCGATGTTCTTATTTTTCTAAAATAATTCACTGTTGAGAGATTTACTTTATGAAACTCCATTTTAAATATTGAAAAATATTTAAAGTTCGATTACTTTGTCTATAATATTTCACGAATTAAAAATTATTTTTATTTTTACTGAACGTGTTTTCAACCTTTCGGTCATCCTCAGAGTAGAAAGATGAAAATAATTAATGGGAATTTATAGGTAAGAAAGATATATAGGAGGGGTGTAATATTATTGAATTGGGAAAACCCATAAAATTTTGTATCGAAGTAACTAACTATACGTGTAAAGAAGAAAGCAATTAAACCAGTTTGTAGGTAACTGGTTTAATTGCTTTCTTCTTTACACGTATAGTTAGTTACTTCGATACAAAATTTTATGGGTTTTCCCAATTCAATAATATTACACCCCTTCTATATATCTTTCTTACCTATAAATTCTCATTATTTTCATCTTTCTACTCTGAGGATGACCGAAAGGTTGAAAACGCGTTCAGTAAAAATAAAAATAATTTTTAATTCGTGAAATAGACAAAGTAATCGAACTTTAAATATTTTTCAATATTCTTATTTTTCTGTCTTCCAATATATTTCCTCAAATGTATCTCACAAGTAAAGGTCCCGAGGCCGTACCTATCGATTTTGATGAAATTTGGATATATTGTAGAACACAAAAAAAAAAAAAATAAGCGACACGTATTTTTTTTTGTCGGCGGAAAAACGGTTTGAAGGAATGAAATCATCCCCTACTCTTCAATGTTGCTTCAACTTAATTTTGAATTGGTGGATTTAATTTCTACTTTATTCTGATGGTCTTAAACTATTTAACATGACAAAAACTTCTTGAAATACTCAAATAGTACGATTACTTCGACACAGTCACCTCCTAGTTAACTACCCTAGTCTTAATATTAAAAATTTGAGCAAAAACAGGTCAACTAGATTTTTTGACGTACACTTCAAATCTGTAAAGAAAATTTTAATATTTTTAATTTTTCATCCCTTTTTTTTCAAAATTAACTGCAAAATTTTAACCCCTAACCAGCTCTGTTGGGGTCGGCTGAAAAATGCCTAAATAAAGTTAGTCGAGTACCGATTAATCGTGTAATCACCCGGCATCATTAACCCTTTTAAACAAACCATATGGAAAAATTTTTTTGTCTCAAAATGCCTGATTTTTTACTGCCAGTGATAAGTACAATAGATATGGTTACAAAAAAAGAAAAAATCAAAGATCCCAACATCAAAAAAGTGAACTCTAGGAATTTGCAAAATATAAATTATACTAAACTATGTTGATAAAATTGAACATTATTTAGAATTAGACCGTTTTTCGGAAAGTCTGTCACAGATGGCGGCACCTGTACCAGTGAATATATACATATCAGTCATTTTGAGCCGCTATATTGCAGGACGAGTTAACTCGTCTTAATAATTTAAAGACTTAACCTTAAAACAAAATTATCTCAAAAATATTTCTATGCGTGTCCGTATAATACAATAATACTGACAAACTAAATTTAAAAAAAAATATTGAACATTACACATAAAAACAAAAAGTAATACTGTTTAATCTTCAGTACTACAATATAAGTCTATAAACATACAATAATATTGAACAATATTTGAATTATTGTTAATAATATTGTGTGACGCGTGTGTGCGTGGGCATACTAACATTATTTTTTAAAATTTTACGTACAATCCAATCTTTAGAGCTATATCTGAAAAAATTCTGGTTTTCTGCTTAATTTTTCACAATTATAAAACAAATGATTTGGTGACTCCTTTTGTAAAATTGATATAAATTTTAAGGATAGGTGAGAAGGAATTTGTAAGAAGATACTAGATTTAGGTAAATAAAATATAAATGTATTTTTTGATATAGGAAATAACAAAAAAATAACAATTAAAAATGGTATATTTTCAGACCTTTTTCAATTTATTACAATTTACTATAATATCCAATTTGACTATATCGAGTACTTCTCAGGTTTCTTTCTTGGTAAATGGATTGATTCTACTAAGCCAAGAACTGCAAAACAAAAAACATATTTTATATTGATTTTTGCAATATAAAGGCTCTAGATTCCTTAATTCGAAACTTACACTTCACTTTTTGCTTTATCTTCGATTTCTTCAGTACCAGCTTCTTTAATTCCAGCTTCCCGTAATTTTTTAATTAGTTCAAAACGAAGTTTATGTTTTAGTGGTTCTTTTTTCTCGGCTAACGTTTGTTCAGTCCGTAATTTTTTACATGCTTCTGGAAACGACAAACCGTACCAATCGATTTCTTCAGATGTATACTAAAAAATATTTTTAATACTTAAATTTCTCCCAAATCTTCCAGTACACCAAATATTCGTTATACATGGTGGTCACAGATTTTTAAAAATCAAATTCCCTGACTTTTCCAGGTTTTCCAGAAATTTTATTAAGAAATTCCCTGACTATTTTATGAAAAATGCCACCCCTATTTTAAGTAAATGACGAGCAAAAAAAAAAAAAATAAATAAATAAACAAATACGCGCTAATTTTTAAATCTAATCTCAAAACAAGTGAAAAATTGATTGAAGTTTTATCCCTAAATATAAAAAAAAATTTTTTCCAGTCTTCTGGTAAAATTCCCTGACTTTTCCAGAAAGTAAAAATTCCCTGACATTTCCAGGTTTTCCAGTAATATGGCCACCATGTTATAAAGTACATAAATAAACGTAGTTCGCTCCCTGTCTAGACACAATAGGTACTGCAGGTACTACTTGTACTTTACATTATGCATTGTGCAGCACACCTAATACATACCTGTGGTATCTATTGTATCCAGACAGAGAGCGAATTACGTTTATTTGTAGAGCCTATAGCGAAAATTTGGTGTATTTTAAACTTAAGCAATGTGACTACAAAGTTTGTGACCTGTTTCGATCAACACGATCACTATCTAACAAAAGGTCATGAAAAATGAAATAAAAAATTCTTCTAGAATTTCCTTGCAGTGCAGTTTTTGAAAAAATTAACACTTAAACTTCTAAACTACGGTTTGAAGTTACTAACATAACATTCTTACTATTTGAACATAATGATTTTGATCGAAACATGTCATAAATATGGAATACCATAATTAAAGTAACTGTAGTTTCTATTAAATTTAAATGCACTTACTGAACTTAAATATTTATTATATTGGTTATAAACTTCTTCGCGTTTTTTAGGATCATTTTCATAAGCAGGACATTTTTGTTCGAGCGCCTTCAGTATTTTACGTTTTATTTGTAACGCTAACAGTGATTTTAAATCGCAAGCTAACGTTTTTAGTAAATAATGATCAAATCCATAATTTTCGTGGATCAATTTCAAGGTCCGTTCAGTTAAAATTACCGACATATATTTATCTAACACCTCACTATACACAACAGATCTTTTCAGTACAGGGACCCAAAAATGAGGAACTTTTTGACGATACGGCGCCCTTCTTTGAAATCCTTTGACTATACCCTCGCCACCCCAAATACCTTGATTATGTTCCGGTGGGTATATAACTGGTATTGGAATATTTTGTACTGGTTTACTAGAATATTAGAACTTTAAGTAAATTGGATCCATATTTAAGGATCTTGTGTGTAACTTACACTTCGCCTGTTAATTCATTACGATCCCACTGTTCATCGCGATGTATATAGTGTACCGCCGTTGGTGTGGTCAATTTCCATTCTTTCCAAAACTTTTTGTAGGCTTCTGGTAGTTCAGCTCCAATACCCTTATCGAATGTACCAGGTCTACGCCAACCTCTAAGCATTTTCGCTCCCTAAATATAAAAGCACTTTTAAATATGTTTCCAATGTTTCGAGTATTTATAAGAATTTGTACAATTTACCTGTGCTGTACAACTAGCCATTTTAATTTAATTAATAAAACAATTTGGAATCCAAAGTTTATTTATATCATTTATATAACAAGATTAGCTTAAATATCATAACCTCTGTTTGAATAATTTTTAACACAAAAGACAAAATATGTACACTTCAATAACTAAAATCTAGTGGAATCTTTTCCTTTTAGGTGTCTTAAAATTTTGGAATTCAGATTTACTAGCGTTATTAGGATTATTCTTTTTATTTACTATAATTTGACGTTTGTATTAATTAATTGGATATTATAGAAGCAATCGAAGCAACAGAAGGATTGGATTGACCAAATTCAGGATTAATTTTTTTTACATATTTCGTCATATGATAAAGGTGATAAAGTATTGACGACAGATATGACAGATATTATTTTTTTTTTAATTATACACATAAGTATGTATGATATGTATTATGATGATACATAAGGATGATTTCTCAAAATAATTGATGTCTTTTATTCGTATTTTAATGACTGACTATTTTAACTGAAAAAGTATTTATTTGATGGCAAACTCAAAATTTTAATCAACAATCTTTATTTTTGGTAAATTACAAATTAGATCGAAAGGGTATAGCAAGATAAGCATAGGGAAATGGCCCCCATAGCCGATGTCTGTAATAATTTATACATATGCAGCATAGAACACTAGAAGCCAACTAATATCAAAAAAGTGTAATTCGCTTGGAGTCATTTGTAGGCCAGTCACAGCTTAAGGCATGTAGTCAGTCAGTGTCCGTCGCCGAACACACAGTACATTGTTAGACATTGCTTAGACACTGTTACTTAAATTGGACAGCTTGGTCTGTCCCATAATACGTGTGTTGTAGTCGTTGTAGTAGTATGTGTGAATACGCACACAGACGCAACCATTAAACCAATACCACTGCAAACAGTGTGTATCTAGACCAAAAGAGTGGGGAGATTTACGTCACTAACTCATTACAAGTGGAACAGAGACATAGACAATCTAGTTTGACCCCTTGATATGCAGTAACATTGGTACCTCAAGTGATTACCAAATATAGGGTCATTGACTCTTAACCTTGATTTGTCCTTAAGATATTAACCAAAATATGTGTGAGTGCTGTAATTTTTCAAACTCAATTTTCTCAAAAACAACACCTAGAAAAATAAAACCGACGCAAAAATTTAGGTAATACTTGGGGCTAGGGTTGCCAGGTCTTAAAACCGAAGAGCCGGACAGATCAGTCAGTTTAGCCGGATATTTGGGTAAAAAAGTCGGACACCCTTAATTTTTTAGTCTTAGTATAATACAACTATTTTTTTAAAAGTAAAACAAGGCTTTTTTATCAATTGCCATAAAATTTTCTTAAATTTTAATGAAACAACAATAAATTAAATGAATCAATTTTCTTTATCATTAATCATTCAATATTAATTACAATATTAACTCGGCGTGTGTACACTATATTTTCAACACGGTGTGTACACTGGGTCTTTCAGAGAACGGTCGTGTTTTCAAAGTTTTCTAGGCTTCCAAAAAATCTCAAAAAATTCTGAATTACTTTTTGGAGTGTCTACTACATGGCCCAGCAGTTTCCAGAGTCAAAAGTTTAAAACTGTTATTAATAAAAATCGACCAGTAGTCCAAAAAACATGAAAAATAAAATTTTGTAAAAAAATTCCTAACTCTACAATGAAGGAATATTAAAACCAATGGTTTTAGGCTTTTATAGCTTATACTATGAGCTTTCAAATGAATATAATTTTTTTTGGCATTGGCTCCAAAAAGTTGAATTATTCAAGCACCTGAAAATGGGGAATATTTACAGGCAAGTCATAATAAACGGAACAGTAATTATTTGGCACAAAATGAGTTTTTATTATTGAAAATATAAAAGAAATTAAATAATAATAGAAAAAACAGAAACAGCAAGAAAGTAAAGAAAAAAAAATGGAGCAAAATTTTGTTTTACCTATATAAAAAAATGAAAAAAATGAAAAAATAAAGTCGCGATTCCACTGCTGTGCACGTTATCCATGTCATCTAAGGTAGATCCATCAATGAATTATAACGGTATACAGTAATTTATTTTAGGTTTAAAAAAACTGAAAAACTACGACAAAGATAAAAATTACACCATTCACTTACCTTCGAAAATACTGACGCCGTGTGTACACTGACCCTTTTAGGAAATGGATGAAACTTTCACTCGTTCGCATCAGCAAGTCAATCGCCAGACCCGGGCATCCATTGGACCTTGAGTCTCCACTACTAACTAGATTTTTTACGGAGGGTAGCCAAAGCTCGCGCTTTATTCATGAGAGAGAAATTTGAGTCTTAAATGTCGACTGTTCCTTTAAAGACCCAGTGTACACACACCGGGTTAATTTGAATAATTGCATGGCAATAGTAGTTAGCAATAACTACTATTACAATTTGCAATGAAAAACAAAATTAAACAAAACGCTAATGAACTAAATAAACTTTAAAATAATTGTAACATAAAATAGGTAATTAATATTTTTCATTGGCAGACATCTGCTTTAAAAGCTCACTTTCTTTTAAAATTGAGTTTTAAAACTCTTTACAAGTCAAATTTTTAAAATTAAACTGTACAACCAACATTTTGACTATAGTATCGACATTTAATTTGTTGCTTGATTTGACCATTGTTGACCTATTAAAGAAAAAACTCTTTCAACATTTGCATTATGACCTTGAATGGAAAAATAAAACTAACAAATAGTGAGGAATTCTGAAAAGCAATCTATATTACAAAAAAAAAAAACTAAATAAATAAATAAATAAAAAGGATTCATGAATCAAATCACGGACGGAGCGGAAACCAACACATAACAAATGTAAAAAAAATAATGGTCAAATTTAAAAAGCCTAACAAAAGCTGGATAGGCCAGACACCGTCTAATTTGGCCGGACACGCAACCACAAAGCCTGATTGTGTCCGGCTTTATCCGGACGCCTGGCAACCCTACTTGGGGCTATATTATATATTTTTTGACATTTTCCCCTAAATTTTAAAAGTTCAAAATAATTGCATAAAAAATATATTTTATTTTTTAGTATGGTTCTAGTATACTTACACCATTCAAAAAAATACAGAATATTGTTTACCTTATGTACAGTAAGGTACATACAATTTGGTGTACTATTACAGTACACCAAATTTCATCAAAATCGAAGAGGCGCTTTTTTAGTAATAAATAATTTATTGAGTATATGGTATGTATTAACCGTAGAAAAAAGTGCTTAAAAATAACTGTATAAAAAAAATGTTTAATTTTTTGGTAAATTTCTAGTATACTTACACTGTTCAAAAATTTCAGTATATTGTTTAGCCTATGCTACACCAAAGCTCATCATAATAGAAGATGCGCTTTCTGAATAATAATTGATTTATCGAATATTATATAGTAGGTAATAACAGCCTTATTTTCTAATTATAGGAGCTGTGTATCTTACCTAGGTACACCGCATCAAAGCTTATTAAAATCAAAAGGATGCTTTGATATGGTATAAGTAGATAAGATAGAAATTAATAAATTAATTATTACTCAAAAAGCACCCTTTGATTTTAATAGGCTTTGATGTGGTGTAAGTAGATAAGTTGCACAGCTTCTATAATTAGAAAATATTGCTGTTATTACCTACCACGTAATATTTGATATGTCAATTATTATTCAAAAAGCGCATATTCTGTTATGATAAGCTTTGGTGTAGCATAAGTAGATAGGTTAAACAATATACTGCATTTTTCTGAACGGTGTAAGTCTACCAGAAATTTACCCAAAAATTAATTTTTTTTATACAGTTACTTTTAAACACTCTTTTCTACGGTTAATATACGTACGTAATTTCTACGTACCATACACTCAATTAATTATTTATTACTCAAAAAGCGCCTCTTCGATTTTTATGAAATTTGGTGTGCTGTAAGTACATAAGGTAAGCAATAACCTGTATTTTTCTTGAAAGGTGTAAGTATACTAGAACCGTACTAAAAAAAAATATATTTTTTATACAATTATTTTGAACTTTTAAAATTTAGGGAAAAATGTCAAAAAAATATATAATATAGTCCCAAGTATTACCTAAATTTTGGCGTCGGTTTTATTTTCCTAGGTGTTATAATTTGTGAGAAAATTGAGTTTGAAAAATTACAGCACTCACAAATATTTTGGTTAATATTTCAAGGACAAATCAAGGTTAAGGGTCAATGACCCTATATTTGGTAATCCCTTGGGATACCAATGTTTTTACATATATTATTACAGACATCGGCTATGGAGGCCATTTCCCTATGCTTATCTTGCTATACTCTTTTTTTTAAGCAGGGACACGAGTAAAATTAAATGAAATATGTACCGTAAATTGGATTGAATTAAAACTTGACATTGTATTTTTTGTAATTCTTTAACACTTCCCTACTCTTTAATATGTTGTACATTATTTTTTTTTTAAATTTTTTTATACGTGCATAGTTACAACTTTATTATAGTATATAATAAAAAATTTTTGAGAAACTTTTCAAAATTGTGTAATATCTAGAAATAAATGTACAGAAATGTTGTATTTAATGTATTTATAAAAATCTCGAATAACTTGACAACCTTAAAAGGCTTGAAACTACAAAAGAGTAAAAAACTTGCTACATTTACATGGTTTACACCGTTTATACTTTACATTATAAAAATCGATAATTTTGTATTGATATTTTCAGCCCATCGCTACCAGTAAGGGTAATAATTTTTCTTTATGTTTAGTAGACTGCCGGTTCATCGCCCTCGCCCACTTTCATTTGTAATTGACAGTTTGTCAAATATGGAGTTTTATATAAATGATAAGTTATCAATATTAACTTATTTGTTATTAAAAAATTACTGACAGAAAATATGTTTAACGTCAATAATTTCCGGTTCGATTTTAACAAGTCTCAATTTTTATTATGCTACTAATTTGTATTTTTAAACATAATTGTCTCAAAATGAATATGTGATTACAGGTACGTAAGTAATTGGTCTTAAATAAGGATTATCTTTAACTGATAAGATTAAATTGCTTATAACTAAAGTATAATAATAATAGTGATTAATCATTTATTTATGTTTCTGTAGAATATAAGATGTCAGGTGGTGCAGGTAACAAGAAACGTGTGTCCGGTAGGGCGCAAGGGTGGGAGGAAGCTGGTGCTGAATTTTATTCAGAAAGTTATCCGACCGGTGATATTGAATTGGATGTTTTTCAAAGAGATCCCTCTCATATTGCTACACTTTTACCCAGTAAACAATCGCGTTTTGGTAATATTTTCAAATTATCACTCCTTTCAAAAAATATATTTTCTAAAATTTTGCGTATTGTAATTTAGCAACAACAAAACATGGAACTCGAAATACAGATAATCGAACTATGAGGCGTAGAACATCTACGCGATCTAGACAATCAACCGCTCGTCGGGCTTCTACAGTAAATCAAGATATACATGTTTCTATGATGCCAGATTTATCAGGTATTGTCTTTATTTAACATTTTGTCAAATTCGTTCATTAATTAATGTATTTCAATTTTCTAGAAAATTTATCGAATGAGGAGCGGACTTGGGAGGAAATAATGTTGATTAAAGCGATGCCGATACCTATGTATCAGAAAAAAGAAATGAAGGCAAAATTGCAGGTAAACAATTTTGATATTAGGTAATTTAGTTTTTGGGTACAAATATGAGAATAAATTTAATTTTGAACCTTTAAACCTAAACACAATGATCTTATTTCGAAAGAATTTTTGATACAAATTGTGATATGTAATATTCTTCTTAAAAAACAAATTTTTAAAGCTAAATGCCCACTGGCAATAAATATTGTAGAAGTCGACTTCTATAAGTATTTTTTCATGTGGAAACAGCCACTGCAAGTTAACTTCTGCAATTATTTTCAAGTTGAGTAGGTTTTTTTTTGCTTTGTGTGTAAACAATGTGTTTACACATAAAAAGGATATCAACTGCAATTAAATTACCGCAAGTTATTTGTGCAAATATTTGGGTTTTTGAATAAAAAATAAATATCATTTTTGTTTGTTTTATTTCAAATCTACATCATAAATAATATTGATAATCGATACAAAAAAATTTTTAAAAATGATATACAGTGCGTCCAGTAGAAGATTACACATAGGAAATCCAAGAGATAGTGTTTCTAGGGAAATTAATAATAACACTTCATTTTTTTAAAATTTTGTCAGAATATTTTAAAATAAATCATTTGCAATTAAAAGTAAAACATATCAAAGTTTTAAAAAATATCATTTGGTTAAAAACAGCACTACGAAAGATCGCGATGTTTGTGACGTCATAAAGGTAATATGTCAAAAGTGTCAAAATTTTAAAATTTAGTAGGAAAAATTATTGGTGGTTGTTTCATTGTTTCGATGTTCAAAATCTTGAGGGACATTTTTTCCGGATTTATTTTTGTATGCTATTACAAAGTGGTACAAAACAAGCTCGACATTTCTTTAGTTTTGATTTTTTCGATAGTGAAGTTTATAGCAAGCAATAATTTGGAGAGATACAACAGTTTCAGAGCAACAATAATTCCATAGTAACAATAATTTCATAGCAACAATAATAGTAGGAGAGCTGCTAGCCGATTTGCGATAGTCATTTCAACACGCGTTAAATTGAGAGGATAGGATCGTGGATACTACTTACTCTACACAAAAATTCAGTTCTGGCAAGCCTATTCAGCCGGGTTTTCGTCCTTAACGTCTAAAGTTGTGGTAAATTTGTGGTAAATTGTGCTGAATCTGGAAATTCGTTATAACGAAATGTAAATAATTGGACTCTGTTATACAACAATAGACCAAAAGCATATTGTTAAAATAATATTGTATCATCTGAAAGTTTAAATGTGAATATACTGAAATTTTAGTCGATAAATACTATTAAAATTAAAAAATTTAAGCGTCACTTGCGAAATTACACCTTCTTGTATAATTACAGAAGATTAAACGTAAATAAATTAATTTTGTTATTTTAAATTATTTAGATAAATATGAGTTAGGCCAATAATAATGAGAAACTTTTCATAAGAACAGTGTAATCTCTTATTCGTAATCTTTCTTATTTTTAAATCACATTATCATGGATACACAATATTTTCACATTTGCCAACATAATTATGAAATTTATCACAACTTTAGATTGTTTTGGCGGTACCTTGGTTAAGTGAAAACACTACCAGAACGTTTTTAATCGATAAAAAATATTCTTAACTTTTATATATCAAAATTCCAGAACTTTATATAAATTGGGCCTTATTTTTTACACTCTTTAAACGTTAAAGATGACTCAACCCGGCCGAATAGGCTTGCCAGAACTGAATTTCTATGTAGAGTAAGTATCCAAGATTCTATCTTCTCAATTTAACGCGTGTTGAAATGACCAATCGCAAATCGGCCAGTAGCTCTTGGTCTAAAATCTATTTGAAAATAAAAAGACACTAATGTAGCTATGTTCAGGCCATATTACCTTTATTACGTCACATAAGCGCTCGGAAACTATCGGTGCGTTATCGGTTCTAAGTTTAAAAATTTATTTTTAATTTAATATAACTTCTTAATTATTACGTTTAAAAAAAAAATAAAAAGAGTTTTCTTATAAAACTTATATATGATCTTTCCATTTATAACAAAAAAAATTTTTCTTCAAAAGCCTATTTGATAGTGGAAACAGTAACCTGCAAGTAAAGGGTATAGCCGGATAAGTATAGGTGAATCGGCCCTGGAAGCGAATTATTTTAATAACTATATTAACGGTATGATGAGGCTGTAAGTAATTGATATCTATTTGTGGGGCCTGAACCTGTGCTGGGGATCTCTACCCAGAGAATAAGATGCTGTGTTCGCAAATGGGTGCAGAATCGACACGGCTCTCTTTGGGAAACTTATAGAGAAGCTAGGCAG
This sequence comes from Brachynemurus nebulosus, assembly GCA_035578155.1. Taxonomy (NCBI): domain Eukaryota; kingdom Metazoa; phylum Arthropoda; class Insecta; order Neuroptera; family Myrmeleontidae; genus Brachynemurus; species Brachynemurus nebulosus. The sequence continues at coordinate 30,422,109 of JAPWDM010000001.1, read as the reverse complement.
GCTCATGATTTTTAAACTGGGCCGCGCGAATCGCTCACTAAAGTGTTTTGTCGCTTGAGAGGGAACAGCTCCGTAAGGTTGTTGGTCTCCTAACGGGCCACAATACGCTCAGGAGACATCTGCAGGTACTGGGCTTATGCACAGACGCAATCTGCAGAAAATGTGGCAGGGAGGAGGAGTCCTCCTACCATATCCTGTGCAGCTGTGACGCACTGTCGCGGTTAAGGCATCGACATCTGGGGTTCAGTCACTTGACCCCAGAACTTATCAGGGAGATCAATGTGAAGTGCTTGCTTTCCTTTATTAAGGGGCTTGACTTCGTTTGATTTTTCTCTCTTAGTTTCAAGGGGGCACAAAGGGTCCAACAAAGTGGCCTACGTGCAGTGGACCCCATGGGGCTCACACCCTACTCTTTCATTCATTCATTCAATTGATATCTACAATTTTGGCGGCCAAAATTGAGTAGTTATGGAAATAATTAAAAAAATTTAAAAAATTACAAAAAATTTTTTCTTGGTAACTACTCAACATAGGAAAATAATTCCAAATCCACATAAAGGCAAACACTCAAGAATATTAGACATATTTATTATCGTATCAGTCCTCGTTATTAAGGATAATAACAAGGATAATATCCGATCCAATGTTATTTTTATAAGGTTCCAATTGAGCGACCACTTCAAAAAAAATTTAGTAACTGTGCCTTAATACACTTAATTACTGCACCAATTTTCATCAAAATTTAAGCGGTATAACATGATGAACAAAATATTTTTCATTTCAAATCTGCTGAACCGCCCCTCCAGTGGGTCCGACCCTGGAATTATATACATCAATCGAAAGTACTTTAAAAATAAAGTGTTGTGTCTAATAAAGTGTTTTTTCCTATCTCCTATAGTTTTCGAGATAATCAAGAATAATCGAAATATAACCACTGTAGAAATATAATAGAAAATTGTCAAAAAATCCTATTATAGCACATTAGTTAATATGACATTAATGTACCGTGCATTTTAATATGACATTAATGCACTTGTAAAGAATTATCTTTACAAGTCAATGTCATGTGACGTCAACTTTCACCCCGCCTCCCCTTGTTGTTATTTCTGACACCCCCTCCACTAATAGTATCACGCGTTTTGTGAACGGCCCGTATCCTTGTGTATCCTTAGCTTTACTTTTGCTTAGATCCACTAAAGAAGATATTAATTCATGTTGAAAAATTTCTGAAATTTTTAAAATAAAGAAATTATTTCAACTGATGGTTAGTTTGTGAATTTTTATCCAAAATTCTTTTGAAATAAGGTCACATTGTTTGGGTTTAAAGGTTCAAAATTATTAATTTTGATATTATAACTTCTAAAATAATACTTAGGATGTCACTTTTGATACACTTAAAAATTATACTAAAATATTATATAACTTAAATATACACAAATTAAAACATAAATACAGGTTTGAGAGAACAAACTTTTCTAAACAGAAATCGAACCTGATACTTTACCAAGTAATTTGGAAAAACTTTTTTCTGTTTTCTCCCACTATTCAAAATATTAGCAGTCAAGGTATTATTTTTTAACCACTTAGGCAGTTAACTCGAGTTAATTTACCCTGATACTCCTGATAAAATTTATTGATTACTCTGTACTTTTAGATATCACATTGTCTCTTATTAGAATTTAGCAATACCTATCTTTTTAGCGAATTTCCATTCTGGAAATTGAAAAGTGTTCGTTATTTAAACGAATGTAAACAAACTATAACAAAACTTAAAATATAATATTGTTGGTTGGGTCAAAGACGTATGTGTTGGTGATGACTAGTCCTGTTTAATGCATTAATGATAAACATAGACAGTAAAGTGTGTCGTTACTAGCACCCCTTACTTAAAAATTATTGGGATTTCAAAAATACCAATAATTCGTTTTACAATATTGATTTCACCTATTCGCTGTGTGCGATTTACATGGTGGGGAGAACGAAATTGATCACAGCACACGACGTGATCAAAAAGAGAATTTAGGGAAGAAAAATTTTCATCTGTCACTGTCAAAAGTGTAAAAAATTACTTACATTTTTAGCATCAAATCACTAAATAAAAATTAAAAACACCGAATTATTACCAAATCACTCATTAAAATAATCTTATAACTCGTTATCATCATTTCCAAATGTATCGTTAAAAAAAAATTATTTAAATTATTTATTTGTTTCTCAATGTACTTTTTTTCTGTCAGTAATACCGATTCCCATCTTAGTTGTTGCCGCTAGTTGGCACTGCCATCGCGTACCTAGCGATTTTCACCAGCTAATTTAAGCGAAAGATGTACGCCTTAGGGATAAAAATCATATTGAATTCTAATTTTATAAATGCTAAAGTGAATTTGTTTGTTCGCTTATCTCGTTCCCACGCCTCTATAGCTTAATCAACCGACTTGAAATTTTGCATATAGATAGAAGGGAGAACGGGGAAGGGCATGAACTACTTGTTACCCCGAGAAAGCATCTGATTTCCCTGGTTAAAAAGTTGTTAAAAAATAAAAAAAAGTTTGAATACTGATTTATTTCAACAAGCCACTTAAGGCGTTAACACATTCAGTGCTAATTGTTGCATTCAAAGTGGACGTCAGTACCACACTTTGAGTGCCATCGTAAGTACTACTAATTGAAGGCATGAGTGGATGAAGGTGTTATGTAACATTTTTTTTATAATTTTACAATAGAAGCGTTTGAATGTTTTTATTTACATATACCGTAACGAAAACATATAACGTAATGAAACCAAATTTTAATTTATGGTGCTTCAGCATAGGATATTTCAAAATTTGGCAAAAAATGATTTTTTGAAAAAATGTTACATAACACCTTCAACCACTCACGTCTTCAATTATAAAAGTTCAATCTGATGTCTATAGATGCCAGAGGCATTACTGATTATATATATATATATATATATATATATATATATATATATATATATATATATATATATATATATATATATATATATACTCACGTAGATATTATAGATACTTAAGTACTGTAGACTGACATCTATGTAACATGCTTCTACATGAAATAATTTTCATTCTAAATATTCATTGGAATTTTATTGTAGCTAGTATGTAGCTACTAGTTAATGTAAATTTGTATTGAATCCCTTTTAGACAAGTTTGTAGGAACTGTTTTGATTTACTGATTTTTTTTTAACTTGGTAGTTGAATTTCTGAAATTATATTTTTTATTTATAGCGTGCTACATACTTACGTCTGCAAGGCTACGAACAGTTCAAATGGCAGCAACGAAAGGCGTGGCAACAGTTTAAGTTGAAATGGAACGAATTACTCAACAAAGTTGAACTGTGGAAATACAGCTTAAAAAAGATCGAGGGCAACTTTGGTACCGGCATTGTAGCCTACTTCCTTTTTTTAAAATGGTTAATGTTTTTAAATCTGGTAATGTTCTTATTCATATTCTCATTCATCATCCTGCCAACAATCATCTACGAGCATCATGACGACACATTCTGCGACAACGATATCGGCAACTCGTCCGATTGTTGCGAAGCATATTTCAACGGATCGAATTTGATCGAACCCTCTATACTCGATTTCATTCAAGGTACCGGTTGGATAGAGTACACGTTAATATTCTACGGGTACTACACCAATAAAATTTATGGAGCCGACGCATTTTCAATTGAATACGAGGTGGAAAATATCACTAGAAATTTCACCGAGCCAATCGAAATTATTAATGTGACGCATATCTCGCTCAAAGAGAAAGCGAATGAAAATGCAACGTTATACGATTTACCGTTGGCGTATATTTTAATTACAATTGTGTGTTTTATTATATCGTTGGTGGCGATTGTGAAATCGGCCGCACGGGGATTCAAAGAGCGACTGGTTGAAGGTGAAGGACAGTTTTATTATTATTGTAATATAGTGTTCGGAGGATGGGATTTTTGTATTGAAAATGAGAAATCGGCGATGATCAAACATAAAGCGATTTATAACGAGTTGAAAGGTAGTTTGGAAGCGGAACGTTTAGAGGAAGAGCGACAAAGTCGTACACGAGAAGAGAAAATGCGACTGTTTTGTGTTCGAAGTACAATTAATCTGATTGTGATTTTAATTTTGCTCGGTTGTGGCATTCTTATTTATTTCGTTTTTAAATTTTCATGGAATAAACTACATTTTCTTGACAAGAAAAGTTTTTTATCCTTCGAAAGTGGTGATTTTGAACGTCTTCTGTTCCAATTCCTTCCGTCGATCACAATTGTCACGTTGAATGTGATTGTGCCGTTGATGTTTAAATTTTTGGTCCAATTTGAAAATTATAGTCCAGAATTTGTGATTAAAATTTCGTTGATGCGAATCGTGTTCTTACGATTAAGTTCACTAGGTGTGCTCATGACAACAATTTACTATTTAGTTGAGTGTCCACTGGAGGAGAATGATTGCGCGAGTAAAAGTTGCCAGGTGTTACCGTGCTGGGAAACGTATGTCGGCCAACAGATTTATAAGTTGTTGATTACCGATTTTGCGATGCACTTGCTCATGACATTTGTGATCAATTTCCCCCGCTCATTGCTGGCGAAACATATTGAAAATAAATGTATAAAGTTTGTCGGGGTGCAGGAGTTTGAGCTGACCAAACATGTTTTAGACGTGGTGTATATTCAAACGTTGTGTTGGTTGGGATTATTTTTCTGTCCCGTGTTGCCGGCATTAACGGCATTCTGTTTCTTCTTTATGTTCTACGTGAAAAAATTCGCCTGTTTGGTGAATAGTACTCCGTCGTCGACAATTTATCGTGCTTCCAGGTCAAATTCGTTGTTTATGTTCGTCCTATTGATCTCATTTGTGGTGGCCGCAGTTCCGATTGGACTGTCGATTGCTGAACTAGTCCCGTCAAAATCTTGTGGACCGTTTCGTGGTTTGAATTCCGTTTGGACGTTGGTGATAAATACGTTTTTGAAACTTCCCTATTGGTTACAATCAATTTTGTTTTTCATCGGTACGGCATACTTTGCGCTACCATTGTTCATTTTGTTGGTGTTGTTGCTGTACTATTATTACGCTGTGAACACTGCCAACAGACATATGGTGATGGTTTTACGAAATCAACTTGTACTAGAGGGCCATGACAAACAATTCCTATTGAATAGGTTAAGTGCTTTTATAAAACAACAACAGGAACAACAGAAGAAGCAAAGAAATAATGAAGCGCAACGGGTAAATAATTCAAGTAATTAGTTCGGGTAAGTTCAGCTTGTGTTGTGTAAAATCAAATGTTCAAAAACGCATCTTATCTAACAAAATAAAAAATCTCAAACACACCAGGAAATTCGGCAATATTAATAAAAGGGCTATAGATAATTGTCACTACATATATTAATTCTTAAAGTAGTTACATCATAGACCAATGAATATACTATATATCGTCGGCTTAAGAAGAAAAGTGCCTAACTTCATTTTAAAAAATAAATGAAATTAGCCTCTAAATATATTATATTTAAAGTGTTTAATCTATAAACCGAGTGTGTCGGATGCTTAGATATCAAAAAGGTGACCTCGAGCATTCTAGTGGATTTTTTTTAATCGATTCAAAATTTAAAATAAAAACTACAAATACGATATATAATATTTTAATAGTATTAAAAATTGATTAACCCGAATAATTTGACAAGTATTTGATTTAAGTCTACGTATTCCATTTATGTAAAACTGCTATATAGCTAATAGGGGTCCGGAAAAGGATCCCGACACAACGGTACAGATATACATCATAAATACTTGTGGCTCAGGTTGTCTTTGTCATTGAGTTGTCCTTATGTAATGCGCATGTCTGAGAATGGAACATGTTTACATGTTTTCAAATCGTCTGTCAGTTTGTGCGTCAAATTTATTCTTTTAAACAAACTGATTTGCTATTAGTTACAAATTAATATTGAGTATTAGTTTATATCATTCTAATATTTATTTCCTAATTGGCAAAACTTAAATATTGGCCAAAATGGGTACCAAGTGCCATTTATGCCGACGAGAAACATCAAAGCGTGACCGCATTTCATTACATAAGTAAGTTTGATAACGTTTACCACTACAATCGCAACGCTTGCACATAACGGATCGAAATTCAGTAAGTGAAATAGAACTACTCAGTTGTTAGCAGTTACCGTCTCTCTTACATTAGTCAGCAACACTCCCACTTACGGGGATTAGCTATATAGCAGTCTTACATATCGCGCGTTGGCTGTCTCTACCTCGTATATCAAAAGCTACATGTTTTAGGACACACAAGAAACATACTAAATACTGTATTTACATATATACTTATCTATATATCTATATATATATATATATATATATATATATATATATATATATATATATATATATATATATATATATATGTATATATTTATATATATATGGGTAGCCAACATCAAAGTGTGTAATTAGCATAAATCTTAAGCTCATAGTGATGAAAACACGGATTTAAAATATGTTTTTTTTTTTTTTTTGTGTCCAAAAATTGGGAGTTTTCAGATACGAGGTTGAGACAGAGTACGCGCGATATATGACGTGTTCATTCTAAAATAGCATTGACTACGCAACAGTTACAAAACGGTTTATGATTTTCTGTCGAATGGTACCTATTTTTCCGTTGAGTTGCATCATGTTTACTCAGTGGTCGCCATGTTTTCCAGCTTATTTAAAATACACTACAAAAAAGCATAATATGTTATCGGACATAGTCAACACTGATTGGTTAATTGCTTGTCAAATGTTAACCGTCATCGTTGTCGTATAAAAAACGTTCACCGAAATAAAAAAAAAAAAAAAAAACTATTACAATTAATCACTAATCGCTTATTGAGCGCTTATATTTGTTGACCATATCCATCATGGAAACTACACAAGGAAAACCCACTCAAACCGGGGAATTGTCAGAATCTGTCCACGCAAATCGTACATGTTACGTTTTCTTTTTTCACCACTTGTGATGCTAACTTCCTTTTGTACTGATGTGAAATAGTAAGATAAATAGTGAAGTGAGCATAATATGAATACTCATAACCACAATTTTTGTATGTGAACAACTTAAAAATGATTTCAAAAATCTTATAAAATTGTATTTTAAATAAATATGAAAAATTTATTCAATTTAATTCTATCAATTATATCAAAATGGACAGGGTGTGTGTTGTTAAAAATTGTTCTAGTGGCACTGCGGCTGATAAAAAACGACGCAAGGAATTAAATTTGAAAAATCCTGGACTTTTCAAAGTACCTCAAGTAAATTAATAATTTAAAGGAAAATCAAGTAAACAAAATAAATTTTATTTTATTAATATTGCAATTTGTTCTTGATGATGTAACAATAAAACTGCCGCTTCATTCCTCTACCGCTTTGGTACACACCGTACACACGCAACACTAACGCCTTCTCATTTTTAGAGTCTCTGCAAATACATGGAGTGCGTGTACTGTAGGGCGTGCATCTTATATAGTCACCATGGTAGCCATGTTCATTGGTCTACGAGTTATACTTTATAATTTTCTGTTATCGAATTCATTGAGAATATGTACAAAATTGAGTTGTTATATGTATTATCTATAGTCAAATGAAGAACCATTTTCTCAAAATATATATCAATCTGACACCAGGGCGGTGACACAGGTAGTTAGAATTACATCTCTATGATCCAGATATTAATTTAACCAGTGAATATAAGGTAAAAGACCCTGTTATTGACCCTGGCCCAGTTTCTGATCTTTTCAACTTTTTTATAAATTAATAAAAAAACTACATTTTAAATAAGAAAAAAAATAAATTCTTAATTTAAAGTAATTTATTCTGTGCCTAATGAATAGCAATTGAAAAAGTATAGAATATATTAACTAAATAAAAAAAAATTTAAGTTTAAAATGTGTGTGAAAGCTATTTTTTAGTTGTTTTCTAAACAGTTTACGTTAGAAGGTCCGTCGTTTTAATCTGTGTAACATTCACCATGTAAGTATGAAAATTTAATTAAAAATATATGAGCAGGTTAATATTTGTTTAAAATTTATTTTAAAATATTTATAAAATAACTTAATATGATTTAATAACTAATAATGATTTTTATTATTGAAATATGAAGGTCAATATTACTAGGCTCAATTCTAAAGGTATGATCCAGTTTTTCACCCTAAAATTCTAACCTAAAACAAGGGAGGTTATCTGTTTATTGACATGTGAATGAAATGTAAAAATAGTTATTTTAAATTAATTTTTGTTCGTTATTTTGTTATTTATAGTTATCTTCGATTAGTTTTTGTTATTTTTCATAACGTAGTGACAGGTTAACATTAAACATTCATTTTTATCAATAAAAAATTATATTGTCTTGAAAGTACATTCTTTTGGAATGATACAATTATTGTTAAAATAATGTCAGTTTCGTTAGTATTTAAATTATTACAACAGTTTTAGCTGAATAATATTTTTATAACAAAATTTTTATGACAAAATTAATTTTTTTTCTTTTATTTAGGAGTTCAAAGAAAATAAAAACGAACTACCATGAGAAACAGTTGAAGCAGGCTCTGGATGAAGTGAAGGCAGGTATTCCTGTGGGAACAGCTGCCAAGAAGTTTCATATTCCAAAAACTACGCTACTATACAAAAGCCGCGGACAACTATCACCAAGTATTGGCAAGCGAGGACCAGAGTGTGTGTTAGGACAAGATAACGAAAAATATCTTGTTGAGTGGGTTTTTTACATGAAAAAACATGGATTTCCTATAACAAAAGCACAACTGTTGAATAGTGTTCGCATGTTATTGAACACTATGGGGAAAAAAACATGCCTGGCCGACATTGGTATAATGCTTTTCGTTGTCGCCATCCGGAAATCAGTGAGAGAATTGCTCAAAATCTTACATATAGCCGAGCTGCAGTGTCGAAGGAAAAGATCAAAGCCTGGTTTCAAGAAGTAAGAAATCATCTTGAACCCCTGGATCTTCTAAATATTGATAATTCCCGAATCTTCAACCTCGATGAATCAGTTTTCAAGCTTAATCCGAAAGGAAATTCAGTTCTCGCGACAAAAGGTGACAAGACTGTCTAAAATATCGTAGGAAACGATGAAAAAGAATGTCTAACAACGTTAATTTGTGGAAATGCAGCTGGACAAATGATATCACCAATGGTACTATTTCCATATAAAAGAATTCCGCGTAATATTGTCACCAGCATGCCAAAAGATTGGGGGATTGGATGCTTTTACAGTGGATGGATGACGACAAAAGCATTTTATGAGTATATAGCTAATGTGTTTCATCCTTGGTTATTAAAAAATGAAATAACATTTCCAATCATTTTGTATCTGAACGGCCATGCTTCGCATCTGTCGTATCCACTCACAAAATTCTGCCGGGAAAAGAAAATAGAACTAATTGCATTGTATCCTAATGCAACTCACATTCTCCAATCAGTGGATGTCGCCATGTTTCGTCTTTTAAAAGCTGCTTGGAGTCATGAGGTCCGAGAATGGAGAATGGAGCATAATGGCGATTCATTAAAGCGTGAAAACTTTGCTTCGATTTTTGAAAAATCTTTGAAGACGTTGGATATCAAGGAAATTTTAAAAAATGGTTTCAAATCAACTGGCTTACATCCTTTTTGCACTGATGTAATAAATTACAAAAAATATTTCGAGTCATCTGAAATTGATAACTCTGTTGAAAATAAGTCGTCAATTATTAATTCTTCTCAAGTTATTGATTATTTGAAATTTGTAGAAAATAACATCGAGGATAATTTGTTAGAACAATTCAAACGTTAACAACAATTTGATCATTGGAACGGTAATCAAGATCAATCCAGCTTATTTTTATTTTGGCAAAAAATAAAAAAATTGGCATCATCTCATCTTCCTACGATTAACAAAATTCAATTTAGTAGTAATGGAGGACGTGAGGATGTACAAGTAATTTAAAATATAATTTTTGGGTAAAATTATATAACAAAATGTGTATCATTATTTTTGCAGCTAATCAACGTTTTTTTTTTTTTTTATTTTTTTTTTTTTAACTAACTAACTTTGTTGTTAAATAACTTGTATCACTAACATTATTTATTATTTATAATCGTAAGTGTATTTTTTATTACTCATGCGGGAGAAATACTAACTTGGCGCACACATTTCTGTACGCAAAATAGCTGTTTGCCCACTGTACTCTTCCCTCATACTTTTTTGCGTGTAAAAAGTTTACTTTCCGCACGCAAATTGACAATAAAACACGCAAAATTTAATCAAAACACGCAAAGCCGCTTCTTGATTTTTCATTTAATAAATATTTCATAATTATTTCTATAGAAACCACCAACAAAGTAATTTAAACAATGTTTAATTCAGGAAAAAAAGACGAAAACTCAAAAATGTTATTTTAAAAAGTAATAAAAGTGTCAAAACTAGTAATGATAATATCAGATAATAAAAAAAGTATGTGCAACTCGTGCGGGATTGTCGATTGCCCACTCAAACGAATGAGCGCACTCACTACGCTCATGCGCTCAACTTCGCTTTCGTGGGCAATCGACAATTTCCCGCACTTATTGCACAATATACTATTATCGGAGACTTGTATCAATTGAATCAATATTTGTGACATAATTTTGAAACTTTTTGATTTAGATTGAAACAAAGGAATTAGAGGGTGGAGATACAGAAGAAAATAATCATGAATTTATTTTAGACTCACAGCCATCAGAAGATATTTTATACGTAGTTTTTACAGTGAATGATGATGGGAGTTTAGTTCCTGTCAATAATGATGAAATGGGCATTGCTTATAACAATCACGATGAAGAACAAACAAGCTTGCAAGTCCAAATCTCATCTTAAAAATCAAGAACAACCAAACCTGCAAGTTCAAAGTTCATCTGACAATCCTGAAGTCTTAAATGAATCATCATTACCCAGTACAAAAATAACACCTCCAAATGTGCCTTCTACATTTAAGCGAGCTTTGTTTTGGCCTGTAAAAGATGAAGCTTTTAAAAAACGAAAAGCTAAGGAGAAAGTACCAACAGTTTATACTTCCGATGCGTGGTTAACATATCATGACAACAAAGAAGCAAAAAAACAAAAATTAGAAAAGGAAAAAGAATTGAAAAAAGCTGAAAGATTAAAAAATAAAGCCATAAAAAAATCAGAAAAAATTATAAAAAAGAAGAAAAAATTGAAGAAAAAAAAAAAAAAAAAACCAGAGTAATTTTGACAATTGAATTTAATGTTTTTGTTTTTCGTACTGTTTTATAGCATGACTTAAATTATTTAAAAATTAAATTTTAAAAACTGTATTTTTTTATAATAAATAAATATTTAATTTATTAATCTAAGTAATGATTTGAGTTTATTTAAGCTTAGTAAGTATTTCATAAGTTAATTATAATTAAATTTAAGGATCAGAAACTAGGCCACTGTCAGGATCAGAAACTGTCACATGAGAAATTTTGAGGGTCAGAAACTGGGTCCTTGGATGTCAATTTTTAAAACATTAATTTAAATTATTAATCAATTCAAATAATTATTTTACGTATATGACTTTATTTTGAAAGCCATAAACTAGTTGATAAAATTATTAATTGTCTCTTAAGTTGAAACTTATATTCATTACTGTCGTTTAACTCAGCCGTCACTCTTAAAAGGTCAGAAACTGGGCCACTTACCTTAGACGTAAGTAGAAAACGCAACCTGTGTTAATTTTTTGGACAATTTCAGACTGAGGCGAGACGTAGTTCACAGAGGTAACTACTATGTGGCACTGCAAACATTTTGCTAGTCAGGACATGATTTTTGATAGTCCGCCATTTTCCATCAAAGTTTCGTTAAAAATAAATTGGAAATAAATTAAATATTTTTAAAAATATCATGTAATTTAACTTAGAAAGAACATTTAAATTTAAAACTTTTTAACTTATAACTTATTAAGACTCAATTTACTCAAAAATGTGATAATTATTTTGACATTCTTTGATGAAAAATGGCTGACATGTCCGGACTATATTTTAGTAAAGGACTCATGATAAACTAACAAGGGGAGTATCAAACATGGGAATCACGGATTTGGGAGAATTATTTATGTTGGAAAGGCATAGATTCGAACATAGAACCTTTCCGACTGTATATTAAAAAAAGTTACGTACATGAGAGCATGCACTAACCACATCACCAGCGTTCTTTGTTGCAGACAATACCAACTAACTGATACATATCAAACACGATATGTTATTCGAAATTTTTCGTGCGTTTGATTTCTAAATAAAGTCGCATTAGCCTAAATTATTATCACTACAGTACTCAGAGAAATATATTCCACAACATATATTAATTTTTCCCAAATCGGTGATTCCCATGTTCACTCCCCTTGTCAGTGTTTTGCCATCTAGCTGTCGTTTTTTATACTATATTTTTTGGGCAGACAAATTCCATATGAAGACTTGTTCTACTTACATCTCCGTTCCCTGATTTAACCAACCAAAAATTATCTTCTGTTAATTCCACTTTAGCAGCAAAATTTTCCAATTTGGTTACCTAGGAATATTGTTTATTCCTTGGAAATTAATATTCCAATTATAGAGATGTAGTTCTGAATAACCCGTGTCGCCGCCCTAGTGTTAAACAATTTTTTATGCGGTACATAGCAATTTTTAAATTAAAATTTCAATTCATAGAGATGTAATCCAAACCTGTCTGTGTCGCCGCCCTGGTGTCAAACTGTTACATATTTTGAGAAAATGGCTCATTAAAACAGCATTAGCATCGCACAACGCATCCGAAAAGTAACGATGCTGCGTTGATCCTTTTACCTTTCTGAATTTACCCTTCATTTTTAAATTTACCGCCTATTGAATGAACTCTGAAGTCTGCTCAAAGTTAATATGAATATTAAAAAATGCGTAAGAGTGATTGTAAAGCCGACAGGGTTGTTAATATACCAAATAATGGTATATTCATAATTTAAATGGTCAAAATTAATTATTTAAATGTAAATATTTTGACAGTTATTTATTTTTTAATGTACTTGGACATCCACTTTGTTAATTTACACCAGTGTACGTTTAATTGTAGAGTGTATCCCATTTTAGAATTGTTCAGTCTAATACCCAGATCTATAAAACAAGAATATGTAAATCAGTGAAATTTTACATTATAAATAAAACTGAGGAAGTAAATCTATTGAATAATTCACTCTTTAGTCCAGTACTATAAAAGATTAATATGTAAATCAGTGAAATAAATTTACCGAGGAAGTAAATCTATCGAATAATGTAAATGTAAAATGTAATCTAGGTGCTTCAATTAAACGTATACTGTGACTAAAATATTTTTTTATGTTCTTTACAAAAAAAAAACAAAAATTTTAAATTTTTATTATATTTAACCCATTTTAATCCGCATATATTTGTAGTCGTCAGATTTATATATTGAAAAATATAAAGATTCAGAATTAAATTCTTGTGAAGAAATTCTATACAATAAAGAAATATCTTGATGTTTTTGTTATTGTAACAGTAAAGGTTCATCTAATATATCTGTGAAATACCATTAAAGAGAGAACTAGTGAAAATATTTTTATTGGCTATATTCTATCACCTTTTAAAATCGAATCAAATGGGTTAAATTATAAAGGGAAAAAATCGTTTTTGTATATATATGTAAATATACTTCATAATTATTGAAATTTTATTTTATTCGTAATTAACTTATTTGAAAAAGAAAAATTATAAAATTTAATTTTGATGATCTCACTACAATGTTACTTAGATAGTTGTTACATTACTAACAATTATCGAAATTGTAATGTAATTTTTTATTAATATACAAAAAAGGTTACCATCTTAAGAAACAGTTGAAAACAACAGTTAAGAGTAATTTCGTTATATATCCAAAAGAAATTGTACTACTAATTTATAAAAGAAAGAATTTTAAAAAAAGGTTTATTCATAATTTAATTTTTTTTTGTCACTGCATGATTTCGATGGTACTCATTTAGATTTAAAAGAAGCATGCACAGAAACTTCGATTCTACATTTAATATTATTTATTTTAAACTTATCAACAAAAATTGAGTGAGAATTTCGATAATAATGAATTAAGTAATAGTAATAATATTGAAAGTCATAAATTATAATTATCCCTCAAATGACAAGAATTTGAAGTGCGCAAGTCCATTACTTATTAGGGGATTCCCCCGATGAACCAAATTTAACAAAACACGCACATAAATATAATTATAACAACAAAATTTACAACTTTAAAATATTGTTAAAGGGTTTTGTCCGTTAAAATTGTCAAGTCAAGACCAACATATGACTGAATTAAACAAAAATCTACAATTTTTCTTTTGACTTACAAATAATAATTCCATGAATAATTATTTTTATAAGATATTTTTTTTTCAAAATTATAATTGCTATACATATTATACTTTACACTGAAGCTCAATTTTTAATTAACATTGTATTTTTAATACAAAATAAGCACAAGTATTTTTAAACTCTTAAATATAATTACATTTACATCACAAAATTGTAGAAATTTTTAATAGATTCGAATAATAGAACGTTCAAAATACTTATAACTGGAAAAATAATCAATATTTTTAATAGTTCTAAAAGTGATTTCAAGTCGTTAAGATTATTTGATTTTACAGTTTTTTGAAATATATAAAATAAAATGTTAGATATAAATATATTTTTTCATATACGTATGTAAACCTAACGTTGATATTAGCTTAGCTAGAGTTAACAACGAACGAATGAACATGAATGAATATAGGAACAAATTGATTGTATTCAATTATTAGGTGCGTTCGGTACAATAAAATCTTTAGAGCGTTTCAAATCGTTTCATATAGCTGACTAATTTTCTGCCAAAACAGAAATCAATCAGTAAAATTTAAATTTTAATGAGCTAAATGCGTTCTGCCATATTGTTATTTGAAGACATGAGTGGATGAAGGTGTTATGTAACATTTTTTTCAAAAAGTTATTTTTTGCAAAATTTTGGATTATCCTATGCTGAAGTATCATATGTTACAATTTGGTTTCATTACGCCTAATAGTTTTGTAGAAATTCAATACACATGCTATTACATGGGAAGAATATGTAAATAAAAACTTTCAAACGCCTCTACTGTAAAATTATAAATAAAAATGTTACATAACACTTTCATCCACTCATGTCTTCATTTATTTTGATAATTTTTCAATATGTTCTATGGTGTTACTCATCTAGTATAAAATATGTATAAAAAGTAACAATTTTTACGTTGAATAAATCTTAATTTAATTTGAAATTTTAAAATAAATTGATGTTACTTTGTTTAGATATGTGTGGGGTCATTTTGCTTTTTGATGTTTTATTATTCTTAATCATGTATGTCGTAAATTTATATGGTCAATTCCTATAACGTTTAACTGATATCTCATTGTCAGAAAAATTTACATTTACGCAGAACGAGCCAAACACCTCCGAGGAAAGAGAAAGAACTGATATTGTCTGTAGCGTAATGTTGGGACTTAGAATATTTTTTCCATATCTTACTGACCATATGTGTAATGTGTATACTACATAATATATGTTCTTAGTAAATTGCTATTTTTATTTGAAGTGCTTTAAAGAATGTTTTTCTTCTGAACGCACCCATTGAAAAACTTTGTAAAATTTGTTTTTGTGTATTTAATTTCAAAGTAGGTTTCTAATACAGATCATCTATGGCCAATGAGAGCCGTAATGGGTTTATACAGGATGAGTAGTATTTTTTTTTTTTAATGATAACGATTAGTGTGCTATCCTGTAAACTATAAGAGATATAGAGAGTCGATTAAATGTGAAAAGAATTCTAGTAACAGGAATTGAATCTACCTTTTTGCACTTGTTTATCGTGCATATTCTATGAACGATTTTTTCAAAACAAAGATTATTAAACTGAACTCATAAAACTATAGTTCTTTCTCAATTTGGCTGACTTTCTATCTTTTCTAGTTTATAATATCCCAATAGTTATCATAAAAAAATCACTCGCAGATTTCTCTAAAAACAATCTAAAAGAAGCGCTGTGGTGATTGGAAGAAATTGGTATTATCATTTCAAAACATATTTGGAAATAGTTGTAGGAAAAATTTATGTATTCTTATTTTTTCCGTTTCATGTTTTATTGTATTGACAATTTTAAAATTTAGATACGCGAGCTAGTGACTGAAAAAAAAAAAAACTACTACCATTAGGTATTTGTTTATTAGGTTTTGATAAATCATAAAATTTGTGCTGTTTAGTTTATAAAATACAAATTGGCATATTTTTTAGAATTTAATTCTTATTTTTTTTATAATAGTTTATTGTTTTAAAATAAATATGGAGAATTCCAAATTGGTGCTATTTTTTTAGTTGTCAGTTTTAGCTTACTCATAATAGTTTTTATATTCATCACCAGATGGCTATTAAGCCACGTTTTAACAGTTTATTCCAGTCCTCACTACTAAGCGCTGAATCTAGCTTGTCGTTATTTTGTTTTGTTAGTGACAGTTAAAAAAAGAGCGAAGGTTCAGTATCAGTTCACAGGCTCCGTAACAAAATAACTGCGACAAAATATCTGAATGATAAAATAACCGAACGACAAAGTAACCTTGTAACAAAGTAATCTGCAGCAAAACTGTGCGAATATTTCATTTTTTGTTCTGATCATTGTAGTTTTCTTTTTGGATGTTACATTCAATCCAGTTTCTAACTGATTTATTAACACCTTGACGGCCATTGACGTCATAAGACATCAAGTGAAACCTTACTAACTCATACATCACGTCGACGTCAACAATTCCATGTAAAGTATATTAGCTGTTAAAATAGTGTAGTTGCGCGTTTTTTCATTATAGGTTATGACCATCATGGTGTTAATATGTCTAAGACTTGGTTCACATTTAAACATATAAATTTTCTGTCAAAAGATAAAAAATCTTAATCATATCATATCCGCATCTATCCTAACTCGAATGTGTGATGCTATTTTTCCTATCACAACCCTTTTTATATCTAATTTTTTAAGTAGTTGGAATTGTGTAATTTTTGTGTAATCCACACAGTGTTATCAGAACCTTTTGTCAACCTGGCCTCGACGCGCATGGCGCGCAGATAGTTAAGGCGGGACATTTTAAATTAATTTAGAAGTTATTTACGTTCTTTGTACTTACCAAAATTTTATACTAATGTTTACCATGTGATGGACCATCAGTGATGGTTACGACTCTAAAACTCATACTAATATAAAAATGTTTATAATTAATATTTTAATATTCGTGACAGAAAAAAAAGTAGTCTAGTTGGGCTAGCTATAGCCAAGAAATAAAATATTATCGCCGCTTGGTAAGAAATATAGTCTCATTGGCGCTAAATAGTCCCATCTGGCAACACTGAATCTACACGTATCCCTAACTCAAAGCTATCATACCTTTCTCCTATCGTGCCTCTTTTTGCATCTAATTTTTTGTGTATAAAGGGTAATTATTTACCGTTGAGATTCCTTAAAGTTTTCCTATCTCTTTTTCTCTCACACCTCTACTTGTATCTAATTTTTAATTTATTGGAAATAAAAAAAATCTAATCATATCCACACGTATTCTCGAAAGTACAACTTAACCGTGGTTACTTTGTCCTCAGTTATTTAGTGACGACACCCAATTCATTACCAAAAATTTTTACAAAAATTAATGCTTTATTCTACATACTTCTCTATATTGCCATGTATACTTAATAGTTAATAGACTTACTATTTGCATTTAAAGTGTATAAAATTAACAAATTTTAATATCAGTTTTATGATACTGTGCTCTTCCGTTCATCGTATTCAAATTTTTCGTGTAAAGCTCACAAATTTTGTGCCAACTTACCATTAATACATACATGTATACACAAATTTTATTACTTACATTTTTTACCCTTTTTTTATACATTTTGAGAAAATGTATTTCTATAGGTGTATGTCTGCATTTAATTTATAGTCACTCATTGTTGGGATTGGATGGAAATTTGTAAATGTAGCGGATTTAAAGTGAATTTTTAAACGCTGTAGATATTATGTTGGTAGAAATCATTCATAATTAAAATATTTTATTTCCTATTTTGCCATTTTTGTATTTTTTAACGTATTTTGTGATCATGCGCAAGAGACGTTGCATGCATGCGTTTTTATCATTTTGAATTTTATTTTTAACCCCTTGAGCGGCTAAACCGATCTAACTCGTCTTGATGGCATTTGTCGATTGTGCTGTCATTTTGTCTACTATTCCTGTCACTTGTCTAACTCTATAATTATTATTATGCAGTTTATTGGCAGATTCTCTAGCGACGACTCGCGAAACTAACGTATGACAATTTTCACATAATTGAACGTTTTAATAACAATTTCATAGTTCTCACCTTAATTTGTGTGTTTAATTACGTAATTTAAAGTATTGAAATTTCGTTCTTCAGTACTAACACATATTAACATTCTAAATAAATACTGTTCACGTTCAGCCTGACGAAGAGGTCTTGTAGTATTTTTTACTGTGTCAGAAATGTCCAATAACAAAATCGTCGTAAAACTTTTATAAAGCAATGAAATAACGTTAAACTCGGTACATTTATCACATAACTGCCGGAAAGTATCTGTCACACATTAATTCTGAAACGCCCACCAAGTAAATTTAATCGTTGCCAATCATTATATGGGTCTACATTTTTAATTTGTATGTAAACCACAAGTAATACAGATTCCAATTTAATTTGGGCAACACTTTTGATGCAGTTATGTTGAACAGCAATGTCTCTTTTGTTAGCCGTTTGAAGGGTTAAAAACGTAATTTTACGAACAAATTAAAAAAGTTACGAATAATATATTTACAATAATTTTTATTTCTTTTTAAGAAAAAGAAAATTGAATAACACATAAATCTAGTCCATGTAATAAAATATTTATTTATTCATTAAATTTGTAAATAGTTATATTTATTTAGTAATTATTAATATTAATATTATTATTATTATTATTATGGTTAGAATAAATATTTTAATTATTGTTCTGATTTTATGTAAAACCAAATGAATTTTTATAATTAATAAAACTGTCATTTATATAATTTTATGTACTCTTAAATATATCAGAAGTTTTTATTTGTATATTGTATGTATTCTTATTCACCTCAAATTATACTGAGTGCCTTTGTTGGCCTCATCGCTTACTTCAAAATGATGTGGTCACATGCGCACATTAATTAAAAACTACCCCGAGTTGGTGTAGTGGCTAGCAACTCCGCTTCTTGTCTGGTAGATCGTGAGTTCAAAACCAACCGGGGGAGATACGTCATTTACATTACCATACCTCATTATCTATCAATAATTCATACCTATATCAAAATCAATAGTAGCTACATTACAACGGTGCATATGACCTTAATTGTTGCGCACCTAACCAATAGAAAAAAAAAATTAAAAACTGCGCGTGAATTGGCGGGACTTAATAATGTCAATTCCCGCGCAGTTTTTAATTAGTGTGCGCATGTGCCTACATCATTTAGAAGTAAAGTGATGAGGGCAACGAAGGCACTCATTGATAACCAGGACGGCAGTTGAGAAAATTTTAGCCCATATGCACTAATGAATTCGCGCAAACGCATTTCAGTAAAACCTAACCGATTTTTATTTAAGAATTTTTTCACTGTTTGAGAGCTAAACTGAAGCTAGAGATCTCAGTTAACAAGCAGAAAAAAATGTTTCTTGCTTTTTTGAGATAGATATAATATAATGTTTTATATTGAAAAATAGGGATGAAAATTTGATTCATAGTATTATTTTTCTATATTGATGAATCCTGTATACTCACGATCTTATAAATAAAAAACTAAAATAAATAATGTCAGGGCCGGCTTAACCCTAAGTGCCCCTGTAGGCATCGTGAAAAATTCCGTCCGTACCTTTTGCTTAAAAAGAAGAAAATCGTAACTTTTCCTACTTTTTTTAAACTTTCTCTTAAAAAAAGTAACTGACAAAAAAAAGTCAATTACAACTTTTGCCGCCCTGTTTTCAAAATCTACCGTCATTAAAAACATGCCGCCCCTAGGCCAGGGCCTAGGTAAGCCTATTGGCTAATCTGGCCCTAAATAATGTGAGTGGTATCTGTATCAGACAAAGTATGGAGATAAAACCCCATTATTGTTAATTATTTTTAGTATGTATTTTAAAAATTTTATTCTCATAAATGTACGGTTTTGGAAATTCGCTATGTTATGCAGAATGTTGCGACAGGATTATTTTAAATTTTAAATCAGAATGCACAAGAGAATCTGAAATTGATCAACCAGGAAGAAAGATTTTTAAACAAGTTATTATACAAATTTTTATTTTTATTAATTTATTTTTTTTTTTTTAATTATAAAACTTTTTAAACGGTTATCTTATTATATAACATTTTTAAAAAAAAAATTATTTTATAAGTAAATTAAAAAAAAATACATTTATTTATTATAAAAAAATATTTTGTTATCAAAAAATGACTACAAGATAAAATAATACTACAAGAGGATTAAAGGTTTCAGTATTTTTTTTTTATGATTTTCTGAGTTTTTTATTAGTTCTCAATGATTTTCGTACAGAAGAAACTGATTCATCATCTGAAAATAATTAAAGTTTTAGTTATTTCTAGAGTAGTTGTTACAATTTATAGTAGCTTGAAATCAAATTTATAGATCGAGCAGAAAATTGATTTATTATTAATCATGTACTTTTTAAATTGTGCATAAAGCTAGACACATTCACACATAGCCAGAAGCTTGATAGCTACTTTAGTATTCGAGCTATGATGCAAACATAATTTTTTATGTTTAAAAGTTTCTTAAAAATTACGATTTTCGAAACTATCAGTAACACTCAAATTTCCATTATTTTACTTCACATTTTTGAGTAATTGCATTTTAAAAATCAGTTTTGTGCCTACTGTCATGACACGACTTCAGTCTGGGCCTATGTTAGAATTTTCAAATACACGCTGAGGCTGAATTCAAATAACATAAAAATATACGGTTTCTTACTAACGATAATGTAGACTGCTAAATTTGTAGTATGAATATATCTGTTAAGCATGAGAAGAACAATTCATAAAAACCGATTTTAAATGTGTTCAACGTAGGCATTAAATTTTCTACCATGACTAAATCTGCAAATTTTCTTTTTTTTTAATATTTTCAGTAGTTTAACGAGCTTAATATACATATATCTGCTATTCAAATTTAGTGAAATCAAATGTTTAACGTTTACTGAAGTAAAAAAGTAAAAGGGTCCGTTCAAGTTAAACTTAAGCCTAAATAAATAAAAAATTTAAATGCTTTTAATAGGAATCATTGACAGTTACTGTGGTTACAGGCTTAAGTTTAAATTGAACGGACTGTAAAAAATATAAATAGTTTTCATTGAATTAATGAATATGGCTCAAATTATTAAATTAGCAGTTATTATGAAAGTAAATCTTTTAAATTTATTTTGTTATAAAAATAATAATAAATAAATAAAAATATTAAAACTATTATAAGTTAGGCACGGCATGGATATACTGAAAGATAAGTCACCTGATTAATTAATAAATTGTTGATTCGTCTTTTGATTTAAAAAAAATTAAACAGTCTCGGTCGATCCTAATCTATCCAGACACGTATCAATTTGTCACAAAATTAATGAATTTAAGAAAATTTCAAAAAATACACTTACAAAAAAGTTCTTTCCTTCCATTTTTTTATTGATGAATTAGTTTTATCAACAAATATGTACTGCCATTTAAAAATATACAATTTTGTATAATAGTTCGAAAACTAAAGGAGTTATAAAGCTCCTAGTTGTAACAATAAATTGCCCACAGTAGTAGCTATAATTCTGAATTAATTTTTGATCAGTTGCTTAGACCTAATAAAAATGGCAACTCTCAGATTATTCACTCCCCTCCACCATTTATAGAGAATCGATGTTTTAACATCGATGTTAGGTTTTCCGAAATATCGATATATCGATGACACATCGATATTCCTATATTTCATAGTTACTTAATACTCGTAGAATTGAATACGTTAATGATCACGGACCCCTTCTCATAGTCAAAATTTGCTCAGAGACCCTGGGTGAAAAACTATATAAATGCATCATAAAAAAAAAAACACAAATTTAACTTTGATGTGTTGAATGGTAAATGGTGGCGTAAAAATAAAATATAAATAAAACATTTTATTGAAGAAGTATTTATTGAAATTATAACTTTTTTTCAAAATAAAAAAAAAAAAAAAAAAAAAAAATGGATAAACCTGATGGGATGTTATGAGTGTATTTATGTCAACAGCTTCTGTACAATAACCCATAATGATACATTACAAGATACAAAGATACAAGATGAAAATACGTATTTTGTATCTTGTATTTGTATTTCAAATACTTGTATCTTAAATAAGCCTCATCTCTGATCATTAATAATATGTATATTCTTTAGAAACACATCTGTGTTACAATTAAAAAACTTACAATCCCTTTTTCTTTTTTTAATAAAAAAAGAAATCTTTAATAAATGTTAAGGGCTTGCTGTATTGATAACTATGATATATAATTTTTTTAATCAACTTAAACAAGAGTATAACTTTTTTTTTATACTTAGGACGTAAAAATCGCTAATAATTTGTTCATTGTTATTTAGCTTCCATATTAATAAAAATTTGTCATAATGTTTTTATTTTATATTAAACCTTGCACGGACCCCCTGACGTTGTTCAGGGACCCCCAAATCAATTTTAATTTTCCACGGACCCCTTGAATGATCCCTGGGACCCCTGGGGGTCCGTACGGACCACTTTGGGAACCACTACTGTACACTGTCAAGTGAAACCTGACTAACTGCGACACACATTTGTCAAAACAGTGTACCAGTTAGTCGTTTCAGAATTATAGGTTGTGACCTTCAACGTGTTATATTCATAAAATTCATGAAAGTAGTTCTCAAATGTTACACATGTCATTATTTAATGTTGCCCATTTCATAATTAAGTACTGATTGTCGGAGCGATGAACATGGTGGCCACAGATTTTTAAACATCAAATTCTCTGACTTTTCCAGGTTTTCCAGAAATTTTATTAAAAAAATTCCCTGACTATTTTGTGAAAAATGCCGCCTGTACTTTACCCCAAAGAGCTAAAAAAAATTTCTTAACTTTTTAACACTTTTTCTTAAAAAAAAGTATAAATGACGAGCAAAAAAAAAAATCCGTGTTAAAAACTTTTTAACACTTTTTCTTAAAAAAAGTAAATGACGAGCAAAAAAAAAAAAATATTTTAAGTTTAATCTCAAAACAAGTGAAAAATTGATTAAAGTTTTATCCCTAATAAACAAAATTATAAAATCACTTTTTTCCAGTCTTCTGGTAAAATTCCCTGACTTTTCCAGTAATGTGGCCACCATGATGAAGAGCCCCAGTAGCAGGATGAAGGGCAAAGGGGAAAAAATTAACGCTAGATGGGCATTTAAAAACTTAATCTATTATATTAATTTTATTAGATTTTAATTAACCATGTCGTTTAATATGTGTCATATCTGTCATCTGTCATTATATTTTTATTGCTATCTATTGGAATTAATATTTAAATATAAAAAATCCTTTAACTTGCAAATTAATGCTATTAATTATTAATATTTTATTAAAGTACGTATAAATTTCAATATTTTAATTAACAAATTGTATAAAAAAAAACTATTTGTTGCTTTTATAGAAAAAGATATTATGTTAAAAAAGGTCAGATCACGACATAGGCAATTAATGACAGCGTCAAGGCTTTTCATCGCTCAGACAATCAGTACATATTTTTGATATTTTTAACGCTTTAAATGATTAAGACGAGTTAACTTGTCCTGCAATATGGCGGCTCAAAATGCTGTGATATGTATATATTCACTGGTACAGGTGCCGCCAACTGTGACAGATTTTTCGAAATACGGTATAATTCTAAGTAATGTTCAATTTTATCAACATAGTTTAGTATATTAATAGATTTGAGCATTACTTTATGGTATTCCATATTTGTAAATAATAAACAAATATTTTACTTCGCAAAAATACCACTTTTATTTTGAAACTGTGACAATATTGTTTCGAACCGTCAGTTGTACCGGCATGTAAAGAATGTAATATCTATTCTGTTTGAAAATGAACTGACGGTTCGAAACAATATTGTCACAGTTTCAAAATAAAAGTGGTATTTTTGCGAAGTAAAATATTTGTTTATTATAGTTTAGTATAATTTATATTTTGCAAATTCCTAGTAGGGTTCATTTTTTTATGTTTGGATCTTTGATTTTTTTTCCTTTTCCTTTTTCTGTAACCTTATCTATTGTACTTATCACTGGCAGTAAAAGGTCCGGGGCATTTTCAGACAAAAAAATTTCTATAATTAAAATAAAAGGTTTAAAAGTAATTAAAAGCCAGCAGCAGTAAATTTATTGAAATAACCATAAAATAAATAATGGCGCGGTCGGTAAGAGTGCACACTCCTGTTTTCTCGAAACAGGAACGAAATTTGTAACCAACTTTAATTATGTTTTGAAGTGTTCGGGTATCTGTAATTGCTCACCAAAAAATATTGGTTTATGACATAATTCCGATATTCTAGATAAGTTTAAAATTTTTAGTACAATTTGATATTATTTTTCTCGAATTTGAATATGTGTTCCTACTGTTTATGTCGAAACAAATTAAAAGTTATAAATGTTCGTGTGGCTAGTAAAGTTAATCATGAACTAACTTTGATCACTTTAATTCGTGTCAGTACGCGTAGATGGTTCCCACAGGAACTTTACAAATGCCAATCTGCTTATTGTTCGGATTCTATATTGCATCAGTTTATTTTCTATGAATTCTTTTCTGATGCGAGTACATTTGTCCTGTGTCGACAAACGTCCCGTGATGTTCAGAAGGATGTATGTGTCAGTCTGTATGTCGTTCAGGCACTTTAAAAAAACAAATATATAATATAATAATAATAATAATAATGTGTTTAATGTGTGTGATTTTTTCAAGATTTTTAAGCTGAGCGTCTACTAGGTCGAAATCGCGGCGCAGCGCAGTTCCGCTCTCGGAGATAAATATATCTGAATAAATGCAGGTGCGTCCACTAGGTCGACAGAGCGGCGCGGTACCGCCCCGGAGATTGATGTAAGAACCGCGCCACACCGCGTTTCCGACCTAAGGCTGACTGCACACTGATAACTAAGCAAAAACGCTGTAAAGCAAACCGTTTTGCTTAATGTTAAAACAATTCGACACATAAATGGACGATCAACTTTAATATTTAATAAAAATTAACTAATTTATACGTAAGAATAAACTATTTAGAATCATTTTTCAATTGCAGTCAAGTACCCTATTAAAAGTTTCAAAAAATTTTATATTTATGAATTTACTCTATGTTTAAAAAAATACATTACCGGCTGAAACATCCATCTGCTTACCTCCAACTGAACTTGCATTGCTACCTTTTCGTTGCCGTAATTGTGGCTTCTTTGCTGACTTACTTGCTGGTGGGTTCTTTGCATTGCCGCTGTCATCTAAAATACATCCCCAAAAATACGTAATAAGTTTATTATATTACTAGTGTGGTAATCTCAAAATTGTATACCTGAGGAGAAACTTTCATCACTTGAACTTTGATTCTGTTTCGATTTCCCTTTTCGAGTTGAAGGTTTTCTCCCTTTTTTATTGACTGTCTTCGCTGTACTTTGCGTCGAATTTGTATCCTGCGTTAATCGATTTTCATTATCTTCTGTTTCCCCATTTTCAATATCTATTTTCAATAGTGTTTCCATTTTTTCTGACAATTGAGTAGCAAGATTCTAAGATAAATGCATAAATAATCATTAGTAATAATCGAAAAAAGCAATAGTCCGATAAAAATATTACCTTAAGTTCAGGTTTATTACTGTTACCCTTAGACAAGACATTTGCGATATTTTTAAAGTAGTTTTGTACCGTGGGATTTTCTAATTTTTCTTTGAACGTCTGTAAGTTTTCAATTAAATAACGCAACGATTTTTCATTGTAGTTTAGTATACTTAAACAGTACGCTAGATCGCGCCACTGACGAGGACTAGTTGAAGCACGAAGTCGTACACAAATTTTTGATACTAACGATTCAATCAATTTATCTTTTACAATTAAATCTAATAAATACCTGTAAAAATAAAAAATTCCTTCAGTGATTTAAAACCGGTCGTTGGTTCCGCATCAAGGATTTAACTTTTTTTTGTTCTGCCCAGTATTATGAAAGACAAATCAATAAGTAAATTAGTTGTTAGTCAAATCGATCAAATGTTAGTTTGGTATTATGCAATAAATGGCAATGCTAGTTTATTTGTAGTATTTGTAGATAATAACTGTAATCTAGCCTTTCCCCACCTATTTTCAGTCACGCCCCGGTAAAATCTCGGATAATTTTGTGCGAACTGGTCACATATAGGATGGCATACGACAATTATCAGTTTTCTAAATTATATTTAATATGAAAGAGGTTTTCCGATCACTTCGCCGACCATGTAATGGAGAAGTTTACCAAGTTTTTTTTATCGGTGAAAATAAAAATTAAAACAAAATCAAACAAAAGTGTAAAAGAAAAATTCAGATATATCTATAATTGACAAAGTTACGGGACTTTAAAGTTGCACTTTACACAGATAGTTCTATTTCATCTGATACAAATGTGTGACGTCATCTTGCGACGACGCTACAGGATTGCAAATAGAGCGAGGGGTATTTTTTAATAAACTTTTATAATGCTGGTAAATACGTTAATTACTACGGATACGACGATTTTGAAATTTTTATCTTTAAATTCGCTCCGAGCCGAAAGTATAGCCACCTACATCAAATGAGTCTAAATAAATTTTAAATTTTTTTTTAATCGAATTTTTCCTTGAAAAAATTAGACTTATACAGTCTATACGACAAGAACGGCGAGAGGCGAGAGTACGGGCGCTATCCGTTTTCGGACCCGTAGAACACGAATATGTAGAAAAAAAATGTCTGATATATATATATATATATATATATATATATATATATATATATATATATATATATATATATATATATATATATATATATATATTTTCCCGCTACCTTTTAATATGTGTAGGACCCCCCCTATGGAAGTTAAGAGCTCAAATTTGGTAAATGGGGCTCATTCCGATGCACAACAATACTATCAAAGTGGGGTCAAATTTTGGGCAAATTTTGGATCCGACCCAACCTTTAAGGGGTGGTGGGGGGGGGCGTAAAAGCAATAAAAATTTTCCAAACCGGTTGGAAATAATGTTTCGGTCAATTATCTACAACATATCCAAAATTCAGTTTTCTAGGATGATTTGGAGGGAGTAGGGGGGGAAAAAACGATTTTCGCTGGATCTAACACGCCCCCAGCCCTCCAGAATTAACGTAGAGGGTTGAAATTTGGTGTGTTGATAGAGTTCATACCTAGGTTGTGCTTTTGGAAGGTTTTAATATTTTACCCCCACCCCCCTCATTTTTAAGCTACAATTTCATGCTTTTTTGACGTTTTCGAAGTTTGTACCACTTGCACAGGTCACCCGAATAAACCTCGAGGGCTGAAATTTTGTATTCGGATTGAGTTAGTATCAAGGGGGGGCGTTTTGGGGGCCTCGACTTTTAACCCCTACCCCCACCATTTTTATACCTAAAAGAACATGATTTTTCTTGTTTTTTAACAGTTTCATTCGAGTCAAAATCTCGTCAAATAAACCTAGAGGGCTGAAATTTTGTGTACAGGTTAAGCTAATAGCCAGACACTGTTTTTTGGAGGTTTCAACTTTTAACCCTTACCCCCACGATTTTTACGCCAATATTTCCTTAATTTTTTTGCTTGTTTTCTAACACGTCTAGAGACTCTCTAAGGAAACCTAGAGGGATGAAATTTTGTACGTGTATTCAGTTAGTATCCAGCTAGTACCTTTTAGGGAGTCCACATTACTTTTCCCCCCACTTCTCCCATTTTTACATCGGAATTGAATGCTATTGTTAAATGTGTTTTAAATGCATTATTTTTATTCTAAATACAAGTAGGCGAACAGTAATTTTAAAAAATTTAAAAAAAAGTGAATTTACTTTTATAACAAATGAAATACATACATATTAAGTAATTTAAAAATGTTATTAAAGTCACTGTTTATTTATAAATTAGGAATTTTGGATTTTTATTATTTATAAAATAGAAATTTTGGATTTTTTTGGAAAGAAAAAATATCTTCACAAAAGCCTTCCAGTTTACTATTTAAGTTCCTTTTTTAATATTTAAAAATAAAACACAAAGGCAATTGGCGGATAAGCATGGGTAGGAATGCCCTCGTACGAATTGTGTTGGCTTTTTTCCTGTTAACTGCTATCGGCACAAAATTGAAATTTACTGAGATTCAGCCCTTAAAAACCTAAAACCTTTTTTTAAAGCCCCGATCAACCGGACATTCATCATCAGTTTTGAAAATACCAAAATGACAAATCGCTTGTGGACTTTCAATTACATTTCGCTTGTAGACACGCAATACCGAAGATGAAAGGAAAAATTCGACTTCCGTGATGGGGCTCCGCTACTCACGGCGTTTTTTTTATATTCTACTAGAATATGGAAATTTAATGGTGACAGTAAAAAATCTTTTATTCTGTAAATTTTAATAAAAAAAAATATTTTAAAACATAATATTTTAAATGAATTTTAAACGAAATTGAATCCGCCATGATGTAACTCGGCATGGAAATGCCCAAACGCCCATTCAAAAGTAACCACGGAAATAGAGAAAAAAAACTTCGTTTCGTTGTTTACTTGTAAATGTTAATTAATTGTGCATACTGATCGTTTTAATTGTGCTTGAAGTTTCTCTATTTTTTCTTTTTATTATGGTCTTTAAACATTTATTTATATTTTATTTATCGTAAATTATAATGACGGACGCTGGATTTGTATACTGAAGTCTCCTGAATCTATACCAAATCGGTAATCTATTCAAATCGTCTGAAATCCCTGATACAGTAAATGGGGTTGAGAATGGGGCAAGACTACGATAAGTACGGCGCCAAGATTTGATGACACTTCCTTATAGAACTTGACAAAGTAAAACGAAAAACAAGAATAAAATTTTTCGAGATCTCGCTTCGTTTTCGAGTTAAACTTGTTTTTGAATTCCAATATATTGTATGTATGGGATGTGGGCACGAATACGATATCCGAGGCGACAAAATTTGACAAGCGGATCTGATAGATTTTGGCATTCTAAGCAAAAAATAAAGAGTAAAAAATTTTGAAATTCGCCTTAGTTTTCAAGATATAAAAAAAAATTTTTTAAAAATTATAAAAAAATTTTTTCTTACTTTTAAAATTGTTAAAAAATGTTGTTATTGTTATATTGTAGATGTATGTTCTTGAAAATGGCGCCAACTGTGCCGAAATATATTGAATAACAAAATAAATTTCTCTTATGGAATTTGTTGGAAAATTTTAATTTAATTTTTACACAAATCCTGTAATCCTCATCACTTTGGGTAGCGGTCAAAACGAAAAAGAAAAAAATTCTCTATTATTTGTTAACGAATCTCAAAATTTTTTTTACCAGCTTATTAATTTTGGTCTATATTTTAGTTAAATGTAACTATATATTACATTATCCACACTACGAAACTTCTCCATTCAGATAAATATTGACATTTTCTTAAGCATCCCAGAAATATTTAAAAACAATGGGGTATTTGACAGTATCAAAGAAAAGTAATCAAAATAAATTTTAATGAAAATTGATAATAAAAGACAACAATTTATTATGCTAATTCATTTTAACTATCTTTAGTTATTTGATTAAAAAAAAAATTAATTAAAAAAGTAATTTTTTAGTTAAAATCTACCTGAACAGAAACGGGCTATAACTTTGCATTCTCTTATATTTCAACACTGTCACCAACACTGTCGCCACTAAATTCCGGTTAGCAAACATAACTATGGAAATTAATCTAAATTAAATTAATTTTAAAAAATCAACGTTCTTTTCCTAGTTAAAAGAAAAATAAACAATTTTTTTTCTTAGTTACACAAGACCTGTTGCTATCTAGAGAATGTGACGTAACTGACAGCTAATGAACGTTTTCGCGCAAATATTGAGAACAAATATTAAAATAATTTTTTCTAACGATTTTCGGTATTATTTTTAAAAATTAAAAATATATACATGCATAATAAATATATATATAATATATATAATATATACATGGATATATAAATATGTGTGTTTTAAAATAGTTTCCCAAAATTAGTCAATTTCGCCATTCTTTAATTTTAAATATAATTTCTGTAGCTTGGAATCATTTTCGTCATAAGTTGAAATAGCATTAAGATCTCCAATAAGAAATATCTTTTTTCGATCACTTAATCAATCATGTAATTCAGATAAATATCGACACTTTCTTAAGCATTAGAGAAATATTTAAAAGCCGTTCTTTAATCTTAAATAGAATTACTATATCCTGGAATTATTTCCGCCATTAGTTTGAATAACATTTGGTCGTGTAATATGGAATGTCGTTTTCCGATCACTTTGTGTACCATGCAATTCAGATAAATATCGACACTTTCTTAAGCATTACCCCAAAAATTGCTTTTTTTGCAGCCAAGAACTTATTCTTACGACTAAAATTGGTCCCGCCGTTTGCTATTTTTAAAACAAAAAAAAAAATAAAATCGTACATAAAAAAACTAAATTCCAAAACGCGATTTTTATCGCAAAAAAGCTTTTTTCCCAATTTTCTTGTTTTTTAACGCAAAAATAAAAGTTATAAATATTTTTGTAATTCATTTTAATTCACACATCTTTCTGCACATCCGCGGTTGGGAAATACTGATCTATAAAATCTATTGTGGAATTCCTAAAATTGATGAGTACAAAATTCTGTACAAATACTGAAATTTAAATATCGTTTACGTTCATAATTGTATGCTACTCATATGTTTTAATTTTTTTTATGTTTAGAACAAGAATTTTGTACGTATAAAATTTTTATCACAACATGTATGACCTACACGACAAACATATAAAACTTTCAAGTTAATTCCCGAATAAAATTTACTTGATCGATTTTCCTAAAAGTAAATTACTCATTAGACTTATTATGCTAGTAATGGGGAATTTGACTAATTTTCGGAAATGATTTTAAAACACATATTTATGTTTTATGCATGTATACGTTTTTAATTTTTAAAAATAATGCCGAAAATTGTTAGAAAAAATTATTTTAGTATTTGTTCTCAAAATTTGCACGAAAACGTTTACTAGCTGTCAGTTACGTCACATTCTCTAGATAGAAACAGGTGTTCTGTAACTAAGAAAAAAAATGTTTATTTTTCCTGTAACTAGGGAAAGAAATTGTTTATTTTTAAAAAAATTAATTAAATTTTGATTAATTTCCATAGTTATGTTTGCTAACCGGAAATTAAGTAGCGACACTAGTGGTGATAGTGTTGAAATATAAGAGAAAGCAACGTCACAGCCTGTTTCTGCTTACGTGGATTTTAGCTAAAAAATTACTTTTTTAATTAAATTTTTTTAAATCAAATAATGATAGTTAAGATGAATTAGTATAATAAATTGCTGTCTTTTATTATAAATTTTCATTAAAATTTGTTTTAATTGCTTTTCTTTGATACTATCAAATACCCCATTTTATTTATACTCTATGAAACAACATCTATGAATAAAATAAATTTACTGCACAAATTTACTTATTCATTTTTTTATAATACTGGGCGTTTAATTTTCCTAAAAGTTTAGTAAAATGTTGCTTTCTTTATGAAAACCATAGAGATTATATACAAAGAATAGAAGAAATAATATTAAAATGATTGATAAAAAAGAAGCAAAATCGTAGCGTCGTTGATATCCTTGTTTTTTTCTGTGTGTACAGCTTACAGATAGCAACTATGTATATCACGTTTTATATTTCTTAACAAGGTGGTTAAAATGTCCTCTTTTTTTCTTTCTTGAAATACCTTTCAATATTTTAGTTGATTTTTCTCCTACTAATTATATGTATATCTTAGAAAAATTTATAAAAACTGGTATTGTCCATAAAATGCATTACTATAGTTTTAAAAACTTTGATACCTTCTTCTCCAACGCCACACTTTTCAGGTTTCCCTAAACTTTCAGAAAATATAACAACCTCTACTGTCACACTTAAACGATGGCCTTCTTTTCCTAAGTGGGTACGTATTTTAGGGAAAATACCATAGCAGTCAAATTCGTAACTTCTATCATTTAAAGCTTTGATTCGTTGTAAGCAACATCAAAAACTGAAATAGAATCATATACCTTACTCTTTTTACGTATATGCGAATTTTATTATCTAAAAAGAGTAAAGTATATGATTCTATTTCAATCTTTTGAAGTTGCTTATAAGGGGGAAAAAGTGTATTTTTAAAAAAGAATCTAACTGATTATAATTACGAGTGAGTAATTCTGTGACTAACGTTCGAATTTTGTCACCACCTTAGGATTTTGATTAATGTATAGGTAGAACAAACCACGCTCTACTACCATTTTGCTGTTTTATTTTGCAATCCCAATGTCCAGTTTTCATCTCCCAAAAAATATGTTTAGCACAATTCAAACTAAATTTTTCAATACTTACTTCATAATTGCCTTGAATTGATTTTCATCGATTTCTGCTGTAGTGTCTGATAGCTTACTTATTATATCCGGCATGACATTGTACAAACAATTGCCTTTTTGCGACAACTGTTTGAAGAAGTGTTTGGCGGTGTTTTGAATATTCGTATCCGGATCAATGATACAGAATGCCATTTCGCTTATATTCCCTTTGACTCGAATTTGATCGTGATATATTAAATGTGCAAGCATCAGGATTGAAGTCTGACGTACTTTAATTGACGGATCACGCAATCTAGAAAAGTAGGAATTTTCAACTTATGCCAAAATTTCAAAGACAATAATATTAATCTTTTACCGTTTATACATGTGTGGAGTCCACGGTTCTAATAAATTCGGAAAACGTTTTATAAGATCTGATAATGCTAATATAATATTACTACGTATAATTTCATTGTTGCTTTTTTCCAAAATCGTGAAAATAAGTTGTATTTGTGATTCCGAGTAATTTTGTGAGATTGTTAACATTTTTGTGAACGCTTGTATTGTGGCCACGACAACTTGATTATGTTTATATTTTGATAAATTTTGACTAATTGAAATTAATATGCTTGTTAATTTGCCAAGTAAATTTTCTTCCGACAGTAATGTGTTTTCTAGTGTATTGTACACATATTCAGCATCGGCATCGTCAGCGACAGCACCTTCAACAGCTAACTGTTCTTCGTCTACTTGATTCTAGAAAAGAAGAAATTTTGAAAAAAATAAATAAAATAAAATGGTATTTAATCTTTTGATATAAGCAAAGTAATAGTCGCTACGAGCAAAGTACTGATAATAAGTGGGGGGGGGGGGGGGGGGTAAGGAGTGTTATCAAATACAGAGTTTGTAGTGTATAGATTGCAGTAATGTTGGCTCTATGTTTTGTTGAAATTCTGGCAACTTGTAATTTGTAATAAACAGTCACAATAGTTGCTGTGTTGTAAACATCTTCCTGCGTCCTGCCACTTGTGTTTAATCCTTTTAAACAAATCATATGGAAAAATTTTTTTGTCTCAAAATGTCGGACTTTTTACTGCCAGTGATAAGTACAATAGATAAGATTACAAAAAAAAAAAAAAAGAAAAAGAAAAAATATCAAAGATCCCAACATCAAAAAAGTGAACCCTAGGAATTTATAAAATATAAATTATACTAAACTATGTTGATAAAATTGACATTACTTAGAATTATACCGAATTTCGGGAAATCTGTCACAGATGACGGCACCTATACCAGTGAATATATACATAACGCAGCATTTTGAGCCGCCATATTGCAGGACGAGTTAACTCGTCTTAATCATTTAAAGAGTTAAGGACAAATTTTTATTGTCACAGTCCGCTATGTAGCTCTGATGGTACTTGTAGGCTAGAGTCTCTATGTCTATACTAAATAGAGTTGAGACATGTCCGCCATTTTGCATCAAATAAATGTCAAAATTAATTATCATATTATGTTTGATTGTGAGTACAAAATTATTGTTAGTAAGTTACGTGTTAATGAACAATTAAAATATTTTTAATTTAATCACTCTTTCTAGGTTGAATTAAATTGTTACTTCTATACCGAATTCGTTGACACCTTCTTAATAGGCTTACTTTAAATTTTTTGTCTATGTTATATGCTTGAAGAAATGAGCAAATCGTTTTTGAAAACTTTCAACTGTTCCTAGATAACTAAGCAAAGGGAGAAATTAAAAGTAAAGAGGATTAATGAGTGAGCTTACCAATAAATAAAGCCTATCATTTCAACTTATAATAAGAACATAGGGGTAAAATATTCTAGCAAACTACCTAAAAGGAATTACCTTTACTAAACTATGAAATTCACGCTTGCGAAGCCGCGGGTAACAGCTAGTTTTTAAATAAAAGCTTGCTTTAAAAAACTATTTTTTTACTTAAATTTATTTTATACGTTTTAGGGTATATTCGCGTTGGCGCTACCGTAGCGAGGAGCGACGCTACTTTGTGTTCGCATCATATATGTACTACTACTATATAGCTAATCGTATAAAGAAATAGGCGAAAACACTACAGTACCGACGATCTGTTTGTTTCACTTCAGCAGTAAGTACATAGTACCTTATGCGCATATGTAAGATTCAAATTATTAAATATGTGGATATTCATTGGATACATGCAATTTGACAGGACCGTCGCACTTGCGCACAATAGGCTACGTCCCTCATTCTGTTTCACTCTTACCGTGACCCTGCCACTTATAGACATTAGCCATATAGAAGTATTACATATATGGTTCGCATACTCGCAACCATTGATTCCGGTGATCACTAAAGCTATGTTTAAAAATATTTTGATATGACTAACGCAATATGGCTCCTGTTGTTAACGCATAACTTAAAAAAAATTTAAATCGTTCAAACTATTTGAATTTTTAATTTTTTGTGGAAAATTTTGTGATTAATTATTTAAAAAAATGAGCGAAAAAGCAATAGTTAAATATTTTCTATTACAATTGTAGCCATTAAGAGATTGTCAACAAATATGTCAACAAAACTGACTACTGTATGCAACGCGAACAACTATAGCGCGTATCCATGGGAGCAATGCTTATGCAATGCGAACATGAATGCTACGTCGATCCGGAGTGATCCTCACAGAAGCGATGAAAACCACAACGCGAATACGCCCTTACGTAGCGGTTACACTGGATACGAATTCATCTGAAAATTTATTCGTACGAATTCGTACGAGTTTATCCCAGTTAATACGAATTAAACAAATGCATACATTTAGACATGCTTGGTTACACTGCTTACGACTTTTTCGTACGACTTTTTGATACGACCAAAATATTTTGTTTTTTGATGCGAATTCGTACGAAAAAAATGATGGATTTAGAAAAAATAATCATTTTTGTTGAACAAAGGTGGTCTTTAAGGGATCAAAAACATAAATACTATCATAATAGAAAATTAAATAAAAAATTGTGGAATGAGGTGGCAGAGGAAATGTTTAGATAATTTTTTAATTAAATATATTACGATATAACAAAACTAACCTAACCTAATGAAAATATTTTAAGTATGTGTAATGAATAATTAACTAAATATTGAAGCTGAAATTCAGTATATTTTAAAATATAATTTAATGTGACTTGTAACATGTTCAAGTACTCTAAAAATTTCTGTTCGTCTTGAAAAATTTCTTCCAAGCAATTCCAGAACTCAGCTTTTTTGCTCTACATGAATAACGAATAATCGTTTACCCAGAATTGTTTGTTTTGTATAATTAGAAATTTTGAAAACGATGATTCTAATAAATAAGATTCGGTAGCTGGATCCATTGTTTGACATCATGCAATATGTATTAACGGTTTTCAGTTTAAATTTAAATACGAATTCGTATTACGATTCCGTATCCAATGTAACCATACAGTCGTACGAATGAATTTCGTACGAGCTCGTACGAATCAATTTTTGTACGAATTCGTATCCAATATAACCGTAGCCTTAGGGTCGGCATCACTTCGGATCGACGTAGCATTCATGTTCCCGTTGCATAAGCATTGCTCCCATGGATACGCGCTATAGTTCGCGTAGCATACAAATGTCATTTAAAAATTTTTTTGACAATCTCTTAAAATGGTTGCAATATTTAATGTAACGAAGAAAAATTTTATGTTTGAATTATTAAAATTAACGTGGCATAATACAAAAATTATTAAAACATAAACAGTTTGAAAAATTAAAATTTTTTTTAAGTTATGTGCACGGTTATGTGTCAACGGGAGCCATATTGCGTTAGTCATTTCAAAATATTTTTAAACATAGCTCTAATGACCACCGGAATCAATGGTTGAGAGTATACGATCACAAAGTAGCGTCGCTCCTCGCTACGGTAGCCCCAACGCGAAAACGCCCTTAAGTCTAATCACAGTTAATTTATAGAAAGTCAAATATAACTATGGAAACTAAAAATTGCAATGTAAAATCATGGGACAACATTTGACAATTTGATATGTCAAAAATTTACCATAAGACTAAAAATCAGCAATTCTAGTTTTGAGGGGATTTAGGACAAAACTTGCTATACAATACTGCATTGTCATCCAAGTTATACACATACGCAAAATTTGAAACCTCCAGCTCAATTAGAAGTTGTCTAAATTTTGATTGCATTTGATCTAAACAAACATATTTACTAACATTGCAAGTTAAATAAAAGCTTTTTTAAAAAAAAAAAAAAACATTTACCTGCTGTTTACGGCTCAGAGATGCACTACCTTTCGAAACGTTACTCAAAATACTATCATTGTCAGTTAATCTCTTTCTCTGTTTTGCTAATTTTTTATCATTCTTTTTTTTATCCTTCTCTTCTTGAATTTTATTACGTCTTTTCAATTCTTTGTATATGGTAATATCCAAAAAGACAAGTTGTCGTGCACCAATATGGCCCAAAATTGTTACAAATTGAATGAGAAAATGAACTGGTATGGATTCTTCTTCATTTTTTGGATCATACAATGTGTTATAAAATTCTTTTAAAATATCTTCACAGATTGAATCTGGTTTATCACATACCTAGAAAAAACCTCGTTAGATGGAAGCTGTGACTGTCAAAATATAACTGAAGTTTATAACTTACTTCATAAAAAACATCAATAATTTTTAAAGACATAGTTAAATAATTATCATCATTAAAATTCCATCCTTCCGTCAGAATATTTTTTAATGCTTGTATAATTTCATGACCAGGATTAAATTTAAATGGTGGCTTAAGTCCTGTTGTATCAGCTGTTTTTTCTGTAACACAATTTGCAGGCAATTTTAATCTGAACTCTTTTATTTACAACGATTTGGAAATCATGAATTTCATTCATTTTTAAATATGCTGTAGAATGGATTTTCGAAAAAGTTTTTCTAAAAATGTAATTTTTAAGCTGAGCGTCCACTGGGTCGGAAACGCGGCGCGGCGCGGCGCGGTGCGGTTCTTACATCATTAAGATCTTCGGGGCGGTACCGCGCCGCTCTGTCGACCTAGTGGACGCACCTGCATTTATTCAGATGTATTTATCTCTGAGAGCGGAACTGCGCCGCGCCGCGCCGCGTTTCCGACCTAGTGGACGCTCAACTTTACGCAATTGTAAAAACTTAGATAACGCCGACGTATAAAATTCCGTTAACCTATTATTAAGGAAAACTAAACCTATAGTATATTTAGAAATTAACAAAATCCGTGATTCCAGTAGTGTACTCTTGTGTAAATAAATACCCGAGCTAAATAACCTGGCCAAAACAATCAAATTTGAAATAACTTCAACAGTTTAGCGCCAACAGATAACTTCTCTATCGAAAATTATCTGTTATTCGATAGACTTATCAGAATTGGAGTGCAAGAGGATGGTATACAGAGTCTTTTCAGTAAGTTAAAAAGATTTATTTTTTCTAGTCAATGGCGGTCTCTATGAGTGGAAGTGGCAATAAAGGTGGCTGCACCCCGAACGTAACATTGCTAATAGCACGTGTTTTTTGCAATGTTTTTAACAATTTTTTAATATTGGTTAAATTAATGTTAATAACATTTGCTATTAACATTTGTTAATAACATTTGCAATTAATATGTTAAAATTTACTGAAATATTTAATAACATTTTTGCTATTAACTTTTGTTAATAACATTTGCTTTCCGCATTTGTTATATTTTTCACTAATATGTTAAAAAAGTTGTTGATAACATTGTTAGCAGCACAATTTTTGCTATCGATCTGGAAGCAGTCTAGATCAAAGGATGTCAATAACAAAATGTTAAAAACAAGTTAATTATGAATAAAACATGTTAACAACATTCTACGTGCATTTTTCGGTTAGCTAATTTGTAATAGGCGATTGCATACATATCAGCTGTTATTATTTTGTAGCTATATTTACAAAATATATGTCTCTGCACATTTCTTGTAAATTTATTTTTTCATTAATTCTTATAAAAATAAATTATATGATAATGTTTATGACTATTAATAATGCAATGCTTGACATTCTAAAAGAATGAAAACTCTCAAATGACAAGTCTCCTAGTTTCATTTATCTTTTTTTTCTTTTTAAATTATTTAATATAATTCGTCCATTATGTGTGCCTTTCTTTTTGAAGGTACGGACGAATCCTTAATTTTTTTTTCTTTTTACGTTGATTTTTTACTCTAAATAATCATCACAGGAGCTACTACAAAGCTAGTTCTTCCTACGAAATCATTTTTAAACTAAAAGTACTAATAGTTCTACTAAAAGTATATGTAGAAAGTTCAAAGACAAGTATGTTAGTAGCATGTTTTGTTTCTAATTAACATCGTTAGTAAGGATGTTAGTAACACTGTTATTAACTTTATGAATAACAATGTTATTAACAATGTCACAACTATAATCATTGAAGTGATTTCAAATGTTACTCATTTTATATCAGAAACATTGTTATTAGCATATGAATGTTAACATTTTCAAAAGATATTTAAACAAATGTCGATAACATTTTTGTTTTCAACATGTTTTTGCTATTTTTTCGGTGTACAGGCACCTTGAGAGATATCAATTGAATTACAAAAACCAGTTCTGTTGCTTCTGACACTTTAAAGTGTGCAGATCGCTCTTGCAAATCGAACTATCAAACAGTGTTGTGAAAATGGCTTTGTCCTTGCAAGTATCACGAATCATTTGAAGTTCGCATAACAAATTACTTCAGTTTAACGCAAAAAATTGATTTGGTGGCACAGGGCTGTTCGATGATTGGCTCCATCTAGAGTCTGCACACGAGCACTGAATACACTTTTATTTCAGGTATGAATTACACACTCCAAAGAGTTGGGGGCAACTGAACCAATTTTCGTATTCGACATCTCTCATCATTGCTCTCATTCATAAAGATCACTTTCTACCCCTTTCTATTTAATTAATCTTATTGGACCGACCCTGTAAAATAGGTTAGTAAAAAAACTCAAAAAAGGATCTGATACAAAAAAAAGGATACGTTTGAGTATTTTAAGTAATTGAGTAAATTGAGTATTTTAAATAATTTTCTTTTTGGCAGTTGTTTAATTTATTTTATAAAATAAATAGTACCGAATTATTATTATGTTTTATTTTTATTTGACAAAAATTAAAAAAATATATATTTATTGTAGACCAAGTTATCGCCATGTTTGTTGGACCCCGTCCCACAAGTCGTGCTTTGCGGTGACCATCATAATATTTTGGTTATAACTGGTTCATTTAACCCTTTTAAACAAACCATATTATGGAAAAATTTTTTTGTCTCTTACTGCCAGTGATAAGTACAATATATAAGGTTACAAAAACAGAAAATGAAAAAAAAAAAATCAAAAATCCCAACATCAAAAAAGTGAACCCTAGGAATTTACAAAATATAAATTATACTAAACTATGTTGATAAAATTGAACATTATTTAGAATTATACCGTATTTCTAAAAATCTGTTACAGATGGCGGCACCTGTACCAGTGAATATATACATATCACAGCATTTTGAGCCGCCATATTGCAGGACGAGTTAACTCGTATTAATCATTTAAAGAGTTAAAATCAGTCAAACAAGAAAAAATCGTTAGTTTAATAGAAAAATTTATTAGTTTATAGTTTATAAAAAATACAAATTTTGATTTTAAAAAAAATCCTTCGACTGGGCACTAGATTAACTATTAAATTACTGATTTTTTTTTTTTTTTTGTTTGGTTCTAGATGAACAAATACGGCGATAACGTGGTTTACGATAGACATTTTTTTTTAAATATTTGTAAAATAAAGTTAATATAATAAGGCTGTATTATTTGTTTTATAAAATAATTTAAACTACTGTCAAAAACATAAAATATTAATATTCAATTTTTTCACACTGCTGACTACGCTTAACCCCTTAAGAAGCATAATGAAGTATTGGTTAGTTTCGACGGTATTATATTTTAAGGTTATTTTTATTTGGAATTATTTTAATTCGGATAATAATTTGATAATATTACCTAATTTTAAAATCATCGACGAAATGGTAGTAACTACACGAAAATCGTTTAAACCTTGATTTCTCAAAACTGCTTCCACAACCGGTAAATTAGCTGATATTACTTCGACTTTAGCTCTGTTTAAAATAAAAATTTACTTAATTTTTATATTTTGTAAATAAAAAC
This sequence comes from Brachynemurus nebulosus, assembly GCA_035578155.1. Taxonomy (NCBI): domain Eukaryota; kingdom Metazoa; phylum Arthropoda; class Insecta; order Neuroptera; family Myrmeleontidae; genus Brachynemurus; species Brachynemurus nebulosus. The sequence goes on along the minus strand of JAPWDM010000001.1, from coordinate 30,381,145 downwards.
AGTTTGATATTTACTCTGCAATGATATCTAGGAGTAAGAGTGCAGCTCGACTGTCAGCTTCGGTAGTATCCGGATGTTTTAAAGTGAATCTCTCCCACAATAGCTGTATGACTTCGTTACTTATGTCACCCTTTTCAACCCAATCAATTATAATGCTTTTAAGTGCTAAATATTGGCCTTTTTTAATATTTTTAATTAAAGTAGTTAAATTTTTTACTATTTGTGCCGAATGTCCTCTGTAAAAAGAAGTTCTGATATTATAATTTGTGTGAGAAAGGGTGGCTCTATATTATTTTCAATCAAAAAAAGTATGCGAATCAATCAGGTATGGCGACGCAAAGATTACGCACGCGCCTCTGGTGGTAAACTTAGAATTAGTATTAAGTAAAAATATACACATTGGGAAATCAAATGGAAGCGTGGTATAATATTTAGCCTACTGGCAGTAGTTTTTTCATTCATCACCAGATGGTAAAAACTGAAACCTAAAAAAATGGTAGCAATTTGGAATTGACCATTATTATTTGAAAACAGTAAATTATTGTAAAAAAATTAGGATTATATTCAAAAAAATATGTCAGTTTACATTTTTCAAAAAAATATGTTAGCAAACAGCACAAATTTGTGAATTGTCAAAATCTAATAAACAAACCTTACCTACTGGCAGTAGTTAATTTTTTTACTACTAGTTCGCGTATCTAAGTTTTACGATTTACGATTCTCAATACGCTAAATTGGTATAGAAATATGTATTATACAAACTATGTGCGGATTACTAGATTTTATATAACAAATTAAACGTATACGTATATTTTTAATTGATAGTAGTTCTAATTTTACCACCAGAGCCGCGAGTGAGAATCTTTGCGTCACCAATAGCGAATTTATAATATACTTGATAACAGTGTAGTCATCAGTAGCTCTAATTTTTGATTGGTTGACGCGAATAACAGAGACCAATTATAAACAATATTTATCTTTACTCTATTGATCCCTTTTAGAACTGCCGTGAATTGATGTACAAAGAATACTTTATATACTAAATTATTTATTATTTCAGTTTCCACTGAATGAGGCATAAAATAAAAAATAAAATAAAATTCTTCTGGATCTCGCTGTAACATTATTTCTCGATTATCCTGTCCATTGCATTGAGTTTTGGTTGAATTATTTAGCATTCTATTATTACTATTGTTATTTTATATTTTTAAATTCATTTAATAAAAAAAAATTGTCCTTAAAGATGAGCTTTCCACGATATTACGTCTAATATATTGGTCCGTAATGCCTGTTCTACATTCTCAATCGAAGTTCCTTGCTGAATTACTCGCTGAAGTTGGCTGAGGCACGAATAGCGTTACAACACCAATGACAAAAAACCACAAAGTGACTTTCTACACTCTCATACTCGGTCAGCTTCGCGAGAATGAAGAGCAGGCATAAAGAAAATCGTGCGCAGACAGTCGCGGTGGAGATCTATACAGCAGAATCTCTGTTAACCGGACAGCAGTGTCACACTGTCACGCAAAAATTTGTCAGTTAACATAGGTATCCGCTTAACAGGGGCAGTGTAAATAATAGCGTTAAATAATGCAGTATTCATAATTAATCTTACTTCCGAGACTACTAAAGTAGCGGAAGCATTGTGATCACTTTTGAAAAATAAAAAATTGTTTCCCTCCAAAATAATTTTTTTTACACACATTTTACGTTTTAGAGCTTCCTGGACAATTTTGGTTTGGTGTCTGTCCGTCTGTGTATCGCCAGTTTGCACCAAGTGGCATAACTTCTGAACTCTCCAATTGTTTTTAATGAAATTTTCATAAATTATGCAGTTTGGTTCCTAGATGGTCCCCTATGAATTTAATCGAAATCGGAGTAACGGTAGCTACGCCGCTACCATGAAATCCCAATAAATGTCAATATCTTATTTATTGCTAGTCCCATTTCGCTCAAATGTTTAGGGTATTTTGGGGGTCAATTTCTAAAATATTTTTGCCATTATTTTATAATTTAGCCTTTAAGTATTTTGAGTTACAATTTTTTATGAACTTTAAGGCGAAAATATAATTTCACGGTATATATATATATATATATATATATATATATATATATATATATATATATATATATATATATATATATATTTAGTAGAATACTGTTTTAAAGTGTTTTACGGGTACGAGGAAGCTGTGTGCCACACCCATTGATATTTTAATTCAAATCAATTTTATGAACGAATTTAGGTACAAAAATATAACGCTTACAAATGTATCGTCACATTAGAATCATTGTTAACAAGTTATACCTAACCCATATAGGTACATACACATTAGATGTACTCGCGTCCGGTTAATGTAGGTAATAATGTATTAAATGTCTTCGTCAAAAATATCGTGTTCGCGTCTGGTTAACAGAAGGTACGCTTAAGAGAGTGCTGTATGCATTGGTTTTAGTATAACATGCCACTGTCCGGTCCGGTTAAGAGAGGTGTCCATAAGAGGTTCTACTGTATAGTGATCTTTAAGAAAATACCTGTTCGATTTGGCAGTTGAAGATAGAAACATCGTTTTAAATGCTTCGGCCACAGCTTCCTTACGATCATTTTCTTTTAAGTAGACCAATGAAAGCATATCCAAAACACCATCTAAACTTCCATGCACTGAGAAATTTCTGGCCGCAGTAAAATAGTTAATGGCTTCCGTACATTCACCAATATGTTTTGATATTAACAATTTTTTAATAATGTCAGCCGCTTCCGTAAAAGCTGTAGCAAAATTTAAAGACGCTTCAAAAAAGGAGACGACTTCTTCCTGTTTATCCTGTTGTTCCTTTAATTCTTTTACCTGTTCAGCGGATAAATTTTCTTTTACCAAGATACCACTTTGCATAAACAGGCTATGGAAGATTTCTAATAACAAATCAGCCACGGCTTCAGGGTCCATTTGTTTTCTAAAATTTTTGACATTTGTATAGATAGGTATTTGAATACTAAATATGAAATTTTACCTGTGATCCCCGGTATTATATTGTTTCTCAGCAAGTCGAACAATTTGGTAGGCTTCTTCATAATTACAATTAAATATCAATTCTTCAATTTGTTCGCAGGCTTCTTGAAGACCAAGTCTAGTTTGTGTTTCCGGTAACGACATATCTAATTCTAATTTGAAAATATATTGTTAAAATAAATGTAAAAGAAATTATCATGATAAGCGAATATTTTACCTCCATTCACTTTTTCTTTAATAAATTCTCGAAGTTCTACATGAATTTTAATCCAGTGTAATTTCTTTTCATCTGATGGTTCATAACTATTGAGTTTCTGTTTGATTTCTTTGAGTTTAGTAGTTTCCTCTTCAATTTTTTGTTTAATTTCCTCAATATTTAACTAAAATTTAAATTAAGATTAGTTTTATTATGGTCCGCCCATACTCTTCTACTTGTCGGATTCTAATAAAACATCTTTGGAGATTTACTCTGGATAATCTCACTGGATCTTTATGCAAAGCCAGCTGACTCGTGCGAATATTTCGTGCAATGTCATATAAAACATATTATATAACATATTATTTTTTATAAAAAGATTTTAAATAAAAAAGAACATTAAACTTTAAACAAATTGTCAATAGACAGCGCTTTTTACATTCTTTAAACTACAAATATCTATAAATTAAGCGTACATATAAAAATATGTCGTCAGTAGGAGGCCGTTCGAGGTCTTCTCACAGTTAGGTAAACCTTCGTTTACGGGCGGTGAACGAGTGCGGATCAATTATTGATGATTGTTGGGTCATTGTTGGCCACAGTGGATGTTTGATCTGGTTTGGTCAGTCCGCAATATGTGTGTATGTTTTTGTATGTGCAGTATGGGGACGACGCATACACATGTAGATATTAAACATATACAAGTATAAATAAATATATAAACATATACAAGTATAAATAAATATATATAAATATATACATATCTACATGATATAAAAACATATACAAACAGTGTGTATATCTTTTTGTTTTATACCTACATAACATATAGGTGGGGATTTACGTCATCTTTTGAAGACGATGGTTTCGCTAGTATAGAGATAGCAGTGTACATTCTGTATTCTATACTTTAAACAATGTAAACAACTGAAACCGACAGCTGTCGCGCATGCTAGTTAAACAAATTGTCAACAGAGGACGTCTTCTACCTTCTTTATGCAAACACGGTTTTTAACATAAAGTTTTTTTATCGGAAACGGGAACATAATTTTCAAAATAATGTCTCAATCATTAATTTTGAAGTATTAAGGGAGATATGGTGTACCAACAAAAAAACACTTTTGAGGAAAAACTTATGTATATGATGATTTTATCAAAATCCGACAAATATAGGTCAAATCAACCAAAAACGGTCTGATGTCATTAACAAATGAGGCAAAATTAGATGTACAATTTTAAGTTTGAAGTGTAAGAAAATTAGGCGCGTCTAATTTTGCTTCATCTATTGCATTTGATTGATGGCGTCAGACCATTTTTAGTTGATTTAACCTATAGAAATAAGAGTTGGATTTAAGGGGTTAATCGAAAAAAAGGACACTATAAATGCTGTATTTAAAAAAAAATTACCGTAGAAGCAAATGGGTTGTACTCCAAAAATATTTTCATAGTACCAATTGCGCTTTTGCGCACATTCATTGTCTTATCTTTCAGTCTTTCTACTACTTTCTTCAATACTGGATACTGGCGTTTTAATGGTATTGCTTGGTCTTGTTGTAAGCGTCCCCAGAGTTGTAATACCTACAAAAAACAAAAAAAATATCACAAAATTTTTCGAATGAAAAGTATTATATGTGATCAGTTCTTACTTTGGACCGAACAAAAGCATTTCCATCGTACCAATGATCTTCTAATATTTCTAGGAGTTCATCACGTTGATCTTTTGCGTCGTCGCTTAAGCCTTCTCCACTTAACACAATAAGGACTTCAGCGATAATGCTTAGAATAGACATTCGGAATTGATAAGACTAAAAAAAAAAATTACGGAGTCACTTGAAAAGTACATATTACACGCTCTAAAGCAAGACTTCCACGAGCAAGTATATTTGCATGCAAATATACTTTTAAGTAAAAATTAAGCCTCGTGTAAGCATCATTTGTATCCAAGTATACTATTATACAAATTTACTTGCATAAGTAAAAATATTTCTACTTTTACTGTTAAAAGTAACCCCCACTTAAATTAAAAATAGCGAAAATTGAATAACGTGAGGAACTATCAAATAAACTGTTTAATAATATCAAAACCATCTAAACATATAATAAAACTGTAACGAAACCGTTTCTGTACATGGAATATTTTTTTAAAATTGTACTGGTACTGTAAATAGTTATCGATGTGGATATCAAAATAGCAATTTTTTAAATTTTTGCCTGTCTGTCTGTTCACGCGTCACGCAAAAACTACTGGACGGATTTTGATGAAATTTGGTATGATAATAACTTATTACCTGAGTCAACATCTAAAATCATCTCTTTACTCCGGGAAAATGTCTCATTCCTACTGGAAGATAGAAAAACCATTTTGAGCATATGCACACATTACGCAAAAAATGTTAAACGGATTTTGATTTGGTATGGTGATAACTTATTACTTGGGTCAACATTTAAGTTACTTTTTACTCCTCGAAAATGTCTTATTCCCACGGGAAAATAGAAAAACTATTTTGAGCATGTGCACACATTACGCAAGAACTATTGAACGGATTTTTATGAAATTTGGTCTGGTGTTAATTTATTACTTGAGTCAACATATAAGATACTTTTTATTACGATAAAATGTCTCCTTCCCTCGGGAAAATATGAAAACCATTTTGAGTATGTGCATGTATTACGCAAAAACTATTGTTCTATGCAAGTTCTGTATAATTATTACACATATTATATATACATATATCAAGCAATACAGGCGGCTGAGAGAGAATGCAAGCATATATATTCTTTTCCTTGTCAATCAAACAGATACGATTTTGTGTACTAAATCTTCATCAAGTATCTCAAGTCACCTCCGCTATACCATGTATTCAGTATGCGCAGTAAGACCTCAGCCGCTTGTATTCCTTACGCTATGTATACTTGTCATTGGTTTTATAACAATACGTCCCGCGAACCACATCGCGGGTACAGCTAGTAAACAATAAAATCAATAAATTTATAACAAAAAAAGTGAAGATTTATGGAATGTTTGAAATAAAAAGTACTGAAATTATATATATATATATATATATATATATATATATATATATATATATATATATATATATATATATATATATATATATATATATATATAGATTGTTTCATTCCAGAAGAAATACTTTCTAAAAAGAAAAAATACGAATTTAAACGGACGGGATCGGGAATTTTTAAAATCTGATATGTTTAATATTTCTATTAATAAAGTATCTTCTATATTAAAAATATAAGTCAGTTTCTTTTACCCAAAACTGTTTTTTCTCCGAGTATTTCTTTTTTTTAAATATTACTTTTATGCAAGTGTATTTGCTTGTGGAAGTCTACCTTAATACTTACATCGTTATCTAATTGTTCACCGAGATACATAATTTCCGGTATCATTTTATCCGGTAACAGTGTTGCAAGTTCGACTAAAAATTGGGAACACTGTTTAATTTCAGATGATGTTAAATTTTTAGCATCACTCATGTTCCATTCAACAATGTTCTTAATCAAACGACTAATTAGACTTTTACATCCATATTCTTCAACCAGGATTCGTACACCATCGCTGATCGAAGACACGACAAAATCGTACGTTTGTATTAACTATTAACAAAATTTTAGAATAAGAAATATTTAAGAAAGAACAATTAACATTCTCAAGGAATATTCAATCACTAAAGGATCTTTTACAAATGATGTGCTATAAAAAACTACTTTTGCACATTAAAGTATATATAATTAAGTGTATTTTGAATATTTTTCCCTTTAATTTAATCAGCCATCAGCCTTTGTAAGCCTGTTGAAGGTCACAGTCCCAAAAAACGGTGCCAATGATTAAAAAAAAAAACTATAAGTCCAATTGGTCCAAAATTTGGTGCATTCTCTTTATTATGGTGTTTTTTGTAAGACTATCTAGAATCAGCCCTTGAAATAAAAAATTCGATTTTTTAAAACGCCTGAAAGGTCAAAAAACAGCAATTTTTCTTTTTTTATTCAAAATGGCGCCAAACAAAAGTATGAGGTCTAATGGGTTGATCCTAGACAGTCTTAACAGAAAACACCATAATAAAAAGAATGCATCAAATTTTAGTCCAATCGGACTTTTTTTTTAATCGTTGGTACCGTTTTGAATTACAAAATTTACATGTGACATTCAACAAGCGTACAAGGGCAGATGGAAGGCCAGATAAAAAGAAAAAAAATTCAAGATACACTTAATTATTTTGTACTTTAATATATATAAAACTTTTTTATTCATTACAATAAATAGTTTCTCCAAAAAAGTTTTTTTTTTTAACACATCACTCGTAAAAGACCCCTTAATCGAGATCAATTTCTCACCTTAATCAGACGAGACGGACAATCAAGTCCATGATTAAATTCTTTAATAAGTGTACCCAAAATCTGAAATATAGTCTCCCGAATATTTTTAGCATTTTTTATCGTTGGATCTTCTAATGTTTTGTAGCAAATATTTGCAACAAAACTAAAAAGAAAGAAAAGTTTAGAAATACAATATAAAAACACAAATTTATTTTTTATATAAACCTTGTAAATTCAGTCTCTGGTATTGGTGGATTCCATAATTTGTGAATTGGAAGTCGAAGGCAATTATATAATATAACCAAAACTTCATGTTTCTCCTCGGTCCAATTATGTTCATCGTCTCTTCGCTTCCTGACTCCCTTTTTCTGTTAAAAAGAATTAAATTTAATAGATTTGAGCGTTACTTTATGGTATTCCATATTTACTGCTTCCATAAGTAATTTAATAATGATCATATTGATCGAAACATGCCATACGAATTTTAAAATATAAGTGATGTTTTTTTGTAAAATGTATTTAATAATAGCAAAAAGAATTAAATTTATTTTCGAAGTGTAAACATCTGTGAGAGCAGCTTCTATGAGACTACACTTTCTTCTGGGTCGTGAGTAATTACATAGAATTACATATTTGTACAAATTAAGCCATCGTCGGTTTAATTAGGAATGTCTAAAGGGGTGAGAATGAACATGAATTTTCTTATACAGGGTTACTGTAACTTGACGTATTCCTTGCAAGATGTTATAATAAAGCTAAAATGCAACAAAATTGTGCTACTCAATTTTCTATCGAAATTGAGTATTTTTTGAGATATTTCGATTTTTAGGTTTTCTTTGTTACCGATCCAAATTTTTTTTTTTTTTATTTATTTATTTTAGGACGCTCGACTTTAAATGTCATTTGCGTCGCCTATAAGTTTAACTACTACAATTAAGTTTTCCAACATGTTTTTAAGTCTTATTATTTAGATTTTGTCATACAATTTACAGTCCTTTAAGTATTGGATCACTCTTTTAACACAATCCTGATTATCTTGGAGAATTTCTCTTATTGTTAGATATGGATACAATGTATTAGCGAATTTCCAGAAAGAATTCTGGAAATTCAGCTATTATGGTGTTAGCCATAGTCGAAGTTCAGCCCGAAAATATGGCAGAAATTTGTTTTGAGGTCCCTAGAGCCCAAAAATAACATTCACTAAAATTTATATATATATATATATATATATATATATATATATATATATATATATATATATATGTATATATGTATTTATGTATTTATGTATCAGCACGATAGCGCTTCAGGAAAAACTGCTAGTTTTACGAAATTTGGTGACAACGTTGGAAGTCCAAAAATCTTGGATGAGTTCTTCAGCCAAAAACGTCGGCGCTCAGGAACATGGTTTTTTGAGCATTTTTCGTGAAAATGAGTTTTTGGCCAAAATTTGCTATAATTTAAAAGATTTTGTCAAATTTTTTTACACCATTGCAAAGACGGGAAAAAATGACATAAAAAAGGTTTTGGAACTATTATTCTAGGTTAGCTAGTTTTTGAGAAAATAAGAAAAAAAAGTCAATTTATTTTCTATAATTTTAGTGTGTTTACAGCTATGTTGTATGTGTATAATCATATAATGTGTATGTATGTATATAACTCACTATAACTGCAATAGTATACGTATATCTATGTATGTGAATGTATTTGTACCTCTAATATACATATTTTTCAAATAAGTACATCACTGTTGACAGTTTTAGCGAATGGAATTCGCTATTACCGCCACTGTCATGACGCGACTTGAGCCCGGGACTATGGCAGAAATTTGTTTTGAGGTCCCTAGAAACCGAAAAAAATAGTCACTAAAATTTATATATATATATATATATATATATATATATATATATATATATATATATATATATATATATATATATATATATATATATATGTGTGTGTGTGTGTGCGTGTGTGTGTCCGCGCGATAATTCTGGAACGAAATGTCTTACGTTTATGAAATTTGGTGAAAATATTGGAAGTCCCAAACCGTTGGACGAGTTCGTTAACCAGACACAACCGATGCCTGGAACATGTCTTTTTTAGCAATTTTCGTGAAAAAAATTAACTTTTTGCCAAAATTTCCTCTTATTCAAAAATTTTTGTAAAATTTTTTACACTATTGGAAAGAGGAGAAAAAATCACATAAAAAAGGTCTTCAAACTATTATGCTATGTCAACTGGTTTCCAAGAAAAACTAACTTTTATAAATGGAAATTCGCTATGTTATGCAGGATGCTGCGACAGGGGTATTGTATCTTTGTACGTTGTACTTTACGCAGTCCTCTAATATGTGTTTAACTGATATGGGGTTTTCACATATATTACACATAGGAACGTCTTCTTTGCGTAAAATATAGCCGTGGGTCAAAAGAGTATGACCGATTCTTAGTCTGCAAATTACTGTTTCATCGGAGCGGTCATCCAAATGAGATGTCTTCCAACTTGTTAGATCCGTTTTTATGTCGCGCAGCTTATTGTTTTCCACATTATTCCAGAAATTTATTCTGTTTTCACGTAATTTTGCTTCCAGAAGGACTATTATATCCTCTGGTGTTACTGGCGTGTTGGTAAGATCAATTGCCCCCTCTAATCTTTTCGTCGCCCAATCTGCTCTTTCATTCCCACCAATTTGTGAATGACCCGGGATCCACATAAACTTTATTGTATGTGAATAAGATATTTTGGCAAGGTCATTTTGTATATCAGCTACTATACTGTTCTTCGTTGCGGTGTTTTGGATGCTTTGCAAAGCGCTAAATGAGTCACTACATATTAAAATATTTTTCGTCTCTTGTTCATTTTCGATTATGAACCTAATTGCCATTTTTATGGCAAAAAGTTCTGCACTATAAATAGTGAATGACTCCGGTAATCGATATGTTCGTATTATATCACCAAGGACAAAGGCCGCACTTATACTATTTTCAGTTTTAGAGCCGTCCGTATATATTAAACTGTAATTTTTGTATCTTGACTGAACAGCATTTTTAAATTCTTGTTGATACACTATGGATTATAGTCTACTTCCACCGTCATAAATTTCCAAAAAAACGTATAGTTCTTCACTGCTAATTTAACATTTGGTAACACTATATTTAAAATTTTTAAAAAAGCCTGACAGCGAACACTAAGTGGTTTGGTATGTTTATTTTTGGCTATGAATCTGTGGAAACTATTAGAGTTTAGGATATATGCAGCGGGATTATTAGGTTTAGAATGTAACTTTCAAAATATTTTAGTGATAGAAGATTTCGTCGCTCTGCTAACGATATTTCATTCGCTTCAGCTAGTATACTTATTATAGGACTGGTACGGAAAGCACCTGTGGCAATTCTTAGACATGTATTCTGGATTGGTTCTAAAGTATTTAAGACGTTATTTTTGGCTGAGTTATAAACAGGGGCTCCATAATCCATTTTGGATCTGATTACACTCTTGTAGATTTTAATGATTGATTTACGATCAGCTCCCCACTTAGTATGTGATATTTTTTTAAGAATGTTTGTTGACTGTAAGCATCTTTTTTTAAGTTCATTAATATGCTCAGACCAAGTTAGTTTATTATCACACACAAGTCCCAAAAATGTTATCTTGTTTGTAACTGGTAATCCAAAATTTGGCACTTAGGTAGAAATAAAAAAAAAAATTCATTTTATTTTCCAGCTAATGCTGTCGTAAAAAGTCCTAAACGTACTTCGCAATTGAATATTACTGGGCATGACAATTTTGAAATTAATTTATTTTACAAGTTATGTTGAAAATTGTGTTGTCAAGCTCAATTTAGGTTTCGGAATTTTTACGACTGCATTAGCTCAGTTACTGTCAACTACGAAAACAAACTGAAAAAAAAAGGATTTTATTTCAACCTAAGTGTCAAATTTTGGGTCTTTTGGGTCAAACGAAGAAAATTTAAAAATCGAAGTATCTCAAAAAATACTGAATTTCGGTAGAAAACTTATTTGTTCAGTTTTATTGTACTTTAGTTCTACTATAATGCTCTGCAAGAAATACGTCGAGTTACCAGTAACCCTGCATAGCTTAAATTCCTGTGTCGAATATTTAACATATTTATCCAGACGAAAAGTGTCAACTGACGAAATGTTACCCCTTAGAACTACTTTTTTGGTTAGGACACAGTCAGTTTAAGAGTAAGAAAGGGTGAAACCAGTCCCTTAAGTAAAAAACAGGGTACAGTTGCCTCTCCATCCATAGACTTATTTATATTAAAAACTATTGACTGGGCTCTGACATAGTCTACGTAATTTTCTCTTTAATCTTTTAAAGATGAATTAATATAACTATTATTGGATGTCTATGTTTTTCTAATAGCAAAACTAACCAAAAAAATTTGTTTACCTTTAAATCGACGTCATTTTCAGCAGCTTTTTGAATATCATCATACACAGTTAAAAATCCAGATACTATATATATTGTCATTTTTAAAATATTGCATAATTTTATCTGTTGTTCCTCGTCAAGTTCTGTTTCATCATCTAGAATTATCTTTAAAGATTGTACAAATTGCCGGAATGCTATAATTCAAAATTTATATAAAAATCTTCATATTTAATATTATTCAAGTATTTCAAAATACTAACATCGTAATATTTGTTCAAATCCTTTATCAATTATGTGTTGCTCCAATTTTTTGCCATGTACTAAAATTGAGAAGTATGTATCAAAATTTTCGAGGATGTATTCGGGACCATCACAGTTATAGCCAATCTTTGCGTCTGTAACAAAAAAAGTTTTATGAACTAACTGAACTGAATAAAGTTTCGACAACGCTGATACCTTGTAATTTAGCTGAAACGTCTCGTATAGTTGCAACATCTCGAACTTGGTAAATTCCTTCCTCTTGCATTTGTATTAACTCATCTTTTGGTAAAATTTCAAATTTAAAATGTGACATTTTGCACAATTCATGTAAATATTTCTTTTTTAATTAAATATTTATATATATAAATGGATACTAAGAAACAATATAAGATAACAATTCAAAATGAAACATAAAATAAAAAAAAACTGATGTTTTCACAGTTAATATAAAAAGAAAACGAACCAAACAAATTGATAAAACGAACGCTAATAAAAACCGTTTCAAAAATTTAAATATTTGTTGAGTTCCTATAATAATAGAGTCCCTATAATAAATAGAGTCGTGACATGTCATCCATTTTCTATCCAAAACAGAGCGGGAAGCTTCAAAATTAATTATCACATGTTTGAGTAAATATTTTTGAGTACATAATTATCGTTAATAAGTTATGAATTAATGAAAAATTAAAATTTTTAATTTAATTATTCTTCCTAGATTAAACTAAATGGTTTTTATTAACATTTAATTTATTTCCAATGTATTTTACCCAAATTTTGGACAGAAAATGCCGGAACCACGGAGGTATGTGGAGATGGCATTTCGTATGTGTGAAACAGAAATGAAGCCTTACACACACATTTACAATCGCATACGTACCTAAAAAATACCATTGTGATCTCTTAACATTTTTAAATAGGGGATATTTTTATAAAAGTAATATAGGGAATATTTAGCAAAGTATTTGCCAATAACAAAAACTTTTTTTGGTTTTTTGATGTTTTTTAATGAAAATAAGAGTTATATGTATAAAAAAAAAAATACATAAAAAATATATACATACAAAAATTTTGTTTAGACACCCATGTATATAACATTATAAAATGGTGGATACCCATATTTAATTTTTAAAACATGATTTCTACTCATCTATGAAACGTAATTGGGTTTTTTCCTTCTGTTTTTACTCTATTGTCGCTTTTGCACGATAAAACACAACAATTAACCATTTTGGTTTTCGACGGAAAACGTAGTCAGTTTTAATTTAACGACAACTTTTCAAAATCCCACGTGACGCACACAGACGACTAAACAATGACAGAAGGAACACCAGTGCTTGGCTTCAGATCATCTAACAAAATGACTAGTCCATATACGCCATATACGTCCATGGACACGACCATGTCCCTGGCTCCCTGCCACTTTCCATATAGTCCATTATAAAAAAATGGACCGTTTTCTGACGCCGCTGTAGCAAATATGAGGAGCTCAGAACTATAGTGGTGTAAGTCAATTTTTTTAAGATTGGAGATATTGTGAAATTATTGTTATTTAACCCGATCTTTATTCAGTGTCAAAACGACAAAGCCATTACTTATACAATAAAGCCGGTAGAGACCACTATTTTATTATAGTTCCATATACTTACTAATACTATGCTGACCATGCTGACTATGCTTCACTCAAACTTTAACGTTAAATAACTTAAAACAACATATTTTGACTTTACCATTATAGTTCTGAGCACCTCATATACCAGATGGTGTTGATGGTCTTGAATAAAATAAGAGTCGGGACATGAGTTTTGATAGTTCGGTATTTTTCATCAAAGATTCATCTAAAATAAATTGGAAATAAATTAAATACTTAAAAAATATACTTTAATTCAACCTAGAAAGATTAATTAAATTAAAAAATTTAATTCTTCGTTAACACATAACTTGGTGACGATATTTTTGTACTCAATCATATGATTACTTAATTTGGACATCTATTTGATGAAAATGCTCACATGTCCCAACTCTATTTAGTATGCTCCACTATCATTAGCGCCACGTAGAGAACCATAGCGAACTGTGACATTAAAAGGTCCGTCCTTGAAAACAAGTGGCAGGGATATGGACACCACAAATATTGTTAATGCTTTTCTTTTATGGCTGTATTCACGGTGTATTCGTATACCGCACAGACACGGATTGTCTGTATGTATGAATGTCTTCATAAAGGAGAATTTACACTTATTCGCCGTGTTCGTTGCTGAGTTTTTCTGCTCAAAGTGAGCTGCTGGCATATGCGCAAGAACTTTTTTTATGGAATACGCATGCTCCAAAATACTTCATATTATGAGCACAAGTATTTCGTACTTCATAAAAATGTTTTTGTGCATGCGCTAACAGCTCACTTTGAGCAGAAAAACTCAGCAGCGAACACGGCGATTGTTAGATACAAGTATGAGATAAATAACAAATTGACAAGTCAAATTGACATGTCACGATACATTTACTCAGACAAAGTAGGTGTGTCTTTGACAATTCGTGATACATTTGTATGAGATTTTTTTTGCATATACTTTAACTTGTCAAGATAAACGTCAAACAAAATTTAAGAAAGATAATTGTTAATTTTTCAGGTTATTATTGTTACTTAACAAGTTTCAACAACTAAAAAAATATAAAGTACACATATTTAGTATTTTTAGAGAAAATAGGTAGTAGTTATACAATACTCAATTTTCAATTAAAAAATATTTTTTAAACTATTTCGTGTAATGTATAATTCAGATGTAGTAATTTATATTTACATGCGTACAGTAATATTTATTATATTATAGGAAATATGTCTGAAATAGAATAAAGTAAAAACATTATTACTACATAGTAATGTGTAGGATATTAGGACAAAAAAGTATAAGGACATTAATATTAGAAATGATATTTATGCTCAAATGTCACCGTCTTCGATTGCTTCTACGTGATCTGGTTAAAACTAATAACACAAAGTGGATAAATATGAGAACTCTTCTTCAACAGTAGACATTTTGTATAAATGAAAAAATTTTAATTAACAAAAACAAAATTAATAACGAAAAAATTGAATTAAAATTATATGTAAATGTCTTATTAGTACATAATTATACAGAAGTTTTTTTATTGATTATTTCATGATTTCAACAATCAAACATTTTTCAATAGGCTATTTGACGATAACAACAAAAAAGCATAAAATATATATGGAACGTAAGCTTAAGTTGTAGGGATACATAAAAAATGCATTTTATTTTAAAATAATCAGAAATATCTTTTATTTTATTAAATTAAAATAATTATTTTTAACCTATTTTTTACCTAGTCGCAAACGCCAATCACGAAGTAGACGACGTGTGACGTCATTAAACTCAAGCAACATATGTTGACATACTTATTGTGTAAAATATTGCTTTTAAATAAAATGATTTTTTGAGTTTATTGGTACCAAATCGATTTATTCCGAAGCTAAAACAAATCCTTAATTTACAAACGTTAATGACTTATTCTTTTCAAGCTAGAATACCTCAAAAAACGGCAATTTTGTCACTGAGTGACAGATTGACTTTTTCACTTATCATCAAAAATATAAAGCACTTCTAATAATCTTAGGTCGTTGAAATTCGACAGAGGTGTAAAATTTGAAGCATAAATAAAGATAAAAATCAAATAACGAAAAATTTTGTACTATTCACCTTTAAAATGGAAGTTTAAAATTTGCATGCAAAAAATCGTGAAATGTAATGCATTTTTATCATGAAAGTATGGTTACAATAGTTATAATAATCATCATAAAAGTTAAAACTCATTTTATTGACATTTGTTAAAAGCTTTCGTTTAGAGATTCTTTCGAACCTATTAGGGATAGGTTTTCAAAATATTCTATTTTAGTGGGTTTCTGTGTCATAAAAATAAACTGCTATCCAAGATTTATACGTCTAGTTTTACAGTAATTTCAGAAAATGAATCAATCAGTAAGTTAGTATATCGTTACTTTTTTCGACCAAGCTATTCTTTGTTTGACTTTGAGCCTCTATTATAGAACTGTTTTTGATGGAATAAATGTTTTCTCACAATGAAGTAATAATTTGTTAAAGCATCTAGTACTAATTTTTCACGAATTGACATTATGATGATAGCAAGTTTTTTTGCTATAAATCCGGATTTTTGTACTATAAAATCCAGAAATGTGAAAAAAATGCAAAAACTACACTAAGCGGCACTGGTATTTTACTCATATTTTCAAAAAATCAATTATATTTAGGATAATAATTTTTAGCTTTTGCTTCGTGTAAGTACAATGATGTCATTCATCTCATTTAATAGCTGGTAAAAATTTGATACCATTTTGGCGGCTAATTTTAAATCCAAATGTTTTTATGGTTATAATTTTCAAGATACAAGGTATTTTTAAGAAAAAACTTTTTTTATGGGTTTAAAATAACGCAATAAATAGGGTTCGGCACATTTCTGAAATTAGTCAAATAGCCTATTCCACCACTTTTAAAACCTTTCAAATTTCACCTTTGGCGCTTTAAATTGTATATACTTAAGTGTAAATGATCAATAAAAATATACATTTTTCGATTGTATGAGATAAAACAGAACATGTCAATTTGCTTTGCCAGTTTAACATGTATCTCATATTTACATGTATCTTAAGTGTAAACTTACCTTAAGAAAAGCATTAAACAACAACAATAGTTTTCGTGTCTGCCACTTTGAGTATCGAAGTGATAGAGGGAGTACAGGTATATATTCACTGTATATGAAAATGAAGCCAAAAAAGGGTTAGTGTTGACCAATATGGCGGTTAAACAAAGTTTAATTTTAAATTTTTCTAAATTTATTGATGTTATATTTGTTGCTATAAATATTGTTAGAATATTTATTAATAAATAGTCTCAAATTACAACAAAAATCGTATACAAATTAAAAAATATTGATTACCACTGACACTTTATAGGTTATGAAAGGTGTAAACGTGATGTTTACCAATGTGGCGATTTGCTTCAAAAAAGATAATGTGTACTCCATCTATTATGTGGTACATACACCTTCTGATATCTATGGTCTGCCACGATACGTATCTGTGACGTTTAGTGTCTGTAGATATGAATGGACCTTTAGACCGGCCGCATACATTCCGGTTTTAACCGAGCCGGGCGCCCGGTCCGGGTACCTGAAGGTGCAAATAACATAGTAACTCCATTTACTATCGCACACTTTTCTTATTCTTACCGGTCAGAACAGCCGGTCAGAATGTAACCGGCCACGCCCGGACCGGGCTGTCAAAAACAGAGGAAACACATCAAATAAAAGAATAAAACATGTCAGAAACATTAATACGTCGTCGTCCATTTTATTTAATGAAATCGACAATAATGCAGTCAATACAACAATACCGAACTGTCAAATAAAACATATATTTTTTTAAGAATTCAATCAACCGGCATGTATGCGCTAATACGACCGGTTGACCGGCCCGGGCGCCCGGCCCGGTTACAACCGGAATGTATGCGGCCGGCCTTAAAGTTACTGCCGTTACGGCCGTTACTGTCAAAAATTGTCAATAGGAACCGTTGGAACTCTTAACTTCCTAGCACGATTTCCTAGTTATTTTGGACCTTGGTTAACGTCGAAAAGCTAGCATTGCGAATATTAAAAAATACAATGGAGAAAACAGCCAATAAAATATCTAATAAATTTGAAACTAAAGCGGAGATCGATGAAAAAAAAGAAAACAATTCATTGTTCTTAATACAGACAAAAATTGAACCTACTGAATTATTGCAAGAAAATAATAAGTTGAAATTTTTCACAATTTTACAGGAAGAAAATATAAAATTGGTAATTAAATTTCAAATTACATTTTTTAAACAATAAATTATGTAGATACTCAGAATACATTAATTTAAAGTAAATCATATTTTAGGAGTTGAGTGACACTGAGTATGTTGATAGAAAAACAGAAACGGAAAGTTATAGCTTAAACCTTATAAAAACTGAAAATTTTTTGACAGATTTAGAGATTTTACGAACAGAAATAAAAATAGAACAAGACGAAATTGATGAAAATCCATATAAATGTAATATAAGTTTTAAAGTATTTTTCTTACTGTAAATAATTAAAAAAAAAAAAAGAAAAGAAAAAATGAGTTCAAAAAGTGAAATATAAATCTAATACCCGTTTTAAAATATTTACTACTCCATATTATTTAAAAAGCTCATGAAAATATTCACATAGGTGAAAAACCATATTCACGTAATATGTACATGTTTTAAAATGTTTACTCATTCAAGTGGTTTAAAAAGACATGAAAGAGTCCACAGTTGTGGAAAACCATATAAATGTGATATATATTTTAAAATATTTAATATTTGAAGTAGTTTAAAAAGATATGAAAGATTTATATTCGTAAAAAACCGTCTCAATGTAATAAATGGTTTAAAACATTTACGTATAGGTAGTTCAAGTGAATTAAAACATTTGTCCCGTTTGGGTGTATACATATGGTTTACATGTTAATTGATAACATTGAATTCCCAAAAGGAAGAAGTTATGTCACAAGAGTGCTTTGAACAAAATAATAATATCAATTCAATATGTTACTATCGCTTTAACAATTGTAGAAGGCAGTAAAATAATAGTTATTTTCGATACATATGCGTAAAGAGAAGTATTCTAGTAGGCTTAAATTGGGATACGAGACTAAGGGGCTGACGTATACACAACGAGATCGAGTGCCCTGTATACCCCCATTCGCCTGACGGCCCGTGGGGGTAAGCGTACGAGATCTCGTGTATGCGTCAGTCCCTTTAGCGAATGCCCCAGTTTAAGCCTATTGAATACCTCACTTTACGCATACGTATCGGACATAATTTTTTATAACTACGGCTTCTAAAGTTTAATAGAAAAAAATTAATTATTTTTAAGTAATTTTAGAAAATAATAGGGTTAATTTTATTTTATAATGTTATATGAAAACAATTTTTTTTTATTAATTTGTAGATCATTTTTATTTTTCTTATTAATTTGTTGATCGTTTCCATGTTTAATTTGAATATGATTATCATTTACAAATGAATATCATTATTTTCTCGCATAGTTTTAGCTACTTTCACGCACAGTTGTACTTTCGCGTACAGTTACTGTCGTTTGTTTTACAATGATATGAATGAAAACTGCTCTTTACGCCCACTATACAACGCTCGAATATTGAACTTTAGAAGCGGGTGTTATAAAAAAAAAAAATGAATGTCGCAATATTCATACAATTCATATTTTCACATAAATATTTGTGTCATTTTTTGTAAATTCAAAAGCCATTTTTTTAATTTTGAAAATAAATATTAAAATAATAAAAAAATACCGAAATAATATTATGTTGAAGAAATAAATAGTGCAGATAATATGGTGGAGAATTGAGGGAAATAGTTTGCGTCGTACCAGAGATTCACCAGTGTTATAAGTATCCTAATCGTCCGCTACCCTACCTCAAGACAGTTTAATGCATTTTAGAAAATTTTAAAAAATATGAATGTATATATAATGACCATAAAAAGACACCTACTACCGTTAGAGCACCAGTTGAAAATACAATTAATGTGCTAACCGCCGTAAAAAAGAACCAAGATATTAATTTAAGAAAAATGGAAAAACTAACTTATTCCTGTCATTCATATTCAAATTTTTATTGAAATTATCAATTTCTTACTTTATTTATTTATTTTTTATAATAAAATAAAGTAAAAGAAATTATTTTATAAAAGAAAATTAGCAAAAACATAAATATGTTTATCCAAAGCACTCTTGTGACATAACTTTTTTTGTGGAAATCCAGTGTTATCCATTAACACTATGAGGCCCGAGCACTTTCACAGTAAACTTCCCCGGAAGCCGACAATATTTTTAAGCAAATTTTATGTAAACAAGTACATAAAATGATTCCACAAAACACTAAATGATTCATCATGTATGTGTTATGTAGGTTAAAAGATGAGTAACACACATACATACAAGCATGCAACACACACATACATACATATGTGCATAAAAATATTATTGTAAATAAAAGATGAGGCCTACATATTTTGATGATAAAACATATTATGTATATTTTATTTGTACAAAAAATGAAAAGTGTCCGGTACGTAGTACATAATAAATTATTTTTATTAGAATAATATAAAATCATTTTTATAAATATTTTAAGTGTTTTGTTTATTATTCTAAATATTGATCGCGGTCGGCCTCTGAGGATGTTTGGTTTTGTTTAAACAATATTTGTCTTGTCTGCCACGATACGTGTCTGTGACGTTTAGTGTCTGTAGATATGAATGGACCTTAATACATAACTCGGTTGTAAAGCATATTACACACTCGCGTAATTACGCACTCACCGCTGCGCGGCTCGTGCGTAACTTTTTCGCTCGTGTGCAATATGCAACTTATAACCTCAATCACGTAATATACTATAATGCTATGCGTCGATTGGTCGGAAATGCGGCGTGGCGCGGCTTTTACATCAATAAGATCTCTAGGGCGGTACCGCGCCGCTCTGTCGACCTAGTGGACGCACCTGCATTTATTCAAATGTATTTATCTCCGAGAGCGGAACTGCGCTGCGCCACGCCGCGTCGACCTAGTGGACGCTCAGCTTAACTGTATGTTTTTATTGAATTTACTTATAATTTAATTTTAAGTACATTGCAAAATGCAAAAAGACGATTCTGACTTTTATGTCCGTTTTAAAAACCGCTAATTACTACTTAGCTTTTTTTAACAAACTATTTTATGTATATAGGCGATATTGGCGACATCGGCGATATAGGCTCTATGCAAGGGGTCGGAGTTACGAGTAAATCCAACGTGTACGTTAATGGTGGACAAAATTGTAAGTTTGGAATGAGGAGTACTTGGTTGATGTGCTGAAAATTCCCACCAGTAGGGCGCCACTCTACGTGGAGATCAAGTATCATGGCCATTTTGCTATTTGTGTTGTGTATTTAATTTATAAATAATTTATTTTCTAGCCGTATACCTACCCTATGGATTTACCATAGGCAGCATTTCAGAATGTCAGTTAGTGTTAGAGATTTATTAAATAAGATATTATTTAGCTTAAAACAATATCAACCATGACAATTAGATTTCTACCTACAGTGGCGCCGCGTAGCGGAATAAAATCGCAAAGAATAATCATAGTTTCATAAAGTTTATTTATTATAAAGTAAGCGTGGAGAAAAGCAAGCCACCCGCAAATAGATGTTGCGTTCCAGGCTGTCGTGTTAAAGATAGTTTACGTAAAACTAAATTCTATAGATTTCCTGGAAGGAAACATGAGCTCGAAAAACGGGCGAAGTGGATCAAAGCAGTGAAAAGAGTTAAGTAAGTAAAGAAACGATTTTAATCACAATTCATTCATGAATTATTGCAGTAAATCAGTAAAAATATTTTATTTTTCTTCAGTACTGATGGAAGTCCGTGGAAGCCGAATTCGTCATCACGCATATGTAGCCAGCATTTTGTAGGGGGAGAAAGATCAGAGCACCCTCACAGCCCTGCATATATTCCGACAATATTTCCGGAAAAATATTACGGCAAACAAAAGTGTAGCGAAGCAGTACAATTAAAAGCACAGAACAGGTACCTATAGAAAAATTAATCTTCATATAATATGAAGGAGAATGCATGCTTTATATTTATTTTTTGACCATAGGTTCGTGAGAGCAATGCGGAGGCGCCAAAATTCAAATTTTTCTTAAGACTCTGAACAATTCATATAGGAGGGCGAAATAATATGGAATAAAAGAGTATAGATATTATGCAGCCATCGGAACAGTGATTCTGCAAAGTTGCCACTCAGGTCGATTTTTACTACCTCAGTCTATATAAATATATTTGCTGTACGTATAAATTGGGAGATCTGTGAGGTTGCAATTCAGGCAAATATTTTATTTGAAAAGTAAAAAAAAAGCCTCTAACAAGGAGATGCACACAGGGTGAAATTCGCAATTTTGATGAAACTTCGCTGGTGTGTAGAATCCTCCACGTTTACGGGGTGAAACCAGCCCCTAAAGTTGGGGGTTCAAGTCGTATTTCTTAAGATATCACGAAAACTATAAGAGATAGAGGAAAACTTTAAATTGACGAAATGTTACTCTTTGAAAGACCTATTCAGCCGTATAGGTTAAACCAGGGTCGGGTTTATAAGAGAGGCTGGAGGGGTGAAAATAGGATAAGTTTTCTTGTACACACTAAGTGATTCAATGTATCAAATTTTTACCATCGGGTTTTCACGTTTTTCGAAATATGTGTGGTATCCAAAACATTTAAGGAAGAAAAAAATGGAGTAGATTATATTGCATTGTTATTGATTGCAAATACTTTCTATATTTTTTTATTTTTATGTTTATTTCATCATGAAAATGTAAACTTTTACTTTCCGATAATGATTCATGTATTTTTCAGTACTTGCTTAATTGGTAATTTAGCTATGTGTGTATATTTAGTTACTCCTATATTTTTACACTTATTTCTGCCAAAGTTCTCTGGTCTACCTGTGTTAATAAACTCTCGACAAGAAGCAGTAGATAGGTGTAAAAATAGGGTGCATCTCCTTGTAAGAAGGCTGAAATAGGATGTGAACTAGTTATGGGAATAATCACTCTTTTTAGTGAGTTGAATCTTTTGAATCCGCTCACTATGGTGAGTCGATTCAATGAATTGAATCACTCACTCACTTGACACAATTCGCTCACTCGTTTTTATGAATTGAATCACTCACTCCACTCACTCACTTTACACAACTGATTGGTACAACTTCAAATACGAATCAACAAACAAATTCAATCATACAGTTTACATGTGAAACACTCACTCAAGTGAATGAGTGTTTGGAAACAATTATTATATCCGAATAAAATTAATATAATTATGTATTTAAAATTAATACACATAATCGACATAACAAATTAAAAAATTAATACAACATTAAAAATACACAGTTGAAAACAATGAAAAATATTGATTGTAAAAATCTACAATGATTTTATGTTGGGAGATATCCACTCAATGTTGTTTTGAAGAAAAACTAATTTTTGGAGACGTAATAATCTGACAATAAACGGGCAAATTTTATTTTAAAAATTTGAAAATATTGTAAAATAAAGTACATATTGTTTTTCTTAGAATTATTTTAATATCTATACTTACATCTTACAGTGTACATAAAATTGGGTATATTTTTTATTTAGATTATTTTATTAGTTTATTAGAGATTTGGACTAAATTTGATGTAAAATTTGTTTTATGCATTTTAAAAATAAAGGATAGTAAAAAGAAACTAAAATATTAGTTCTAAAAAAATATTAAGTTTAGAACTCGCATATATACCTAACCTATGTACCATACCATAGTATCATTAGTATCGTATACCCTATATTATACACGTTATATTATATTAACCCTTTGCGCTTATAAGACATGTACAGCATGACAAGGTGGTTTGTCCATTAACTCTACCATATTTAAAGGTGTTTTGTCTGTTGGATCATGACATGTACCACATGACACACTGAATGTTGAACTGTAATGACTGCTCATACTTCACATTACATGAATATTTTATTTAATAACTGCAAACACATTCATTTATTAGAAAAATTGTAAATAAAATAATACAAAATCACGTTGAATTATTTTTTTTAAAATTAAAAACTAATAAAAACAGCACTGAGGACGTATTTAGCGCATTTAGTATTCAACTTTGGGAACTTTGGGGAAACAAGGTTAGAACGTCAAAAGAATCCGTCAAAAAAAGAACGTCGGTCGTTGTCATGTGCTACATGTCTTACCAGCCTATTTACAACTCACTTTATTTTTGCTTGAGTGCAAAGAGTTAATATACAGTTATAAAAAATAGATGTTTGTAGAATTTTTGTCTTTGTCGCTCTGTCTACTGTAATAAGTAAACTGAAACAGGGATTGACAATTGAATAGAATCTTATATGTCATACACTCTTAAGTGAGTGAGTGAGTGAGTGTATATATGATACACACACTCTTTCAACTCACGAGTTGAAAGAGTCGATTCAGTTCTTTTTGACTGATTCAATTCAGTCAGTCAGTTAAGTGATTCAATTCACTGAATTGAATCACTCACTCACTAGCCATCGCTAATGTGAACTCACCATTGCACACCTAGACAAACAAGTTGAACCAAAATCTTTAGATGTCGACGATGATTCATTACTTCATAAACAAGGATTTCATGGTTTCTGATCCATAAAAAACGAACAAGATTTAATTGATCTTGCGGGAGTTTCAATTAGTTATTTTAAATTATTAATGAAAGTAGCCGAAAACTGTTACACTGATGCGTCAAATCTAAAGCTGATTTGCTTTTTGGTAAAAATGAAAATGCGATTAACTTATTCATGCATTATGGTTTTGTTAAGTCTTCATGCAACAACTGTATTGCGAATTTTTCATATATATTTAATGTAAACATCTAGTTCAATGGCCTGCGTTTTTTATATTCAAATTACAGACACGCTTACACAGTAAAAATTCTAGTTGCGTGCTCTCCAGGAGGAGAATAATTTCTCGTAAGTGCTTCAGTGGGTGCACAACTGGTGAATTGTATTACGAATTAAAGTGGATTTTTTAATTTAACTGAGCATGAAGATATGATAATGGTAAATAAAGGCTTTCCAGAAATTATATCTACTCTAGATGCTTTGGGAATCTATTCAAAATGAGAGTTTTACAATACTTAGTTGAAATTAATGAAAGACAGAAAATCGTTAGCATTAGGCTAAGGCTACACGAACGTTTTTTAACGCTTAGTTTTGAGCGTTAAATAACGCTAGAAATATGGACAACATTGATATGACTACACGTAGCGGAAATGAAGTGGCTACACGTAGCGGAAATTATTGTTCAGTCTGGAAAGGGACACGCGTTTTCAAGGTCATAACGCCCGGAGATTGGTCTGAGCGGTCCAGGCCTATGCGGCGATAAAAAACTCGTGTGACGCATCTGGCTGGCCACACGAGCGACAAATAACGCTATTAACGTCAAACGCAATATCCGCCATATTGTCCGCCATATGTATTGAGAGATACAGATTTGATTCAATTTTATTCTGTTTTCATACTTAAAATTTATAACACAGTAAATATTGAAATGAAATTTGTCGATAATGAGTTCAAAGCACTAATGGCGTTTTTTATCACTCGTGTAGTCGGGGATCAGCGTCAAAAAACGTCGTGTTAATTTTCGCTCAAAACTAGGCGTTAAAAAACGCTCGTGTAGCCTTAGCCTTAGGAAATATATTTTATTATATATAGAGGATAATGCAAATGATTAAAATGTATAAAATTTCTAAATTTCCAGTGTCTGAATTTCAACATTTAAATAATATTTCTGGCTGTATGTTAGTAAACTTGTAATCATCAGTCATTAAAAGCAGTACAATTTATGAAAAAAGTAATTGCATTTTTATAAATATGATATATTTTTACTTCTGAATAACTAAATATGTAAGGATTATTTTGTGTTTTTAAATAATGAAGTGTAAAAATCATTTTATTTTTGAATAATTACATTTAAACATTGTATTTTTATTTTTATTTTTTTTATTCATATAATAAAAATAACTTGATATTCTTCTTATGTCTACAAAAGTTAAATTACCTATTTACGTTGTTCAAAATATTCGGAATATTCGTTGCATTATCTTTGTTCTTGTTGCATATAGCTGGCAAGTACTTATGAATACGTTGACGGTCATGGACGCCGTATGGCGTCAAGTTCAGGGTATAATTTCTAAAATTTTAGGTTCCGAAACGCAAAAACTGCTCCACCTACTCCAACATACATGTATTTATATATTATGCATGTTACGTAAAAGCCCCTATACTAGAACGCGATCATATGTCCGAACAGTTTTGACATTTATATATTAATGAAGTTATTTCTGAAAGAAACCTTTGATAACAAAAATTATTATTAATAGAATGGTTATTTTTCAATTTAAATTCACCTCGTATTTAATGTTTCCTTACTTGATTAAAGATATATATATATATATATATATATATATATATATATATATATATATATATATATATATATATATATATATATATATTAAACAATTTTTGTTGAATACAATATTTTGATCCTTTATTTACGTCTGATACTTAAACCATTTTATGTTTCCTCATATTACTATCGGTGTTTGTATATCGGTTTCCAACTTCTAGTGTCATTAATAATTGTTTTTTTGGATATAGATATCGACATTTTGTAAAAGAAAAACATTAATAAATAAAAATTTTTGAGTTGTATTTTTTTAAAAATATTCATTAGATTAAAAAACTTTCTTTCATGCTTATTAAGAAAAAAAATTGGTGTTTAATTTATTTGTCAATTTTTATAGCCAGTTTAATTACACACTTAAAAATAGTGTTCCGGTATAAGGGCTTTTACATTATATGTTTTTAATTTTTAAAAACAATGATGAAAATCGTTAGAAAAAATTATTTTAATATTTGTTCTCAAAATTTGCGTGAAAACGTTCATTAGGTGGTCAGTTATGTTCACAGACCAATGAACACTATTATATTATACTGATTATACTACTAGACAAAGCGTAAAGCCAGTTTCTAGGTCTTTTTCTTGAAGCAGGTAACAGGGTGAGACGGGTGAAATTTAATGAAATAATATAATGTCAATTTTTGAGCAAATGCGACTATAATTATTGCAGGACATAATTTGTATACGTACGTATTTTGAAAATAAAGCGAATACCACTTTTCTTCTTTCAAAATTTTGCAGTTTCTTCTCCAAAAAGTAAAATTTTATTGTCAATATTATATTTTGACAATAATTATTTGAAAGTGTAACTACAGATACGAATCAATTACTATATAACAGAATACTATTGAGGTCGGAACTTAGTCGTAACTGATTGCTTCAATTATACATTTATAATATATGTCTCTACAATATAAAATATATGTTCACTGGTCTGTGGTTACGTTACATTCTCTAGATAGAAACAGGTGTTCTGTAACTAAGAAAAAAATTGTTTATTTTTTGTACAATTAGGAAAAGAAATTGTTGATTTTTTAAAAATTATTTTAATTTAGATTAATTTCCATAGTTATGTTTGCCAACCGGAATTTAAAGTAGCGACCCTAGTGGCGATAGTGTTGAAACATAAGAGAATGTAACGTTACAGTCCGTTTCTGTTCACGTGGATTTTAACCAAAAATTACTTTTTTAATTAATTTTTTTAAATTAAATAATAGTAGTTAAAATGAATTAGCATAATAAATTGCTGTCATTTATTACCAATTTTAATAACCTGTCAAATACCCTACTATGCCTCTGTTCTTAACCATACTAGGTACCCCTAAATTACTGATTAAAAAAATAACCTGGGAGGAGTTGCCGCGTTCCGACCGAAATTAAGTCCTGGTTAAGTGAAACCTGATTAACTGCGACACAACGCTGTACCGTGAGAGCTATACTAATGAAGAATGTATACCTACTTCGTGTGTAAAACGATACAGATGCTTGAGATCCAATTGCGCATCATGTACAAGTTATAGTGGGAGAAAATGTCACACATTTTGAATCGTAGTACAGTAACGCTCAACGAATGGTATATTATCCATTGTATTTTGCTGTGCAAATAGTTTAATAGTTATACTGAGTTTTACTATTTTGTCGTTTGTTTCATCATTGTTTTAATATTTGATTTTTATATAAAATAATATTTTTAAATAAAAAAATTAAATTTTGAATTCACTTTTATACAGAACATAAAATTATTGAAGTCAGTATGTACTATTTTTGTGTTCATTACGGTACTTTTTGTACATATTTTCGTTACAAGGAGAATAATATATAATAATATCGGATAATGTTTCGGATACGGTTACGGTTACGGATAATTGCTTTCAGTGAACATTTTTTTTTTAGAAAAAAGGGGAGAATTTTACTCCAAAAAGTGAACGCCAAACACAAATAAACGGAAATCTATTAAGGGAAATATATGTAGCAAAAATTTGCTTCGATTTAACCTCAGTTTTCTAATGGCAGTTGTCTGTTATCATCCGAAACAAATCGGAAACTTTTATTTTCGGATACGGTTTCGGATATATAATTATTTCGGATATCCGGTAGTTTCATATATATATATATATATATATATATATATATATATATATATATATATATATATATATATATATATATATATATATATATATATATATATATGAGCAGTACATTCTATATGGTACATTCTCTTTCAGCCGGCTGTATCGTTACAGTCAGTTATACCATTGTACGATAGACAAACATAGCTCACTTTTTGTCTAAGCACTATAGATACCGCAGTGGTGCAATATATTAGTTGAGCAGTTCGTCATAATGCGTCATCATTGTCTACGTGTTAAATTCTTGGTCAGTGTGGACCTCGAAAACATATAATTCAAGGGGAAACCACAAAAATAACTGATAATTTGTAACTGCCATTGAATATAATAGTTTTTTTTTTTTATGATTTCATTGGAAACTTCAATATAACCGATGTTGAATTTTTGAGCTTCGCAATCCCATTGTGGCTTACTACGACATGATATCGCGCCTTTTCTGTCTCTAACTCGTATATCAAAAATCACAGTTCTCAGGAAACACAAAAAACATATTAAATACTGTATTTTCATCACTATGAATTTAAGATTTATGTATGTTACACTTTTTGATGTTTGCTACCTATGTAGACATGAAGCAGATATTTAAATGTTTTAAATTACAAGCTATCGATGTTTTTAGTAAATACGAGTTTGCTGCCCACTTTTTTTTTCAATATACGAGTTTGCGAAATAAATCGATTTTTTTTTTTGCATATTCCGATTGTATAACCAGTAACTTAAATTTTAAACGCGTTTTTCTCGAAACTACATTTTTTCTGATAGTTTTCTGACAAAACCTGGTATATGGTATACGAGTTTGCGTAAAATTATTTTTTGAAATAAGTAACATTTTTATCAGCATACCCTCGTACTTGGCCAAGATACAACTATCTGACACTAGAGTTCACAGGTGCTGTACACAACAAATCCAATGGTACGTAGTGGTCGGTGCAAATTTAAGGGAAAGTACGTAAAATCGGAAGATCAGGAGCGTCGCTAAACTTTTATTTGAGGGGTTGGTAAATATTATTTATTATATAAACAAGTACATATTATATATAAATAAGTACAGTACGCGTCAAAAAGTGGTCGAACACTCTAAATCAGGGGGGTGCCCACACTTTTGACGCCGCACTATTCTTAATGTTGTGGTACACTGCCGTGTCAAAAGTGTGGGCACCCCCCCCGTTACAAATCTTGACTTTTGACTCCAACCCGCGCGCGCTTAAATAAGTACAGTACGCTTCAAAAAGTGATCGAACACCTTAACCCCGAGGGGGGGGGGGTGCCCACACTTTTGACACGGCAGTTTACCACAACATTAAGTACAGTGCGGTGTCAAAAGTGTTGGCACCCTCCCCCCCTGAGTGAGAGTGTTCGATCACCTTTTGAAGCATACTGTACTTATTTATGTACTTGTTTATATAATAAATAATATTTACCAACCCCTCAAATAAAAGTTTACTGACGCTCCTGATCTTCCGATTTTACGTACTTCCCCTTAAATTTGCACCGACCACTACGTACCATTGAATTTGTGGTGTACAGCACCTGCGAACTCTAGTGTCAGATAGTTGTATCTTGGTCAAGTACGAGGGTATGCTGATAAAAATGTTACTTATTTCAAAAAATAATTTTACACAAACTCGTATACCATATACCAGGTTTTGTCAGAAAACTAAATTTAGTTCATGTGGTACAAGTTTGTATTTAATTGAATAATTATTTTTCCATTAACTATTTTGCAATATTTCTTAGTGCACCATATGGGGAAGTGTATTATGTACATGTATGACTTTCTAACTCAAAACCGTCAAAAAACCTTATACGAGTTTGAGACAGAAAAGGCGCGATATATGACATTTTATTTTCATAAATTTTATATTTTCATTACTTATTACAATGCTATCCACCAGAACTCCTAGCCAAGGCTGCAAGGGTGAAACAAATAATCCAATTTGAAAAATGTGAACGGCGCGTTCAAACTTGTAATTATCACGAGCTTTTTGTCTATTTTTTTTAACCCATAATTTGTATTTCCGAAATTTAGTCAAATATCCAGTTTGCTAACTTTAGCTATATGTAATTTATGAATGTATGGAGAATGAAGAAAGAAGAAAATAGAAACAGAAAAAAAATAATGGGAATGAAAGACTAGTACAAAAAAAAATAAGTTTATTGTAATTTCAATGAAAAATTATTGGAAAAACTAAAATAAAATAACTTTTAGATTGTAAAAATTTCATGAGGGTTAGTAAGCCGTAAGGAAACGTTTAACAATCTTTTAGAAAGAGTCAGTCATATGATTCGGAAGTAAGGCATCGTAGTCTTTCATAATTTAGGAAGACTTCTGTAACATTCAGTAAAATTCCGCGGATCTTTTGAATCGATGAAAGTCATTTCATCATTTCACGGCAATTTTTATAACAAAACAATATTTTTTCTCTTAATTTGAACGTTTACAAGCAAAACTGGATGAGAAAAAGTGCTGGATGTTTGATTAGAGTAGGATAATCGATCGATTTTTTTTTTTAAATTAAATAATAATGATTAGGCTGAATTAACATAATAATAAGTAGTTGTTTTTATTATTCTTTCGATAATTTTTCCTTGATATTGTTAAATGAAGTCTGAACGGCAGTCGTACCAAATGGTCTGAACCGTGCAGTGTACTCAAGTGCTCGATAGATCGTAAATCGTAATGTGTATAAATATGTAGGTACGTTGACCATACGTCCTTTATTTAAGAGGCCAGTCCTTTATTTCACTGCTCTGTCCTCTAACTTTATTTATTTTCTAAAATAGGCATTTTGTCCTTTATTTTGTGTGCTGACAATACCAACAGCAATTTTGGTGGTCCCCAGAGAATGTTTTATTTAAAATGTAACAACGTTTTATTTAAACATGTAACAAAATGTAAAAATTCGTCAAGTGCGTGTTTTTGATACGCACTAAGTAATGTCATCTCAGTGAAAGTGTTAATTTATGATTTTTTGGCTCGTTTTTTAAGAAGTACAGTGAGAATACAGCCCTCTTGCGTTTATTCAATATATGCATGTACAACTCTATAATTATTATATTATTATTATTATTATTATTATTATTATTAACTTTTCCCCCACTATAATCACACAACGAGATTAATATGTCATCCTTCGGTGACATAAAAATGTAACAATCCACTAAATATCAATTGATAGGAGTTAATTGTGCTGCCGCATATTGAACAATTGCATAAGCACTGCTTCGGGTAAATATTGAAGTGATATTAGTAAAAATTTATTAACATTTCTGTATTTACGTAATACGAGTACAGTACGAGTGACGAATGAAAAAATCCGAGTCAAAAGTAAGCACATTAGAAGCATATGTATTTCCGATAAATTTCAAATGAATTGGATGGAATTTTGTGACTTTAAAATGTGAACCGATGCTATTAAAAAATTAATTCTACTGAAAAGTATCAAAGTTAATGTTATTTAAATTTTTACACAGTCTGTATGTGTAATAGTTAAGACTTTTTAAAATTTTAATGTATGCATTGTTGTATGCTACTATTTTCGTAATAAATAAATCTTATAAAGTATTTTTTTATATTCTTCAATACGTCCTTTATTTTCCTCAAAAAAATATGGTCACCATCACCATTAATATGTATAGGCCACATAACGTTTCTAGGGTGCCTTTAAACATAATAGAAATGTGGTGAGAGTATCTCTTATTGAAGACGTTTCGTTGTGGCGCTGTAATCTAGGTGGAAAACAAAGATACCACTACATAAAAAAGAAATGAAAAACTTCCATAATTTAAATTTGACAATATAAATTATTTTTCAAAAGAAAAGGAAATTAGATTTCTTTTGAGAAATATAATTATTTCTCAAAAGAAATCACATCCTCCTTGATGACTTTAAAATTATTCCAGACCATCAGTTTGTAAGGCGCATATAGCCTAGTCGCTGCGCGCCAAAAACAAAAAGAAAAAATTGTGAAATATTTATAAAATGAAAAATCAAGAGGCGGCTTTGCGTGTTTTGATTAAATTTTGCGTGTTTTATTGTCAATTTGCGTGCGGAAAGTATACTCACCGCACGCAAGAAAGCATGTGGGAATAGTAGAGTGGGCAAACAGCTATTTTGATTTTTGCGTACAAAAATGTGTGCGCCAAATTAGTACTTCTCTCGCATGAGTAATAAGAAATATAATTTTACTGTATGTTACAGTGCCCCTTAATAAAAAAAGATACCTATAGTAATAGGAACGGGTATAGATAAAAAAGAAAAAATATAACTTATGTAAAGAATTTACGTAAAACAATTTACAACTTTATTATCGCAAAGTTTTAACATTTTGTACAAGGAACTTAACATAAAATTACATATTAATTAATGAAAAGCATTATAGACATATTTACAATAGATTTTTCCTTTTTGAAATTCACTTATAAATATTACATATCGAATTTCTAGTTAGCTATTTACATTAGTAAATATATTCAAAATTTTCTTCTTACATATAATTTATGTGAAAGATAGAATTATAATATTCATAAAAAATTCATTACATTAATTTTATAATATAAGTAAATAACATCCAGTTTTACAAAATTCAAAATAAGGTACATTAATTAATCTAAAAGACTATAACAACTTGTCTTTGGTATACTTTTATTTTTTGTTTGTTAGACAAATTTTTATAGGAGACAAACCATTTTTTCGCGATGAATGTTTTACTACAAGGATTTTTCACACAGAATGGGGGTATATGGAAAGGCCGCTTCGGCTACAAAAGAAACTATACTTGTAAGAGAAAAACGTGACAAATTGATTAAAACACGTTTTAATTTTTTTTTTTGTCCAAAAATCAACATTTATTTTTGATTTTTATTCTGTGATTTTATACAACAAAGCAGCTTTGTAGCAGTTTAGCGCTGACATTTGTTGATGTTTTAAAGCAACATAATATAGCTTATTAAATAATTTTATAAAGCCAATGAAAAGGAGAATGGTGAATGCCATGCAGCTTCTTTATTTAAGAATATTTCATGGCTTCATGTTATTTATTTTATAATATCCCATTTTTTGGTTTTATAAAATTATTATTTAATAAACTGTACCTATTATCAATATTGCTTTAAAATATTACCAACCACCATGTTACTAGATATTGTTTAGCAATTACAATACATACTGAATTTCGGTTTAGATCAAGTAGTATGTCTTTTCTGTGTGAAGAGTCCTTTACTCGTGCGATGAGACATTCCCTCACATTTTTTGCGTAGGTATGTGTATAACTTTAATATTAAAAAAAAAAGAATAGAAAGGCAACATAGTATATTATGTAATTCAGGTGTCTTATATTCCTTACAACCGAATTACGTACTATACTTTATCTATGACTAATATGAAATTCACAATAAATTAATATAAATCTGATACGAATATAATACATTAAAATTATGTAAAACCAGAAATGTATTAACAAACCCCAACTTTCAGTTGGTAGGTAAAAATTTTGTACCTAACTTAGGTAAAAATAAAGATTAATGAAAGTGTAATAAGCTGCGGTACTTCACACACAGTCGTGTGTAAAGTACAAAATTTAGGACAACTGTATGTAAAACATAGCTTAGATAGTATTTTGTACAGTAAATAAGCAATTTCATAGTAGTCGTAAATAAATAATATTTACAAGTGTAAATTTTATTAATATTATAAACATTTAATTCAAATGTTAACAAAAACTAAGTTTCTAATTTTCTTAAAATAACAGAAACAAAATGTCTAAACCGAATTTAAACAAAGTATGCCGAATATGTTCGGATCCCATAATTAATATTTACTGACGAGTTTACTTGTGTGGTAGATAAATTGAAAAACATCATATGAAAAATATTAAATTTTAGGAATTTTTTAAAACGACTGGTGGTAAATTAAACTGTGAAAGAATTCTCATAGTGCATATACGGTAAATAAAGATGAATTTTTTATAAATATTATTGCCTTTAAGAAAAAAGATACAATCATAACATTCACAGCTAAATTTCATTTTTTTCTTAAATATCTAAATCGTCACTTGACACATTATGCTTTAAACTGCACTTTGGTTTAATTTTTTAATTACTTTGGCACACTCACATTTTTTTTTGTTTATTATATAGTTACTTTCTTAGTATCGGAGATATTTCATTAATAACTTTCAAATAATGTTTTTGTTGATTTTAAAACAAATAAATACGCTTTTTATAATTGAAAAGTTCTGCTACTTTTCTGAATCTGATATTCTATTATTGTTTCCAAATTTTTAATTGCAAAAATAATATTAAGTATAAATTAAAATTTAATATCCACAGCCTTGGGTTCTTTTTAGAAACAGTCGTTATATGTCTTATTAATTGTATTTCAAGGCATTAGATATTACTCAATTTACTAATTTTTTTGATACTTTCATTTAATTTTTTAGTTATTTTTAACAATTTCCAAATTATAATTTTTGATCTACATATTTTTGTGGTTTTTAAAAAATATACAAACTAAAAACTGGTGATCTGTTTATTCATACTATTTTATACCGGTTGCAATTTTGTATAAAAACATTTGCCAACAATTTTCTGGAAATTTTAAATTGTCAAAAACAAATTTTTGTAAATTCTCGTACTTTAAAAAGTAAAAATTTTCTAACAAAAATAATTATGAATTTCGGCTGCTGGTAAATTTTACTACACGAAATATTTAACCGTTGTTTTAGCGAATTTTCGAATCGAAAATTCAGCTTTTGTTATTATTATTATTATTATTATTATTATTATTATAAAGGAATTTGTCTTTGAGATAATTAAGAGTACAAAATTGTTAAATTTATTCAACAAGATGATAATTCTATTGGAATTGAAACCTCTTTGCACTAATTTGTTAAAAAAGATTAGATCTATTCAATAATTTTTATAACTTCCTGGGTTAAGAAATCTTTATTTTTCGAGATATATGTTAAATAACCATTTTTGACAATTAACATGGGGTGTTCGAATGTTTTAGACATATACAAAATTTCAACCGGGAGAAAAGTTTTTGTATGAATCGTTCACCGGCTCTCGGACTAATAATGAATAATAATAATAAATTTTGTTAAAAATATTTACTTAAAATTAATGCAAAATTAAAATAAATGCATATTAGAACACATACAAATGAAAAAGAGAGCGTTATTAGGGCAAATGGGCTAACTAGAAGGGAAAACAATTTTTTTCGAAGATAAAGTAGAAAAATTAGACTAATATTTAAGAATTAGATTTAAGTGTTTATTACAAATAACATAAAAAATAAGATTATCGATTGTATAATTCCTTTGTTGAATTAGTAGAGAAGCAAATTAAAATAAATTGTTCACTCAATCGAATAAAGTGGTAGATAATATAATATTAAAGCTCACATATTTTAGGAGAAGCAAAAATATTAATGTGTATAATGTGTTCAAAGTTATGATGCAGCTACTTTTTTTAAATAGTGGAAACGTTTTATTAAAAACACTGTCCGTAAAATGCAATAAAAAGACAGTATCATAAGGGCACTTACCACGTTATCCGGTTGGATGAACTAAATGGTTCATTACATTAAAAATTTCACACTAAAATAATTTCTACTTAAATTTACTTATAAATAAAAAACAAATAAAAAAATTAAAATAAATATGTTAATTAAGAAGCGTATATTTTTCTTAAAAAAATTAAAACAAATAAAATAAAAAATATTTGGCTAAAAACTTTTTAAAAATATATAAATTGTTAGAACCTTCCTTTATACAAATTTTAAATAGTTAAGTATTTGAAATGAATCGAAATATACATCATATTGTTAGATATGTGATAATAGTTTTGTGTATAATTTTTTTATTGACGTTCCCAATACTAACATGAATTTACTTTTCATAGAGTTATGGATATATGGTATTTATTTGAACCAAGTAAAAGGAAGCTGCTATAAAAAGTTACCTTGTGGTATTCTCATTATGCCATTTATATAAAATAATGTATATATTTATTAAATAATTATCTATTATTAGAGTAATTACAGTGGTATTATTTATTTTTTTTTTTTTAAAACAAAAAAAAAGAAAAATGTTACTTAAAAAGGTTTTTTAAAAAATAAATTGTACAGGGAACAGTTCTTCAATGTTATAATTTTTGAATTGTAACAATACAATTGTTGAAAAAGTCACAAGTGTTTTTGCTATTAACTTTAAGAAGCAATTAACGCAATTTTACTCAAAGTTTTGGCAATAATATAGATCTAACACTTTTTAAGCGACTGTGTTTGAAATTATTACCTTTCAACATAGTAACGTAGCAATGAAAGTTGACAATATCCTGAATCTACAGGGTGGAAAGTAAATAAGTCTCGCTGCGAAAACAGTGGGTAGATCTCACCCATGTAATTAATATTTGCTAATAATTTTGAGCCAAAAGTGTTTTCTAACACTTTTAATATGGATAATAAATATGGATACTAAATATGGATAAAAATATGGATGGATACTAAATATGGATAAAAATATGGATGGATACTAAATATGGATAAAAATATGGATGGATACTAAATATGGATAAAAAAGGAGCCTTAATTTTTTTTTTTTTTAATCCAGCTCCGACTATCTCATGTTTTAAAGATAAATTTTCTGTTTTTAGAAAAACATCTGGGAAGTACGTTTACTACATAAACATGTTTACAAAATTTTATTGAATTTTAGTCAATAAAACCATTTTTTACTTTTGAAACTAAGAAGGTATTTATCCATAATTTAGTCAGAGCCGTACTTAAAAAAATTTAGAAACATCCTGGAGCCAGTTAATTTGCGGTTTTCTCAAAATTGTTAATTCTGAAAAAATTCCTGTGGTTTTAGTGCCTACAGGGTGCTATGAGCCGCCCCTTCAAACGGCGAGAGTTATTTACTTTCTATGCTATATAACCACTGAACTCCATACCACAATAAACTGACATAATTTTAATTTTAACCCAAAAATAACCTGTAATAATACTTCTATCTTTATTTTATTGAATCAAAGAGTTATTTAAACTTAAATGATAAATAATTTGTATTTTCACATTCAAAACACTTGACAAGTGCTGCTATCTACGAACAAAAAACATATATACTGTTTAAGTGATAGTTTTTTACTTTCTTACCTGCTTTTTAATACTGCCTACACAATTTAGTTTTTACAGATAACTATAGCATATTTTCTTGCAAATAAAAAAATTAAATAGTAGTTACTATAATGACATTTTGCTATAAATTTAAAGAAACTATCATATATGACACTAATCTTATTTGTAGATTGTAAGTAATTGAGATTACCTATAATATGTTGGATGAGTAAACTCATTCCAGTCATTAAAGGTGTTAAATTATTTTTACACAGTCGCTTAAAAAATGGCGTTCATAATTCTAACGAAAGTCCAAAATCATTTCTACATTAATCAACAAACTATAATTATTTCTGGAAAAAATTGAGTAAAGTTTGGTTAATTTCGTAACCTTTGAATTGTATACAGTTTTAAGATAAAAAATTCAAGATTTAAAAAATATTCTTTTGATGTAGAATTGTAGATGAACATAATTATAAAGATAAATTTACAGATATATTTGGTTTATATTAGAGAATAAATAATACATTTCTGTGCTGTATAAATTATTTATAAACATTCATTTTTTAGTTTTTTGGTTGATAGTTTAATATGTAATAATTAATTATTTTTATATTTACAATATTATACTCAAATGTTATGTACGAATAAAATATTATTTAATATAAAATGTATTAATTAATGTAACTAATTTTATTTTGTCCAGTAATTTGAATGTAAAATATATGAGCAGATTTTTTAATTTGTTTTGACACTAATTTAAAAATTATTCATGTTTTATTTACAGTACAGTATCAAGTAAATGTCTTTAGTCTGTCAGATATTTTATTAATCCATATTTGGTTTTTTTCTATTCGATGATGGACGGCGTATCTAATCACTAATTTCCAATTGTTGTTGCGAAATTTTTTTTGTTTAGTACGAAATGACTAGAGGCGGACGTTAAGTTTTATTAAAAAAATACATTTTAATACTTAATCTATAATTAAATGCTCTATTATACTGAATATAATGTTTTATAAGGCATGAAAAATTCAATAGTTGTAAATTCCTTGAAATAATTTCAGATAGAATTTCTTTTAAGAATTTACTTTGAAGTGTTATACAGTATGCGTCAAAAAGTTTGTATCACATGGGAAAAACTTGCTATTTACAACTTTGAAAAAAGTTATCAGAAAAAGTGGCTAATATTTAATTTCAGGCGTATGTATAAAATTAGAAGTAAAAATAGGGAAATTATAAATTTTGTAATTTATGTGTTATAGCGAGCCTTAAAATTATTATTGCAATTTTTTTATGCTTTAACATTATCCATAAATTAACACTTTTTAAACTATAGCTGCGATCTCAAATGGAGTCGCGAAGCAAAATGTTGGAGTCGTGAAAATTTAATTTAACATTTTACTGTCCACGTTTTCGGCATCCGAAAATAATCAAAACAACCGCAGAGGCAGATCGCGATCAGTGATTATACATTATGTGTGCCACAAACAAGGATTTGTGTACTCACACAAACAGCAACACACAATGCTCTTTGTGTGTTGGTTTCTATAAACATTTTTAGAATAAATAAAACACTTAAAAATATTTATAAAATATATTTTATATATAACTATTATTAGTTTTTTTTATTTATTTTTACCAGTTTACCTTACTTCCTGTTATTGATTTTATTAAAAATATCAATGTATATGTTCGTATACATTCGTTTACGCATGTTGAATCATTTTATACAATATTTGTTTCTACAAAATTCTTTTAAAAGTATTGGCGGTCCTTGGGGAAGCTTACTGTGAAAGTGCTCGGACTGCATAGTGCTAAAAAATTGTTCAATAAAAAATTATATTTGTATTTATTTGTATCTTTAAGGTCACCTGCACTGGATATTTGAGGGCACGAAAAATTTCGTAATAAAAAATGGAATCATGAATGAAAAGAGCTTAAGAAGTGCTACTTAAACTGGGATCACTGAATAAATGTCCTTGTTAGTCATCCGTGATAACTTATCGGAGAAATGCTAGTAAATCAAACATTTTACTGGTTCAAACTTTTATTTTAAACCCCCCAAAAAAGTTCTATAGTATTTTATTATTTTAGAATAATAAATTTATAAGCATCATGGTTCTCATTCAAATATACATAGTAGAAGTCTCACAAAGTCATATTTCGATCTAAATAAAGATTTGAAAATGCTTATATGTACAAAGTTTGTGTAAATATTTAAAGTATCTCTCTATTAGGTAGAAAAAACAGTAAATATAGGGTCGGGTCGTATAGTTAAACCGATATATAAGAAGTTTTTAAATTATCGTAAAACAATAAAAGTGTAAAAAAATCTTTCGTGTTTCAAAATAAAATAAATTTCCATCACTAAAGTTTTTGGTTAACTAACAGT
This sequence comes from Brachynemurus nebulosus, assembly GCA_035578155.1. Lineage (NCBI taxonomy): Eukaryota > Metazoa > Arthropoda > Insecta > Neuroptera > Myrmeleontidae > Brachynemurus > Brachynemurus nebulosus. The sequence continues at coordinate 30,341,165 of JAPWDM010000001.1, read as the reverse complement.
TGTTTGATTTAGGTATCGCACATAAATTAGCTTTCACGGATGAATTTTAGCGTCACAGTAAACAAAAAATAACCCACAATAATATTTTTAAACCTCGCTATGATGAAAAGTCAGACTTTAAAAATTTGTTTTGGTTTCACGTTTTACAAATACGCCTAAAATTGAATTCTAAACACTTTTTTCGAGCAATTTTTGATAAAAATAATTTTTTAAGTAATCGGTGATGCACAAACTTTCTATCGAAATTTTTTTTGAAATTTTAATAACAGATGTGTTGTGTATGGTACTATAGTGTTTTTTATATATTACAAACTTTTTGGCGCATATGTATATACATATATAAGATATTCAGTATAATAGATGTAATATAACTAATGTTAATCAAATAACGTACTTCGGTAATATAGTGAAATCAAAATTTGTACCACTATCTGTTTTGATAACCGTTAAGGCGATCGTCAAAGATAATTACTCTAAACCTGTGGCTACGAAATTCATATCGTAACTGGTTAAAATAACTTCAATTGTTAATTCAAAAAATGGCGTAATAAAAATAAATTTGTATTTTAAATCAAAATATTCAATAAATTTTTGTTATTTACAAAATTATAATTTACCATTCCACTTATAGGCTTTTAACACAAATCATATTTTTTTTTAAAAATTATGATTTTTTTCGTACGGCCGCTTGAAAAATAGCGTTCATAGTTCATGCGAAGGCGGTTTTTCTAATTGAATATAAATTCATTTTGGTTCATATATCTTTGAAATTATGTTACTTAAGTACGTTATATTAATTTTTAAAATAATTGAATAAATAAAACATTTATATAACATTCCACTTTTTAATTATTGAAATTTGTTTAAATAAATGCTATTTTGTGGTTAATATTTAATATTTATTTCTTTTTTTTTAATGAGTATATGAAAAAATATATAAATTATATTTTGCAACAAATATATGAATTTTTTTTTAATATCACTTTACAGTAGATCATCGTATTCTTTATCTTCCATCTGTTTTTCTTTGATTTTCTTTATCTGGGCGTAGATGGAAGCAGCTTTATAATTGATTGGTCCGTATGATTTGTAATCTACATCCGCATAGTCCAAATCGCTGAACTCAGGCCGAAATGGCTAAAAAATAAACATTTAATTTCAGAAACTATTAAAGCAACGGAAAATGAAAAAAAATAATGGCAGGTTATGTATAAAATTAAGAAAAGAACGAAAAATTAAAAAGAATACAACAAAAAAATTGTTAAATTTTTCTTAAGAAAAGAAAATAAAAAACTATTTCTGCTCAAAATTTACAATCAACAAAACAAAAAATTATATCATACCTCATTTAATAAATGTACGTGTCACTTGTCGGTGCAGGTCCATTTGACTAAAAAATAGAAAACGTGCAACGTAAATGATTTTTTGAAAAATAAATTGCATATTTTGAGCATTTATTTACATAAAAATTATGTTTCAATAACGTTACTTTTTTTTTTCTTTTAAATGCGATTTAATATTTTATTTTTCTGCATTGAGAAAATCATAAAAATCTTATTTATAAAATCATTTAAATGATTGCTGTATCTTTTTAAAATTACACAACTACTTATAGAAACGATTTACTTATAAAATGTAAAGATTTTTTGAATTACTTCTATTTTTTTTTTTTTTAATTTTTAAAATGTACTATGAATAGCAGATTAATTTTACGTTTACTTGAATTGTTGCATAAAAGTTACATAGATTCTATAAAATATTATATTTTCTTATATCATGCCACTGTTTATTAGTTGTATAAAATATGGATTTTTATTATTATACGAGGAAAATATATAAATATTATATAAAAAAAGGTGAAAAATCTGTACATTTTATATTAAAAATTTTATTGATTATATGTAAAACAGTAGTTTACTTTAATATAAATATCTAACATTAATAAGCGAAAAAGCTTACCCAACGTATTGTATTTCGCATACATTATTATTATAACATATCTATATAAATTAGTTCAGTTAGTATTTACATGCTAGAGTAACTCTAAACATAATTATATAATCTAAACGTCAATTTCTTGTCCAATTTCGTTGAATTTTAATGTGGCATATTCTGTTTTATGTCGATTTGGTTTTTTATTTTGATTATTTTTATCTTCGAGTGATGTGGCCGTTGTTGACAATTTATCACTACTTAACGATGTTTTTTTACTATTTTTAATGTCCGATATTGTTAAATCTGCATACACAACACCATTTGGCGGACAGAAATTATTTTGCCCGTACAACGGTTGTGGATATTGTAATTTAAGAAAATCATTATTTTCATGAAAATATTCCCGTGATATCACATCATTTTTAACACAAATCAATGGTCCAATAGTTCGTTTATCACCCACACTTGTCGCTGTTGTTGCTGTTGTGTTATTGGTGAATTTCATTGGTTTACGTAAATGCATTTGAATGTTATCACTGGAAGCGTGATGCGTCTTTGGTGAATTGTTACATAATGAATTTTGTAGATACGATGATGTTGTTTTATGATTCTCTGGATAGTAACCAAATTGATTGTCGGCAAATGGATTTTTTAAGTGTCCATTTTCGGTATATTCATCCGACGCGATGTTTGGTTTTATTGGTTGAAAAAATGATTCACTCGGTTGAAACTTGAAACTATGACATTTTTGTAGCGGTATTTGAAAATGTTTTTTATTTTTTTGTTTACTTGAAAATGATTTACTTTTGTTTAACGTCGATTGTTCACCGAACAACGTGCGTGGAAATAGTTTCAAGTGTCGATTTGGAGGCATTGTCGAGTAATTACTAAATTGGCTACTGTATTGTTGTTGATCGGGAGATGTTAGATGCTTGAAGTTAGGGGTTAGTGTGTAAAATTGATTCTGTAAATAGTTAGTAAATATGGCAATTAGTTTCATTTAGCATGCGATATCATTTATAAATAAGTTTTAGTTAGTTAACTAAATATAAGTATATTCAAATGGTCAGAGCATTCTTGAAATTTTAATTCGTTTAAACAGTAGATGTTAAGAACATTTATTCTAGTATATTCAGATTCTATTACTTAACGTACATTGACGTAGATTGTTTTTATTTATTTAAATAATGACGGTTCTTGACAGAGGCGTGACTACAATGGAGCAAGTGGAGCACTCACTCCAGGGCGCATGACAAAAAGGGGTGTAATAGGTAAAATATGAACGTAAGAAGGAAAAGTAATTTTTCATTGGGAAGTGTTTTTTTTTATTTTCTAGCTCTTAGAGCCTGTGTAAAATGAGAAAATTATTTTTTTTCTCATTTTTATTCGCCAGTCTTATTTTTGTTTTCACTCCAGGGTGTAAAACTTGTAGTTACGCCTCTGCTTATATTTAGAGGTAAATTTTCATAATGTGCAAAAAACTGTCTAAAATATAATAAAACACATAAAATAATATTTTTATGATTAATTAACTATTAAAATAATTTTTTTATGTAAATAAGAAATTTAGTGTAAATATAGTAATAAAACACTGGAATGCTTTGAACAATTGAAATTGGCTATATTTTGTTTAGTTAACTATATATAAAGCGGAAACAGTTAAATAAGTAATTTAATAATTTTGTTTATACGATTCGTTAATCGAAAAGGATATATCAAAATATGGCAGTACCGTAAAGTAATGAAAATATTCGCTATGAGCTTAGAAATAAGACACATTAACAATAAATTGTTAAAATTTTTAACAATGTTTCAGTGAATTTCCTTAAAGTAAATTCATTTATCTTAAATTCAGATAAAAAAGTATGAATATATTTATTCGTTTTTAAAAAATAAAAAGAGAACTTTCTAAAAATTGTATTCAACTTTTTAAATTTAAAAAAGACGAGTTTTTTAGAATATGTTCATGCCCTTCATCTGAATTTCAAATAACTGAATTATTCTTATGAAAATTTGGTAAAATACTGAATTTTAAATAATTAAAAGAATTAAATTTTTATTATATTTATAAGTGTGTTTACAATGTTCAGTTGCGCACCGGAAAGGAGTTGGCGCAGGAAGTTGAAAAATATTTTTGTTTTGAAGCTTAATTACTTAATAATAGCTTAATAAAATACTTAATATATATAACAAAATTTCAGTATTTCAGTCATTAAAATCTCGGAAAATAATTTTGATTTATTTAATTATTTATTTCGCTTCTGAGACTACTAAAGTAACGGAAGCATTGTGATCACTTTTGAAAAATAAAAATTTTTTTCCCTCCAAAATAAAATTTTTTACGCACATTTTACGTTTTAGAGCTTGAACAACTTTGGTTTGGTGTCTGTCTGTCCGTCTGTGTGTCGCCAGTTTGCATCAAGTAGCATAACTTCTGAACTATTCGATTGTTTTTAATGAAATTTTCAGAAATTATGCAGTTTGATTCCTAGATGGTCCCCTATGAATTTAATCGAAATCGCAGTAACGGTAACTACGCCGTTACCGTGTCATTCCAAAATTACACCAAGTGGTATAACTTCTGAACTATTCAATTCTTTTTTATGAAATTTTCAGAAATTATGCAGTTTGGTTCCTAGATGGTCCCCTATGAATTTAATCGAAATCGGAGTACCGGTAGCTACGCCGCTACCATGAAATTCCATTAAATGTCAATATCTTATTTACTGCTAATCCTATTTCGCTCAAATTTTTAGGGTATTTTGGAGGTTAGTTTCTAAAATATTTTTGCTATTATTTTATAATTTATCCTTTAAGTATTTTGAGTTACAACAATTTTTTATGAACTGTAAGGCGAAAATATAATTTCATTATATATATGTATATATTTGGTAGAATACTGTTTTAAAGTCTTTTACGAGTACGAGGGAGCTGTGTGCCACACCCCATTGGCAGTGTATTTTATAATTTGTTTATCCAATTAATTACTTTCAATTTGCTCTATATAATTTAAAAACTTAATTTTTTTGAAGCGAGGACCGTAATGACGTCGGATGCAGTTAGAAAATGTGAAGCCGAAAACCGAAGATTCTTAAGCATCCATAGCCACAAAAATAAACTTGAATACTTGAGTAGTAAGTTATTTTTCAACGGAAAAAATGATTAATAAATTGAAAGAAATGAATAATCTGGAAATGCAATTTTAATAAAAATGAATAGTCGACAAAAAACTATTTCCGTAGAAAAATTTATTTACTAATTGACGGTAAGCGATTACTTATGTTCGTAGGAAGGTAGGTAAATTTTTATGACTTTTGATTTGTTATTTTTTGTAACTGTAATAATAATTCAGAAAATATAATCGTAAGTGTCAATACTGTCAGTGTACTGCTGTCAATTGGTAAAATTAGGTGGTTTTACGATAATACAAACTGACTAATAATTAATTATTTAATAGTGTCTTTAGCTCTGACTCACAGCGAATAAACTATTAATTTTAATAGTATTCATTTAAATTTATTTTTAATAACCTTTTTAAAAAAATTTAAGACTTATTATTTCCCGACGTTACTACAAATCTTATGAAAATACTTATACCATGTGAGTTTTTTGAGAGTTGCCATTCTTATTGCAGCCAAATTTGTATGATCGAAATGGTACTGGAAAAGTTTCTTTTCTTGGATGTAACAGAAATGTAACCAACCAGAACACTATCGGTTGAAGTAGCTTCAAGTACTTATGCATATTTTTACCGCCTAACTGATAAAGAAAAATTAAAAAATTAAATTTGGGTAAAAAATTTTTTTTTGCCCATTTATGTTGTTAATTAATGCATTAGATCAGTTTTATCGAAAAATTAATATATAGTCTCATTTAAAAATCTATAAGTTTGTATCATACATCGAAAACCATAAGAGCTACAAAGCTCCTGACTATAGCAATCGGTTGCCCCCATCGATATCTACAACTCTTATTTGAACAATTTTTCGATTAAATCGACGGTTTGGTTGTAATTTAAATGGCAACTCTCAAAAAACTGACACGGTACATACATTTCGAATAAATTGTAAATTTGTAAATATCAATTTTTACCATAATTCGCAATTTTGCAAATTAAATAAAAACACTGTCCATATTTTGATTTTATAATTTTTAGACAAAACAAAAGCATCGTAATTTAAATACTTTAATAATTATGAAATTCAATATTAAATTTATTATTACTGAAAATTAATTATAAAATAACTAATTAATAGGTAAAAATATATGAAGTATATATAAAGAAATAAAATCAAGTTTGAGAAGAACATTTATTACCAGGTACATTTATTAAAATTTTACTTTTATATTAAGTAATATAAATATATTAAATATTATATATAAAAAAAAAAATCATGCACAAACCTCTTGCTTGGCATCAGGACGCACGGAATTATTTCGCATACTTCCAAGAAATTTTGGTTGACTTAACACTGTGGTTTGTGGTGATGGTTTATACTGGTTGGGTCGAATAGGAATTGGTGCAATAGGATTAATAATATTTCGGCTAACATTTGGATTTGTGGTACATTTTGGTTTGCCACCAACAATTATTGGCGTTGTAACTTTTGCGGGCATACTACGCGTTGATGACGTGTTAGGTTGATTTCGTTGGAATGTCGGGGTTGTAAATGGTTTTAAAGGAACAATCGGTTTTGATGCGGTGTTTTGTATTGGTTTTATTGTCGAGGAGGTTTTACGTTCAGAAGATGCTATGATTGGTTCTAAACATTTACTAATTGGGGACACGAGTACTGGTACGTTTTGATATAAATGTTCAGTGGTGTTGGGACTTTTAGCCGGTAGTTTAGTCCGGGGTGCTGGTTTTGGTTTGATAATATTTTCGCCTAAGGTTTTTTCAACTTCAACAATATTTTTTTCTAATATTTGTATACTATCGGTTAAATTTTCATAGAGATTCTCAGATAATTGGGTTGGTTGTTGTTGTGTTTTATGTTTTGGTAGTTTGCGTGTTTGAGCACTTTGCGCTAGATTTTCGATACTCGGTTGTCTTGGTGTTAATGGCGGTTGAAAGATACTTGATGTACTTTTTGTGTCGAATAGGGCACTTTTTTCGACTGCTTTACATTTTAGTTCATTTAGCATTGAATCACTGACAGTTAAGATGGCAGCACGCTTATTATGTTTTTTGCAGATGCGCATTGAATAGAAATGAGGCGCGGGATGATGATGTTTGTTTTTTCTCGTAACTAGGGAGTAGAATTTTTTCGAGTCAATGTTGCGTCGTAATGAATCACGATGATTACCGAAGCTTGCTGTTGATAAATCGATTGAATCCTCGTCGGATTTATTATTAAAACTAATAAGGTTGATATTATTTTCAACTTTAATAATATTCGTACTAGAATTTGTCACATTTGTTGTTGTCGTAACTGTGGTTGTTGTGGAAGATCCTGTAGTATGAGATGGTTTAGGTGTAAATAATGGATTGGGCGGTGGAACATTAGGTAATGGTGGTGGAACTTTAAACGGTGGTGCTCGTTTATTGTTTGCTTGGCTAATATTTGAGTTGGATATTGCAGCTTGTGTCAGCAAAGGCGTTATAATTGAAACAGGCTGAAAAAAATAACAAAACACACACACATGCATAAATAAGCGTAAAAACAAAACATAAATAAAAAATTAAAATAAAAAATATTTGAGGGAAACAGGTGATAGTTTGGCAAATTATAACTTTCTTTTTTTTTTAATATTAAGATTTAGTGAGTGAGTTTATCATATTGTTTGGGGTGATAATTGATAAAGAATAAAAATAACTGAGAGAGGCTTCATATTCAGGAAGGTTTAGTAAAAAAAATTATCTTCTGTAGTAATAATTCTTAGTTAGGCTTGTCAGTTCAAAATTAAGTTTTTAATTATGTTAGTAAATCATTATAGTATTTAACTCTCTGAAAGTTAGAAATTGTTTACCAGTTAGAAATTGACTTTCATTTCCCAGCACCTACACCATAATATTTTAGTTTTTTTTTTTCTTTTTAAACTAATGATAATGACGTTACCAATTTTAGAGTACACGAGAAAATTGTATTTTCGCTTTATATTGTACTATTTTTGAAGTAAGTACTTTTTGTTCAGATAAAACGTACACTTAAATGATAAATACTCATAGTAAGTGCTTGTGGAATATACTTTGATCCCAATGACATTGCTACAGAATAACCTTCGACAGTATGAAGCCCTCATATAGAGAATACAAATATACCTAGTTTTGTCCAATTTATACACTGTAGTTAGTAAAATCATTGTTCCTTTACAGTCTTGAAATCACAGATTTCTTTGCAACTTTAGTTAATTATATTCTTTAATATCAGGATGATTTTAAAAAAATTCGAACTCTCATAGTTTTTGAGATATACAGTTTTGAAAATCGCAAAATATCATTTTTTCATTCGTGCTTAGCACTACAAAATGGTCTAATTTCAGTTCTATAAATCCTAAAGAGTTGCATGCTAGTTTATTTTAAAGAGGAATTAATGGGATTTAATTTGATACTTTAATCTTTAACACTCTAAAAAAAAAAATGTTTTTTGAAAATGTTGAAAATTTTTTTTGAAATAGTATTTTGAAAATTATGAGAATAAATATATAAATAATAATAAACATAATAACTATATAAATATATAAATATAATAAACAAATGTTTTATTTCGCAAAATACCATTTTTATCTTTGAAATTATGACAATTATGTTGTTTTGAACAGTCAGTTCACATTTATAACGGTGTATTGATGAATGCATTATAAAAATTTCAAAGTGGGACCATGATGGGATCAGCAGTTACCATAAAAAATGCATCTCACTGTTTAGTATTTTAACGCGTTTTGATATAAAGGCTTGTCCCAGGAAAGATTGAAATGAGCATGAGCATAAGTAATGAGATAAGTATATATTATTTTTATAATTTTCAAAAAACACTATCTCAAAAAAAATTTTCAAAAAAATTTTTCTTTTTAGAAATTGTTTAAGGTTAATAGCAAATTAAAGTCCATTAAATCCTCTTTAAAATGAGCTAACACATAATCTCGAGGACTGACAGAACTGAAATTAAAGCATTTTGAAAAAATATGCAAGTGCAAGTAATTATAAATTAGGAAGAATAGAAAAACCCCAATTTTAAGTTGCATTATACAAGTATAATTTTAAGTATCGTCGTGTAAGTTGAGAGAAAATAAATGAAAGTTGATGGCCATAGTCAGAAAGCTTTAGAGAATTTTTTCTCTCACAAGTTGTAGACACTCAGATAGTGGCCCAAAAAATCATAATAAAATCTTTAGTCATTGCCTAAAATTTCTAATTGTTGGACAAAAATTAGTTATATTTGTACGTTTTTCTTTTTCCGCGATTACTTTTACCCTTGACAATTTAAATTGTTGTGTTTTTTTACTAATTAAAAGGAAGGTGCAATTCGATTATGTACTAGAAATAGACGAAATAATAATAGTACTTAACATCTAACAATCAGACTAAATAGTGTAAATGTGAATGTATTCTGATAAGTGTGTACACAGGAAAATTTTGTTTAAATGAATATAAAAGAAAAACTTACGTTATAAACTTTTTATTTAGAATGAGGTTTCGAACAAAAGTAAGGGTGCCTATAAAAAGAAACGAGAAGCATACAAAGTTTACACGAAAATTTTCATGCAACAAAATATTATTAAAATTAAAACAAACACATAATTAAGAAACAAAAAAAGCCTTTCATCAAATGCCCAAGAAGTTGAGACCAAATCATTCGTTTCAAAAACAAAACTATAAGTTTACTTTAAAAAAGAAACCTACTTTACAATTTCAAAAAGCTAATGATTTTTTAGAATATCTTTAAAGGCATATAAAAAGACCAATAATATGTAGAAAAATATCAATAATTAATTTTAATTTTAATACATAATTACTGTATGACAACGAATATATGGCATCTCGGCAATGTTCGTCAATTTGAAGATAATCAAATTTTATGGGAGGAGTTGCAACTCAAAGTTTTTGATACTACTTATGTTTTAAAACACATACAATTACTTTGAAAATGTCAATGGTTAGATTTGAAACAGAGATTGTAAATTTAACAACTTTTTAGGGTTCCGTACCTTAGAAAGGAACCCTTATAAGATCACTCTCGTGTCCGTCCGTCTGTCACAAAGGTTTTTCTCAAAAACTATGTAACGTAGGAATTTTAAATTTGGCATAATTTAGGTCTTAATGATGCGCACATCTACCGCTAGTTAACAATTAGAAAAAAATTTATAGGATTAAAATGACCAGTTACATAAGTTTCAAAAATATGGTTCTTCAGAACACGTGTTTAAGTCTTAAGATTGTAGGAGTTCGAATTTCCTTATATTACTTTAGGAACATATTCTTAAATCTAGCACAGGCAGACAAAAGTAGTTAAGTCCAAAATATCAACTTTACAGTAGAGAGTAAAAACTAAAATGAAATGCAGGCAACATCAGTTTATTTGAATTATCTTCAAGTTTACATGACATTTTGTAAATTTCTTTTAATAAATTACTTTCTTAACATGTAACACAGTAAATCATAAAAAAAAAAACAACTTTAAACCTTAAACTAAAATATTTTAAGACATTTTTATGGACTTAACATATAAAAAACAACAATAAATTTCATTATTAAAACCATTTGTGGACTTAACTCGTTTTTGCGGGTAGTTGTTGCCATAAAAATACATTTCCAATTTAATTAAACTATGTACAGCTTGTTCATTTTAACTTGGCGGGTCACAGAATCGGCGCAGAAACCTATTCGTGTTAGTGTTGTAGTATTGTAGTAGTATTTGTGTACTTACACTCTGTAGATATGCTGATACACACTAACACATATGCAGATATGCGTGAGGTTCAAAGTCCAGCCGCCAGGTAGAAATGAACAAGCTGTATTTATTTATTCTTTTATTAAGAATTTTAAGACCTTAACTTCTTTTGTTAGTTTCTGAAAATAACTTTTTTTATAACAAGTGCATAAAAAATGATGTTAGGGGTGGAATTGACTTTTGCCCTTTTGGGAATATATGAGATAGACTCTCTTGGTCCTTATTATAAAATAAAATCAAAAAAATTACTACTTAACTACTTAACTACTTTTGTCTGCCTGCGCTAGAAATAATCTTTAGAAAGTGCAGGTTTCTCTTTCAACCAAGGAAAAGTAAACTTATTCCATATTTTTTGTTATTTTTAACATGCATTTTGAACGAAAGCATGCTTTCTCTTTCATAGCATTCTCAAAAAAAAAACATAATTATTGCAAAAAAATTTGTACCTTGTTTGGTGGATTTTGCATGCCGTGGAATGGAAGATTCTCATAGAAACCTCTGTCGGGATCTGTGAGAGCCTCCGTTGGATTGTCCTTATTCAAGCCACTTTTATCTGCTGTATTCGATTGGCTTGGACCTGAAATTAAAATAATAATAGTAAAATGAATTGGTTTTCTTTCGAAAATTATTGTTTTTTCTTAGTTAAAAAGTTAATGTTTCTTGAAATAAATAAATACTCTTGATAGAATTGGTTTCCGACGCGACCAAAAAGCAAAACTATAAAAAACATTTCTTGAGCAGTTTTTGGTCCAAAATTAAGTTCTTGAGTATCAACAACATTTGGTGACTCTCCAAGAATCACAAGTCATTAAAAATTTTTTATATACAGTGGTTCGGTTTTTGGTTACGCCAGTGAATGTAAGCATTTTAATTTTAATTAATAAATCAATGAGTAGACGCATCAGTGTATTTTATTGTTCAATGATGGATCTAATCAAAAGTATATACCGTACATACTGTTTGTTCCAGTAAATATTAAGTAAAGAATAAAGATGCGGCTACTCCTATGATATATGCTAGTGTAATATTCATTTTCGGAAGATTTTTATGAATAGATATAAAGATTTAAAGCAAAAATATAATGAAGGTTACTACTATTAAACTTGTTTTCCAATTTTTAAGATTATGTATTGTAAAAACGTAAAATTAATAAATTCATTAATAGTTTACTTGTGATATATTTTATGACCAATTCGTATGTTTTTTGACTTTTTTTTTTAAATACAATATTAAATTGGGGCACATGTGATGAAATCGACTAACTATTTTCATCTCTTAAATGCATTTAAAAAGAAAACCTAATTATATTTTTATATGAAAAAAGCTTGAGTCCGGATGTTTGTATCTTTTTGATGAATTTTGAAATGTGAAAAAAGGTTCTTTTATAATTGAAAAGATAGTAATAGTTATTCGATATTAAACACACCTGTATAATATCACTTTATTGTTTGAATTTTATAATAATTTTGAAAACGAATTTATAAACATGCAAATGAATAAACCATGCTAAAATTCTGGATATTTCAGTATATTATTGTGATGGATTGGATGCATCACTTACCTTGACCAGGCTTCTTTCGTTTTCTAGAAACGGAACTTGAACCTTCATTTGGACTTGGCGTTGGTAATTTTTTAAATGTAACAACTATAACACACAATGCAACAAGAAGCAAATAAAAATTTACATGCGATCAAAAAAACATTGTAAAAATAGATACATGCTCTTTTTTATTGGAATGCATGTGTACATACATATGTGCAATTTGGTTTAAAATGGTCAGGGGGTTTAAAACACTTGATTTTTTTTCTATATATATCAGTAAGTTTTTAGTGCGTTTGTCCTCGATATCTTTTCAATCAAATAAAATAATACCCCTGTCGCAGCATCCTGCATAATAATTTTTTTTCAAGAACAAAAACCATGTTCCGGGCATCGGACGTGTCTGACTAACGAACTTGTCCAACGGTTTGGTACTTCCGACATTTTCACCCAACTTCGTAAAAGTAGGACACTTCGTTCGAGAGTTATCGTGCGGACGCATATACATACATACATACATATATCTATATCTATATCTATATCTATATCTATATCTATATCTATATCTATATATATATATATATATATATATATATATATACATATATATATATATATATATATATATATATATATATATATATATATATATATATATATATATATATATATATATATATATATATATATAGGCTCGGGTCTTTTAACTTCTCAGTGCGCAGAAAACGAATTTAGGACGTACATCTAATAGTAGGTAATAAAAGAGGGAACGACAGAGAACAATATGTTTGTTAAAAAGGTATCTCTTTTTAATATGATTTAAATCTAGATATTTTTCAAATGTTATTGTCTCTTACTTGTAATGTATTTTCAAATATATCTATCTGTATCATGTGCGAGTTACTGCTAAGTTAAAAGGCCCGAGTAGATCAGCTAAGATCTACTAAATTTCAAAATTTAGATCTACGTAGATCACAACACATTAGATCTAATCGTCTAATCAGTTTTCCGGGAATGAGAAGTATTGATCTGTTAATGTTGAACCATTGGCATCTGTAACTGAAGCTTAAAAGTAGGGTCTTGTGTATGACCAAGTAGGGTGAGAGATAATTTGAAAAAATAATGTTTTGAAGTTCAGTAATGGCTTTTGTTCTAAAAATAAAATTATCAAAAAAGGTAGGCAACTCTGGCTATACTGAATAGATAGTCATTTTGTATGACACTGAACTGTTGGTGTATAATTTGTTGCAATGGTAAATTTGGAATAAGCAAAATGTTAAAAGCTGAATAGTAGGCAAGAATCTGTAAGACAAACCAAGATGATAAACCTTTAAGAAGACTCAATTGTTTATAATAAAGGCGTAACCACAATTTTTGCGCCATTGAACGATTTTGATTCAAGCGCTTCCGCTTCAATAGTTCGTTTTCTCCCAAAAATGCAGTTGACTAGCAAAAAAAGGAAAAAAAGGAATTCCAAGGAATTTTCTTTTTTGTAGGTAATGAGTCCAGAAAATTAGGAGAAAAACCACTTCTCAATAAAAAAATTATTATTTCTTCTTGCACCCTGCAGCGACTGCTCTACCTGGTCCATTGTAGTTACGCTCCTGGTTTATAAGTGAAAACATATCGAAGATACACGCACTAAGAACCCTCGAAGTATATCATCTCGACAATCTTTAGCTTTTTAGAGTTTGTAAAATATTTACTCAGAAAAAATTATTAAATGAATTTGTCTATTGACATTTGTCTCCTCTGTTGAGAATCATACGGACTTGACATTATATTAAACGAAAATCATGAAGAAGATTATTCACCTCCGCTACTTCCACGGAAAACTCCTTCGGCAAACGAGTCATCTCCGCCGAAACTTTTCGTGAAAATTTGTTTCAAACGGAATGCCCGTGATTGTTGTGGCGGCGTTGTCGTTGTGGTTCCGGCTTGGGCCGCTTCGTCACGCACTAAATTTCCCATACTTTTAACACGTCTTTGATTAGGATTTTGACAGAAACGAGCAGTTGGTGAACTGCTGCTGGATGGGGTGGAAGATTTGCTCACTTTATTCACAGTGCTATACGTTTGTGTTGTTGTTAAATTTAGACCGGCTAGTGACATATTAGTTAAACGGCCCATACTCAGACTGTGCATACGATTTACGTGTACGAGAACGCCCGGTTTTAGTGGCCATTTATGTGTTTGCTGCGGTTCATTTGCTGGTTGAATGTGTGTTTCAGGTCTACGTGATCAGGTAGGTCGTTCGTGAATGTATGTTCAAATATACATAGGTGTGAATGAAATTTTTTTTGAGTATGATGTAAATGGTGTATGATTTTTTTTTTTGAACAGATGAAAATGATCATGACGAGGCAAACATGAAACAAATTTGAACAAAAACCATGCTTTATATATTTGTCTGTATAAAATCGGGTTATGACTTTATTTAAGAGAAAAGTGATTCCAATAATTTTTAAAGTTTTTAATTAAAAGTAACAGATGATGTATTTTGAGAACAAATAGGATCAATCACTTTTCCCTTAATATAATGTGTTTATTGTGTTCACTATTATAATCTTAACAAAGTGCCACAATTTTTAGAAACAAAGCTATAATACAGTCGTAATGTCATAGCGGTTCGTTACTAAACTTTAAATATTGTCTAAATTCAACGACTAATTTCGTCTAGTGAAAATCTACCAAAAAAAGAAAGAAAAAAGAAACGTTGCTCCACACTGAAAGTTTTTAACACAGAAGTTAAAATATTTGTAAATCAATAGTATACTACTTACTAAAGATTTATTGAGTGTTATTTTTGTGGCTTTGGATGTAGTTTGAGAATTCGAGGCTGAAAGTCAAGAATTCTTAAGCATCCGTGACCACAAAAATATATTTACGGACTTCTTACGAGTAAATTATATTTCTAACCAAAAAAATGATGACTAAATCGAAAAAAATGAATAATTCATATTTTTGACCTGCTAATTTTGTGAATATGGTAAATATTGATTACGTCTAAGTTACCTACTATGTAAACGCGAACTTACAATTCAAGTGGTTAAAAAAGATTATAATAGTTTTCACAAAATGTTTCAAAATAAAATAAAATTAAATAAAGCTTAAAAATAAATTTTTGTATGACAAAAAAGGCGAAGCAATTTCTGTACATTAAAAATGCATGCATCTCAAATTTAGTGAATATTATCATATATTTTTTGTTAATAGAGTGCTTAAGGAATGTCTCAAGTACCTGATTTGTATAAAGAAAGTCTAGAGCCGGAAGCAGACATGCGTAGTGCCTGGTTAGCCAACACGTCAGGACTTTGTGAGCATAAAAATCTTTTAGAAACATTGATTAGTTTCCATATTATTAGTAGTATTAATTTTTTTTATAAAAACAAAAAGTAAAAATCATTGAGCCAGATCATAATAATCAGGAATTGAATCCCTTTTTTTTTTAATTTAGTTCAACAGGCACAGCAATTTTGTTAGTAGATAAAATGTTTTTAGAAAAGACTAGAAAATTTGGGATGTGAGGAGTAGGGTGTTTAGCGGGTGGTAGGGTGATTGAGTTTTTGTTGTTGTATACTAAAATGTGTGCAATATGGTTTTTAGTGATATTGTTTAACAACATATTTAAATTATATAGCTAGGTATTTTTATGGTTGTTCTGTTAAGAATTATTTCTAAATATTTTCAAAACTAAATTCTAACATTCTATCATAGAATTGTGTGTATTAGAAGTGAAAAGAGCACTCAAAATGCAAAATTGTGCAAAATTCTATTATTGTGTACTTACGTTTAAAATTTGTTTTTCATTGTTTCGAGGTTATTGAAATTTAAATGAAAAAGGAATAAGTATAAAAATTTTGATGGAAAATGATGGAATATGCAGCGACAAAGAGAAAAAAAAATGTAATGAGGTAATAGTGAATCAGTAAATTACTGACGCAAGTCAATTCACATTGATCAGTCAGGTATATGTAATATGGAAGTTTAAGCAAAAAATACAGGCAAAATTTAAATAAAAATATCACCATTTTTTTTATTGCACAACATTTAGTATATATGCTTTTTAGCTATATACATGTTAATATAATAATTTAGTTATTTTACCCTCTGTTAGTATTAATTTGTTTAGTATAGAAATAGTATTTAAGCTTTGTGAAAATGACTGAATATTATTTAATTTTTGTTTTCTTTTTGAGTAGAAAAATTAATCATTCATGATTTTAATTAGATAGATATAAATAAGAATAATATAAAAATCTTTTTTTACTATCTATTTTCAAAATACTCTTAATTACAATTAAGAGTATTTTTAGTGATTTTAGAATTTTAATTAAACAATCATTTTCACCATAAAATATACATGTCAATAATTTTAAAGAAAAACAAATTTGAATGTCAATTGTGCGTATTAACATCTTAATAATACTCATTTAACGCATGCTCATAGTTCATAAATCTTATCTTCTTGTAAAAATTGATATGTATATTTTCTTGTAAAATAATTTTACCAAAAAAATTATTAAATCAAAAAATCTACGAATTTCTTCAAAACGAAACATTGTTAATTAAATCAAAGTTTGTTAATTATTATTTTCTTTTATAAATCTCAAAAGAAAGCGTAAAATTAAAAACAGTTAATTGGCTAAGAAAATAAATACGTTTTAAAATACGTAAGTATGTGCGTTTTACGAAAATTAATAAGAAGAGTAATTAATTAAAAAGAAAAAACGTAAATTAGTAAAAATAATTTGAAAACACAAATTTAATTATTTTCAAAAAAATAACTAAATAAACTTACTTTTCTCTTTCTTCCAATTCCACTGGATTATTATCTAAAAGTCAGTAAAGCAAAACAAAAACAAACACATGTTAGTGACAAAAAACATAGCACACAAAATAATAAAAATAAACGTACAAATAAAATAATAAACAAGTCATAAAAAGAAAATTTGATAGAGATGAGAGTAATATTTTATTATGAAAATAAAACAAAAATTATTTCTTTCTTTTCCTCTAAAATATGTACAAAATTATCGTATTATACGAATCTTGCGTGAAAAAAGATATTTTACTTAAATTGAATAGAAAAAAAAAAAATGTTTCAAAAATTGATATATGTCTTGAATAAGCTATCAGATTCTGGTTTTACGGAGTGAATCTTTTATAAATAAGTAGGTAATACCACGTAATATAAATGTATGAAAATAATATTACAAAAGTATGTTGATGTTCACTAACAAAGAAAGGTCTTGAAGTGATAATTCCTGATTTTGATGAAACTTGGTAGGTGTGTAGAATAGGCAAAAATAAAGGACCTGTATTTTCTTTATTGGCCAATTTCCACTTTTACGGGGTGAAACAGGCCCCTAAAGTTGGGGGTTCAAATCGTATTTCTTAAGAAATTTTGAAAATTATAAGATATAGAGGAAAATTTTAATTGACGAAATGTTATTCTTTAAAAGACCTATTCATCTGTATAGGTTAAATCATGGTTGGGTTCATAATAGGGGCTGGAGGGGTGAAAACGGCGGTAAATTTTCTTGTACAGCCTGAGTGGTTCAATGAATCAAATTTTTACCATCGGGTTTTCGCGTTTTTTCGAAATATGTATGGTATTCATAACATTTAACGAAGAAAGAAATAGGGTAGATTATATAGAGTAGGGTAATATTTTGCTATTTTGTGGTGGTTACCATCGTAATATTACAAGTGTCTCTAGTACGTTGAAATATGACTAAATAGTGAGAAAATTTAAACGTTTCTCAAACCGTTTAAGAAGTATGTTTAGACAGGAAATTAGATAACAGGGAAATACAAAGGGGGCAAGGTCGTTGAGGTTTTCTTTTTGCTAGCCAAGTTATTTTTGGGATAAAAATGGAAAAATGTGTTGAAGTATTGAACGAAAATTTTCGTCTGCCCGGGGTCCGACATCGCTCTCACCGGCCCTGGTTATGCCTTATTATTTCCTTACAATTATATCACCTAATTTAAGACATATATCAATGTTTTTACTCTAAATCAAACGTATGTATAATGTATAAATATAAAGATATTTTCATGCTTTGGAGTTTTAAAATTGATTTTTGACAGTTAAAAATAAGTTACCAAAAATCGTTAGTAGTAATATCCACACAATTAATTAAAACTATTTTTTAGTAAAGTCTATTTTTGATGATATGGTACGGCTAAGTAAAGAATTTATTAGGCAATTGCAATTTTTTAAAGGAGAAAAAAAAATAAACAAATTTAATAGTTTATTTGATTAAGTTAGGTTATGTTATTATATTTTCTGTATTTCTGTAATTTTTTTTCATAATAATTTAATTTAATTTAATTAATAGACTTTACTGAATCAAATTTATATATATATATATATATATATATATATATATATATATATATATATATATATATATATATATATATATACTTAATAAGTAATAACAAAAGCATAAACAAAAATATAAAAATAATAAAAGAAAAAACACTTTATTTGTTAATAATAAATACTTATATAAATTCATTTTTCATGATTCATATATACAAAAAAATTTCATGATTTTAGCTAGATTATTATTAAAATTTTCCATAAAAGTATTTTGTTAGTGATCTACGAATTAAACGAAAAATACACTTACATTTATCGCTGGCTCGTTTGCGACGGCACACTATGATGATAATCACACAAATAATTGTAACACAAAGAATTACGGCTAAAATTACGGCAATCAGAATTAAAAGTTCATCGTTTGTTAACTGTTTCCAAAATGGAATAGCACCTGAAACAGAAAAATTAAAAAAAAAATATTAAACGATGTTAAAAATCGTTTATTTTTGTATTGGTCGTAATTATAATGAAATAAAGTGTATAATCAAAAAAGTAGAAGATTAAAAGCAAAGCAATTTTATATACTATGGTAGATGAGAATTTATATTTTAATTTTCTATTTCATTTTCAATATTTTGTTATTGAAGTGAACTTTATGAAACTATAGTATTGTTCGTATTTTCAATGAGAAAATCAAACGAACGGAAAGTATTCAATTCCCGAACCTTTTAAATTGTTTCGAAATTAAATTAAGCAATGTATTTCATTTCAAGTGACCAATGGGACAATAATAATTTTTTAATTTGGAAAACATTTTTCATACGAAGTAATAATTAAGCTTCAGTTTTTTTTCACTCTTTTGTTTGTTAATTAAAAAATGGTAAGTATAGTGTTATTGACAATTTTTAATTTTGTTACATTTAGGTACTATATTTTGTAAATAAATTTTTACACACATAAAAAAAATAAATGAGATTTTTTTTCTTTTTTAAGTATTTTTTAAAACTTTTTTTTTTATTTAATTCCCTAGCTATAAAATTCGTTTACTATTTTGCAATTTTTTAAGTTTAGTAGACAATTTAACTTATGTGTATCAATTCCTATAAGAATATTGTAGTTTTTTCACTTTTGCCATGGAAAAAAGTTAGGACCGATTTTTACACCGAAAAAAATGGTATAAAATATTTTATTGGTTATTTAATTGTAGGTAAACACGATAAAAACGAAACAAAAATTCGTATTTGTAAATTTAACTGATTTTAGAACCATAGTAACAATGTATTAAATAATAATATGAATTATACTATTTTAGTCTTGAAATTGTCTTACTGTATTTATACTTCAGTTTTATATTTTTTCTGAATAAATTTGTGTTCTCTACAATTCAAATTTCTTGCCTAAAAGCAATTTAACTCGAGGAACTGTCAACTAACAAAACCGCTTCAGCTTCGCTGTCGCGTTTTTGTTAGTTCACAGTTCTTCTCGTTAAACCGCTAGGCAACAAATTTTCGTTAGACAAACCCAAATTTATTCGGAAAAATACAAACCTCTCGTGTAATAATAAGTGAATATTATTTAATTTTGTAGTGAAATATGTAAGTAGCTACCTTCATTTTTTTAAATTATTGTTACAAAATTAGGTTTTTAATTTTTTTAAAATAAAAATTTTATAGGCGCACCACACATAGACAAATATTTCTGATTGTCACGCTAAAAAAGAGTGACTCTTTCAATTAAATTCGGGCTTTAAGAGCACCCCCCCCCTCCAATGGGAAGTTTACAATGTGAGTAGACCTGTCTCCCCAAATTTTTCATAGAAGTTTTTACTTCGGTCATGAGGTCTTAAGCACACTTGGTTTTCATTTTACGTATGTATGTTTCACTTTTATAATTTCATTTGTTTCTGAGTTCAGTCGACCTTGATGGGAATCTAACTGAAAGTTCGAATGTAAAATACATTTGAGCGTAGTACGTTCCACAGTAACCCATTGTAGAAAAGGTTTTTTTCCCTTCTATAAAGGCTATTTGTTTTCGGAATTCGTTATTAAAAGTTATGTTGCTATATTTAATACTTATTTGATATACTACTTATTTGATATTCATTTGAATTAAATTATAGCAAATCCAGGAGTAAAGCAATCTGTGTAATGAATTCAGATGATCTACAGTAATTTTTTGGAAGTTTATAATAAACTATGTTAAGCATGCCTGTTTATATAAAGCTCTACATATTTATGGCATTAAACTATTTTAACTAAATACAGTCACTCATAAAATTATTTAAACAGTATAAATAGAAGTCAATATTATTACTTTGGGCTTGGTGATTTGAAGTATGCGGAAGAAAATGAAACTGAAATATATAATACAAAGTACAATCTATGCAGATTATAAATATACTTAAAAATTTCATTAATAAGCAAATATCAATACAAAATGGAAAAAAATTCCAAACATGGTTAAAAAAATACTCACAGAATTATTTGAATAATAAATTAAAACTGATATAAAAGTAAATTTTAATGCCAATTTAATTTTAACTGATAACACTTTTGTTTTAATGGAGAATTTGACTAATTTTGGGAAACTATTTTAAAATACG
The DNA here is from genome assembly GCA_035578155.1 of Brachynemurus nebulosus. NCBI lineage: Eukaryota > Metazoa > Arthropoda > Insecta > Neuroptera > Myrmeleontidae > Brachynemurus > Brachynemurus nebulosus. The sequence goes on along the minus strand of JAPWDM010000001.1, from coordinate 30,319,866 downwards.
CATATTTATGTATTATGCATGTATATAACTTTAATTTTTAAAAATAATGCCGGAAATCATTAGAAAAAATTAATTTAATATTTGTTCTCAAAATTTGCGCGAAAACGTTCATTAGCTTCAATTACGTTACATTCTCTAGATAGCAACAGGTGTCATGTAACTAATAAAAAAAACTGTTTTTTTTTTCTTGTAACTAGGACAAAAAATTGTTGATTTTTAAAAAAATTAATTAAATTCAAATTAATTTCCATAGTTATGTTTGCTAACCGTAATTTACGTAACGACCCTAGTGGCGACAGTGTTGAAATATAAGAGAAAGCGACGTCACAGCCCATTTCTGCTGACGTAATTTATAGCTGAAAAATATTAATTTTTTTAAAATTAAATAATGATAGTTAGGATGAATTAACATAATAAATTGCTGTCTTTTATTATCAATTTTCATTAAAATTTGTTTTTATTGTTGTTCTTTGATACTATCAAATACCCCATTACAGTTTCTAAACAATTTGACCTAACTCTTCAGCTCAGTTTTTAATTGTGTGTGAGCTAATGACACTCTATTCTTGCTTTAGATCAGGGGTTCCTAAAGTGCAGTCTTCGAACTCCAAAAATACGGCCCGCAGTGTCAGATCATCTATAATCTTGAATTCGTAAATTAAAGATTTTTCCGTTGAAAAATATTAAATTTTATATGTACTGTATCTTGTAACACAGACTTGTATTAGTGGTGTTAATTTTTCTTTTACTATGTAACTTTCCCAAATTCTTTTAGGAATTGTGGTTTAATTCCCGCATGTAATTTTTCTTTTGTTTTTGCAATTCTGATTTCATGAAAAAAAAAAAAAAAAAACACTATCTAAAAAACCTATAAACAGTTTAAAATTGTAAGTTTCTAACATCGAAATTACGTTTTTTGAAAGTTTTAGAAAATTTGGTACCGTCAGTTGGGATGAATCTGGACGATTTTTTCAGTTTTTTGGCAATAAATTGTTTAGAGTTTATCTAAAAAATTCTAAAAAAATAATTTAAATGCTTTAATATATCACGAGCATATAGGGCAGTAATAAAAATATCAAAATTGGTACTGCAACATTTTTTTTTCTTTGGTTATATCATTGAGGAGAGAATCGACTAGAGAGAATGCTGTGTATTACAAATACATTAAGAAAAGCAAAAAAATTGACTGATGTGAGCAAAAAAACTGACTGATGGGATTACTTTAATGGCGGTCAAACCATTAATTTAATGGTTTATCTAATATTTATAAACAAGTCTCCGTGGTTACAATTTGGGCTTACTAAAATGAAGTCATGCTTCAAAATTTAATGCCTGTGGTATCTCTAGGAAATATATGTTAATATGTTCGATTCACTGTTCAGTGGGTTATATAGTGTCTAGATTCGCCCTTATGTATGGGGCGACTCTGAATAGTGCTTTATTTGCAATATAAATAACATTCAGTCATGCATATAGGTAAAATTGGACATAAAAAGATAAAAATAGCTGAATTTCCAATCTGGAAATTCGCTAAGATAAATAATTGCATCAGCGAATGACTTTTGATGGGTGGAATGAAACATTTTGGATTTAAATGAATTTTATTTCGATTTGCCTGTGAGTCTATCATGCAAGGTCGATTTGGGAACATGGAAATATTCAGCAGCTTGTCTGAGCGATTTTCTCTTATTTTTAATATCGGAAAGCAGGGGCGCAACAACTACATATCTACAGGGGGCCCAACAAAAATTTAAATTATCAAATTTTTTGATAACGCAGTTCTCCGATAACAATGGAAAATGTTGTAATAAAATGTCGTCTCTGAAAATTTGATTTTCAAATAAAAAATATTAGTAAACCACTAAAAATTTTACTTTTTAATATAAATAAAATAAATGAATGGGAGGCTATCAAAATTGGGTTTGCGATTATCGCAGAACGAATCGACATTATTACGGTCGTGATCGACGTGCTGAACATTACTGTTATACAGAGTGGTCCAGAATTATGTACCGTAATTGCTAGAGCTGATAGTACGTTCAAAAATAATTGTACCGTTTCATGTATACTTTGTTCCAAAACTCAATAATAAGGGAGATATAACCCTGTAAAAGAGTGAAATGAAAACCATATTTTCCTAAATATTTTCCAAACGCTTTTGAATAACGGATTGATATTTTAGGGGTACGTGTTTTGCGTTAGGAGGATTAAATTTATGTTAATACTTATTCCACCACTTATGATCAAGCGGTGGTTTTGGGTGGTAGGTGTTAGTTATCGCGTCTTTTCTTTTTTAATTTGCAGTTATTAAAACAAAATTCTTAAAAATACAATTCCTCAGACAATTTCATGCAAAAAAGGTATACTTGTTACATTTTGATAAATAATACCATTTTCGAGTAATTTAAAGTAGAAGCATCTATTTCCAAATTATCCCTTAATCATAAGTGATGGAATAATTGGTACTATAAATTTAATGTTGGATGTTCATACGCACCCCTAAAATATGAATCCATTATTTAAAAGTGCCTAAAAAATTTAAAAACAAGTAATTTCGTTACACTCCTCAACATTTTACCCCTCTACTTTATCTCCCTGATTATTGAATTTTGAAAATAAGTGTAGATAAAAAAGTACAATTTACTTTTGAACGTACTATCAGCTCCAGCAATAACGGTACATAATTGCGGATCACTCTGTCTGTTCACTTAAACCACAAAGTTTAATTAAACAGACCCTTTTTTATTTTGTGTCCTTCCCTAGTTTAAAATTTTTTCTTGAGCTTTGGGACTAAAAGTGACACTTTACTACTTATTATGACGGATTAAAGGATGTATTTTAGTCATGAAGTTCATTCTTGTCCAATTAAAATGTGAATATACTATTTTTTTACACTGGGAATTTTTTCAATTTTTTAAATAGATTTATAATCTACATGGCTTGTATCATAGTATTTTTTACTTATGTATATTTCAGTTCTGTACATTCATATTCCTATCAAATCCAAAGTAATAATATTGTAACTGTCCAAATAATTTTATGATTGACTGTAGTTATAATATTAGCGATATTATTAAACACGGTATACTAATGATCAAATGAATAGCAGAACCAGCATATTCTAAATATTTTAGCAAAACAATTTATATTAGCCTAAGAGTTGGTCAACGATTTGTCCACAGTGTCTACTGCTGCTTTAAATTTTGTACAAATCTAAAAAATATGCCTCACTGACCAGGCCCTTAAAGACTTGTATTTTTTGAAATTCCTAAATACATCAAAAAGTAGTTCTTTGTAGTAAAATTTGCCAGCAGTTAGTTTCATACCAACTTTCAAAAAATCAATCTACACTTCTTTTTACACGACATATACCGTGTAAATAAAATTCGCGAAAAAAGAATTTTGCAACACTCAAAAGTTTCTTGAATTGCCGGTATGCTAATTAAAATTTTAGGTTAGTCGCATAAAAGTTAAAAAAAAAGGTGATTTCTGGTGGATTATTATTTTGAGACAATTTTAAAAAGCATAAGTCCTTATAGGATTGCAGTTTCAGAGTCATGTGTTTCAGAAATAGACAAATATGTAAAATTTTAGTCTGATACATAAAATACACTGAATCAATCGTTTATCAGCTCTTAGGCTATTTATATTATAGCAATGTGAATGTCTGCAACATGCGTTTGTTTGTTGTATAAGTACATATTTGAACTGCTAACTGCAGAAAGGAAACAAGTCCAAAATTTTTAAAATCTTTTTGTTGTTTTAAATTAAAGATGATGTATAGACTTGTACTCTATCTGCAATAAACGCATAAATGAACTACTTACTATGGCCATAACAGATGATAGAAAAGTTCCCTTTCTGTTGTAAATCATCCGTCTATACATCATCTTTAGTTTAACACAAAAAAATTCGTTAAGTGCGTGTTTTTGACACGCACTAAGTAATGTCACCTCAGGGAAAGTGTTAATTTATGATTTTTTGTTAACTCTATAGTTGTTAACTCTACAGCTTTCTTGCGTTTATTCAATATGGATGTACAACTCTATAATTATTCAATATGGATATACAACTCTATAATAATGTTTCCCCCACTATGATCACACAACGATATTAATATGTCATCCTTCGATGACATAAAAACGCATTTGAAAAATTTTGGACTTGTTCCCTTTCTGCAGTTAACAGTTCATTTGTATTATATTCTAGCGTGCAACTGAATATTAAAAGTATTATATGCTTATGCATTATTGTATCTGTATACGTATAATAGTACATACAAATATGTATTTTAAATTTATATGATTGAATTGACTGATACTGCATTTGACAGTTTACTAATTCAATTATAAAACTAACGTCACATGAATATAACAAATATTTTGTAATAATAATAGTAATAGTAATAATGATACACATATGTAATTGTTGTCAAATTTTGTTAAATTAGTTTTATTAATTTTTAATCAATAAATATTTAATTAATTCAAGGGAAATTGCTCTTGGTGACACTTTTTATACCTATTTATAAAAAATAAAAGAATATTACTTTTGCAGTAAAATTATTTTTTTTCTACTCCTGTTGAAGATTACATACCCGTTAATTGTTGAGAAATTTAGGCATTATTCAAAGGTGTGGAGGAATTGTCATTACTCAATACCTTTTTGACCAATGAAGTCACCGTATTAACCATTATTCAATGGGCTGGCTTTTGTTTTGTGTATAATATACGTATCAATTTTTAATTTCAAATACGTTGCGTAGTAACATCCAAGTAAACAAAGTAGCTTGTATCTTGTTTTCATCGTTTGTACATATATAAACATTTAATGAAATTAGAGATAGATTAAAAATTGTATTCTTTTGATTCAAAATTTATATTCAATTTTATTTAAATCAAAAAGGAAAAAAGTCGTAGAAAAAATATCGTATTCTACTCGCTTGCAATGGCTATTACTCACTCAGATGCATTACGACACTCGCCTCGCAAGCTCGGCTCGTGCTGCAATTTCATCTTCGTGAGTAATAGTTATCATTACTAGCTCGTTGAATAATATACTATTTAATCTCTTGAATCGTAAGTCGGCGTTTACATGGCAGGTAACTTGTGTATAAGTAACATTTACCATTATATTTTCTGGTTACTATAGTTACAAAATCTAACAGGTTATAAAAGTTTATTTACCTTCCTAGGAACGTAAGGAATTATTTACCGTCAATTAGTAAGTAGATTTTTACATAGAAATAGTTCTTTTTATAGACGCCTACTATTTATTTTATCTAAGTTGCATTTTCGGTGAATTTTATTATTTTTACCCGACTGCATCAGAAGGAGGGTAATGTGTTTCGAAAGTATGTATGTATCCTCTGATTATGCCTGTTTCTGTGGCGCAGCCTACAGTCTAAACGGCTTGACGGATTTTGCTAAAAAAAGTGTCGTTGGATTCGCCTTAATCTGAGGAGTGCTATAGGCTACATGAAATTTCAATAATCATCCCCCAAATAGGGGATGTAAAATTTATATAGTAAAATATTGGGTCTAGAAACGTGAAATTTTGCAGACGAGTTCATTATGTAACGTAGGAGAGCACTAAGAAAAGATTTATGGAAATTCATCCCCTAAGGGTATAAAGTTGGGGATGAAAATTTGATGATTTTTATGAAAGGTAAAATTTTGCATAAGGCCACAGGGGTCCTTTAATAATGTAGATGAGTATTAAGAGGGAGAATTTTTGTAAAAATTTATCCATTAAGTGTGTAAAATAGGGGATGAAAATTTATATAGAAAACCGCTGGGTTTAGAAACGTAAAATTTTGTACATAGGTTCCTTCAGTAGTGCAAGCAAGCACCAAGAGTGGATTTTTAGAATTTCGTTTCCAAAGGGGTTAATATAGGGGATGACAATTTATATAGAAATTGTTGAGTCTAGAAACGTGAAATTCTACAAAGAGGTTCTTTATATAATGTAGGCGAGCACCAAGAAGGGGTTTTGGAAATTCATCCCCTAACGGGGTAAAATAAGCGGTCAAAATTTATCTAAAAAACCTACTGGGCCCAGAAACGTGTAATTTTGTACAGTGATCTCTACAAAAACATTTTCGGAATTTTATTCCGTGAGGATATAAAATAGGAGATGAAAATTTATATAGAAAACCATTGAGTCTAGAAACGTGAAATTCTGCACATGGATTTTTTAGTAACATAAACGAGTACCAAGTGCAAATTTTTAAATTTTTATACCCTAAAGTGGTAGAACAAGGGTTGAAAATTTATATGGAAACTAGTTTTTGTCGATGAATTCATCCGTGTCGATGACGACATAGTAAGTGTATGAAATCATTTAATCAAGTTTCAATGACTCTACGCGGACGACGCCGTAGACAAAAGTTATTGTATTAGAGTTAGTATAAAAAAATTTTAATATTAAATTTGTGGTAATTTAGGCTGCAAGCCACTGTAATCTCTTATGCGAACCTATATATTTTTTCTTCTAAATAATTAAACAACGAGAAAAAGACCTAAATAAAAAAGTTAATTAAAAAAAAAATCAAAAAACCCGACTGCGTAAAAAGTAAACTAAAACGGTGGAAACAAGATGAAATAGAGGAAAAGAAGAATGAATAAATAGTAAAGCAGTCGGAGGTATCAAATTTTTCTGTTTAACTTGATACAACAGGTATGCCTCCGACTGCTTTACTTTTTATTCATACTTCTTTTTCTCTATTTCATCTTGTTTCCATCGTTTTAGTTTACTTTTTACGCAGTCGGGTTTTTTGATTCTTTTAACTAACTTTTTTATTTATTCATTTTTTATTTCAATTTATTCATAATTTTTGTTTGTTTGAAGAAATAGTTTACTCACACTCGGCCCTTAAGTTTATTTTTGTGGCCATGAACGCTTAATAATTCGAGGCCACCAGAATAACACTTACGGTTCTCGCTAAGTAATACACTATTAACCTTTGGGATACTGGGATTGTAAACTGTATGAGGATTAAAAATTTAATAATATACTAATATAATTAAATAATTTTAAGGGTATGTAAATATAATATCCATTTTAAATAAGCAATTAAACTTGGGGCTAAGACAGCTTCCTTTCAAATTATCTCGGTCATTTTTTAAAATAGATCGGAGATATTGTATAGTTAATGTAGAAGGAGATACATTTACCTATCTCAGTCAGTTTGATGTTTCATAAGGAGAAGAAAAGTTTCTGGTGGCTAAATGGTAGTATTCAATTTTTGAAGTGTTTACGAATACTTTAATTAACTTCATTGATAAAAATGTGTTGTGGATGTCATTAGTAACTAAGACACAATAACTATTTTTGTTATAAAATGTTACCAAATGTGCATAAATACACACTTTGAATCATCTCTTAGAATCGCCACTATCAATTCTGTTTTCACTAATAAAATAAATTGATCGAAAAATAAAAAAAAAGAAACATTTGGAAAATATGTTCTTTTCTTACAGAAACGACATTAATGCCCTGCTCACTTTCAAATTTATTATTACTTTTACAACGTTTATAAAATGAATATTCTTTTTAAAGTAAGAAAATAATATTTTTAAAAATAAAAATATTATATTCGTTCACGTGACATTAGTTTTTTGCTAACAAAAAAATAATAAATAATAATTTTTAATTTTATTTTTTTATTAAATTTACCTGCTTGACTGAATTTACTACTTTGCTCCTGGTTTGCTAAAAGTTAACGTGACAAATTAAAATATGTTTCCAATGTATTTAGGTAGAAATAAAAAGCAAGTGTATGCGAACTAATTTTGCTACAACACTAACTCAACTTGACATTTTACTTTGTTAAATATTATTTTTCCCTTTTTGATTTACATGCATTTAAGTAGTATATAAATATAAAAAAAAATCACTTGTATATATAGCAGTACTACTATAAGATCAGAACAATATTTTGCATGTATGTTTTGAATAAATTAATTTGTAATAATTTATAACAAGTTAATGTTAAGCATGTTTGAATATGTCACGCTATTAACATTTTTCTTGTTTTGAGAGTATACTTATATTATCAAGATATGTAAGTATGCATGTACAATAATATTGTATTATGTGAAAAATTTACTGGTTTATTTTGATAAATAAATAAAGATTGGAACTGATATTTAATTTAAACTATGGGTAGTAATATGGAAATGAAGAATCTTCAAGTGCTTGTACAGTATTCTAGATTATATAATCACGAAATGGCTAAAGGTGAGTTTAGAGACTCTAAGATGTAAGCACCTCGAGTTATTTTACCTGCTATTTATAATCTATAATCCTAGACTTTAATCTTTTATGTCTTTTCCTATTTTTATTTATTCGCAATAAATATTTGAAGCACTGAAGTTTATACACTGAATATTGACAAAGTTGTACAAAGACGAAGAAGGAAGTTTAAAAATTTTGAGATTTATATAACTAGTGTACGGACTTTAATGTTATTTAATAAAATTTTGCTACATAAATTACGTAAAAAACACTATTCTGAAACACTTACCACTAACATCTCGTTCGCAAGGAAAACTTTGACCAACTGTATTGTTGGCAAAGCAAAGATATGTTCGTTTTTCTTCTACACTTGGATCCAACGTCAAAATACTTTGTAAGCCATTATTTTTTATGTATTCTTCATCGACTGTTTCATTTCGCCCGCTGATTGCCCATACGAAACTAACTTCTTCTGGTTCAGCTTTCACGGAACATACGAGTACGTCGTTTCCATCGATTACCGTTTGTGATATTTGACATTCCGGTTTATCTGTTATTAGCAAAAGTTTATTTGGTAAAGAAATATGAAGAGATGGAACGGACTTTATAACGTAGGTCTTGGGATAAGTTTTCTATAAGTTTCAATATCTTAATTACTTAAGTTGTCATCAGTTTTATTATATTAGTCAACTTATTCAAGACTCATCCCAAAAACTAAGACAATAAAAATAAATGATGAAGAACGTTTTTGCTAAGAAATATTTTACTAACATAATACTTTAAGTTGTGTTATGGCTGTAGCACTTCCATGACGATTGAACACCTCACAAATATAATTTCCAGCATCTTGACGTGGCACCGGTTGGCCAATTATTAATTTATTACCCTTAATAATAATTTCATTGGAGCCTTCTCGTTTCCACTGATACGATGGATCAGGAATGGCTTTGGCTGAACAAAGAACTTTCTCGGGAATATGATTTTCAATCACGTTCACCACTGGATTTGAGACTGTGACATTCTCTGGAGGATCTATTGAAATAAGGAAAATGTTAAGATATTTTTGGACAAAGCAATGAAATACACATAATATTACATTCTACTGCAAGATAGGTTGTTGATTTTACACCTGGACCCACACCATTTGACGTACTCTTGCACGTATAATCTGCATTATCTGTGAGCCGATCCATTTGTTCATTTGGCCAGGCTGTCATGTTCCAAACCTACATTTTTAAGCAAATTGTTAATTTTTAAAAAGTCAGGATTACTATACTCTTAACATTTCATTTACCAGTGTTGAACTGACTGACTCAAAATCGTTTGTTTTTAAATCTTTCGATATATTCGTTTTTATGACGTAGTAACGATCCGTATTTTCAAAGTCAATCAGTTGACCGTTTTTTAGCCACATTATATCACAGGGTGGGTAACATTCAACACGGCACGTAAGATTGATATGTTTGGCATTATACAGTGCACCCTGATACGGTAATGGTTTTGGAATAAATTGTGGTGGAGCTATAATAGAAAAAATTATCATACCTATATTCAAATGATTCACACGTTATATTTAAAACTTACCGTAAACGTTTATATAAACACTGGCTGGTTCAGCGTCACCGCCTTCATTGTACGGTATACATGTAAATTCTGAACGCGTTTCGAGTGATGCCGATTTAATAACCCATTCTGATGTGGTTACGTCTGGTATTAAATGTTCACCACGCATCCATCGATATTTAGTGGTTTCTGGTTTACCGGGGACCGCTACTGAACATTTAAGTGTTACGTTTGATCCCTTAATAACACGGATTGGTTCGAATTTCAATTCTGTTTCCGATGGTGGATCTAAATGAGAAAATTGAGTTAGAACATTTTAGAGGAATAATAAAGTTACAAAAGTGTTTAGACGTACAGTATACAACAAGTTCGGTGTTATTTGATCGTGGACCCCAACCTGCTTCATTCATACCCTCACATGTATGATTGCCGGCAAATTCTTTGCCAACGTTGGTTAATAACATTTTGCTTGGATTTACATCGCAAAATTGATCTTCTAAATTTGTACTGTTGCAGTCGGGTAATTCTTTTAATAAATCACCATCCATATACCTGAAGAATTTTTTGTTCGTTATAAGTCTTAAATTGAACTAGTTAAAACGTATTTTTTGTTTTTTTGTTTAAGATGCTTACCATCTCACAGCTAATAATGTATCAGGATTTCCTGATACAACATTACATAATAAGGTAACATTGGTTTGATCTTTCTGAATGATTGGCGATGGAGGATCCATAGTTAATTTTACAGTTGGTTTATCTAGAAAATTATTTTGAAGATGAAATTATTATCTTAGATATTTACAAGGAAATATTTAGTTTCGAGTGGTATAAAGGACATAAATCTTTTTTTATCTGTAGAAAAAAACTTTGAGATTATGAAGGATAATTTCACCCGTTTAAATGTTTATTGGTGGTCAAAACTAAATCGAGTATAGAATAATAAAAAAGAAATTATGACTCACAGTGAACATTTAAAAAAATATCATTTTCCGATTCGGCAATGGCAACACTATTTCCCAGTATGCAAGAATATCTCCCCATATCATTTCGGGTAACATTCTTGATATGAAGTGCCGTGTTTTCTGTATCACCACCTTCATAATGTGACTTGTCGGTTGTTGTAAGGTTTTCACCATTTTTTAGCCTGCAAAATAAAAGTATAAAATTAAGTAATATTGTTCAAAAAATTTGGCCATTTTGATAGCGGAAAGGAAAATTTTATACTTAAACTACATAAGTCTCAAAGATTGGTGCATTAAGGCTTCTTTTATAATATTTAATTTAATAATTTAAAAGAAATCTACATTTGATAATGTCATCAAGTAAGTATATTACAATATTTCAAGTTCTAAAAATTGTAATTTGAGTGATCGAGACATCAATTAAAAGTATAGCTGGATATTTTTGTTTAATTTTTTGAAGAAATTTTACCATTCTAGTAACGAAACCAAAAAAATATGGTTCATAAATAAATTATTCCCTAACAACCAGTTAGAGAGCACAGTGCAAAAATTTTACTCAGCCGCTTCGTCTGAAAAGTTCATTTTTCCAAATATAGTTAACGAGAAAAAAAAACGAAACTGTAATTGCTCCATCTCCTCCATTGTAGTTACGTTTCTGACTTTAATAGTAAAAGTTCAAAATTTGAAGCTAGTCATATTCTTGGAACTGTTCTTTTTAAAAAAATTTAGAATCATTGAATTAACGGAAAAGCGACTTTCATAGCACACACTAAATCTTCCTCTGTTACTCTGTCATTCCTATTAGAGAAACTACTTTAATGTTGCAATTTCTACGTAAATAAAGTTATTTTTAACTGCATTTAATATAACCTTATTGCTCAAGTAACCGTTTGTGAACTTTTTTCGATTTGGTACCAGTAATGTCTCCCTGAAATTTACAATCACCGACAACAAAAATCGATTTTAATGAGAATTCGGTAATTAATTTTTTTTTATTATTATTAAAATGACAGTAATGGGCATGATTAATGACGAACGTAAATGAGGACAACAATTCATTTTTAAAAATGTTGAATTTTTAGCAACAAAAAAAATTATTGATGTATGATGTACCTATCGATAGTTATTGTTGTCGTTCGAACGAAATATTGGGACGTAATTGGTTGTAATTACCTACTCAAGTGGTAAAAAATGATTTTTTCGTAGAAAATGAAACAAAGCAGAGATGAAAAATTAATTTTATTGAACTTGAAAAATTATTTCTAGTAGGTATTGTGTAATAATATAACAATTAGTCAGGGTGTTAAGTGCTTAAATTGTTTTAGAATAATCTAGGTGGTAGATTACTTTTTAAAATAAAATTTTCACGCTTTTTTGGTATCTATTGTAATAGTATTTTACGATATAAGTTTGGCGGGAGGGTCGAGTTTTTGCAATTTTTGAGACCAGTAATCATCAATAATCACCTATCGATTATTTTAGGTTAACTTAATTTTTCTGATTAGTTAATGTAAAGGTTTCAGCATTGGGAAGTATTACGATAAGGAAAATATTTTCTTTTTAATACTTTCAATTTTATTAATTTTGTTTTTGTTTATTTTTCAGTAATTCAATGGCACCTAATTATTTTCTGAAATACCTGGAATAGTTTCTTGATTCTCTTTTTGTCTAATAAAATTTCTGTATTTATCATTGAAACTTCTTTGTCGCAGCGAATAAGTGACCATTAAAATGGAAAAGCCAAAATGCTATTGCCACTAATTAATAGCTATTAACCGTTTTATCTGTGAACATTGTATTCATCCAGAATTAATGGATGAAAAATTAACAATCAAATTAATGGAAAATAATGATTTTAATAATCAAATAGTCATTCGATTATTGAAATCACCGAAGTAATAATAATTGATTATAGTAATCGATTCCCATTATTATAGTAATAATAATCGATTCCCATCACTACTAGAATGTTGCCAAGGTTATCTGATCAACTAAAATAGTTATCAAAGGATAACTATTTTAGTTGGTAGAATATTTTATAATACTCAGTTAACTTTATAAGTTTATAATACTCAGTCATCAAATAAATTTAACCTAGGGATAGTTATCTACCGATTTATTTTAGTTTTATAATACCGGCCCTAAATCAAATAAATTATATTCAAATAATATGGAATTATTTTTTGGGGTAGGTACATATTATTACCTACATATTGATATTACTATACATATCTATAAAATCTGTATACAGAGTTGATTAATTATTTATTTAATTTTTGGGCATTATTTATATTTATAATACACACATAGGTATATATATATATATATATATATATATATATATATATATATATATATATATATATATATATATATATATATATATATATATATATATATAATGTTCAATTGGAAATAATATAATCAAATTAAAACATGACAATGAACATACAAACGTACACACAGAATAATAAATAATAATTTATTGTTTGATTATATTAGTATTTAAATCATTTTGGTTAGCATATGTACATTGTATATGCTCATGTATACAGGATGGTCCAGAATTATATATCGTAATTGTTAAAGCTGATAGTATGTTCAAAAATAATGGTACCTTTTCATGTACACTTTTTTCCAAAACTCAATAATAAGGGACATACAACCTCGTGAACGGGTGAAACGAAAACCATTTTTTCCTAAATATTTTCCAAACCCTTTTGAATAATGGACTGATATTTTAGGGGTACGTATTTTGCGTTAGGAGGATTAAACTTATGTATTCTTATATTCTTATTCTACCACTTATGATCAAGCGGTGGTTTTGAGTGGTAGGTGTGAGTTATCACGTCTTTTCTTTTTTAATTTGCGGTTATTTAAACAAAATTCTTAACAATATGATTCCTCAGACAATTCCACGCAAAAAAGGTATTCTTGTTATATTTTGATAATTATACCGTTTTCGAGTAATTTAAAGTAGAAGTATCTATTTCCAAATTATCCCGTAACCATAAATTTAATTATCCTGATGTTCATATGCACCCCTAAAATATGAATTAATTATTCAAAAGCGCTTAAAAAATTTAAAAAAATCAGTTTCGTTCCACCCCTCTACTTTATTTCCTTGATTATTGGGTTTTGGAAAAAAGTGAATAAAAAGGTACCACTATTTTTGAACGTACTATCAGCTCTAGCAATTATGGTACATAATTCTGGACCATTCTGTATATGTATATCTGTTCTATAACGGCCCAACGCTATCATATCATTATATTATATAGATGATACTAGCTGACCCGGCCTCGCATTGGTGTGGTTCAGTAGTTATAATTGATCGAATTAATTTTTTCTTATCATTTCAAGCGATACACTGCACAGTTATAACACAGTACACAGTATAATTATAAAAATCATTGACATTGTGAACATGAACAAATGTGACGAGGAATAGAACGTATAATCTAGAAGTCGAAACACAGCGCCATCTACCAGGAGAAACGATGTTAGATTAAATTATAGGTAAAATTTATAGGTCAATTCAATCATATATTCCAAAATTCTGTGCAAAATCAATTATTTATAGCACTTGACCCTCTCGCCCAATGACTCTAAAATAACTATCTTCATATTTTATTAGCATGGCTATTTTCCCCACCGTAAGAACTTAGTATGGGTACCCATGGGCGCCCATATGATGGATTCCAGGGGGGGGGGGGCCGAAGGGTGAAAAGTGAACTTCCGGAGAAAATTTCGGCACATTTTTTTTTCGATCTTTTTTTCCCCCCACAAATCGCGAGGGCTATACTATATATAACCCACAAAAAATACCATTAACGACGTCGTTTTGCTCTCTTCGAACTCCTTTTTTTCGAATTTTCTTCCAATCCTGGCTAGCTAGGGGGGGGCCATGCCCCCCCCCCCTGCCCATAGGTATGGGCGCCCATGTGGGTACCTATACCAACAACAGTTTTAGGATTGTTTCTATTTTAGGCCCTTCAAGTCACCAAGGCCATGCAAAACCATTTTAACGTCACTTTTATTTTTCACAGAGATCTCAACAATACTTAAGTAAAAATTCTCAAATTTCTTCAGCTTTTTAATTTGCGCCCTATTTGGTGTGACTGACGGACAATGTGACTACACGTTCATTTAAATTTGATATTCTGAAATTTTATACAAAATCAATTCCTATTGTGCTTCGCTTCGCTCGCTCGACGACTTTTATAGCATATCTAATTTTCATATGTATGGAATTTGCTGAAAGCAGCAGAAGTGCAAATTGATGATAACTGGACAATCCAGTTATTTCTTTATAGGATACAAATAGTATTCTGCACAGTAGATAAGTAATTTCATGCGTAGGTAAAAATATTATTGGTGGTATCTATAGAAATACTTATTAACACTTACAAAAATTCCAAAATTATTCTTCTCCAAATGTTTAGCAACAAATTAATTTGCAAGTTTTTCCACAGATATCTGTATATAGTAATAAAAATTGATATTTTGCGGTTTTTTCGTAAATTTCTACGGTTAGGCTCAAAATTTTGCAATAAAAACTATCCGATCTTTTAAGTTGGACCAAATTATAGGTAGTTACTAAATTTGATCAAAATCGGTTCAGTAGTTTCGCAGTTTATCATAGCCGTACATTGTGACATAAGATTTATATATATATATATATATATATATATATATATATATATATATATATATATATATATATATATAAAACTATCAAAATGGGACACACTGTATACATAAAATCAATTGCAAACACACTTACAGAGTAAATTTGTTATAATAATTAAGTTGTCATGGTTGTATACTGTCATCTACCTCCCACTCTTCCAATATTTTCACTCTTACCCCCACCATATCCACTACCAAATCATTTTAATTCAACATTATTACTATACCAACATATTGGCTGGTATCATAGAACACTAGAAGGAATACAACTATCTCTTTTCTGCAATCACTCATGGGCAATTATGGGCATTTTGCAGAACTATGTTGTCATTCACTTACAATTAGTAGCTACCAATGGGTGTGTTTCAATTGTTGTCATATTGTTACCGTCGTATTAACACGGTATACGTGGTATACGTACAATGTATCATGTACGTCGTACATGATACGTACCATATTATACATATTATGTATATACGTATGCAAGACATCCATACACACAACATCCATCGCACTAACACACACAACTCCGCGTGCACATATATAACATATTGGTGGGATATTTTCTATCCTTTATCGTTACACTGGTTTCAATAGTATAGAGATTCAATAGCGTTCGTTCTGTAATATTCTGTGGGCTGCTATATTTCCCGAAAAACTTAACTACATAATAATTTTATAATTGAAATATTTGTGTTTTGTAATTTTAATATCACTGTGTCAAATTTATTCGAATGGAGGTTTTATTTATTAATCAATGTGTATAGTAGTGTAACAGTATAGGTTGAGCTCATATGAAAATTAGTAATGCTGAAGTATTGGTGTACGAACACTAACAAAATCAATAAAAATTGTTCGAAAATACTAGGCAAACTAATATTGGGCGCGTACTGTGATTTAGTTCTGTGTCGATACTAGGTATTATAATGTGTAAAATTAATAGCATTTGTACCATAATATTGATAGCAATAATAGTATGATAGTATTAAACCTTCTTTTTCAATTTAGATGGGTTTAAGATATATAATGTATTATTTTTTTTTTTTTATTAAAATACCGTGACTCTTACCTTTAACAAAATATTTTTAAGAGTTGATTTAAAATAATCTGACTCATATTAATTTAATATAATTCCATGCTGACTGAATTGAAGTATTCGGCAAATAAAGCAAAATTAGACATACTTAGTTTTTCGTCTCTTTTGCGTTTTGTCGTTTTTATATTAGAGAAGCTGTAGTAATTTAAGATTGTTCGTACGTCTACATTATCCTCATTTGTCTGTAATGTCAGCGAGCTTTTATTTAAATTTTACTTAAGTAATATGATAAACACTAATTTTATAAAATCTTGCCCACTTTTAAGTATACCTAATATTTTTAAATCTTGTTAGAAACTTAATAAAAGTTTAAGTAAAAAATAAAAATTGACTGGTTTTTACTAATTTTTGAAATATGAACAAACTCGGAGGGGGTGAAAGGCAACAGAAAACCTTTCCTTTTCAGATTTCAAATGCCATATTTTAATATGATACTATATGTTATATGTATTATCATCATTATTAATTATACGATATTATTAGGGGTACTCATAAGTAATCAATTATTTTTACTTAGGAAGTTTTGTTTCAATTTAATTCAGAGTGTTGACTTGTTAATACGCGTCTTACATTTAGTGCGTAATACTGCAACACGCGACCTTGACTTTGTGTTCATAATAAAAACTTAAGTTTTTATTACATTAGTGCAAAATGGAGGACAATCAACCAACAAAAGAACATTTACGTCATTGCATGCTTTTTCATTTTCGATCGGCTGTTAATAGAACGATTGCAACAACAAAAAATTGTGATGTGTTTGGGAACGTACTGAAGGTCAGTAAGTGTTCGCGTTGGTTTAGTAAATTTCGCAGTGGTGATTTTGACTTATCCGATAGTGATCGAATAATTCGATATTGATAGGAATAATTCATTTTGAGCTGCTAAAGCTGGGGGAAACAGTTATAGCTGAATTGTAGTGCCAACAATTAGAAAGATTATATAACGAATTGTTGATAAAACAGCCATAGCTCTCGTCATTTTTGAAAAGGTGTCATACTATACACGACAATGTCAGGCCTCATGCAGCAAAATTAACTCAAGAAAAATAAGGCAGGTGAATTGAGAAGTGTTACCACATCCGCCCTATTCTCTCGACATAGCACCATTTGACTTTCATTTATTTCGATCCATGAAATATTCTCTAAAAAAAATAAAATTTTGAAAAACATCGTTCAGGTGCGAGCCACCTAGAATCATCTTTTTCGTCAAAACCAATTGAATTTTAATACATGTACAGTTTAAACTTTGATTCCCTTGTCTTCATATGTTACTATTTTATGGTTTTTACAAGTAACATATGAAGACAAGAGAATCAAGGTTTAAACTTTACATGTATTTATATTCGGTATCCCTTAAATTTTTGAATCACCAATTGAATTTCATAAACAAGAAATTGAAACTCTGTCAACAAGATGGCAAAAGGTTCTCGATAACAACGGAGGTTACATAATTGACTAAATGTATAATTAAATAAAAAATAAAATCGTTTATTTGGTTATCAATGGAATAATCGATTACTTATGGGTACTCCTAATACGTAAAAGAAAATTTCATTACTATAATAGAAATATAAACCGCGTGATAAAATAATATATTCTCATTGTCAATTTCCCAGTATTTTCATTATCGATTATTTATAGATATCATGTCAGTATTGTGTTATTATGCTGTTATATCTACATACATATCTGTAATGACCCTATAACATTATTACATTAGGTAGATAATACATAACGTCAGTTTTGTGAACACAAATGAAATTGTATTTTATCACCGATATATTATGTATGTATGTATATTTTGCGATAAAATGGAAATTTATGTAGAATAATATTCTATACATCACAATATTATGGACTACACTATATAGAAACATTCAACAAAATTGTGAATGAAATTTCTTGTCAGAAATACATCTAAATTGGTTATTTTTAGTTTTATTTCAATATGGATTTGGTTTTGGTTATTAAAAAATCGCTTTTTACCTATAATTATTTAATTATATTTAGGTAGATATATCCAGATTTTTGGACTAGCAGTGTATGAATATATATTGCAAAAACAAAGTCTATAAAATCTTATTAATACATATTAAGCATACGTTTGTTACTCATTTAAAT
This sequence comes from Brachynemurus nebulosus, assembly GCA_035578155.1. Lineage (NCBI taxonomy): Eukaryota > Metazoa > Arthropoda > Insecta > Neuroptera > Myrmeleontidae > Brachynemurus > Brachynemurus nebulosus. The sequence continues at coordinate 30,301,195 of JAPWDM010000001.1, read as the reverse complement.
ATACCTATAATATACCTGCCAAAATATGTTAATATTAGTAAAATATGTAACATTAGATAACAATTTATTGAATTTTAATGGTAAAATATCCCTGTCGCAGCATCCTATGTAGCATAAAGAAATAAAAATAAGGTGTTCTTATCGCTTTTTTGAAAATACGAAAAATAAAAGGGACAGATAGGTTTACGTAAACCTAACTGTTCCTCGGGTAAAAACAGTTTTTGCTACTTTTAGAGTATCCGGTATTAGGTATAAACAAGGAGGATGTTTGGGAGGTACAATCGGAGATAAAAGTACATGAAATTAGAAATTCGTGAATAATTGCGTTGTATAACAAACTATGAGGTATAAATAAATAAATAGTTATCTTTGTTAAATAATATCACTACAACTGATTGTACAATACACCAAACTATAGCTCTCAGCTGAGTACAAGACCTGAGTACATTCTAAGGATTTTTCGGAGAATTTCAAAATACTACGAGACGATTGAAAATTTAGTAGAATGTTCCTCATTAAATACTAAGGCCCCTGCGAAAATTTCAAACCGATTCACTAAGCCGTTAAAAAGTTATTAAAAAAAAACAAACTAATTTTACACGTACTCTTATGGAAATTCGAAAACAGAACAGATTAAATAACTTTTTAACGGCTTAGTGAATCGGTTTAAAATTTTCACAGGGGCCTTAGTATTTAATGAGGAACATTCTACTAAATTTTCAATCGTCTCGTAGCATTTTGAAATTCCTCCGAAAAATCCTCAGAATGTACTCAGCTCTTGTAGTCAGCTGAGAGCTATAGTTTGATGTATTGTACAATCAGTTGTAGTGATAGCTATTATTTAACAAAGATAACTATTTATTAATCTCATAGTTTGTTATACAACGCAATTATTCACGAATTTCTAATTTCATGTACTTTTATCTTCGATTGTACCTCCCAAAGATCCTTAATCACAATTTAAAAAGTACAAATTCCAGTAGTTATATAATAATATACATAAAATGTGGAAACGATGTGTAGAACGTTAACTGGACGGTACTAATTCTTTCCCCGTTCTTCCACTGTTGATTCTATTTATCCATTGTTCACACACAGGTTCAGTAATTATCATTAGTAGTTGCTACAAATACGTATAAAATAACGTTTAATTGCTGTTTCTATGCGTCTTTGTAACAACTATTCACGATTAGTACTAAGCATGTGTAAATAAGGCTTTAAGGATGTATATGAGCTGAAAAATGTACTTATCCTCCTCGTTCCAAACGTAAACTGTAGCCGACATAAAATAATACACAATTTTTATTATATGAAGGTTAATATGTTATTATGAATGTCCAGGGACGAAAATAAGATATTTGTTTAGAATTTTTCATGAGTTGGCTGTCATTAGTAAAGTCAGAAACTTTTAAATGTCTACTATAGTCGAAATCAAGTGGCAAAAAGAATATATATATATATATATATATATATATATATATATATATATATATATATATATATATATATATATATATATATATTAAAAGTGTATTTAGAATGAGGAGGTTATAATATTTTTACAAAGTTTATGTGCGCTTTTACAAAGGGTTATTGATGATAATAATGTTACAATAGGGAACTTGACCTAGGGTACTGATTACTAAGCTAAGTTTTGTTGAATTTTAAAAAATCGTAAGGAAACCACTGTTCCATTTTAAATGAGCAAAGTGGCGCGAAAAACGATGGCAAGTTTCTCATAGACAAGATGTAACTACGGTAACTATGTTATTTATATACTGTCTTTCTAGTATATCGCTCCATTATTGCAATAGTCGGTTTTCTGGGCAAAATTACGTTTTTGAGTTATCTACACCATTCGAAAGAGGAAAAGCGTATCTTTCAGATGCTACAATCAGTTAAGCTCCAAGCTTAATATTTTAGCGAATATAGTCGATACCCTTGTATGACAATTTTAATAAATTTAAATTTTATTTGTTGCAAGACTAAGATATATCGATATAACCGTACTGTTGAAGCGTCAAATTCAATTTATTTTTACTACAATACTAGGTTATTGCATTTTATCCGAGTATTGAAACAAAAAAAATTTTGAAAATTTTACAAACTAAACAACATAACCGAATTTTAAAATTTTAACGTCTTCATGATTAATTGTAATGATTTAGTTTCTGTAGGCAATTGTGTTTTTTAAACAAATGTCTAAATTTAACTGATTTTTTATTACATGGTATTAACATTAGTAGCAATAAAAAATTCGTTATGTCAAATTAAACAAGGAAAATATTAACAATGTAGTAGATGTATTACAAAATCCACCGTTTTATGATTAGTATAATGTTATTTATTCAATTTCTTAATTAATTATGTTAGTAGAATTTCACTACGTTTTAACTATTTCAAGAAAAATCATAATAGGAGAATACCAGCTCTCAAACTTTATCTTTACTGTCCTGTAAAATTTGTGAAATTGTCGTTGTCAAGTTCTTTCTTTTTAGGTTTTAGTTTTAGTTTAGTTTTCAATTATAGTGAATAATTTATGATGAGTTGGTTAACTTTTTTTGTATTTTTATGTTGAATAAAATGGTTTTATTTCAGTTAATAATGGTTTTCATTTTTAAAATTGGGTTATTTTTATCATCGTAGTAATTCTATCCAAAATATTTTTATGCAACAGTCAGTTATCTAAGAAAATTTGAAAATTTTTGCCGACAAAATAAAATAATTCTTTAAATTTTTATAACATTATTTAATATCGTACTTAAAGAGTTTTCTGTGAAAATTGCATTAAAATTGGATTTCAAATAACTCTCAAAAGGCAATAAATATATTCTAAAAAACTTTAAACTTGAATATCTCAAAAGTTGATATTTCCCAGATAACCGACTATTGCAATAATGGAGCGATATGATATTTGCTACAAACTATGACGTTATTTAAATGAAGGCTAAAAATTTATAATTTTAAAAACCGAATTTTTAAATAATTAAAGAATATTTTTAATTATCACTACTAAAATTAAATACATAATATATATTTAAGAATAATGCAAAAAATTATTTAATATTTAAAAAAAAAATTGAATTCAGTCAAGTACACTATTATTTAATTGCCGTAAATTAGAATGTTTTAGTGTTGTATTGGTTTTTACCAAGTTCCTTTTCAACGTAATTATTCGACCCGATTTTGAATAGTAAGTAATTATTCAGCTGAATACGAAATATATCCACCATAATATTATACTAAAGGAAAGAAACTATTCAAATAAAACAAGTATTGATTTTTGAAAAATTAAAATTGCTGACGGGGAAATCCGGGACGGCTAACAATTTTATTCTTGCTTCTTTTATTATCTAACAGGTATTGGTAAACGATTCAATGAATATAAATGAAGAGTTGATTTAATTGTTATTATTCTACAATTATATGGGTACAAATTAATGTTTATACTTCAATACTTATATATATATATATATATATATATATATATATATATATATATATATATATATATATATATATATATAGTATGTAAGAGCTAATCAATTTTGAAGAGTTAATGATGAATAAATACATAAATCGATAACTGATACAATTACAAAATATGTTCCATAATATTTTGACATAAATAAGTACAAAACATGCATACATACATATATTGTTAGTTATGTAACAACTTATAACAAATAATAATTAAATCAATGGATTATATAACACACAATATAATATAACACAACCTAACATGACAAACATTGAAAGTGTATTATTGTACAATAAATATGTATTTAACTATCTCTCCACGAATAGTGCGAATGTTGCTTCCCAGTGTTATATGTAGTAATGGTGGTTAGTGCTTCTGTTGTTAATTATCGAATTGTGATAACTATACCGAGGATACACTCGCCCCGTGAGCTAGATGTGTGTATATGTAGTTAGCAGAACAACATCCGTGGAGACAAATCTGTAAATCTGTCACAAGAACAAATAATAACAACAATAATATGTACATGTATACCCACATATATATTATACAAGTATTTGCATCGATTTGCACGGTAATGGGAAAAACTTTTTGAACAGATCATAAATTTAAATAAACAGGGAATGTAATAGGAGCTGTTAAAAAAAGAAAGAATCAGTTAGGTCAGGGCCTCTTAAAATTTTTTCATTCGCGACCCCAAATAGAGATATATAAGTATTCTGTAAGGATTTATTTATTAGGTAACAATACAGCCATAGTTTAAGAAACCCTGGATTAGGTGATCATTTTTGATGTTGAACCTCGAGAAATCCAGGAAATGATAAGTAACAGTTGCTGATGAAAATTTAAGAGTAAATTGGAAAGGAAAGGTCAACAAAACTGACTGGAATGGAATAGAATGTTTAAAAGTCAAACAGGAGAAAAGAAAATGATAAATTTAGTAACTTAAACAATGACTTCTTGAACCTCCCTCAAACCAGAGACCAAAAAGATTGGTATTTTTTTAAAATTTGTTTTACACTTGACCTTATAAATATTTGAATTGATTCTTTTGCCAAATTTCTTTTGCTTTTTTGGAGACTTTTATACGTAATATGTATCTAATTAATTTCAGTTACTGCTTCCTTATTACTTTTGCTATAGAACTGGTATGACCTTGCTACTTTTGGTACAGAACTGCTGTGACCTTACTATTTTTGGTACAGAACTGCTGTGACCTTACTACTTTTGGTACAGAACTGACCTTACTACTTTGGTATAGAACCACCGTAATCTTACTACTATTAGTACAGAATCACTGTAACCTTACTACTTTTGGTACAGAATTGCTGCAACTTTACTACTTTTGCTATAGAACTGGTGTGACCTTGCTACTTTTGGTACAGGACTGCTGTGACCTTACTACTTTGGTATAGAACCACCATAATCTTACTACTATTAGTACGGAATCACTGTAACCTTACTACTTTTGGTACAGAATCGTTGCAACCTTCTACTTTTGGTACAGAATTTTGATTTTTGATTTTTAGACAGATTACAGGAAAACTACGGCTTTTTTTCTTTTTATCGCGAAAGCGATATTGTATTTTATTCAAAAAGCGAATTATTGCCTGATTAAAAGAGGCGTTTGTTATGCTTTTTTTATAAATATTATAAATTTTTATAAATATTTTTTGTCTCTACTTTTTTACACTACTGTACGTATGCATGTTGATGATAGTGGTGGCGCTCATGTTACAACAAGTTCATGTTTGTGTTTATATGTAAACAGATTCACAGATCACTTGTGTAATGAAAACAAATTTCCGTCAAATTACTATGGCCGAGCTAGTTAATAGCTAAGTTATATATAGAACTATTATACTATGAACATAATATGTATACAATAGTGCTAGTATTAGCGTGGGTGTTGGCTATTTATGTATAATAGCTAGCACGTTTATTATTACAATAATCTGTAGGTCTTGTGTTAATTTTATTTACAAATGATAATTGATATGATCTTGTGACGGTAACAGTAGTAAATTATTATTTATTTAATACGTATCGGCATATCAACTTGGAAATTTTAACAGGAAAATATGTCAGTGTAGAATAATATGTAGGTATTGTTTGTAAAATTTATAAAGGTACATATTTACATTTATATTGCATGTTTTACTTCCGAAATATAAAAGGTATATTGATAAGATAATGAAAGACGTACTGTAACTTTACAAAATTTCAAAAGTGTCTTCAATAACGTACCCAAAGTTTAGCATAATGCGGAACTGGGGAATTCGTTGCCATTTTGGAAAAATGGTTGGCCTATAAACGCCTGCAATCGCGTGCTACATCCGTTGGTGTTTGGTTTGGTAAAGACAATTTTCCTATAATAAGTTCGATACTTTTTCGGCTATTCACTAGTTTACCCAACACTTTTTACTTTTTTGTTCGGAAAATTCTTAAGATGCAACAGCAATCAGTAAAAGTGTGAATAACGAGTAGTTTATTTGAAACATCAGATGAAAATGAAATAGATTTTGTGTCTTTCAACTCGTCCACATCATTTTCGTAATGCAAAGAAAACTTGTAAGGTTTACTTTGAAACAATAGTAAAATTAAGATATTAATATCTTTCTTTCTGATTGCAACCATAAGAATTATAAAGAAATGGAAAGGATCTTTAGTTGAATTCTCTTGATTTCTTGTAATTGCAGTAATTTCAATAGTTTATAAAAAAAATGCCAAGAAATCGATTTTTTCCGTAATTTTTTGAAGATGGTAGCGAATTTATGGGGCCAAATGGTGGTAAATTTTTAATATACTATTTAGAACATTTTCTTTAACAGAACGGTGAAAGGTTTATTGTTTTTTCATATAAAAGGTGCCCAAAGGAAAAGTGATTGAAACACGTATAAAAACTGATTAAAACGCGTATTAATTTTTGTTTATAACCAATATTCTCTTAATCTTTATTATTCAGAAATTATGATACACTGGAGCTTGTTATTGATTTGTGACTGATCTGATAAGTCATGACTGTGGAACTGGGGCTTTATTTTAATGTAGAGTTACAATTTTTTTAATAAAATAGTGTTATTTATGTAACAAGTTGCAAAATGAAGGTACAGTAGCCACCATGAGACTGTGCACTACCAAAGTGTTACAACCAATATTACTTTCACGAGATCTCGTGCGCTTACCCCCACGAGCCGTCAGGCGAGTGGGGGTATACAGCGCACTCGATCTCGTTGTGTATGCGTCAGTCCCTTAGACTTGTGCCCCAATTTAAGCCTACTAGAATACCTCTCTTTACGCATATGTATCGAAAATAACTATTTTTCTTTAAAGTGACATTTGGCGCCATTTTTTTAATTATATTTGTTGTATTTCTTGCCGGTTAAGATATTACTTAACAATGAATTACACAATACAACCTTAAAAATAGTCGTTTAAACAAATTTTTATAATAATTTAAACGAGTAGTTTTTGAATTCAGGCACAGTGAAGGTCGCTATCACTGAAGCAGTGGGCGGACTTTTTTTTGGAGTCTTGGGAGATCGCGAATAACTCACTGAATTTTCAATTTTTTGGTCCAAAAATTTTATCAAGAATTTATTATATATCAATGAATATATCTTTAAAATATTAAAACATTCCATACAGTAGTTTTCTTTAAAAAAATTCCCCAAAATCACCTTTTTTTAGGCGGTCACACTAGTGGTCGCCTTTAAACATTGAAAATTTAGTATAACTTAATTAAAAAGTGATAAGCATGTTTTTAAAAGTCAAAAATAAAATAAAATTGTGTAATGGTGGTGGCGCAGGGAAGATGATTTATGTGAGTCCATCTCAAAGCAGCCTACATTCTCGCGAAGTTGATCGAGTACGAGAGTGTAGAAGGTCACTTCGCTGTTCCTCGTGGTTGGTGTTATAACGCTAGTCAAGCCTCAGCCAATCTCAACGAGGAACTTCGGTGAGGAACCTCGTCCTACCTCGGCGAGAATGTAGTTGCTGCATAACGTTTGAAAATAAAACATTTTAAATTTGTTTCCACAGCAAATTCATAGAAGTTTTTCGTAGCGTTTTCGACACTACGCAACGTGTCAATTTTCTTTTGTTTACCATAAAAATAAAAATATTTGTTTACCAAATATTTTAATAATAATAATAATACATAATCGTATATCATTTAATTAAGTGAATTGTGATGTCGGTAAGTAAGTAAATCATTTTAAATTACACAGAGACACCTACTTATAATGAAAATAAATGATGTGTTTATACATATAAACATACCGACCAAGCGACCTACATATTCCACACACATATGATACAGATACATGAGAAACAATTAATTATTGTTAGTTGTGCTTACTTTAGATATCCAGTGTACCAAGTACGTACGAATTGTTAAGAGTGAGACAAAATGGGGTGACTTGTTGAAATATTATATGTCTAAATATATACACGTACTGGAAATATGTGAGATACACGAGACACAAAATATCTGTACCTATGTAATAAGATACTTAAAGCTAGTAATTTTGTATCAAAATATTTCGGGTATGTTTCCCGAAAATCCACTTGAAAATTTCTGAGAAGGTTAGCAAGTGTAGGTGTGTTGTTTAAATTAGAATTTGCAAAGAGAAATTTTTTAACTTATTGAATATTAACATGTTATTGATCATAGACGCTGTACAGCGTCAACAATTCCATATCAAGTGTATTAGTTGTTAAAATATTATACTAGTTTCGTCATTATAGGTTTTGACTATCAACGTGTTAATATGTTAACATTTATAAGTATTGAAAAAGTTCTATGATAAATATATTCCAAGATTTTACATATGTATTTCTAAATAATTCTAAAATGTCAATAGACTATTTGACTAATTTCAGAAATGTGCCGAGCCCTATTTACTGCTTTATTATAAACCCATCAAAAATGTTTTTTCTTAAAAATACCTTGCATCTTCAGAAATATAAGCATAAAAACATTTGGATTTAAAATTAGCCGCTAAAACGGTATCAAATTTTTAACAGCTGTCAAATGAGATGAATGACGTCATTGTACTTACACGAAGTATAAGCTAAAAATTATGTATCCAAAATATAATCGATTTTTTGAAAATATGAGTAAAATACTTGATTACCAATGTTGCTTAGCGTAGTTTTTGCATTTTTTTCATATTTCTGGATTTTATAGTACAAAAGCCCGGATTTATAGCAAAAAAACTTGCTGTCATCATAATGTCAATTCGTGAAAAATTAGTGCTAGATGCTTTAACAAATTATTATTTCATAGTGAGAAAATATCATTTATTCCATCAAAAACAGTTCTACAAAAGAGGCTCAAAGTCAAACAATGAACAGCTTGGTCGAAAAAAGTAACGATATTCTAACTTACTGATTGATTCATTTTCTGAAATTACTGTAAAACTAGACGTATAAATCTTGGAGAGCAGTTTATTTTTATGACACAGAAACCCACTAAGATAGAATATTTTGAAAATCTATCCCTAATAGGCTCGAAAGAATTTTTAAACGGAAGCTTTTAACAAATGTCAATAACATGAGTCTTAACTTTTTGATGATTATTATTTTTATAACTATAGTAATCATACTTTCATTGTATGATTGTACGATCATATCACATTGGACCAATCTTCTTCAGAAGAATGCTGGTGTTTTAGAGCCCATTCTAAACGATTTTTTTTATTGTTGTCGGAGAGCCAAGGCTTCTTCCTGGCTTTGCGGCTTTTTAAGTCTGCTTTTGTGAGTCTTCTTCTTACAGTTCGAGAACTAATTGGTTTTACAATGTCCTCCGTTGAAGCTGCAGCGAGCTCAGAAGAAGTTTTTTTGCGGTACTTAAGTGAGTCACGGATAAATTTTCTAACCTGGCGGTCAGTAGTAATGCGTTTTCTGCCCGTTCTCATTTTGTTTGTGTGAGAGCCAGTCTCCTTTAATAATTTGATTAGGCACAAAATTTAAGACAAGAAGCAGTTTAAGCATAAATAAATCACTTTAAAGATTGTATAAAAGTTTGTTACGAGTACGAGGAAGCTGTGTGCCATACCTCATTAGCAGCATATTTTTATTTGTGAATGTACAAAAATTATACTTTTTAAATAACGTTTTTAAATAAATAGGCACATTTTTCATAATAAGTGTCATATACTTTTATCCTACGTAATAAAATTTGAGAATTTTTTTTTTGTGATTTTATCGCTAGTAAGTAAAGATATTTACTAAGAATTTCTTTTCGTAAATCCATAAAAAATGTATTTTTTCTCTGGAACATAATTTTATTGTGGGATGTTCTGTATTATATGTATAAATCTAAATGTACTAATATAAACTACAATTTAATCTTTGGTAGATATATAATGTACATGATTGAGCTTACCATTGTGTGAAGTTGAGCGAAGCGGGATTCGCCTCATACTGGCACATTAACAGTACGTCAACTGATTCGTTCACTGTTATATTCTCGGGTTCCACGCTTACAATTGGCGGATCTGTCACACATAAATTAAACATATATTTAATAGTAATCGTACTAAAGTAGTATTTGACATTATTATTAATTATACCTAATTTTAGTTTAAATATTTGATAAGTATAGGGTAAAAGCCCCCTTTGTGGAACGGTATCTAATACTGGAACAGTTTTGACATTTATATATTTATTTCTTTAATTAAGTAAGGAAACTTTAAATGCGAGGTGAATTTAAATTGAAAAACAATCATTCTATTAATAATAATTTTTGTTATCAGACGTTTCTTTCAGAAATAACTTCATTAATATGTAAATGTTCATAATTAGATACCGTTTCACAAAGGGGGCTTTTACCCTATACAAATATAAATAGGTAGTTAACTTTAAATATAGTAAATCAATAAAGAGATAGAGTTTGCTGAGTAGTGACTATGCAGTTATTAAACAAATATAATAGTACATCTCGAAAGAAAGAAATCAGGGTGAATTGTGCGTTTTAATTTTACGGACGTTCTTATAGAGATGCCGTTTGGGCGGGAAAAAGATAGGTCTTGTTGGGTTCCAAAAAAAACGATTAATTTTATTGCGAAACGCGGTGTTTGGCCTGTATTGCGCAACGGATATTTTGGTTAATTTCTTAAATTAATAAATAAAAGTCAAATTGTTCTTGATTTAAGTTAATTTTATTTAAATATTTTTTAAATTACATATAATTGTCTATTAACCGCGAAACACAACACAAAATGAGAGACGCTTATTGGAATTACATTGTTTAAAAATATAAAAATTAGTTCTTCAAAAATACGTCTGATCTCTTTAGTGGTCAAAACATCTCTCCTCTCCTCGGTGCCGTGTGCTTCATAGCACCGGTACCTATCATCATATCCATTAACATCGTTCGGGTCAGGGTATGGACACTCAATAGTTTATCGGACAAATTATTCGTCGCTGTGGATCAAACAGTAGCCAACATAATAATAAAATATTCACTAAAATAATGTAGGACTTTCATTCAGTAATACCAGTAAAATAAGTTTTTACAGTTTAATTTTGGTGATTTTGGTGTTATTGGTATCGCTTTGATCCACTCCACACCATTTGAATAAGGAATGGAGGGGAGTATCTAATGTCCATACCCTGGTTCGGGTATTCCGCGTATGCACATATATATTTCATTCAAAATCTATTATGTCGTCATCAAACTTAATACTTAATTGTTATAACATCTGAGTTATGTCGTCTGCATAATACTTTACAGAATGTCATGTTTGTTACTTATAAAAACGTACAAAATAAATTGAACTAAAAATAATGTAACTGCATTTTTGGACCCGGAATGAAAATCGTATCCCGTTAGGACAAGTCAGGGGCGGGAGTCGATTGAACTGTAGATTTGACAGCTCTATTGAGGATCAACAGTGGGCGGTGTAGCGGTTTCGGTTACCTGACACGATTAAGCATCTGTTTTTCGCGCGTAAATTTTAAACTATTAAATTGTTATTGCGTAGATTGTTGATTTGTCCCTGATATAATACGATTAATTATTGAATTTCTAGTCCAAAGGTCGTTTAACGGGTTCGTAAGAATATAAAACACTAATTAATTTAAAAGAAATTATTTATTAAAAAAAAAAAATTCGAAATATAAATTTTGTATAGAAAATCTTTATATAAATTATATTATTTATTAATCTTGTTTTCTTTTTAATATTTTATTTAAATATATTTATAATAATTCGTATAAGATTTATTATTTTATAATATTATTTAATTTTATATTATTTTATAATAATAAATTTTGTTATTATTAATATAATTTTAATTTGTATTAGTCATACTTTATTCTTGAAATGATATTAATGACGTCTTTGCTGTTTCAACTTCACACAAAGAGTGTCTTTTATAACCGATCCCATCTTTTCGAACCCTCTGATTCACCTATTAGGCTTCCATATATGGTTACAAACATAGCTCGTCCCCTCGATTGGCTAAAAACCTGACCATCTCAGTCATGATAATATTCCTTATATATGCAACTGAACAAAACGATCGTAGCGCGGTTAGACCTAATAAAGGCCACCAGTCAACCAACTAGTGGTTTGAAACCAAAATATTTGAAAAAGCTTATAAATTTCAACAACAGGTGTCGACACTATTCCCGCGCTTTAATATAAATGCTTAAGGCCACATTGCTACAGCGGGGATGTCAAATCAGTTTCGGGAGTGGGATGAAAATTTATTTTAGGTGAAATCTCGACTTTTTTAGTACTAAAAAAAGAATTTGAGAAATTATGATAGTTGCGTCTAAAAATAGTACATCTCAGGCTCCATTTAACTAAACTATTAGAAATTAAATACAGAAGGGTACCAGTTTCGGAAATATTACTTTTGGAAAGTTTGCATTAAATACGCCAACTATTTATGTGGGCAGTAAACACAATTCATTATTTTAATAAAAAGAAGCAAATAGTTTGTAATATTTGTGAAAGAAAACAATATAGGTACGTGTTGGTTTTGAGACGGTTTTCTATTCTTTCAATTAAAGAAGACGATACAAGTCCCAAATTGTTTAGTAACAAAATAAAAATTAATCTATACATTATATTATACTCGTATAGTATAAAAATCGAAACTGACTGAATGACTGATCGATCAACGCACAGTCCAAATCGATGGGTCTAGAAACGTAAAATTTTGGTCAGGTGTCCCGTAAGTGAGTACCGCGAAGGGACTTCTAGAAATTTATTCCCTAAGGGGCAAAATAGGAAATGAATATTTATATGTCATTTTAGCGAATTTCCAGAATGAAAACTCGCTATTCCAGCCTTCTTAACGACGCAACTTCCTCCTGAGACTGAGAGAATATATATATTTACGTATTTACGTATTTATGTATCAGCACGATAACTTTCGAACGAAAACTTCTACGTTTATGAAATTTGGGGAAAACATTGGAAATCCAAAAATCTTGGATGAGTTCTTCAGTCAGACACGTCCGATGCCAGGAACATGGTTTTTCAATACAGAGATATTTGATAATATAGGTAAAAAATTACTTTTTTAATTATTTTTTTTTAATTAATTGCGATCGGACTAAAAAATATAAAATAAATTTAAGTAAAAAAATAGTTTTTTAAAGAAAGCTTTTATTTAAAAATGAATTAAAATATATAAAATAACTTTTGAGTGAAGTTTGAAGCAATGTGCAACATAATTTATAAAAGCTTGAGGCGTTTAACTACGTTTGGTACTTACTAGGGAATAAAGTAGCTACTCACATCTAAAACGAAAATAATTAATAATAACGCCTCAATATTTTATAAGTTATGTTATACAATGCTTCAAACTTCACTCAAAAGTTATTTTATACATCTTAGTCCATTTTTAAATAAAAGCTTGCTTTAAAAAACTTTTTTTTTTTACTTAAATTTATTTCAACAATTTAATGGTTATGTCTTACAGTAACAAGAGGAAAAAATCTCAATTATAGAATGATCTAATATTTAGGGCACTAGTTAACAACTTTGGTATGAACAAAACAATGTAAGTATCTAACAATTACATATTGTAGTTATTAATTTTCAATAATTCTTACGTCATAGCACCTAAGTAGGTAGGTAAGTAATACTTACAGTAAACTTCAAGTGTAATTGTACGATGTAATGGCACTTCACGTTCTGCACGCATCACAATATTATCTGCTTTACATGTAATTGATTTGCCATTCTCAAAACGACTGGCTATGAACAGAAGACGACTCTTTGTTTCATAAGTACCATCGTCCTGTAACAAAAGATTGTAATTGTGAGTGAAGAAAAATCAACTAAAACTGGTAACATTATTTCATTTTTTGCACAATTTGGAGTGATTTTTATATAAAACAGTTACTATAATTTAAGTGAAATCCAAGAGAAAGAAAACAATAGATCAAATTGGTTAATTCGTTGCATAATTGCTATGATATTGAAAAAGAAAGTTATTTATAAATTTTCTTAACACTTTTCTGTATTATTGACAATACTACTATCTACTAAAAGATCTTACAAGTTTAGTAAATGAAAGCATGAAGTTTAACGCGAAAAAACTTTCATTAGTAAACATTTTACTTTATAACATTTTTATTTTTTGTATTTGATTGGCAACTGAATATGTTTTTTTTTTTTTTTTTTAATTTTCGATTGCAACAATTGGGACTACATACGTCACGTTGGTTCAGATTAAATGACGCTGAGGTTAATAATACTGAGTAATTGTATATTTTTTGTAGGCCAACGAGACTGATTTCATTATTGGTAATTTTAAAAAAAATAGATTGCCCACTAATCCTTCCTGGATGGGTGGTCAGACTCTTCTAAACAAGAACCTACAAGGCGAGTTTTAAAAATTCTAAAAAATCTATTCGACTTTAATTGTGATTTTTTTTTGAATTAAAAATTATACTGAACAAATTCTAATAAACATTCAATAAAATCGTTGTAAAATTTTTACAAAACAATGAAATAACATTTAACTTGATACATTTATTATAACACACCTATTGGAAAATTACGTTAGTTCCACAAACGCCCACCAGGGAAATTTACTCGTTGCCACTACGTCAGAAAACAATAAAATTTTGATATTTTGTATATGGATGTATTCAACTGAAAGTAAGTCACTGTTTATTCGTTTTTACAGAAATGTATAAACATTTTCGGACCTTATTATTTTATACCCAACATTTTCGGAAATAAATATTTTCAAAATTATCTGACTTGTACAATACAATGTTACTTTTGGTGCTATAAATTGATTAGAAACTATCTATTATCAGGACGATTGCAGTCAATTTTTAAATTTTATTTTGTTATGTACAATTTATCTTGCTTTATGCTCAACAGAGAATATGGTATTTGGAAAAGTAGTGGTCGAAATTTACTTGTTGCATTAATCTTTTCGTAACTCTTTAGCTGTGTGTTCCAATGTATTATATAAATTTTGATTTGAATATACCACTTGTTTGTCAATATTTAGTGAAAATTCTGGGAAAATGGTCGGTGTAAATATGTATAATAAACAAACAAACAAACAGTTCTTTCTGTAACAATACCCCGAGTCATACATCACTATAAATTATAAAATTTATATAATGTATTATAAATAATATAGAGACGTATATTACATATATATATATATATATATATATATATATATATATATATATATATATATATATATATATATAAATTTAAATTTGTTTAGTAATACATAATACGTATGTTACATAGTACACAGTATGGTATGTATGTACAGCGCTTTGTAATTTATTAGATTCTAAGATAAACTTTAAATTATTACAGTCAGTGTTAAAGTTAGAGTCAAGTAACAAATTTTGTTTTACAGTTTATTAAAGTTTATACATATTATGTATGATTATATTAAAATAAACAAAACATGTATGTTAATATGTATACAAGCTTTACAAATACAAACACAAATCTTAAAACATCATATCATAAGTAAATAGAACAATAAACGATTTATCAGTAGCGGTACTGTAAAGTTCTCTTTACAGATACCGGTTACGGGAATTTTTTTTTATTTGCATGTGTATGTGTGTAAGGAAATTAAACTTTGTTAAACTTAAGTTTGTAAATAAAAAAAAGAAAATTCAAAACAGGATGTAATTATTTATACAACCTTGGAATAATAATTAATAATGTTTATAAAAACTTTAAAATTAGTAGGTTTACAACATGGGAAAGACATAAAAGGTTGTTCATGATGTGTTTACAATTTGCTTGTGAAAATAAAGTACAATTTTTTCTAATTTATAGAGTGCACATTCTCTAGTCTTGCGCTCAGTTTGATGCTCGAGCCTTACTCCCACTCCATCACATTTATTTTACAAGAGCTAAGAACCAAAAAGTTTGTTTTGCTTATATCGAGTGAGTAGAACACTATTTACCGAAAGAGAATAATTTTTTCTTTTTTTGTAAATATGTAACATAGTCATCCATATTAAGTTTGTAATATGATCCATGTAACCAATTATTAACTGCTTGTATTGTTTTACTGCATATGTTGATATGTATCAATGCAATGTTTAAAGTATATAATATATACGTACATATTGTGTAAACAGTCAAACAGAAATCTATAAAACGAATTGCTTTGTTTACATAAAATAAAAATGCTGAGAAAATATTTAAAAGAGCAAAGAATGACCACTGTACATAATTTTACTATGGTACCGTCTTAAGAGCAGAGATTGTAAAGAAACCAGGATTACTTTCAAGAAAGCTTCTGTAGAGTATATCTGTGAGGCATAAGAAATGAGTAGAGAATAAAAACAGTTTACTTAGTATTTTCTCCAAAACTTTTGAGAATTAAACTTTTAAAAAAGAACGCTGTTTCAGATTTGGAATTATCATTAATTTGATTTATCATTGAGTCTGTAACATGCAGTAGCATGATAACAGTATTAAAACAAACAAAATTCACGTCTTGCGAAAGAGTGTCTCTGCACTTTTGAATAAATAAATTGTAAATATTGAAATTTTGTCATTTTATATAATCATAAAAATGGGTACACTTTAGAAAATTAATTTTATATAGGTAGAAGTCTTTTTTGATTAAAAATCTTTCTAGAAATCCTTGTTGCTTTTGGACATCGTCAGATAGGCATGGAACTCAAAATAATATATATCTGAAACGTCAAACATATGTTCAACAAAGTTACCTTCATAATATGTTTTCGACACATTCTTATAAGCGATATTTTAGTTGAAAATAAACTCTTTGAATGAAATTCACGGTTACTCTTTTTTATATTATATAGTTAAAGCTTTTTTATATTATTAAAATTAAAGTAAAAAAAAAACACATTCCTGATTTTTATTTCGTTATTTCGTAAGTCTTTTGGCTTAGGACCACTATAATCTTACTACTTTTGGTACAGAATCGCTGCAACCTTACTACTATTGGTATAGAACTGCCACAAATTTACTACTTTTGATTTAGAACCGTGAAATGAAGTGAAATAAAATGAAATGAACTAGCTGAGAATGAAACCGAACGAAATATATTTTTGTAGATTGGTAGGTACATTATTGTGATCATGGGTACTCTGTCGACGAAATTGATTACTAATACAGAGGAGGTACTATTTATGGTACACAGTATTCATTTCCGGTTATTTTCAAATTTTGTGGAATTTAAAAAAAATATATACAAAGATTTATTATTTTATCGCCATCTTTCGTCCATTTCGTTTGCATTCGTTGTGATTTTTGAGTAGCTAGTTGTGTTTTATATTAACTGTTTTAATTTTTATTTTCTTTTTTTGCATTTTAATTATTTTTTATTGTTTATTAATTTTTTTTATTTAAATTAAATTAATAATTTTCAAATCTGTTTTTCAAACTTTGAAATATAAGAAATATTTAAAAATTTGAAGGAAGCAGAATAAAAGAAAAAAGTTTATTTAAACGTTTATTTTTATAATTATTTACAATTTTGTATGGCAATTGCTGTTTCTTCCCGATTTGCTTTATTCAATTCTTCATTATCATTTTCCATATGATAATTTATTTCCACAATTTATTTTCCAAATTTTTGTACATTTTTTTTTAATTTTACAAAATTTGAAAATAACCGGAAATGAAAACTGTGTACCATAAAGTTAGAAGGAGTACAGGTATTTATATATTCAATGTATATGAAAATGAAGCCAAAAAAGGATTAAAGTGTGGACTAATATAGCGGTTAAATAAGGTTGAATTTAAAATGTTTCTATATTTATTGCGGTTATATTTGTTGTTATAAATATTGTTAGAATATTTATTAATAAATAGTCCTAAATTACAACAAAAATCATATACAAATTAAAAAATATTTATTGCCACCCACACTTTATAGGTTATACAAAATGTTAACCAATATGGCGATTTGCTTCAGAAAAGATAATGTATGAAAACATACTTCATCTGTTGTATGGTACATAAATATTCTAATATCAGTTACCATAAATAATACCTCATTTGTATCAATTTTGTCGACAGAGTACCCATGATCACAATAATATATACCTACTAACATACAAAAATATATTTCGTTCGGTTTCGTCCTCAGTTATTTTCCTTCATTTCATTTCATTTCACTTCACTTTTCAAGAATCGCTACCCTGCTGTGATCTTATTACTTTTGTTACAGAACTGGTGTGACCTTACTACTTTTGGTACAGAAGAACTGCTGTAACCTTACTACTTTTGGTACGGAACTGCTGTGACCTTACTACTGTTGGTACAGAACTGCTGTGATCTTACTACTCTGGTATAGAACCACCGAAATTTTACTACTTTTAGCACGGAATCACTGTAACCTTGCTACTTTTGGTACATAATTGCTGCAACCTTCTGCTTTTGGTATAGAACTGCTGTGACGTTACTTTTGGTATAGAAACGTAATAGACAAAATTACTAAAGAGGTAAATCGATCTTGACTAGCGGTAGGTGTGAAGTTCCTATCTTTAGTCTTGAAAAAGGTCTTATTGTAGACACAGCGGTAATAGTTTAATTGATAAAGTTAAAATATAGCTTTCAGGATAGTAACAAAATTTGGATACAGTTGAAATACATTTCATATTTTTAAGTAAATATTTTAATATACATCTGTAAAATTGTGATTCTGGAACGCGAAACTTCATGACAACTTTAGATTTCAGTAAACATGTCAGTATCATCTGGCAAAGGTCACATTTAATATTTTTCTATTAAAAAATCAGTCAGCCGCGCAGGAGGCACGGCATAAGTAAAATTTCTAGATTAAAAATTTTTCTAGGAATCCCTGTTGCTTTTGAACATTATCAGACAGGCTTGAAAATCGAAATAATATATTTTAAACATCAAAGTAAATATATTTGAACTGATAAAAGAGAGAAGAATAAATTTTTGAACGAATTGCGGGTACTGAAGTTAGAAATTAAGTTTGTTTTGTTTTACCATTGTAACAAGTAGGTGTATGTTTTGTTTCAAGAGCTGTTTAAAAGTTATAGATTTAAATACGCTGCGAATACACCTCCATAAAGCTAGCTGGCTCCGAAATAGAAAAATTTGAAAGATCTCAAAAAGCTACTAGACACAAATAGGTGTATTTTAGGTACTATTTAGGTTTGTTAATAAAAAAAAAGGGTGTTCTTACCGTTTTCGAGAAATATAGAAAACAAAAGGGACGTTTAGGTTTGTGTAAACCGAGCCGCCTTACTTGAAACTAGCGTTCTTCGATCATGCCGACAAAAATCTTATAAAATGAAAATTTCGAGAAGAATATTTTAAAATATTTTAAATAATGGGAGCGCAGTGAATAACGTTATAAATGTTATATCCAGCGTCTTCACTGTTTGACAGATATCATATACCTTATTATGTAATTGAATAGATAAATGTGTGATATAACACTCATAACATCATTATTATAGTACTAATGGCGGCGCTGGGAACGTTGTAAAGACGTTCGGCATTTTTTTTATTTAGTTTAGTAAAATATATAAAATTCGCGCTGAAAATACAACGTTTTCAGCGTTATTCACTGCACTTCCATAATTTAAAATATTTTACGAGATTCTTTTTAAAATTTGCATTTTATAAGATTTTTGCCAGCATGGTCGGAGGACATCTAATTTACACTTAGTTCTCCATATACTTTAAATTACCCGTCTTTTTGCCTATGGGGCGGTTAAGTTTACGTAAACCAAGCCGTCCTTTTGTCGTTCTGGTTTTCTCGAACGTGGAAAGAACACCTAATTTTTTATTAACACATACATCTAAATAACACCTAAAATATACCTATTTTTTATCAAGTAGTTTTCTGGGATTTTTCAATTTTTTCAATTCTGAGAACGGCTAGCTTTACGGAGGTTATAAATACCGAGCATTGAGAGGTGTGAAATCCTCTCTTGCTAGAATGGAACCTCACACTTCTGTGACCATTTCACTAACTCGTAGATCACATAATGGACGTGTTAATATAGAGTGTAACCTTGAATAAACACTATATAACTTTGTATTTTTTACATAATATTTGATTCTAATTTAACAATTCCAAGAATTTTTTTGAAAAACTATTGATCAAAATTGAAAAACTTGGAAGCAAGTTGCACTTACAATAGCACACTCTGAAGAAAAAAACACAAAAAAGGTGCATACGAATATTTTTTTCCAGTTCATCCAGTGTTCTGTCCAGTGTAAGTTAATCAGTTTTAATAGCTCTATATAAAATATTTAGATACAATAAAACCATTTGTAATAAAATATTCGGTTATAACTGGTAATGTGTAGTAAGATTAATACAAAGTATTTATGTACACACAGCACCAGTGACAGTAACTAAAGTATTTCCAACTTGTCATAATAAAACACTGCCATGTGCATGTTCTTTGTCACTCTTTTTGTTTGCTTGTCACTGTATGTATGTCTGTCACGATAGCTGTCATCTGACATTCTATTGTACATGTGAGTATAATATATACAAACTATTTCCGTTTTCGTTAAATATAGAAGTTAATAGGTTTCGTAATAAAATAAACGATTATTGAAAATCAGAATAAGTTAGGCCAATTGTTGGAATACTGTGTTATAGCTGGATAAAATTTAGGTATTTGTTGCACTAAGTCGATTCCACTTTGACACAAATGTATATGTATAAGCAAGAAGACTGGAGGGAATTATGGGAAAATGGGATAAGTAAATATAATTTGTTTCTTTCAAAGTGTTTCAAATTATTATATATGTTAAAATAAATTTTCCTCACTTCTGCTTCCACTGTACCCGTGACCAAACTGTAGTTTCCTTATAGTCAAAATTCACTGTAAGCTTCACTTCTTGTGAGGTTTTAATTCCTAATTTAACCTGTTAAATAATTTCTTTTTTTTCAACATAGTTCAATATTTTGAACTATTAAATAGAATGTATCGAAAACTTTTGTGACATCAGTTAACATTCGAATAATATTTAAAATTGATAAGCTGACAAAATTAGTTGTACAACAATTCTTCTAAGAAAATCTGTCTTCAAAACGAGATGTTTCTGTTGAATATAAAGTTGAAAAGTTTCCTTACAAAATTCTATCAAGGGACTTGGCTGTACAGTTAGTTGTCTTTTCCAATGAAAGATGGAAGCAGCAAGTATATTTAAAACAATATAAAGCTGAATGAGTAGTGACTGACTCTAACTTGTATTGTGCCATGCCACACACATATATGTAAATACGTATGTAGAAAGTCGTATAAATCTAGCATGTACAATACATATTTAACATAATTTATTACCCAGAAGTGCTTGGCTTGTTACTAGTATTATTTTTCTTGTAAAATTTATAACGTTTATTCACGTTTAGATTTTCTAATGCATGTACATACATACGTGTGTACACGAGCCAATCAGTAGCGGTTTATCAAGTTATACAAAAGGGAACAAGTTAATAAAGTTATTTAAATAGAATTTTATGCGGCGTTTGAATTAGTGTTTTACAAATTCATTTTAAATTGTTTGCCTGATTACTTGATAAGAATAATTTTATATTTAACTACCTATATATTGTTCATAAGATAGAAAAGGCTTTTGTGATTTTTTAACTTTAACATGTAATTGAAAATAGAACATTTTTCTTTCGTGCACTTCCACTATCAATAAAATTTGAGGTCTTTTCAAGTGGCTCATTTCGTTCCTTATGAAATCGTTCAAAGCCTAACATTTCGTAAATAGTAAACCTATATTTTTATTCTTTTTGAATTCTTGTTTTTGAGAAGACTAGCTTGTGTGTGTTTCATGTTATTTTCTTTTAACAAGTGAAATTTACAGAATTCAAGAAACGCTCGACAAAATTCAGTTTCAAGTTATAGTATACTGACTAAGATTAAGCTGTCTTTGATTTAGTCACCATTTTTGTTAGTTTTCGAAAAATTTTTAAGTTTTAATATCTATTCTAGTAAATAAGCATTTCTGTAATATTATAATATTTTATAAATTAGTCAATAAGTAAATTACCTAATTAATACCAAATTATTAGATGGAGTAACAAAATATTGATATTAGAATTTAATTTTCTTTTTATTTCCAATTTGTTGAAATTTAATATTGCCATTTCTATAAAATTAAAGAATGAAATTCAGAATTTTGAATAATATGATTTTAAGTAACCCTCGAAATTATTTACTTATCACATCCACAAAGGTTTCAAACTTACCCTTTTTTGTGTTGGGAGCCGTGAACAAATGAATTTAAAATTGTACGTGGTTTAAAAGTTTTTTAAACATTGAATAGATTTCTTGTAGTTAGGAATAGAATTTACACCAGGGCTAGCCAACCCAAATTATCTTGCGGGCCACTTTGGAAGCGCATTATAACTTCGCGGGCCGTATATAAAATTATGTGTTCCCATATATTATGCATTTTTTTAATACATTGCTGTTCACTACCTTGGCCATTATAAAATGAATATATTTTGTGTAAGTGTGATGAACCTCGCGGGCCAAAAAAAGTTTAAGGCGGGCCGCGGGTTGGCCACCCCTTATTTACACCATTATTTGGAATAATATTAGGTCGTGTAATATGAAATGTCATTTTCCGACCTCTTGGTCGATCATTGTGTATTTTATTTTAGTTATTCATCCTTCTTGTCGTGCACTGTAAAAATTATTATAAACTCTTCTTGTGTAACAATTATTTTTTAATATTTGAATTTTATTTTTAAAAGAACAAGAATATAACATATTAAATAATAATATAAAACAATCATAAACTTTTAAATATGGCACGGCTACCAGCAAACGACTAACTCTCATCGTAAAATTAAAAACGAATTGTCTTTTCGTTAGAGTAGACAATAAAACAAGAGCAAAAGAATAGATGAAAAAAAAAATGAAAAATGTAATAATAAAATTGTCAGTATTATGACAATTTAAATTCTTTAAGTTTTTTATGATTTTTCATCACTTCTTTTTTTACATCTGATGTAACATAAATATGCATATTGTCGATACAGAGTGCATTATTTAAACTAGTGTGAAGCTCTTGTGAAAAGACAAAAAAAATTACAGGCTAATGCTCTGCATATAAGGGCAAATATTTTTGATGTGGAAGAGTAGTACTTCAGAAATCGATGATTAGAAATCCTTATAACACCAATCAACAATTGTATTATGTAGTTCGTTAAGGAGAATTCAACAGAAGATTTCATCACCTCTAAACTTCAGCAAACAAAAAAGAAACGTTAAGTGGTGTCCATTTGAATAGAGTAAGATAACAGGTTTGTTTCAACTCCCTAAAAAACCATACATTGTATGGTTTCCCGCTTGCGCAGTATAAAAATGTGTTTCAAGCTCTCTTTTGACAGTGCATGATATTACACATGTATCGTTTCAACTTACTTTTAATTCTATGGAAAACTGGTTCATGTATCATCAATTCGATACACAGCGAAGAGTAGGTATCGTTTGGACCGTACTGAATAACAGAGCGCTAAAATTTAAAATTCAAATGTTTATTATTATTAGTGATAAACTTATTCAGTACTTTTTGCATAATTTTAAATAAATATGTAGAATAAAATTTAAAATGAGTGGTATTGAGTGGGATTAGTATATTGTGCAATAAGTGCGGGAAATTTTCGATTGCCCATGAAAGCGAAGTTGAGCGCACGCTCATTCGCTTGAGTGGGGCAATCGACAATCCCGCATGAGTTGCACATACTATTTTTTATTACGAATTTCACATACTTTTTTCTATTATTATCACTATTTTTGACATTTTTATTACTTTTTAAAATAATATTTTTAAGTGTTCGTCTTTTTTTTCTGAATTAATTATCGTTTAAATTACTTTGTTGGTGGTTTCTATAGAAATAATTATGAAATATTTATTAAATGAAAAATTAGGAGGCGGTTTTGCGTGTTTTGATTAAATTTTGCGTGTTTTATTGTCAATTTGCGTGTGGAAAGTTACTTTCCACACGCAAAAAAGTATGCGGGAAGAGTACTGTGGGCAAACAGCTACTTTGCGTACAGAAATGTGTGCGCCAAGTTAGTACTTCTCCCGCATGAGTAATAAAAAATATTTTTTTTTAAAGCAGATATGACGAAGACAAATTAAAAGTTTAAATTAATGGCCAAAAACAAAAAAATCAACACTACTGGCAAAATTTTTACGAATAATTTCGAAATGTAATTCTTTATAATAAAGTATTTTAGACGTATTTTGTATTTTTTCTTAGCAAAAATATTTTTATCCATTACCAACTGCAAATCCTTTTCTGAAATTTCAGAACTGTAGTTGTGCGATAAAAAAAATTGATATTCTTGACATTTATTCGTACATAAAACCATTTCAACCATAGATTTTTTTTATCACTCAGTGCAAAATTTACAGTACGAACTTGCGCACACAACGATTCACAAATCGTTCCATGTACAATCCAAAAAGAGCTAGTTTGAAACAAATCCAACATATTTATTTAAAAATAGTATTTATTTTTTAAACGATTTTATTCAAAACAAAAATAAACATACATTTACAAGAATAACAGTAGTAGAACTCTTTTTTTTATATGGTAATTAGAAAAAAAAAACAGTTATTGTTAAAATGACTAGATAAGAATAAGAAAATGCGAATTTTATTTAAAATAGTATTAAAGTATCTTCTTTAAGGGTAAAAAATGTAGCAAAAAATTTATTTTTCAAAATTTTTAATCCAAATTACAAGGAATCCGCTCATAATATTTATATATGAATGGAGTTCTCTAATAGTATTGTTTCTACTAGTAAAGAAGAAAAAGTAAGCAAAATATGAAACCAAAACTGTACGGAAATAAGAATGTATTTTTTTCTAAAACAGAATTGTTATAACTAAATACTGAATTTCTAAACAACCAATCTAGGGAAAGTGTGTAATCAATTCCAGAAAAGAACCTCATTCTGAAGTTTAGCACTTTTATTTTGGGTTAATCCTATTACTACCAACTTTATCTATTTATATACCATGTGAGTTTTTTGAAAGTTGCCATTTCTATTACAACCAAATTTTTATGATAGAAATGGTACTGGAAAAGGTTCTTTTCTTGGATGTAATGGAAATGTAACCAAGCAAAACACTATGGGTTGAAATAACTTCAAGTACATATGCATATTTTTACCGCCTAACTGATAAATTAAAGAAAAATTAAAAAATTAAACTTGGGTAAAAAAAGTTTTTTTGCTCAATTATGTTGTTAAATAATGCAATAGGTCAGTTTTATCGAAAAATTAATATATAGTCTCATTTAAAAATCTATAAGTTTGTATCATAGCTCGAAAACCATAAGAGCTATAAAGCTCCTGACTATAGCAATCGGTTGCCCCCGTCGATATCTACGACTCTTATTTGAACAATTTTTCGATTAAATCAACGGTTTGGCTGTAATAAAAATGGCAACTCTCGAAAAACTCACACAGTATAGGGTAAAAGACCCCATTGTCGATCGGGGTTATAAGTCCGATCAGTTTTGACATTTATATCTTAATGAAGTTATTTCTGAAAGAAACCTTTGATAAAAAAAATTATTATTAATAGAATGATTATTTTTCAATTTAAATTCACCTCACATTTAATGCCTCCTCACTTAATTTAAGAAATACATATATATATCGAAAAATTTTTGTTGAATTCGTGAATTTTTAGTATGATGGATGATCATTATTCAAAACACATGAGTTATAAATTGTAACATTTTTCACCGAATTTTTAAAGTCATTAGCATAATAAAAGTATACAAATAATTGTTATTAGTCCACTTAAGAGATTAGGATAGCTAAATTAAATTTTATATGCGTTAAATATTATTTGTATGACTGATTCATGACTTGGGATCTGAGTTTTACAGTTAGGTACCGCATTTTGAGAATTATATATTGCATACCTATTTTATAAACATTTTTAATTAATTTTTGGGTTTAAATCACTTAACTAACCGTTTTTATAATTTTACTTTAATATTTTATTTATTTCAGAACGTAAAATCAATTGAAAAATAATTAATATTGAATTAAAACTTCCAAATTGTTATTTATATAGGTATTTTCAAATAAAAACGTCAAACATAATATGTATGATATGTATGTATTACATCTGAAACGACACATACAGATACAATATAAACTAAATTTAACTGTTTAAAAATTCACAATGGTTAACGGCTAAGTCAGATCTTATACAATGTTTTTTTAAAAGATCAGCAGAGAGCGAAACGAAATTGTGATTTTAATGGTTTATTTTATCGAATATTTAAACCGTTCTTGGCTTTTGCTTTGACGTTCTATGTTTCACTAGATGTCACTCTATGATAATACTCTATGACATATAACCTCACCTAGTAGTGGATAGAGTGTCAAAGTGGCTGGAAGAGAATGGTTCAAATATTCGATAGTAGAAGGTACTTCATGTACATTAATGCGCGATTTTTCATAGGGGTCAGTGTATTGATCTTTCAAAGGAGGTTAATATTTTCTGTCCGCTTTTTTATAGACGTCAACAAATTATAAAACAAAAACATTAATAAATCAAAATTTTTGGGTTATATTTTCTTAAAAACATATCCATTGGATTAAAAAAACTTGGTTTCATACTTATTAAGAAAAAAAAATGGGTGTTTTGTTTATTTTTTAATTTTTTTAAGCTAATTTAATGATACAGCTAAAAATAGTGATCGGTCATCGGGTCTCTTACCCTATATATAAATCAGAAAGGTATCTACTTTTGAATATTCATGTCTTGTGAAACATATTCTAATTTTTTCCCAATGAAAATTTTTACAGAGATACGAAGTTTAAACTAATATTTGTGTAACTCGATATAATTTAAATAAATGGTCAAATTATTTTCTATTTGTTAGGACTCCAGTAGATTTCTGTGGCAATATAGGTTATACCTATATAAATATTATTTAGGTATGTATTTAGGCCGCTTTATCTCATAACAGTGACGGGTCTTTCGTTAATTTAAAAAATAACAATTAGAAAACAAACACAAAAGGAAAATGAAAGATATTTTTAATTTGTTTAGCAGTCCCTAAATAGACTTCAGTTAGATTGATGTTATAGATAGACAATCCAATTTGTTTGTTCTTCTCTCCATAATAAGGAGAAAATGTAGAGACATTTTTATACGAACATTCTGTATAAACGTAAATTTCTAATATAAATTCAGCAGCGATACATATGTTCATTTACTGGAACTCTCGAACGAAACATTGTGCAAGTGTTTTCTATGGTAGAACAGTAACCAACAGTTTGTTTCGTGTTACGTATTCAAAGTCCTTGTCCAAGAATTATTGTAATTGTATTCAGTATTTGAAAGTAATGTAATAAGATTGTATAGTATCTACCAGACAACTTATTTAGAAGAATGAAGAAATTTACACATTCAGCGAATATTCTAACACATTCAGAGAAATATAAATGTATTTTATACTGCATGCGCTATATTATACCGAATAACATGAACACCCATAGAATTTGATTCGGAATTTTATCCCCAAAAAAATGCGAATTCTAATAAAAAGCACTATTTTATCTTTGTCAATCAATTTCCACGCTTCATACTATATAATTTTTCGGAATTTATTGATTTTTTTGAAAGAAAAGGGTGTTTTAGTACAATAACTTGTAGATAATTTGTACATAAACTTAAAAGATCGGCTATCTACAAATAAAATTGTCAAAGCTGTAACTGTTTCTACATCGGACAAACTGGTAAGAACACTTTAAATCTTATAGGAATAAAAAATTCGATTCAACTTTCGCCACGCATTTGATCGACATGGTACACACTCCAGAAAGGCACATCACAGTTTTGCACGAGATAAATAGAGGCCAAAAACTAACAATTCTAGAGGCAATTGAAATCAGCAAAAATAATTCAGATCAGCTACTAAACGATTATACAGATATTTACAATTCAATTTTATTTTTCATATTGTAATTTATTTATCATAATTTTGTCCACTACTGTACTTATAGTTAGTAATTTAGTTTGTTATTCAAAAATATTATTTTAAAAATGTGTTTGTACCACTCCCTTTTCACGTGTACCCACAATTTTGTGTGTATCTTGTCACGTATTTTCAAACTTGTTTTCCCATAATCCTGTACTCACCTACTATCCCTATTTCCTACTAATACTGTCACTCCCACCACTGAAATTCTGTAATGATTTTTGAAACAAAAAATAAACCATAAAAAAATTTTATGGTAAGTAAAATATTGGTTTTATTTTTTTTTTTTTTTGGAATAGTTATGCTGAATACGGAACAGACTAAAAATGCTCGCCTTTTTTTAAACAGGACCAGTAAACCTTATTCAACTTTATTATCTTATTAAGTGTATCTTTATCACTATTCCATTGTGACCAAAGACTCATATAGTCATATGTAACCTTTTATAAAATGGAACGTGCTGTATGTTTCAAATGTTAAGTAAATTCGTTACATTAATGCTATACTACCGACGTCAACTTTGTACAATACGAATGTATTCAGTACATCAGCAGAGTGAGCGAACAGTATTTAAATAGTACAATGTGAAAATTTCTATGTCTGTTGTCTAACCATTGTCAAATTTATATTCAAATAAGATTTACATAAAAAAATTATTATTACTCTTCAACATTTACATCATGGTACATTGTAAAAGATTTTATATTTGTTATTGTAAAAATATGAATTGACTAGCTATTTCAACAGCTTGTATTCTAACAAGAATAGTTTTGCTTCTAAGTTGTGTAAATGAAAAAATATTTTTTTACATCGACTTATGGTAGTTTTAAAAGGGACGAAAAAATAAGAAGATGTACTGCTTCTTTTTTTGAAACAAAGATTCCAACTAAAGCGGCGTTGCTTTGATGTTTTTATTGAGTTTACAAGTACCTAAGTAATATAATCTATAACAAGAATAGAATATAGATTTGATCTATAAAAGTTAAAAATAAGAAAATTTACTAACAATAAGTTTAAAAAGTATATTATGAAACCTGCATTCATATTTAGGCCGGGCGCACACATTCTGATTCTAACCGGGTCGGGCGCTCGGGACTGTCAACCAGTGTTACTAGTGCATTCTTAAAGAAAGACATGCTATTATTTTGGCATGCTAAAAAAAAAAGAAAAAGCGGTCAGGATGATGGTACTTGCTAGTTGCATTCTAACTGGTAAAAAAAAGAAAAATGTGCACTAGTAAAGACAGTTGTAATAAACATCCTGTATATAATATCACGCCACTAACTTCCTGTCAATTCAAAAACTCTAAAATAATGTTTTTCGTAAAATTTGTTTGTATGGTTCATTTCACTTAAATTTAACCATGCTTCATCACTTATAAATTTAAATAATTTGCGTTTTCTTGGCTTTATCTCTTTCATTATTGCACTTACGTAAATTTTAAAATTGTAGTTTGTTTTTAGAAAAGAATAGAGGATTGATTTGTTTTGAATATACGAATTATTTAATTTTTTAACTTTGACTCATGCTCAATTGTATTTGAAACAGGGTATATGTCCGAAGTAAACTTAAAAAGTAACGAACCAATTTTCTAAATTTTGTCACTGTTAGAAAACTAAAATAATTCATATTAACGTAGGATAAATGTTATATGAGGTCCCATGACCATCGGGACCCAAAAAGCGCCTAAAGTGAATTACGCAACTAATTTTGAATTTTTTTTCATTGTTATCAAGTTAAACTGTTCCAGTTTGACATTGGTTAAGTTGTATGAAGTCCCAAGGACGCAAAATACTTCAAAATTAACTACCCAACCGATTTTGAAAATTTTTTTACTATTAGAAAGTACTCAGGATTCTAAAGAAATTTCTCTTAAAATATTCTTGAATTGTGGGAGAAGTTAATGTGAGGTCAAAATTGTCTGCCAGAGTATTAAAGACACAAAAAAAGTTTAAAAAACAGCTAGACGGAACTTAAGTAGTAAGATCATAGTGATTATGGATTACTGGGTAGGAAGGTCATAGTGATTGTGAACTACTGAGTAGTAAGATTACAGTGTTTACGGACCACTGGGTAATGAGATCATAGTGATTGTGAGCCACTAGGTAATAAGGTTATAGTGATTATGGATTACTGGGTAGTAAAGTTATAGTGTTTAAGGATCATTAATATCACCAAATAAATTTTTAATTTTTGAGCGGAATGGTTTTTCCATGGCGTTTTTTTGGCCATTATCCATTCAACTGATTTCGTACAGAATTTTGGAATATCTGAATTAAAAGTAAATAATAATTGAAGACTGGGCTTCAAAAACAGGCTGTGCCAAAAAAACAAAATTTTAGCATGTTGTCTAACTTGTTTGCAATGCTAGTTAGATTTCCTTTTCGGGTCTAACAATTTTTTTTTTTGGCATTTAGCCTATTTTTGAAGCCCAGTCTTCAATTCAGATATTTTTGCCCAGATCAAACTGTGGGTTACGCCTATAAAGTATGTATAATAACAGTTGTAAAATATAAAATGTACAATGTGAACGAAAACAAAACAGATATTTGAGTGAAGCCAGGATTAGCTACTAGTGCTAGTATAATTTTAATTAATTTGAGAAAAATAACTATAATATTCTTAATATAATACAATATTAAAATCTGTGGGAAAGGGGTACAAAAATACTATTTTATTCTCTGTGGTGTTTAATATTTATTCGCTTTTGTGAAATGACAGGAAAGAAAAATAAATGCTCGAACGAAAATTGATAAAACGAAATATAAAAATTTATGCCAAAGCAGATATGTAAATAGATGGACAGATAGACAGAAGCATAGATGGTGCACGTGACGATCGGTTTAAAATATTTAAGTTGAAAGAACTTGTCCATTTTGATTTTGAGAATAAACTGCTGAATATGCAATTGTGTTGTACGTACTTTTAAAATGTGACATTTTTATATTGATATGCTGCTATTCGTATTCGTTACAGACTGTCATCACTTTGAAACAATTATGTACAAACTTAAAGCTTTAGTATTGATTTGTAATAAAAAACCAGAGGATCAATTATTAATTGGTCTCTTTTCATAGCGTTTCCACCGTAGCTACAACATTCCTACATATACATAAGTAGCTAGCTATTAAAAAAAAAGAATCTGTCTTCCATTCTTATGCTATTTTGTAAATTTTTTATGAAGTTAATAACATATTTTGGTTACTGCGTAAAAAAAAAAAAAAACATTGTAAGAATAAGAAAGTATAAGAAATGTATTCTTAAAATTTATCCCTCTTAATAACGATGAGCAGCCTCAACGAGAAAAGGGTCTAAAAGAGGACCCTGGGCAAAAATTAGTAAAAATCATTTTATTTTTAAATTTTTAGTTTTTATTTTATTTTTTTTACTTGTTGGCTATGATATCTAGCATAAAAAGGATATTGCCCAAAATTATTAAAAGTTCGTTATTGTTAATATTATTATTTTTTGCTCGTCGCTCGGATGTATTTTTAGAGAAATGTTTGAAAAATTTTCTATATCCCCGAGGTCTTCCATTTCTCTCCACGACCTTGAGGGTGAGTACAGAGTGGTAACTACAGAAAAATGGTTAAGAAAAGGAAAAAGGACATTTTCTGCACTAACGTTGCTTACTGAATTGTAGTATTATTGATCATCTGATTTGTTATTTCTATTATATTTTCCTTATACAAAGATTACAGTGGTTTTTTGTGAATGATTTGAGTAAATACTGTTTCCAAAGTAAATTATCTGTAAATTGTAAAATTTACAATAATTGTTGGGACTCTACTGTACTAACATTGCGTACGGCGTAGCAGAAGTCTGCTGTACCCAACACTAGTTTTACCTACACACATATCAAGACTTCAACACCGAGCACCAGCATCACCACGGTCCGGTGGAGCAGTGGTGATGTAATTGGATCACCATTGGCAAGGGCCCGGGTTCGACCCCCACCGGCAACGACGGCTTTCACCATTTTTTTTTTAAATTTCTTTTTCTTTCCCCTTTTTATATAATGATGGAACATTCTGGAACCATCGAGAATCAGCTAGACGCTCCATATCGAAGAAAAACAACTACATCACAACAACGGCACGTCATCACCAAATGGGTATATAAGTCGGTTGCGGCAGATGGTGGCAATCAGTTGTAATCAAGTACTACGTTGGAGACTAAGGAGGATCGAGTGTAGGAGCGAGTAGTGGAAAAAAGTGCAGTGGAAGCAAGTAGTGAATCAGTCAAGTGGACAGTGTGGACAACCGGAGAGGACCAGTGGAACGATTGGACTTAGAATAAATATTCTTATTAATAATCATTGTTAAATACATCGTAAAATTGTTTAATAAATTGTTGTTTGAAAAAAATACTATCTTTTATTTCAAAAACTTTAGTGGAACGTTGTGTGCTCCAAAAGCTTTTGGTCGCAAAACGAGACCAGAGTATCACAACATAATTTAGAGTGAAGAGCTGTAAACGAAAATTGGCTAAAGCTCTAGACACCTCTTGACCAAAAATATAGCTAAATAACTTTTAGAGGTTTCTTGAAAAATTAGTAGCTTAAAATATATTCTTACGAAAAGTATTGTATAACAGAAAATATACACTACTGTCCAAAAGTTTGGAAGCAAACATATTTTTGCAGATTACAAAATTTTCTTTCCAAACACTTTAAGAAATTAATAATTAATTAATTGGTATTAACAACTTAAAATTTTAAAAGCTTTTACATTTGTTGTCGGTACTCTGGTTAATGACATAAAAGGTAATTGTTCTCTTACAGTAACTGCGTAGCTGTGAAGAATCGTTTTCCATCTAGTGCAGCACAGCTCTGGACACTCTTAAAAGATGAATGAGAAAATTGGGGAAAGAATATTTTGATAAACTTTTTAAGCAGTATGTCCAGAATTTGTGAATAAACGAAGAAAAGAGGTGGTTCCTCTAATGAAACCACAATCTAATATTTTAGTCATAAATTTATGGGTTTTGTAGCAATCTACTTAATAAATTTCTAATACTGACTGACTGATTGACTGACAGACAACGCACAACCTAAACTGTTGTGTTTAGAAGAATGAAATTTTGCACAGGAGTCCTCTATTAACGTCCCCTAAGTGGGTTTAATAGGGGATGAAAATTTGTATAGAAATTCGTCATTTTTGAAGTTAATGGTATATAAAAATATGTTAGTATAGCTATTAAAATAAATAATATCTTATTTACTAAATCTTTAAGACTGACTGACATCCTGAAATGTTACCGATCGTAAATCCACATTGGGTGGGTATACGGCTAGTATTAATATAATTAAATGTGATTAACATGTTCAACTCATAAAATTCCTATTTTACACCAAATAAATGTGCTTGATATCTATCCATTGATGGTTTTATTGAATTTTCTTAATGCTTCCCAACTTTTGGACGGTAGTGTATACAATTAAAAAAATATATATAGTTATTATTTTTTTAAAATGTACACGTGCCAGTAATATTCACATAACGACCGACTTACACAAATGATAAGAAAATATAATAAGCTGCTAATAGTATAAATATAGAATTTCTGAGAAATCGAATGAACAGTGATAGCCTAGAGCCAATCAGCCAGCGCCGTTCTATATAGAACCTAACAAAAAAGTAAATAAATCAAGCACATCTTTTTTCAGTTAGGATGCTCGATTAATTACCACTTGGTTATGAATTATTCATAAACTTTTTCGGTATCAAGTAGGCACTTTTCTTTCCACCACAGTTTCAACCGTTTCACTGTTCTGCTATACTGCTTCATATAATAAAATCAATTATATCTTACACTAAATACTAACTGAACGAAATGAACGAAATGAAGAGTTGATTATGCCGAGGGGTGAACGGGTACAGGGTGGACTAGTTAACGAACAAATTGAGTCAAGTAATTATAATGTGTACCGTTTTTATGCATAAAATTACTGTATAATTAATGAATGGGTAAGTGAGTTATTTGAATAAATTTTTTAATAAAAATAGGCTACAAAATTTATTAAAGAGCAAAAAATGTTTCTGAAAAATTAAATATGTTATGTTTATTTTTTAAATATTCCACAATTTTATTATTTTTAATAGGTATTTACTTATTTTTAATACCTATTTTGGTCGATTTTTTCTCTTTGTTTGTTTTTATAGGAACAAAAGTTGCTATACTTGATAATGTTCACAAGTATTCAATAATATTGAAATTAAAATTTATGCAGAACATTTATTAGTGTTTTACACAGAACGATTGTCTAGAAAAATTATTCAAAATATTTTTTGCGTAGGCGCCTTTGGTAACTATGATTCTGAGTACAGCCGCAAGGGACCATTTTTGCCAAATACTGTTTAAAGACTATTTGATATACTACTGTTAATATAACAGTGAGATATTTCAGATCATTTGATGTAAAAATGTTACATTTTAAAAAAAAATGTATTTTAATTTTTGATTTTAGATGCCATTAAATGCCATGATGCTTAGCACAAGCCACAAAAAGACGTTTTAATACACTAGTGGAAAAAATTAAAGGATCAAAAAAAATTTCAAATTTTTAGCGATTTTTCGAATGGCTGTACCTATCTTCGTGAAAAATGGTCGTATCGGAGTCGTAAGCAAATCAATTTAAAGCTGGAAGTTTCTAGTTTTGAGATCTTGCGACAAAAAGTTTTCAAAGCAACGTGTATTGCTCAATCCTAATAAATACACTGAAAAAAAAAATTTTCGAAATTTTTCGGTTTCCTTTTTTGGTCCACGGACTTAAAAAAAATTTTCCGACTTAACCACCATATGGACCGGATAACTTGTTCATTCAGCTTTAATTTGCTTTTTTTTAGACCTTTATAGGACCACTTCTCGCTGAGATATCGAACTTTGAATGGAAAAGTGTCACTTCGTTTTTAACCATCGATATCTCAGCAACTACTGATCAGACAGAAAATTGAAGGTGTGTTTTAAAAACTCGAATAAATTCTCTACGAGGATTAGCCATTGTTTTTTCAGAAAAAAATTGTTCTGCATACTCTACATGAATTTGAAAAATCAAGAAAAAATGAGCATTTGGTAGCTTTTTGGAAAATCAAGCGCTGAATTAAAAATATCGAGCAAACCATTAATGTTAAGTGTGCCATTTACAGCTCAATATACTCACAAAAACACTGCCGAGTTTCAATTTAATCCATACAGTCTTTTTTTTGTTTCATTCGATTGAATTTTTTTTGAAAAAATTAAAAGATCGTTTTTTTGATTTTAAGCCTTCATAATCTTGAACAAAATGAAAAAAAAATTTCTTAGCTTTTTTCACATTTTTATCAATACCAGTATTTAAATTTATAAAAAAAGGAAATTTCTTAGAAAATTTTCAAAAAAATTTTTTTTAAAGAATTTTTCTAAAAAATTTTTCAAAAATTTTCTTGAAAAATTTTAGAAAAAAAATTTTTTTTGAAAATTTTCTAATAAACTTTCTTTTTTAGCGAATTTCGAAAACTCGAAATTCAGCTATTACAGTAGGTGTCATGACGCAATCTGAGTCCGGGACTATGGCAGAAATCTGTTTTGAGGTCCCTAGAATACGAAAATGATATTCACTAAAATTTATATATATATATATATATATATATATATATATATATATATATATATATATATGTGTCGCCACGATAACTCTCGAACGAAACGTCTAATGCTTATGAAATTTTGTGTGCGGACTGGATTCTGAATTCGCTCGGCTAAGTTCGTTAGCCAGACACGTCGGATGCCCAGAAGTAGGTTTTCTGGCCATTTTTTATCATTCGATCCTATCATAAGGCAGTTCAATTTTTACATCGTTGAAAAGGAAAAAAAAAATTATGAAGAAAATATTCTTATAATTTTCTTTCTATTTTAAGTATTTTTCGAGAAAATGTAAATTTTCACTTTTATTCTTTCTTTGTTAGTCTAATAAGTAATTTATATTTATATCTCAGTTCTTTATTAAGTATAAAAATATTTCACTTTTTTATTAAAGAATTTTGTGAGAACAAGTGAAAACTATTCACATATATTTGATATAACACACATACATGTATAGAGTTTTGTTTCTCATTTATTGCATTATAATTAGCATGGTTCTATCCCATGTTAAAAAATGTAAATTAAACAGATTTTCTAAGCTAATGTAATGAAGAATTTTTTTTTTTTTTATTGAATTTTTAAGTAAACAAGAAATTGAAGATTATGTTATGATATAATATTATTAAATATATGAAACAAAACAAAGTATGTATAATGTACATATGTATGCACGGAAAAATATTTTGAATCGATTTTGAAAATTTTTTCACTAATAATTAATAATGTTAAAGAATTAAACCATTTCAAATGTATTTAAGGTATTTTATGTGAGGTCAAGGTTTTCGGGACCTAAAACGGCCAGAAATTAATTAACCAATCGATTTTAAAAATTTTTTCACAGTTAGTAAGTTAAAGTATTTGAATTAATTAATTAAATGATGTCCGCAAGAAGCGTACGGACTGCCATAGATTATATGAGATCCTTAGAACCCTTTTCTTACTGTTAGAGTACTAGACTTGTATGAGTTTCGCCAGGATTTACTGATCCCATAATTGTAAAAAATAAACTAAACGACCAATTTTAAAAATTTCTTCACTGTTACAGAGCTAAACTATTTTAGATAGATTTAGAATACATTATGTAAGGTCCGCCAGGGTCCACAGGACCCAAAAGTGTCAAAAATAAACTAACTGACCGATTTTGAAAATTTTTTCACTGTTACAGAGCTAAACTATTTTAGATAAATATCGATTACGTTATGTAAGGTCCGCCTCGGTCCATAGGACCCAAAAGTGTCAAAAATAAACTGCCTGATCGATTTTGAAAATTTTTTCACTGTTACAGAGCTAAACTGTTTTAGATAAATATAGATTCCCTTATGTAAGGTCTGCCAAGGTCCATAGGATCCAGAAGTGTCAAAAATAAACTAACTGACCGATTTTGAAAATTTTTTCACTGTTACAGAGCTAAACTATTTTAGATAAATATAAATTACGTTATGTAAGGTCCACCAAGGTCCATAGAACCCAAAAGTGTCAAAAATAAACTAACTGACCGATTTTGAAAATTTTTTCACTGTCACAGAGCTAAACTATTTTAGCTAATATAGATTACGTTATATAAGGTCTGCCAGGGTCCATGGGATCCAAAAGTGTCAAAAATAAACTAACCGACCGATTTTGAAAATTTTTTCACTGTTACAGAGCTAAACTATTTTAGATAAATATAGATTACGTTATGTAAGGTCTGCCAAGGTCCATGGATCCAAAAGTGTCAAAAATAAACTAACCGACCGATTTTGAAAATTTTTTCACTGTTGGGGAACTAACTATTTTAGATAGACATACATTACGTTATTTAGGGTCCGCCAGGGTCCATGGGACCCAAAAGTGGTAAAAATAAACTAACCGACCGATTTTGAAAATTTTTTCACTCTTACAGAGCTAAACTATTTTAGATAAATATAGATTACGTTATGTAAAGTCTGCCAGGGTCCATCGGATCCAAAAGCGTCAAAAATAAACTAGCCGACCAATTTTTAAAATTTTTTCACTGTTGGGGAGCTAAGCTATTTTAGATACATATAGATTACGTTATGTAAGGTCTGAAATGTCAGTAGGACCTAAAAGTGTCAAAAATAAAATAACTGACCGATTTTGAAACCCTTTTACTATTACCAAGGTAAACTATTTTAGATAGGTACAGGTTGTGTTATCTGAGATCCACAACTGTCCTGCGGATGCAAATGCGGCGTAGAATGCTACACAACGGGTTTTGAATATATATATATATATATATATATATATATATATATATATATATATATATATATATATATATTACATAAAGTCCGCCTAGAATATACGGTCGAGCTGATTTTTTAATGAGGTCCACCGGGATCTTGCAGATCCGAAAACGCCAGTAATAAGCTATCGAACCGATGCTAAAAAATTTCTCACTGCTAGAGAATTAAATTATTTTAGATGGATACAACTATGCTGCACAAAATTCGTTCGGGTTCTTGGGTCCCCAAAACTACCAAAACTAATTACCCAGCTGATTTTAAAAATTCTTTTACTCTTAGAAAGCTAAACTATTTTAAATAGGTACAGGTCTTAGATGAGATCCGCCAGTGCCCAAGATTTGGAAATTCGCTATGTTATGCAGATGCTGCGACAGGGGTATTTATAAATTTAAATACTGTTATTGATAAAAATGTGAAAAAAGCTGAGAAAATTTTTTTCTCCATTTTGTTCAAGATTATGAAAGTTTAAGATCAAAAAAATGATCCTTTAATTATTTCAAAAATTCAATCGAATGAAACAAAAAAACGGCGAATGGATTAAATTGAAACTCGGTGGGGTTTTTGTGGGTATATTGAACTGTAAAAGGCACACTTAACATTAGTGGTTTTCTCGAAATTTTTAATTTAGCGCTTGATTTTCCAAAGAGCCACCAAAAGCTCTTTTTTCTTAATTTTCCAAGTTCATGTAGAGTATGCAAAAATTTTTTTCTGAAAAAAAATGTCTAATTCTTGTAGAGAATTTATTCGAGTTTTTAAAACACCCCTTCAATTTTCTGTGTGGTCATTGGTTGCTGAGATATCGATGGTCAAAAACGAAAAAATCCTTTTCCATTCAAAGTCCGATATCTCAGCGAGAAGTGGTCGTATAAAGATCTATAAAAAAGCATATTAAAGCTGAATAAACAAGTTGTCCGGTCCATATGGTGGTTAAGCCAAAAAATTATTTTCCAAGTCCGTGGACCAGAAAAAGAAACCGAAAAAATTTTGAATATTTTTTTTTTCAATGTATTTATTAGGATTGAGCAATACACGTTGCTTTGAAAATTTTTCTATCATAAGATCTCGAAACTAGAAACTTCCAACTTTAAACTGCTTTGCTTACGACTCAAATAAGACCATTTTCCACGAAGATATAGCAATTCGAAAAATCGCTAAAAATTTGGAATTTTTTTTTGATCCTTTAATTTTTTCCGCTAGTGTATAAATAATATTTTTTTTTTATTAAACCGATAATGGAGTCGGATAAACAAAGCATAAGGAACTGTTTCCCCCCTCAAATTTTTTTTTTTTGTAGCATGTTAATTACATCGAAGACTATACGAAATGAACATTTTCTACCACTTGCAACCGCCGCTACGAAAGTTATCGGCCATTTTGTGAAAAATCGACCATTTTAGTCGTACTTTCTAAATATAGATGAATATATCTCGGTATGTGTAGGTCTAAAAGAAACGAAAAAAATTGAGGCTATTCACTACGATATAGTCTACCAGCGGTTACTGTATGAAATTTTTATCTGCACACATAACCTTAAAAAAAAATAAAAATTGGAGATACTGGTAAATTTTGGTTTTTTGATTTTAACTTGGGATATTTTAAATGAAGTTTGATGAAATTTTCAGAAAATATACTTTATAACGTGGGCAATAACTG
The DNA here is from genome assembly GCA_035578155.1 of Brachynemurus nebulosus. Lineage (NCBI taxonomy): Eukaryota > Metazoa > Arthropoda > Insecta > Neuroptera > Myrmeleontidae > Brachynemurus > Brachynemurus nebulosus. The sequence continues at coordinate 30,261,710 of JAPWDM010000001.1, read as the reverse complement.
GTTAAAATTTCAAATCAAAATATGTAACGAAATTCCCGAAAATTAACGTCAATTTTGAAAATTGATTGGCCAATGGTTTTTGTGCATTGTATCGTATGAGGTTCTTTTTCCTTTTAAAATGTAGGTGTTCTTATGCACTTTATGATGATGGATAAGAAAAAATTTTTAAGCTTGAAAAAAAGCGAAAAAAATCGATTAAAAATTCAAAATCGTCTGCTATGAACAATATTTGAAAAATAATTTAAATCAAGTAAACTGCCGTAATTTAAATATCAGTTTGAATAATTTGTCCCATACAAGGGTTACAGGCTTCCATATGAGGATTACAGGAATCGTACGTGATTAAAAAACCAAGTTTGGAGAAATTAAGGTTCAATTATTTTCAAAAATACGCAACATCAAAAGTGTACTACTACAAAAAATTAGGGGAGCAAAGAAAAATTGTTAAATTTTGAGTGATTTTTGAAGGGCTGTATTTACGTGAAAAATAGTCGTATCGAGATGATTAAAAAAGCATTTTGAAGCTACAAGATTCTAGTTTTGAAATATTTCGTCCAAAAATTTTTAGGAGTAGGTAGCAGTTATCGACAAATTCTAAGGAATAAAAAAAAAAAATTTGAAAATTTTTTGCTCTTTTTTTCGGGCTTTTTTTTTTTTTACAGTAAAGTCATGGTATTGACTTGATAAGCCTGCTTATTCAGTTTCAATTTCCCTTCTTAAATTTTTCTCTACGTTGAATTGTTCCGGAGATATCCAACTTTGAATGCAAAAGGATCCGTTTTGCTTTAACCATCGATACTCTGTAATCAGTTATCGGACAGAAAATTGAAGGGGAAATAAATTTCTGACATGGTTGTGCCGCGTACTTTAGGAAAAAAAAAATTTTCATCCTTAAATTTAACCTGAAACATGTGAAAAAGGGACTTTTTTCCTTGTTGCGAAAAATTGTTGCATCCTTGCGAATGTTGTTGGAGAATCTAATCTTTGTACGAATTTTTATACCTCACTGTACCCCCAATAATCCTGTAAATCAGCAGATCCATCTACTGAATTGTTTTCCTAAACTGTTTGTTCAAAATTTTAGAAAAAAATTAAAGTAGCAAAATTAAATGAGCAAAATTAAATGGAAAATTCAATTTTTTTTCAACTTTTCTCACAATTAGGCGTCTTTTATCCATTAAGTCTGAAAATTAAAAAAAAATTTTTTTGTCAGAGTTTTTTTAAAAAATTGAAACGAATTATTTTGTTTTTGTTTTTTTTTTTTTTTTTTTTTTTAAATTTAATTTTAATTTTTTAATTTTTTTGAAGTTTTAAAAAAACTCGAAAAAAAAATTTTTTTCTTTTTTTGTTCCCTTAAGTTTTTATAGCAGTACATATACGCTCCCACCCACCTCACAAGCTACAAATTCAACAGCAGCTGCAATAATTTAAATCAAGTAAACCACCATAATTTAAATGAGTTATAATAATTTCTCCTATACAAGGGTTACAAGCTTCCAAATGAGGATTACAAGAATCGAACCCAATTAAAAAAACAACTTTGGAAAAATTAAGTCCATAGTTCGTCGAAAGGCTCATAGGTGTTAAGCCACTTAGTTTGTTAATACACTCTTAAAGAATGTTGAATTTGCAGCTTGTGGATGGATGGAACCTTTCAGCTTATATACTTTTGATGTTGTGCATTTTTGAAAACAATTGAACCTTAGTTTCTCAAACTTAATTTTTTTAATTGGGTTCGATTAGTGTAACCCTTACGTGGAACCTTGTGACCCTTCTATGGAACTAATTACTACTTAAATTTTTAAATTATAGCGGTTTACTTGATTTAAATTATTTTTCAAATATTGTTCATAGCAGACGATTTTGAATTTTTAATCGATTTTTTTCGCTTTTTTTCAAGCTTAAAAATTTTTTCTTATCCATCATCATAAAGTGCATAAAAAAACCTACATTTTAAAAGGTAAAAGAACCTCATACGATACAATGCACAAAAACCATTGGCCAATCAATTTTCAAAATTGACGTTAATTTTCGGGGCTTTCGTTAGATATTTTGATTTGAAATTTTAACCAGTTATTGTCCACGTTATAAAATATATTTTCTGAAAATTTCATCACACTTCACTTAAAACATCCCAAGTTAAAACCAAAAAACCAAAATCTAGCAGTATCTCCAGTTTTGATTTTTTTTTAAGGTTATGTGTGCAGATAAAAATTTCATACAGTAACCGCTGGTAGACTATATCGTAGTGAATAGCCTCAATTTTTTTCGTTTCTTTTAGACCTACACATACCGAGATATATTCATCTATATTTCGAAAGTACGACTAAAATGATCGATTTTTCACAAAATGGCCGATAACTTTCGTAGCGGCGGTTGCAAGTGGTAGAAAATGTTCATTTCGTATAGTCTTCGATGTAATTAACATGTTACAAAAAAAAAATTTGAGGGGGGAAACAGTTCCTTATTCACTAAAATTTGGAGCTTATCCGACTCTGCTACGACGTCAATATTAAAAATTGATTAACATAAATAATCTGATAAGCATTTTTATAAATATTCAGGTCTACCTTATTTATTCTAAAATATCATATTATCAGTAGTTTTTTTCTTTCTAAAGAAATATTCATTCGATTTTAAATGATGTCCACTGATTATTTATTATTGATACAAAAATAGTATTTGAAGTTTTTATTCCGTTTTGAATTTTGAATCGATTAAAAAAAAATCAGTCATTAGAATGCTTGTGATAACTTTTTGTTGAAAATTAAGGTTATGTGTTCTGTCTAGCTTAATAACTTTAGATCAGTGGTTCCTAAACTCTTTTGACCCACGGATCCCTTTTCATAGTCAAAACTTGCTCACGGACCCTGGGTGAAAAACTAGATAAATGCATAATACAAAATACACAAATTTAACTTTGATGATCTGAATGGTAAATGGTGGCGTAAAAATAAAATATAAATAAAACATTTTTTTGAAGAAGTGTTTATCCAAATTGTAACTTTTTTTTAAAATACAAAAAAAAAATGACTTGGATAAACCTGATGGGATGTTATGAGTGTATTTATGTCCGGCTCAATGTTTGTGAGTAGCAACCGCAAATCCCCACGAGTACTAATTTCTGGTCGGTTTCTTTTTTTTGTGATGAGCCTTATAACGGCACTAAACTTACGTTTTATCAAATAGGAAAACGGAAAAGCAATCAACAGCTTCTGTACAATAACCCATAATGCTTATTCAATGGATTGGGACTTGAGACTTCTTAACTTATGATATTTCGTTCGAATTATCGCGCCCACACATAAGCATATACATATAAGTATACATTTTATTATATATATATATATATATATATATATATATATATATATATATATATATATATATATATATATATATATATATATATATATTCTAGAGACCTCAAATAGTCCCGAGCGCAAGTCTTGCCTTGACTTTAGCCGTAATAACTGAATTTATATTTTCGAAATTTGCTAAAAATGCATAGGTAATTAGTAAAAGTATTTTACCAAAATTAGTATTTAATGAATTTTTAAAAAAGTATTTCAAATAAAAGATGAAAATACGTATTTTGTATCTTGTCTCTGTATTTCAAATACTTGTATCTTAAATAAGTCTCATTTATGATTATTGATAATATGTACATTCTTAGAAACATATCTGTGTTAGAAAAACTTACAATCCCTTCTTAAATTTTTAATAAAAAAAGAAATCCTTAATGAATGTTAAGGGGTTACTGTATTGCTAACTGTGATATATAATTTTTTTAATCAACTTAAACAAGAGTATAACTATTCTTAAATAAATTTAAATTAAAAAGAAACATCAATTTTATTTAAAATTATACTTGTTTTTGTCCAAGACTAAAAAAATTTGTTGTATGCACTTCACATCACGCCTTAACACAGAACTAAATTGTTGATTAGATGCGCGACTCTTTTATAGTTCATATTATTATAAATTAGTGCAGGTATCAGCTCTATTGCGTTCCAGTATAGATATGCCTGACTCACCGCGATGCCTGTTATTACTTGTATTTTATGCACCTATCTATGTTTATACTTTACTTAGGAAAAAATCACTAATAATTTGTTCGTTGTTATTTAACTTCCATATTAATAAAAATTGGTCACAATCTTTTTATTTTATGTTAAGCCTTGCGCGGACCCACTGACATTGTTCAGGGACCCCCAAATCAATTTTAATTTTCTACGGAGCCCCTGAATGATCTCGGGGACTGCTTTAGATTGTGAAAAAGTGATCAAAACTTCTTATATTAGATCTTGGTTCTTATATTTGATGGTGTTTTAATTTTAGCTTTTTTAGATAATATATTGCTTTATAATACTACAAGATAAAATATTACTTTTTAAAGGAACTGAATAAAACACAAAATAAAAAATAAAATATCCTTTAACAATTTACTTACTAGCAAAATTTAGTTTATAGTTCAAGTTACTAGATCAAGGCGGAGATGGTAATAAATTCTATTTCCCGTTTCTCATACACATACATATGCGCGCAAAACACATAGACTTGAGGTGTACTTACCCGAAAATCAAAAAAGAATATATATATATATATATATATATATATATATATATATATATATATATATACATGTACATAGCAAACGGCAACCACTAGAAAAATATATAGCATTGGAAATAGAAATACTTAAATAAGAGCAAAATACACTTAAAATTCTTACAAGGCATAAAGAAATAATATAATATATATGTACACTTAACACGAGTAATTGTGCCTTTGAAATAATGATAACACAGACCTACAAATAAATTTTTTTTTCCTTTTTTGACTTCAGTGCTGTTTTATTAGGTTTTGAGACCTCCTGATGACGAATTTGAAATCGGTTTGTTTCTATCACATCAGAGTTTTCCACAATACGTAAGGTAAGAGCACCAGTAACCGTCATCTTAAGACATGAGCAGGACTTCACATTAATTTTTTTCGTTCATAATTATACGAAATAACCAACAGTAAAGCTAAAACGAAAGATAATTTTATGACCTTTCAGGAATATTTCAATTTATTTGAATATTCTTATAATAAATATATTAATAAAAATAAAATAAAGGAAAAAGTGTGCTGTACCAGTACCTGTCAATAAAAAATTAACGATGTTTCAGTATTCGTCAGAGGAGAGACCCAGTATCCGTCATTCTTTAAAATATGATTAATCTTAAACAACTGAGCTATATAATTAAAATACTTAAGGATAAAGCTTTATTAAAAAAAAATTGATTCTGTTATTTTATTTCTTCAATTTCTGCAGATATATTGCTTAGATTTGCACTAAACTGATTCTTTTAGAATTCTCTTTAACTTCAATACAACCATCCATAATGCTAATTCTTCTGAAGTATTATCCATAATATCCATAAATGCAGTTTTTGTACATCTTTTTTCATTGGAATTAATAACCAGATAATTAATAATACCAAAGTTTGATAAATATTTCTCTAAAATGAATACACTTGTGGTATCACTCTGCTTTCTTTCCTATGCGTATCTTAGAGTTAAAATTATTATTGTCAAGATTACGTAACTACACAAAGATATAGCAGTTAGTGTTACAAACGTTACACCCATGTTACACCACGGTACATGGGAGGTGTAACACTAGAGAACGTACTAAATAAATGGAATTATGTGTTTATTTCAGTAAAATAAATAAAACATATGGTTGGTTAAAATTATACTGCTTCAGTAGATAATTTAACAGGAATTTGACAAATTAATCTCTATTTAAAGAATTAATAGTATTTTGTCTCATAAATTTAACTTTTTAAAATATCCTCTGCCTACAATAGGCGAGCGAAACTTAAAAATTTAAAAGAATGGGAACAATGAAGCTTAGAAATTCAGGCTTTAATATCTTTTCAAAATGCATAAAAGTCCATACAAAAACTTATACAAAAACGTTTAAAACAGGTTTTTTTCGTAACAGCCTATGTATATAAATGCAAGCAGAGATTCATGGCGAGTCATGGCCTAGAAAATTTTTGGATTTATAATGAAAAATTAAGTTTTAACTAATTCGTCTATTTAATTTGAACTTTTATAGTTTCAAAGGATTTCGAGAAAAACAAGTGAAAAAGAAGAATCGGGTCCGACGAGAGGGTGCGACAGCCGCGGTTGCAGCCCTGGGGCCCGGGCTGGATAGGGGGCAAAATGGGGTACCCCAAAAATTTGGTAAAAAATTTTTATATTTTCAAATTTGACAATATTGAAAACCAAATAAATATATTATAATATATTATAAATAAATATAATATATCAATATTTTCAAAAAATATTGATAATATAACTTTATGTAGTAAGAATTATTAAAAAAATAATTATTTTTCTCCTCTGCATCCACTACTAATATAAATGGTGATTCGTTTTATGTAAATTACTCCTAAAAAAATATTATTTAGTAGCTTCGTTTTCTTATGAATATTTTACTTTAATTACGACTGAAAATAATAAGATTCAGCATATTTCAGTCCTTAAAATCATAACCGTTTCTTAAGTACCCCCGTTTTGCATTCCCCCCCCCCCCCCCTACAACATATTTAAGTCGAAGAAATTTGACGTTAATAGATTTGAGCGTTACTTTATGGCAGTGTTTTTCAACCTTTTACATGGCGCGACCGCTTAGTATGGAAGAATATTTTGCGACCCTTACCCTCCGTTATTTCTATCTTTTATTTTTTTATCTTATAAATATCGAATCCGTTCATCATTACTGATTATTTTTATAATTAGATATCGACTAAATACGTACTTAAGTGCCTGAAACAGGCATATTTTAAAGGCAGCTACAGACGAGCTAAGTTTGGAAACCAACGTAAAAGAAAATTTGCTGGAATTATCTGCTGATATAGAATGCTACACTTGGAATTCAAGTCTGTCACTTTGGATACTTTTTGGTATACCCACAATTAACTATAGAAACTTTGAAATGTTTGATCCCATTTTCCTTCTTCTACCTGTGTAAGTTGACGCTTTCTTCGATGGCTCAAATAAAAGGCAAACAGAGAAATTATCTAAATTTATAAAATGATTTAATTCTATGCATATCAAGAAAGAATCTGCGATGGGAACCTCTGCATGTCAAAAACAAATGGTCAAAAACAGGCGCAACCATCACATTAATGTACCCTTTAATTAACCTTTTCCTTATCAAATATTATATTTTGAATTAGAGTGGTCTTATTTTTAAAATAACTACGATCCCCTTAATAAGGAGGTTGCGACCCACAAGTTGAAAAACACTGCTTTATGGTATTTTATATTTGTAAATAATAAACAAATATTTCACTTCGCAAAATACCACTTTTATTTTTGAAATTGTAGCAATATTGTTTAAAACAGTCAGTTGTTCATTTGTTCATTCATTTTGCTTGAAAATGAACAACTAACAAACAATTCTGTCATAGTTTCAAAAAGTGGTATTTTGCGAAGTAAAATATTTGTTTAATATTTACAAATTTGAAGTTCTTAAAATAAACTCGCTTGGCCCAAGTATTAATGTTGAAAATTCAGTTAGTACAAAAAAAATATGAAAAGAGACAGCATAACAATCAGAATAAAAGTTTTCATCGATTTAATCCAATTATGCACTAAACCTTTAAACTACTTTTGTACTTTAATTTGTTATGTACTTTAATTTGTTTTCTCTTCCGAATCATTATTATATATTATATATATATATATATATATATATATATATATATATATATATATATATATATATATATATATATATATATATACCTGCATATATATTACTACAAAAAATTAAGGGAGCAAAAAAAAATTGTTAATTTTTTAGTGGTTTTTAAAGGGCTGTAAAAGTTGATTTGTTCCGGAGATATCCAACTCTGAATGCAAAAGTCCTTTTTGCTTTAACCATCGATATCTCAGTAACCAGTGATCGGACAGAAAATTGAAGGGCAGTTTTGGAATTTGGAATAAATTTCCTACAAGGCTGTGCCGCGTACTTTAAAAGAAAAAATTGTATCCTTAATTTTAAGCTGAAAAATGTGAAAAAGGGGACTTTCTTCCTTGTTGCGTACAATTGTTCGCATCCTTGCGAATATTGATGGGGAATCTAATGTTTGTACGAATTTTTATACCTCACTGTACTCTCAATAACCCTGCAAATCGGCAGATCGATCTATCAAATAGTTTTTCCAAACAGTTTGTTTAATTTTTTTTCACAGTTAGGCATCTTTTATCCATTAAATTTAAAAATTAAGAAAAAAAAATTTTTTCAAATGGTTTTTTAAGTCCGTAGAGCAAAAAAAAAAGAGCAAAAATATTTTTTGTGCTATTCCTGAAAATTGCTCGATAACTGTCACTCTTAAAAATTTTTAGACGAGAAATCTGAAAACTAGAATCTTTGAGCTTCAATCTTTTCGATACGACCATTCTTCACGTAAATACAGCCCTTCAAAAATCACTAAAAAGTTAACAATTTCTTTTGCTCCCTTAATTTTTTGTAGTAGTGTATATACATATACATATACATATATATATATATATATATATATATATATATATATATATATATATATATATATATATATATATATATATATAATATCATATAAAATATGTGATAATAATGTTAGCACAAGAATGTAATATACTACCTACTATGGGCGCAAGCTAAAAAGAACTTTTTTTATCCACATTTGCATTTATCTTTGCCTATCATATTAATAAATAGAAGTTTACTCACTCACTCATATAAAAATATAATTACTTGGTTTGGTTAGTAACTATGGAAATAATACAATTTGTGTTCTCCTCACCTCAGTTTCTGGAGGTCTTTTGAGCTTGCGGCCATAATACATTCAAAGCTAGAATATATCTAGGATATAGGGCAACAACTGTAGGTACGTGGTATTTGCTAACTTTCTAAGTGAGAGAATATGGTTGGTTCTAGATGGAATTGTGAGGTGGGTGGTTTGAAATTGTACATACGACTAAGTAAATCCGTTATAATTTATTTGGCATTTGTGACGATTTAAGTTGTTCGGAAAACATGTGCATGTGCTACACGGTAAACGTAAACGTTATGAAATATAGAAGAGTATTTTAGGACGGATAGTTTGTTCGACTCTAATATTACTGTTTTTAAATTCTAATAAAAAACTTTTATTTCCAAGCGTTGCAAAAATAATACTCTTATTAAAAATTGAGCGATACTAGAAAGCGGTACTTTATAGGCATTCTCAAGCAATTAAAGTGCTTAAATTGCCGTTGTAGAATTAAAAAATATTAGTAGGCTTAGTTTTATAAAAAAAAAGTCTAGTTCCACTATACTGGGTATCCCGGCCGGATGTATACATATGATTTACATGTTAATTTTTAACATTGGATTCCCATAAGGAAAAAGTTATGTCACAAGAGTGCTTTGGATAAGCATATTCCTATTTTTGGTAATTTTCTTTTATAAAGTAATTTTTTTCCACCAAATTATCTGCACCATTTCTTCAAACAATATTTTTTGGTATTTTTATTATTTTAATATTTATTTTCAAGAAATTAAAAAAAAATACCTCTTAGCGAATTTCCAGAAAGAATTCTGGAAATTCAGCTATTATGGTGTAAGCCATAGTCGAAGTTCAGCCCGAAAATATGGCAGAAATTTGTTTTCAGGTCCCTAGAGCCCAAAAATAACATTCACTAAAATATATATATATATATATATATATATATATATATATATATATATATATATATATATATATATATATATGTATATATGTATTTATGTATTTATGTATCAGCACGATAGCTCTTCAGGAAAAACTGCTAGTTTTACGAAATTTGGTGACAACGTTGGAAGTCCAAAAATCTTGGATGAGTTCTTCAGCCAAAAACGTCGGAGCTCAGGAACATGGTTTTTTGAGCATTTTTCGTGAAAATGAGTTTTTGGCCAAAATTTGCTATAATTTAAAAGTTTTTGCCACATTTTTTTACATCATTGCGAAGACGGGAAAAAATCACATAAAAAAGGTTTTTAAACTTTTATTCTACGTTTGCTAGTTTTTGAGAAAATAAGAAAAAAAAAGTCAATTTATTTTCTATAATTTTAGTGTGTTTACAACTATGTTGTATGTGTATAATCATATAATGTGTATGTATGTATGTATATAACTGCAATAGTGAGATATACGTATGTGGATATACATACATACCTACTTATATTGGTGAAAAGATGTCTGCATCTGAATGTATTCGTGAAACAAAATCTTTATAGGATGAATGTACCAAAAGTTGGTCAGTAAAGCCTTTTGGTACTTTTAAAATACAAAATCAATTATATAAACAACTATATATTTCAATTAATAGAGGATCTACGGATTACTTATCAATTTTATTGTAAAATCGTTTCCAGGTAGTTCAATTCAAGTGAAATCTTGAAATAAGTAATTAAATTATAAGACTGATTAATAAACCTGTTTACTTTTTTCCTAAATCGGTCACATGTGTCATGTTGCTAGTTTTGGATATTCTTGAACTTAAGATTGACCTACGCTAAAAAAAGTTAACGTTTATTAGTTGCATAATATGAATACTAACATGAGTACTACTAATTGATGGCAATCAATAAAAAATAATTTAATTTCTTTGAAAGAATTGGTTTAATTTTTGCCGTAAAAAGTGAACAATCCTCAAATAAAATATTGATCTGGAGACGAAAAATACTTTCTAGACGTATTTAATGTTAATAATATAAATCTACAAAATTATTCAAAATAATCTGAAAAAGCCGAAATAAACCAGTTAGTGCTTATAATGTATCAAATTGAGGATTCTTTTAATAAAATCATCTGCTTTCAAACATGTACACATTTATAGAAAATAAATTTCTTATTTATAAGTTCTTTTAAACCGAAGTTCTCAATTTTTATGGACTAATATCCTTTGGAAACTAGTCCATAAAAATAGGGAACTTCGGTTTAAAAAAACATATACGTAATTGTATTATCCTAAGAAACTTAATATAAAGTTTATAAATTTATTATTATTTAAAGAAAAAATATAGATCCAGTTTAGGTACGTCTACCCCATAGGCTAAGAAACACTACTAGATATAGTGTATACTATAGTACAAAATGTATATATACGTATATCTATGTATGTGAATGTATTTGTACCTCTAATATACATATTTTTCAAATAAGTACATAACTGTTGACAGTTTTAGCGAATGGAATTCAGCTATTACAGCCACTGCCATGACGCGACTTGAGCCCGGGACTATGGCAGAAATTTGTTTTGAGGTCCCTAGAAACCGAAAAAAAAGTCACTAAAATTTATATATATATCTTATATATCGAACGAAATGTCTTACGTTTATGATATTTGGTGAAAATATTGGAAGTCCAAAACCGTTGGACGATGCTTGGAACATGTCTTTTTTAGCAATTTTCGTGAAAAAAATTAACTTTTTGCCAAAATTTCCTCTTATTCAAAAATTTTTGTAAAAATTTTTTACACTATTGGAAAGAGGAGAAAAAATCACATAAAAAAGGTCTTCAAACTATTATGCTATGTCAACTAGTTTCCAAGAAAAACTAACTTTTATAAACGGAAATTCGCTATGTTATGCAGGATGCTGCGACAGGGGTATTTGTATTTATAGCAGATGACACAAATATTTATTATGTAAAAATGTGAATTGCTTGAAAATTGAGACATTCATTTCTTTATTTTACTGCATAATTATTATTAAAGCTATAGTAACAGTAGTTATAATATTAAATTAGTATTATTAGTTTGTTCAAAGCACTCTTGTGACATAACTTTTTTCTTATGGGAATCCAACGTTAAAAATTAACATGTAAATCGTATGTATATATCTAAATGGGACATCTGGTATATATTCAGCCTGTTGGGACTGGTCTACTCATAAGTTGTCCTTCTATCTAGCAGTTAGCCAGGACTGGATTAACCGGCTTTGGGGTTCCAGACATTTTCTTCTTAGCGGATCCCAGGTTTGCCAACTTTCACTTTCTTTTTTTCCTCTTAAATTTCACAGTGATAATGACCATTATACATAAGTAATAACCATTATTTTGATTTTTGATGCGATTAAGGTTGTTTATACTGATTAGATTCTTTGGATGTTTTTAAATGAGGATGTTAGGTTCACCATGAAGGGCAGGAATTACATTAGAGATTAATTTATATGATGATAATTTCTGTTTAAGCGCATATTTTACAAAAACACAAGACGTACATTAAATATCAATAAATATTTAATAAAAATTACACAAATATTTACTCATATTTTCGAGAAAAGGAAAATTAAAAAAAATTCCTTCTTAAAAATAAGGTATGATCTATTTTACTTAAATTTTAATATGATTCATCACTTACGAATTTAAGGAATTCCCATTTTCTTAGCTGTATCGCTTTCACTGTTGCAAATGCGTAATTTTAAATTTACAGACTGTTTTTAGAAAAGGATAGAAGATTGATTTGTTTCGAATATAAGAATTATTTAATTTTTTAACCATGACTCATGCCCAATTGTATTTGAAACGGGGTATACCTATTTATTTTTTTAGTCGAAAAATAGGAAAATCCCTTCAATACTGTATTTAAAATTTGTATTCAAGTAAAACCTCACTGTATAGTTTTTTACTGAAGTGGTTGTTGTCTTTTATAATACGGAAATTTCCGCTTTAGTATTAAAATATTGTCCGATTTATAATTAAATGCAAAATGCAAAGTAATTGGCCTTTTTTCTTAAGTGCCATACTTTTAAAATTAAATAATTTAAAAAAATTCTTAAGAAAACCTTATATTATTATTTATTATTTATACTATGAAAATTATTAAAAAGATATTTAAAATTTTTCTAGTTTAAAAAAAAAAAAAACTTGAAAAATTATACGGAATAAAAAAAAATGAAAAGTTGTAAACCTACCTCTTTATTAAATAATTTGAAAAATAAAAATACCCATGTGTACTTCGAATTGCCAACAGAAAATAATTACATCTTTATTTCATTATCAGTAACGGTGCCACCAACCGTGGGTTGGCACCAGTACCAGGAAATACACTATTACGAATATAAACCAATTAAATGGTAGCGAATAAAAAAAAAAAAACAGAGGGGAAAATCAAAAGTGGCTTGTGAAACTTAAGAGATCTTGAAAATGAAATAAGTGGTAATAAATACTTTAGTATTTGCTATACGCCTACGTACTTACTACAACTTCTGCTCGCGTAATTTATCATATATAGTTCGTTCAAGTTAAACTTAAGCCTAAATAAATAAAAAATTTAAATGCTTTTAATAGGAATCATTGACAGTTACTGTGGTTACAGGCTTAAGTTTAAATCAGTGATGTTTAAATTGAACGGACTGTATATATTATTAAATATTATTGTACAGTTAGGGACACTGAAATAAAAACACATGAAACATAAATAAGAAATAAAAGGTATTTATATGTTTGTTTAAGAACTGAGAAAATAAAAATTGCACGATTTTATTTTAAAATCCGAAATCGTTTTTGATTCTAAAATGACGAAGTTTGGTGACAGCGCTGGAAAGTAACGACGAGAGTTGTTTTCTAGATAGTAAGAGACTAAGTCGACTTCTTAAATTTTTTGAAATTCAGCGTATTTCAAAGTACCTGATTGAGCGCCTTTGTCTTATAATTATGGTCCTTTTTTTTTTTTACCAATAACAAAAAAGGTATCTATGTTTAATATTTCATCAAACTGGGTTATATTAAATGCGATTTAGATCATTTTAATTTTAATATTTATTTTGGTATTAATAGATTTGTTGAATTTTAATAGTCTGACTAAGATAGAAACTAACGGATAGGTAATAATAATGAAAGTAAAGAGAAGCTATTTTCACCTAATTTTTAATGAATAGAATTGAATCGTAAGACAGCTTTTAATATATAAAATGTGTACTTATTTGTATTATTATTAACGAAAAAATTCATTAAGGTGAATCGATCAGTATTGACAAATGAATTACTATTTTTTTCTCTATAAATAAATATAATTTATGTGTAGAAAAATAAGTTAAATTTTATAATACATGTAACCAGTAGTAATATTTGATTATTGTTCAATCTTCTAATTTTAATAATTTGTAGTAATAAGTAATGAATTTGATTCTGGTAGTTGACGTGTATGCACACATAATAACTAATACATAAATTAATATATTATGGGTGTGTTTCTGTCATTTATAAAAATTTGACATTTTTACAGTTTTTTTCCTATTTATTACAATAACTAAACGTTCAATATTAAACAAAATAGTTTCTTAATGATTCAAAAACATAAAAGAAAATAATTTTCAGTTTTTTAAATCTTAAAGCTGGTTTTTAATGACACAACTTACTTAAATATATATCTCTGATTCACTTCTAATCATACTTTTGCATTTACTCGTACGTTAAAAATTCTAACTGAAAATTTATTTCTTCTAAACTACACGTTAGAAATTATTCAAAATAGTTTCAGCTAGTAAATGCATCATATCTTTCTCTTTAATATACTAAAATTTCAAATTTTAAACTTGGAAAATTTCAAGTGATCGATTCACCTTAAGGGGAGATTCGTTAAAGAAAAAAAAATCGATTTTTTTCTTCATAATTATGTTTCCTAAGGTCAAATCAAAAAGTTATGGGCATTTTAGTGCACGCACTATTATTCTATTACCATAATTCAATTTAAAAAAAAAAAAAAAAAACTTTAATGATTTTGTTTCGAAAGTACGTTTTTTGACATGGTTCCTCATGTATCTCAAAAAGTATTTAAGATGTCGACATAAATTAAAGTGCATATTATTTCTGGATACCGTCATTTTGGCAGAAACTAGGATCTTTTCGTTCCATAATATATTTTCAAAATGGCGGCTGTTTATAGGCGAGAAAAAACGGTGATCTTTGAAAATTTATTTTCAAAATATGATTTCTCGCTGGTTTTTTATTTTTTTTCTTAGATCCTTGTTAGTGCCCTAATTGTATATGTATATTTTCAGAAAATTCTTAATATTTTGATTTTGGTTCAGTGGGGATTTTAGAACGCGACGATCCATCAAGATGGAAAAATCTTGCAGTGTCGACTTCAAAGCCATTTATACTCAGCTCATTTTTGAATTTTTTTTCTTGAATTTTTTTTTTTTTTTGTAATCTCAAGACATATAGAAACAATGCTGTATATTTAGTTTTTTAATAAAATATTTATTTGTATAAAGAAATAATAATAAAAAAGGTCGATTTTTTGTTTTTGGCGAATTTCCCCTTAGGATTTTTGTAGTTACATGTGACTGCACCTCTAGTTCCTATATATGTAGATGTTCTTGTAAAAATATAATTCTGATTATAGTGCTAGATGCTGTATGCTAGTTGATTACACAGGTAACATTTTATAAGTAATACGTAATGTTATAGTACCTATGTCAAATAAAAAAAAAAAAATATCAAGCGTATAGGTACTTATACTATATGAATTATATTGTAGGCACTGTAACTAAATGCATTTTATGTGATAGGCAGAAAAATATATATACGTACATATATTAGAGATGTAACGAATATTCGTATTCGTATTCACGTATCGTATTCGTATTTAGGGGTATAGCCCAGTCGGTAGAGTTTTCGGAATTACATTTTTAGCACGATCCAATTTTTTTTTTTTTGTAATTGATTTGTATACTTATAGGGAGTGTAAAACCAAAATGGCGTCATCCTACAGGTTGTGCTAAAGCCGCCATCTTGGAAAAATATCTCGTGAACGGCTGGGCCCACAAGAAAAGTACAAGAAACATTTTTCATAGAAAATTGTATTTCCCAACTTTTTTATTTAAAACTTTTTTTCTAAAGTAATTATTTTAAAAATTATGACGCTTTAATAAAACCAATTTTTGGTTTTCGGTAAATAATTTAAAAGCGGTTAGCGTTACATTGGTTAAGTTTATTATAAAAATTATAGAATGTACAATTCTCTATAAATTTTGTTTTAAACATTTTTTTCGAAAGTTCTTAGTTTACGAGATATCTTGCTTGAAAATGCAGCTTTTTTGTATCATAGAAACGTTCACGTTTCTGATGAATATACACGAAGGTCAATCAACGTACGTATAGTCTAGGTACGTACGTACCTTCGTGTATATTCATCAAAAACGTTTCTATGATATAAAAAAGCCGCATTTTCAAGCCTCTCGTACATGATATCTCGTAAACTAAAAGCTTTGAAAAAAAATGCTTAAAACAAAATTTGTAGAGAATTGTACGCTCCATAATTTTTATGATAAGATTAACCAACGTAGCGCTAACCGTTTTTAAATTATTTACCGAAAACCAAAAATGGGTTTTATTAAAGCGTCATAATTTTTGAAATAATTACTTTAGAAAAAAAGTTTTAAATAAAAAAGTTGGAAAAAACAATTTCCTATGAAAAATGTTTCTTGTACTTTTCTTGTGGGCCCAGCCGTTCACGAGATATTTGGAAAAACACGTTTTCCAAGATGGCGGCTTTAGCACAACCTGTAGGATGACGCCATTTTGGTTTTACACTCCCTATAAGTATACAAATCAATTACAAAAAAAAATTGGATCGTGCTAAAAATGTTTTGCGATCCGCCATTTTGAACCAGACCGACTAGGCTAGTATTTTTTATTAAGTTCTAAAAAAAGCCGGAATCATCGCCCTCTATTATAGATTAGGATATCCAGTTGAATTTTATTTGAAATAATATGAATACAATAAGGAATTTTACTACCGCGTTGGATAGGCGCGGCTTTCCTTCTTTACGGATGCTCACCACATGTTATGTCAAAATTCGCATTCCCATTCATATTTACGAATATCAATAATTAAACATTCCTTACATCTTTGATACATACGTGTGACAGTGTGAGTATAGGTATACACAAGTAAATTACATTATCGACAAATTGAAACGTTGGTACAAGTGTACTTCAATCAACTCGAATTAAATAAGTTCTGCATGTTTGTGCTTTTTCCAGTATGCTACGTTCAGTTTAATAAAAATATATTTGTAACAGTTTTCTAGTTATTTTGGGTAAGAATATAAACATCATAAGTATTTGTGTAGCTGTTTTCACAGCTATGTATTTCGAAATTGTGTTTCGCATGAATGAAGTTTTTGACTAAGAATTCAGATTTTCACTTAAAAAAAAATTCCGTACCAGCTGCATTATGATGGAAACTTTTATTGGGAAATTTTTATAATATCCTAGAAGGTACTCCAGTTTTATCTATACAGTAGAGTGTCGTTTAGAAAACAAAATTGATATTTTCAATAATTTCGGGGATTTGAGTGTAACAAGATGATATTTAGACAATGGAATTATTAAAACATATCACCCTACTGCACACTAGGTGATATTGATATCCAATCATAAATATTTCATACAGATAAATACATTATTTTTATTTTTACAAAAAAAGGCATGATTGCCAAAAAACTGTAGTGAAAGTTTTACTCAAATTTTTATGATTTGTTATTTTTTTAATAGATAATAATGAAATAGCATAGTAGTCCAAAATATATGTATAAGTCAAGTCCTTTTCCTGAAATTTGTACTTGAACATAAATATTTCATTTTTATTTACTTTTTATTATTACAAAAAAGGTTCATGATTGCCAGAAAACTGTACTTAAATATTCGCTCAAATTTCTATGGATTGTTATTAGTTCAAAAGGCAACAAAATTATCTAGTAGCCAGAAACATATATCTTTTGGTTTTGCTGCTATTGTTATTTTTATTTTCAATAACCGACATATGAACTACAATTTGATTTTGACAATTTTTAGTTTATTTTTTCTTTTTAAAATACGAGTAACTTTCTGGCTTTTAAAATATTGTTGACAGCTAAGACGTCAACTCCGGAGCGAGGCTGATTGTTCTTAATACCGTTTTGCTTCGTGTTCCGTTTCCTGTTTTTCGCGTTTCGTTTTCTCTTTTTACAGAATACCATAGAGAAGCACCCAAATACCTGTCGTTCTCTCCTCTTTGATCTTTTTTTTTACCAGTCAGTTCTTTTTGTTTGTCTGCTATCTCAAATACGTATCTTGTTTATAGTTTTTGCTTCTTAATAATAATAATATATATATATATATATATATATATATATATATATATATATATATATATATATATATATATATATATATATATATATATATATATTGCATCATCTGAAATCAAAATTTAACTCTTGAAACCTACTCAAACCTAACGAGAAATTTAATTCAGCCTTCCAAATGATGAAAATTATCTACTCTGAATTCAAAAACATGTCTTTTTAACGGTCTTAAAGTTAACTAATAGCGCACAACTTGAGTGATAAAAATTTAACTCGAGAGAAACTATAGTCAGAGAAACTTGAGGTATGATAAATTCGAGTCGACAGAATCGACTTATATTCAACTTGGGTTACGTTTAACTTAAGTTCTATCATCAGTATGGGTCATACTCATAAGCGTCATACAGATACACATTAACTTGAATTCACATATATTTTCATTTTAAAACTGCAAAATATCATTTTATATTTTAAAAATGAAATTATTTTAAATGATTCCCAGCCCTGAATGTTAATACGATAAAATGATTGGCTCTTATTGATATAAGTATATTTTTATACTTCTCAAAATTTTAATTTTTTATACAACGTACCTACACCATAGTAAAAAAAAAATATTTATTTTTTGGGTCATATAATTTTCATAATTTTCACATGAATACCAATTTTAATATAATATTTATTTTTATACAGAATCATCCATTTTAAAATTGGAAAAAAAATTGTACAAAAGAAAAAATTACATTTATTTTTATTCTTAGGAACAACGAAAAAAATTATTGCCAGAGGAATTAAAACCGCCCAACTAAACTTGAAATTAAAATATATGTTATATAATATACATATACCATACTTACATATAAAACAAAACAAAATAATACAGTCCTGGACAGGGAGTTTCTAGTTATTCAAAACATTTAAACTTCAACACGTCTATGAGAAAGATTACCACTAAATATAACCACAATTTTGTGTGCCATTCAGTTCTATTGCTACACATAAAATAATATTTTGAATATAGTTAAAAATAAATTGATAACATCTATCACAGAAGGAATTCCTTATTTATAATTTTATGTTTCAACAAAAAATATAGCCCTTACAATTTTTGAATTTTTTTTTAGATTCTATTACAATAAATTTTATTTTATAAAATTTTTGTTTTGTATGTTAATGTATTTCTTAGCCGGTGACAAAAGTTGTCTATATCATGTGAATGAATGAGGCTGCCTGTATAATGAGTTAAACACGAAGACAACAGTATTCCATTTTCATGTGAATTACGAGCACAATTTTTTTTAGTAATCGACTATGGAACGGTATAAAAAATTGTTAATAGTTTAGCAACATTTGTTAATTGTTTTAAATGTTGAAAAACAGAAAAATTTTCTTAGATAAACATATAGAAATTATATGATCTGTTGTGATATACATCTTACACCGTCTCAGGCTTACGGTATTTTTAATTTTCATTATCACTTTACTGTATTAAAATGTAATGTTTTCATAGAAATGGTCACCTAAAACTAATTTTGTTTGTAAGAATTTTATATGCCTTTAGTAACTAGAAACAAACCATTATATAAAATTTAACAAAAAGAAAAAAAGAAAAGATAAAATAAATATAAAAAAGAACAGATATATAAATAAATTAAATGTAGTAAGAAGAAAAAAAAAAGAAAAACAATTTTCATCGTTTACAACTGAGTTAACAACATTTTCCCTGCTTCACCTCTCCCTTCGCCTGTCTATCGACATAGTGCACGTTTATTTATTAAAATGTTTAAGTTGGTAGTATGTTAAATGATTTTTTGTGAAATTAAATTGATATGCTCCTATTATGTATACGTTCCTCCTCCTCTTCTTTTTTTTTTTTTTTTTTTTTTTTTTAACTAACGAAACTGTTGCCAAAATATATTCTTTTTATTTTTGTAAATTTTGTGTTTTTTCGTTTACGTTCCTTTTTTCTGTATAGAATTCTCGGCTTTTTAATAATACGAAAGAAATTAAAAATTATTAATATCTACAGTATGAATTCATTTATTTTTTGAGGGGTGGGGGATTATTGTAGGATTATTATATTTGTTTATTTTTTCATTATTTCGGTGACATATATTGTCAGCTAGGTTTTTGTTTTCTTTGAAAATGGAACCAAGTATGTAAATAAAATTACTTCCTTTGAATTTGTTGGTTTTAGTAAATTTTAATCATGTTAAAAATTTATATGCGGGGCCTAATTTGTAATTCTTAGGCTCATGGGCTTAACAAAATTTTGCAGCGTCATCTTTCCTTACATTTGTGTAAATGCAGTATAAACCTATTAAAAAATTTTTGAATACAACTTTTAAGTAGAATATTACAAGATTAAAAATACGGGGTGTTCCATGTTGTACCGATCAGGCAGTATTGACTTGATGAATAAACGTGGAACCAAGGGACCATACTAGTAACCAAATTACACTGTACCACTTGTCGCCAGTGGGTGACGTAAAATCTCCCCACTCTGTTAGTGTAGATACACACTGTTTGCAGTGGTATTGGTTTAATGGTTGCGTCTGTGTGCGTGTTCACACATACTACTACAACACACGTATTACCAGAGAGAAAAATGTGTGCTGTTCAACTAAAAATGTCTAACAATGTAATACAATGCACTGTGCGTTCGACGACGGATACCAACTGACTACATGCCTTAAGCTGTGACAGGCCTACAAAGAGCTCCAAGCAAGCTACACTTCGTTGATATTAGTTGGCTTCTAGTGTTCTACGCGTGGAACCTATTGGAATTTAAGGACCCGAAGAAAGCAGTATTTTTTTACACTTTAATTGTAAATTCGATTATTGAGGTTTTGTCACTTTAAATCAACTTCAAAATTTCGAAAAAAGTTTCGAAAATGATTTTTAGGTATCTCCAGAATGTTTTAAATCTAAATGTGAAGAAACATAGGCGGGGCCGGCGAAAGAAATAACGGGCCCCCCAGAGGCGTAGCGAGCATAACTGGCGCCCGGTGCGTGACACTTTATTTGCGCCCCCCCTTTATTTCTAAAATTTGAAAAATTTTAAGTAGTGGAACGGTGTATTTAAAATTTCGAAAAAAAATCTTTCTCGTAAATTTGTATTTTAAATTTTTTCCTAAAAGTTGCCTTAACCACCTTTTCTTTTGCTCAAGAGTGCTTTGTTTGTGTGTCTATATATTTGAAGTCATAACCTGGATGAAATTTCGCAATTTCCCTACACTTTCACCAGTGGCATAGTGAACATAACTGGCGCCCGGGGCATGATACTTTATTGACGGCCTCATTCCTACCAGAAACACGTATAGGGTTAGTCCATATCAAATCAACCAATAAAAACGTGATTTTAAACATCAATGTTCTTAAAATGCCTGATATTGGGTGAATAGTTTCTTCCAATCACTGTAGCCAAAAATACCAAGTTTTATATTTTTTCGAATATTCATATTTGAGTTATAACAATTTTAAAAGAAAAAACAAAAACCTCAACTTTTCGGAACTCTTTGAAATATTTAAACACATGTAGCTCAAAAACTATTTGCCCTAGAAAGTTGAAACTGATACCATTAAACTATTTTCCATAAAAAAAGAAGTTTTAAATAACTCAAATAGTACGATTATGTCGACACAGTCACCCCCTAATTAACTACTCCTAAATTTAATATTAGAAAATTGAACAAAAACAGGTCGATTAGATTTTTTTACGTATAATTGAAATCTGCAAACAAAATTTTAATTTATTTAATTTCTAACCCCCTTTCGCAAAATTAACCCCCTAATTTCAACCCCCAACTACCCCTGTTGGTGTAATTTGAATAAATTGCATATCAATAGATAGCTCTTTAAAAAAGAGCAATATCGTCATTTTAAACTTTTATTCTATTTCTTCCTATTTCTTACTGTTTTCGAGATATTTGAAAAATTAAATTTTACCTCAATTTTTGAAGAGCGATTCACCCCTTCAAACTGTTTTTCTACAAATAAAAAAAAAAAATACGTGTCGCTTATTTTTTAGTGTTCTACGACTTATTCAAATTTCTACAAAATCGATTGGTCCGTCCTTGGGATCTTTCCTTGTTAGTAACATATACTGTACTAAATGTACCAGATTTCCATACGTCTTAATTCAGAATAAAAATTATTTTAGTGTGTTACCATTGGAATACCATCATGAAACTTTATATACAACTTACTTAAGAGGTTGGGTATAACATGTATTTTTTTCAAAAAAATTAAAAATTCCGATTTTGGATTTTTTATAAATATCATTTTTTTGGTTTGTGGAGAAAGGGTTAAATTTGAATTGCATTATCACGTTATATATCAAATTAAGGCCCTTTTAATTCTGAAATTAATGGTACCAGTTTCTACTTTCTAGGGTAAATAGCTTTTGAGCTACATGTGTTTAAATATTTCAAAGCGCTCCGAAAAATTGCGGTTATTGGATTTTAAAAATTGTTATAACTAGTATAAAAATAATGGTAATAAAAAGATAAAAATTTATATTCGTTATCTTCAAAGCAAGTTCTACCATATAAAATAAATATTATAATGATCTGAAGACATAAGGTTTTGAGCATTGGTTGATTTGATGTGAACCAACCCTATAATTAATATTTGGCACTTCTTTGGTGCACATTTGGCGCCCCTCTGCGAGTTGCGCCCGGTGCATGATAGACCCCCTTGCACCCCCCTCGCTACGCCACTGGGGCCCCCAGGCACAGCAAAGAATTTTCAAAAATTTTTCTCTAAAAATATACTTGGTAGGCAAAATAAAAAGCTTTTTCACTTCGTCCGGGCCCCTAAGAGAGGTTTCGGAGCCCCCTTTTTAGAGTCGGGTCCCCGGGAAATTGCCCCTATCGTCGGCCCTGAACATAGGTGAAACTACACTATGATTTTGGTGAAATAATATAAAAAAATGAAGGAGAAACATTTTTCTAATTAAATTGAACTGCGCTTACAGCCTAATTCGTAATTTATTAACTTTGAAATGTACATTAGTACCAATTGTAGTAACCGCAATTCCAATAAAGCTTCTCAATATTCAAACTATTTTTCAATAAAGCGTGTGGAAGATGTGTTTTAATTATTGCAAGATATCAGTAGTGATACAAACTTGACAGAAAAGATGAGTTAATAAACATCTTCTTGATTTAAAACTGCTTTATTACTATTCCAATTAATGAATGAAAATTTGATTAAAGGCAATATTTATCGATCAAAAAATATTTTCTCAGTACTGACAATCTTTCCGTAGCCACCGTCACATTTGGGAATATTCTGAAATATTATAATAAGAATGTTGTTACATTGCCATTTTCTATCGAGTTCGTTATAATTAAAAGTGGAGAATTATTTAATATTGCAAACATTTTCCCCGAAGAAAACATCTTTCGCTGCAGATAATTAAACATATAGGGATAGCTGTTTCCGTTTGCTAGTATTATAAATTTTAGAAAAATGTTAGTGTGTAGAAAGCTAGGTAATACATATTATACATAGTTGCGTAAAGTACCTACTGTTTAAATTTTGTAAGCGTTTTTAAAAAATTGTATTTGTTTAAATTACCGCAGCGTTCAAAATTTCTGCAATACAACCACTTATAGGTCGCCAAAATTATATAATCTCCGTTTGTCACCCTATTCACCCATAATAACAGATGTCCCCTAATAACACATTTTTACTTTTACATGATATTGTTGTCCCAAGAATATTTTGTTCGCTTACCAGTTCAAATATCAGTGACTTACAAGGAGATGCACCCAGAGTGAAATTCGGGATTTTGATAAAAATTCGCTGGCGTGTAGAATAGGCAAAAATAAGGGACCCGTACTTTTTTTTATCGGCCATCTTCCACGTTTACGGGATGAAATCAGCCCCTAAAGATGGGGGTTCAAATCATGTTTCTTAAGATATCTCGAAAACTAGAAGAAATAGAGGAAAACTTTGAATTGACGAAATGTTACTTTGTAAGAGACCTATTCATCTGTATAGGTTAAACCAGGGCCGGGTTAATAAGAGGGGCTGGAGGGGTGAAAATGGGGTTAAGTTTTCTTGTACAGCCTAAGTGGTTTAATGTACCAAATTTTTACCATCATAAAAAGAAAGAGCACCAAAAATTAGGGGATACGTATTTTTGCGTTTTTTCGAAATATGTGTGGTATTCAAGCCAAATAAGGGAGAAAAAAATAGGGTAGATTATGTTGCATTACTATTATTTGCAAATAGGTTCTATATTTTTTTTATTTTTATGTTTATTATCATCATGAAAATGTAAATTTTTACTTTCCGATAATGACATGTATTTTTCAGTACTTACTTAATTGGTAATTTAACCATGTGTATATTTGGTTACTCATATTCGATATTTTTTATACCTATTTCTACCAAAGTTCTCTGGTCTGCAAGTGTTAATGAATGTTCAACAAAAAGCAATAAGCTTCCGTACAACAACTGTCTTTATCTTCTTACAAATTTGTTTTTAATCAAATAAACGCGGTTTATTTCTTTCTCAATATTCAAACTATTTTTCTTAGTCTTTTTGTATGTTTTATAGGTGTTTACCCCATTTCCCAAATCGCCAAATTTATTACAAAGCACCTGAACAGTGAGCGAAAGGATTATTGCTTCTTGTCGAGCATTTATTAACACAAGCACAACAGAGAACTTTAACTTTCGCAGAAATAGGTATGAAAAATATCGAATATGAGTAACCAAATGTACACATGCCTAAATTACCAATTAAGTCTGTACTGAAAAATACATGAATCATTATCGGAAAGTAAAAATTTATATTTTCATGATGAAAATCAACATAAAAATTAAAAAATATAGAACGTATTTGCAGTCAATAATATTGCAATATAATCTACCCTATTTTTCTTCCTTATTTGGTTTGAATACCACAAATATTTCGAAAAAACGCAAAAACACGTGTCCCTTAATTTTTAGTGCTGTATCTATTTATGACGGCAAATATATGAATATTGAACCATTCAGGCTGTACAAGAAAATTTACCCCCATTTTCACCCCTCCAGCTCCTCTTATGAACCCGGTCCTGGTTTAACCTATACAGATGGATACGTCCTAAAGGGTATCATTTCGTCAATTTAAAGTTTTCCTCTGTCTCTTATAGTTTTTGAGATATTTTAAGAAACATGATTTGAACCCCCAACTTTAGGGGTTGGTTTCACCCTGTAAACGTGGAAGACGGCCGAAAAAAAAATACGGGTCTCTTATTTTTGCCTATTCTACACACCAGCGAAGTTTCATCAAAATCCCGAATTTTACTCTGGGTACATCTCCTTGTTAGTGTATGCTCGTTCTCTTTATTGGTTTAAAAAAGTTATACTTCTTAGTAAAACTATTCATACTTTCTTATAATTAAGAAGCGTAGGTACTTAAAGTGAAATTAATCGTATTAAAATTGAAAATGTTGTTCTACTTTTGAATTATCTTGTAAATTAAATAATTATTAGCGTTTTAAAAATAAACAGAGTTTATGTAAGCTAATTTAATAAAACCAACTAGTACAGGTAGTGTACAAAATTCTAATGAGACAACTCAACATTTTTACAACAAACGTATATTCCCATCTAAAGTGCTTAATGACTATTTTATTATTAAAAAAAAAAAAAAAGTGTCAACTATGTTGAGTCAAATTGTGTAGCACATTTAAAATTTTTTAAATTAATTATGTTAAATTATTACCAACAACATTTATTTTATGAATTAAAATGTGTACTTTATGAGAAATTTTATCAATGATATCAATTGATAAATAATTTCGATAAAATAAAGATTTCATTTGACTATGGTTAGCGTTGAAGGAAATCAGAAGTTTCTGTTTCCGGACACAATAATATTATATACCTAAGTCAAATATCTCATAAAGAAAACCTAATTTTGGTCATTTAGGAATTATTTCATTCTCACCAACTTACAAGAAAAGATATTTACGTACTGATTCCCGATTTTGATGAAAGTTGGTATACTATTAGAGGAAAATTAGGATTAAATTTTAATGATTATCCGAAAACAAGAGCAAATTTTAGTTTTAGATGGTATGTACTTTATATCACTATTAGTTTCTTAACTAACACCAACGTTTAATAGCACTTGCCAAATTTCTATCAATGGTACTGTAAAACAAAAATATACCTACTTATTTTAAGAGGTCATTAACATTTCAAGCTTAACAGTCCTCTCAGTATAAATCTGTTTGAAAGAACATTAGAATTTTGAAGGGGAAAGAAGTAGAAAAGAAATAAGAAAGACGGGTGCAGTGATAGTATGATTTCTTGTATCATGCAAATCCAAATGTGCGAACAATTACAAATAGTAGGTGTGAATTTTTGAACAAAAAAATGGCTTACCTTTTCTATAACTCGAGTGATTGGCCCCTATTGTTTTTTATGCAGCATGAAAAAGAAAATGAAATGGGATGAAAAAGAGTCAAAATGCATATTCGTGAACAATGTTTTAAATTTTTGATTTTTAGAGATTCGTTATTATTTCGGTTTAATACAGAAGTTGTAACTTAATGGAAAAATGTCCAAAAATGAACGTTTCTTTTAAATGTACATGTTCATTAGTTAAATGTGTATATCTACTTTGAATGGATGCAGTAATAACGAATCTCTATTAGTTATTAAAAATGTGATCATATGGTGTAAGTTAATAATAATGTTATTAGTTAATTATTATTACAATATTATTTATAATAATTAAAACTGATGATTGTTTGTGATAAAAAATATTCGAAATCGCCTAGAGACAAATTTTCATTAATGAAAAGTAAGAACAAAAAATGTTTTAAATACTTCAAACAAAATAATTTTTTAATCACTGTAAGAAAATTCTTAGAGAATGTGTTAGAAGGTAGCGATTTCTCCCGTGGATGAACGTTATTAAAAACTGGAACGCAAGAAATTCATTTATTTTAACAAATTGTATATAATTCATTTTCTTACTTAAATAATTTAAATATGCGAAATTAAAAAAGGAATATAATCCTATTTTTTCTGTGATTTTATAATACCGAAGAGTCAAGTGTACAATTGTAGTGTATAATTTAATAGATTTAAAATAAACGTTTTGTTTTCTTTTCCACTTTGGAGATAAATATGTTCTTTGGAATTGAAAAGGGATTATTCTTGTTACAAATTTATAATCTTAATAAATTTTCTACAGGATTTCAATAAAAAAACCATTGTCGCATCAATATAAATTGACTGTGTACAGTGTATACCGTGTATACTATAAACAAGAGACTGTTTCAGTTTACACAATTGTTTCACATATGTGTAATACTGTTTGCCTAAGTGTATAACTGTACACAGTATGTATGTTTATATACATAGTGGATAGTAGTTTACAAGCATACATGGTAAAAATTAAATTTTAATATGAAAATTATGTTATTACTGTTATTACTATTACAAAATTGTTGTTATTAATGTTATTATTTTGCAAAATGTTTAAACAAAAGTTGGCACTAAAACACATTATATACAAATAAATAATCAAAGATATCATCATCGTTGTCCCATAATATAAATAGATGTATAATGTTCTTCTAGGCGATACGATTGGCAGAGACAACAAAGATGGATAATTGTGAGATAAATAGTTTTCGCTAGAAAAGGAAGAGAGAATGGTATAAAGTTGGTTTGTCGAATAATAATATAATCAGTGCCAATTCTCATTAGTTAAAATAAAGTTTTCTATTTTATTTTGTTTATATAATATATGTAATATGTATTGTAGTTAATTTTAAAAGTTTGTTTAGTACACACTCTATGTATGTATATTGCACAAAATGTATGGTGATGTCTATTGTAAATGATTTAATTATGTGAGAAATGATAAAAGTTATGATGATGATGATGAGAGTGAGTTTTCGTTCCGGACGAGTTTTAGAAGTTTTAGTGTTATAGTTTTTATGTGTGTCAAAATTCATATATGTATGACGACTATATACATGTCGTATGGAAATAGATGTAATGTGCAAGTTTTCTGGACGAAAAATTCTATTAATGCAGCACATTACACGATAATGTACATATTATGTTTATAAAATATTTTATGAACAAGGTTAAGTGCAAACACTACGAAAGTGATGTTTATTGTGCTTGTATAATGAGTAATTTCAATAAAATAATTTTAATACTGGTTTTTAAGCTTCTATTTCATACTGTCTGAATTTATGGGTAGTTTTAAACACCGAAAATTTGTGTAAGGGAGAGCGGAGTAGATAAATAACTAAATTAAATTTTGTACTGAAAATAATAATAATAAAAAAAAATTGATTCTTGGTCTTTTTGAATAAACTGGCTTTTAGCTATTATGATTTACATACAGGTTAAGAGATAAGATTGAATTTCTATAAGGAAAAAGTTATGTTATAACAGTTTCGCACAAAATAATAAGATCTTTTATGTATATACAGGGTGGAAACAAAGAGTCTAGCACCTCAGCGTCAAATGGAAGCGCCTTACCTTATATTTATTACCAAATTTCATTCATTGAAGACCATTTTCTCTACTGTAAATTGAAGACATGAGTGGATGAAAGTGTTATGCAACATTTTTATAATTTTACAAGTGTTTGAAAGTTTTTATTTACATATATTTGTGTTTATTATTGAATTTCTACAAAACTATTAAGCGTATTGAAACCAAATTGTAATATACGATACTTCAGCATAAGATATTCCAAAATTTTGCAAAAAATGACTTTTTAAAAAAAAATGTTACATAACACTTTCATCCACTCATGTCTTCAATTATTTTTTGAATTTACAAGAATTTGCTTCGGCTATATCTCTGTATCTCCGAAATAATTTTAATTGCGTGTTTGTAGCAAATGTTAGCATCTGTAATTCTCCCAGATTTTTTAAATCAACAGTTCAAAAATTACGAAGGGCAGAATAAGTTATTCGCCACTTTGAAGTTCAGTATTTCGCAAATGGGGCTTAAAAATGAAAAAAACCGTAAGAGGAACCTCAATTTAATTTTTGGAGACTTTTCTCATGTTTTCCCATACGATGTGGTACGTGGAAAAATTTTTTGCCTCCACTTTTCAGTACGGGAAAGTTCCTCAAAAATTAAAGAAATTTTTTTTTGACTATATATTAATTGAGATTCACACATTCAGTATGCGAAAACTTCTTCGTATTCATACAAAGTCTTTTATTAATAAGGCTCCGAAAATGAACCTAAAGGTACCCCATTACTATTATACAATAAATTAGCTTAAATCGCGTGCATAACAAATTTAGTAAAAATTCACTATAATATTTCTAAAAAATTTTTGCAATTCCGGACCAACTAAAATATATGATTTAGCCCCCATAATTGGTAAATAATTGGCCCCCATATTTTTTTGCAATTCTGAGACTAAAAGACATGATTTAGTCCCTCATAATAAAGAGTAAAGTGCCACTTTTAGTCCCTAGGGACTGAAAAATTCAAGTTTAGTCCCAAGGGACTGAAAATTTAATTTGCTCCCGCTTTTAAACCAATCAGCAAGCGCAATTTACAAAAATTTACTAGCGTTGCTAGGTAATTGAAAATAATAAACAAATTCAAACTTACAGATAAAAACAAACAGTTTTATTGTATTGTACAATTCGATTAATTTATCCAAAATATACTTGATGGAATATTATTACATACAATTTGAATGACATTTAAGTACTTTTTATAATTTTTATAATTCTAAATTATCCGGAATTGTAAAAAATAGTACATACACCACAGGACTAAAGTGTTTTCTTTCATCCCTCGTGTGATTTGTAGCCCTCAGGCCTTTACAGGCCCTCTGGCAACAAACTTTACACTCGGAATTAAAACTCACAGTTTAGTCCCTTGGTGTACTATTTGGTCCCACTTTTAAGCCAATCAACAAGCAGAATTTACAGAGCATCACTGCTAGGTAATTTAAAACAATAAACTCACAGTTGCTAGGTAATTTAAAACAATAAACAAATTCAAACTTGTAGATAAAGACAAACAGTTATATTGTATTGTCTATTTACTCTGGGCCGAAATTATATTCATCTATATCTAGTGATTATTTGACAGTTTATCAGGCCTCCTTACTATTATAAATGAATGAAAAGTATATTAAAAAACTAAAATTTGTTTAAGGGTTACGATAAATTTTTTTATTATTTTGTAAAATCTGATAAATAGACGTTGTGATAAGTATTCGCTTTAAAAAAAATCAAACACAGGATCTAAAAAAAAAACTTTTTCTTAAAAAAAAATATACACATACAAATGCAGACATATTTGTCCATCCTGACCGCTCTAGTCAAATTTCGTATCCGTTCCAGGCAAAAGCTTATAGCAAATGCCTGACTTCACTTAATTTCGATGAGTACTTGGAACATTCATATTGTAAAAGCCAATTAAATCCTATTTCTTCGTGTGCTGAAATTTTAATTTTTTATATTAAGAACAATTAAGTAGTACTAGAAGATTATGAAATGTACAAAGTCGGAATAAAGTAAATTTTTAAGTCTAATTGATTACTAGTCTGACAAACATTGAGATAATTGATTAAGTTTGGAAAAGAGAATAGTTAGTTGAACAAAATCATCGGAATCGTCATTTCAGAAGTTTTCATTAATATTAATAAAAAATTTAAAGTAAATATCTTTTGTAGCAGTTGAAAAGTTAAAAGTATACTTTTCGGCAATTCAAACATTTTTTGTTAATGGAGTATTTGACATTTTTTTAAGAACCATCTTAGTGTGTTTATTACTTCTTACTAACCTCATAATATACATTTTTAAATTATTTTGTACTATATTTTTAATAAAAATCACCGGTACAGTTTTTAAAAAGACCACCAAAATAATACTTTCTGTCTCTTTCAAATCGTATGATGTCATTGGCTCTAAAACATTGAATCGACGTTGAGTTTCTGTTAGATATTTTGATTTGAAATTTTAACCAGTTATTTTCCACGTTATAAAGTATATTTTCTGAAAATTTCATTAAATTTCACTTAAAACATCCCAAGTTAAAACCAAAAAACCAAAATTTACCAGTATCTCCAATTTTTATTTTTTTTAAGGTTATGTGTGCAGATAAAAATTTCATACTGTAACCGCTGGTAGACTATATCATAGTGAATTGCCTCAATTTTTTTCGTTTTTTTAGACCTACACATACCGAGATATATTCAACTATATTTAGAAAGCACGACTAAAATGGTCGATTTTTCACAAAATGGCCGATAACTTTCGTAGCGGCGGTTGCAAGTGGTAGAAAATGTTCATTTCGTATAGTCTTCGATGTAATTAACATGCTACAAAAAAAAAATTTGAGGGGGGAAACAGTTCCTTATTCACTAAAATTTGGAGATTATCCGACTCTGCTAAATGTAGTTTTTACATTTTTTATTTTGGCGGAGTAAAAATCAGGACTATTTTTCAAAAATAAGCCTATCATTAATGCGTCTACTCTTGGCAAATTGTTACTATCAGCTTTAATAAAATTTTCTTCCATTTTATAACGGTTAAACAAGGTTGAGTGTAAACGGTTAAACACGTTTTAAATTCTCAAATAATTTAAAAATATTAATGAAAAATTTCTTTCATAGTTACAAAAAAAAGTAATAGTATATTATTCAACGAGCTGGTAATGATAGCTATTACTCACGAAGATGAAATTGCGACAAGAGCCGAGCTTGCGAGGCAAGTGTCGTAATGCATCTGAGTGAGTAATAGCCATTGCTAGCGAGTAGAATACG
Organism: Brachynemurus nebulosus; assembly: GCA_035578155.1. Lineage (NCBI taxonomy): Eukaryota > Metazoa > Arthropoda > Insecta > Neuroptera > Myrmeleontidae > Brachynemurus > Brachynemurus nebulosus. The sequence goes on along the minus strand of JAPWDM010000001.1, from coordinate 30,229,782 downwards.
ATATTTTTTCTACGACTTTTTTCCTTTTTGATTTACATAAAATTGAATATAAATCAAATCTTTAATCTATTTCCAATTTCATTAAATGTTCGTATTAATATGTATAAAACGATCAAAACAAAATATAAACTACTTTGTTTACTTGATCGTTACTACGCAACATATATTAAATTAAAACTGGATACATACATTAGTCACAAAACAAACGCAAACCAATTGAATAATGGTTAATACTGTGATTTCACTGGTCAAAAAACTATTGAGTAATGAGCATTCCTCCACACCTTTGAATAATGCCTAACTTTCTCAACAATTAACCGGTATATAATGAGTGTGTTCTTCAACAGTAGTAGAAAAACAGTTTTTTTCCTAACTACAAAATAATACAGCGAGCTTGTGAGGTATGCTGGTTTTGCTTGATGCGTCATTTTTAACGTAAATTTTGTAATTTTATTTAATTAAAATTTTTTATATTTTTGAATGAAATAACTTGTAAAAAAGCAATATTCAGTATCATTATGACTTGAGTAATTATTTAAAAATAAAAATAGGTATTTTTTCAACTACTGTCAAATACCCCATTATGTATTTATTCAATTTTCTATAAATATAATTATTCTAAAATTAAAAATTTTGTTCTTGGAACCAAAATTGACAATATATAAGAAGGTGTAAATATGTATAATATGTACATATCTTTGAATAAAGATTAATAAATAAATATAGAGATATATTATTTAATAAATATTAAGAGATATATATTTTTCTTTTTTATTTAGCTACAAAGAAGAAAGAAATTATTTAAAACTTTTTTAATAACTTTTCAAGAACTGGTTGTCGATTTTTGATAAAAACGAAGGTGAAAATACGAATAAAACATTTCGATTCTTTGAAATTGAATTGATCTTGAAAAATAAGTTAAAATTAGTTTTTCACAAAGTAAAGAAATTACGCCACTTGACATATAAGAAAAAATATACATATAAGTATATAAAGTTGATTATATTACTTTCATTTTATAATCTACAATGTAAAAATAGCTACTTGGGTAAGAAGACATTCATTCTTATATATAAAAAAAATTATTAAAATGACATGTTAAAGTTTGAAAATTATTTTTGATTTTTATAGTAATGAATCTTTGTAATCAAAGCAGTTTCAATTTTAAATATAACATCTGAAAACTTACTATATATTTCTTTTTATTCAATCCAAAAACAGAAAGGCAAGAGTAAGGAATATTTTCGCTGAGATATGAAAACTGAATTGACAAACTTTCTTTTTTAATTTATTCAAAAAAATACGAAAAAATTTATAATCTTTTTTTTTTTTACTTATATATTAAAAAGTTTCTCGTCAAGTAGAAAACTATGTACCTCAACTTAAAAATAAAAGTCGTATCTTTAAAAAATGTTTCTAACTTTTTCTAAATTTCTTTATTGCATTATATTTCTATCTTTGTATAACTATATTTAAATCTAATCATTTTTACGTTTCTTTTTTGTGTTTAATGTAAGTACGAGTGTCTGTATGCTCCGTGCAAAAATTTAATTTTAACTTTTTGCAACAAAAAAACACTTAGAGATGATAAAAATTTTCTGTTTTCTAACATATGTAATTTTCTTGCTACTGTACATTCTTTATTCATTCTGAAAAAAGACAAACGTGTCATCTGGTACCGTATGTTCAATTTTGGTTGGTTTTACTCAATGTAGTTACCAGTTTTGATGAAAAGTTTGGATAACTATATGTAACTTGGGAATTTCTTATTTGCTTAATGCCTGCGAAGCTTGAGTAACTGATATGTAAAAAATGTTATTGCGACTTAATTTTTCAGTGCTATTTCAGTGCTATTTATTGATAAATAAAGGGTTATGTAATGACATATTCAGAATTTTAAATAAGTATTTAATGTAGCCTCAAAATTTAACTATAGAGATTTTACCGCCTGTAGTTTTAGTGGATTTCCGAATGGCAAATTTAAAACTACTACAGCTGCTGCTATGGTGAAACTTGAACTCGGAACTATGATAGAAATTTGTTTTGAGGTCTCTAGAAGTCGAAAAATAATAGTATTTACTAAAATTTATATGCATATATAATACCTATATTATCTCTATGTGTTTACACGACAACTCTCGAACAAGAAATCCGATTTTTCTGAAATTCGGTGAAAACGTTGCGAGTCCAAAATCCTTGAATGAGTTCCTGAGCCAGACACATCACATGCGCGGAACCTCAAAAAATGTGTTTATAGCTAAAACTCGTAAGTGGGTTTTCGAGAAAAAAGGATGTTTAAACTTGTAGCAACGCGTCTCTATAATTATGCGTTTTGTATACTGTTTGTGTACCATCACAAACATATATGTCTAATAGGCAATTTTTGTTTGTGAAATTCTTAGTTTCCGAATAAAAAACTTGAAACTTTTCTAGCTTCATAAAATTTTGCGTGTACATACTACAGGTAATAAGGCTCAATTAACAGACAACAAAAAAAAGAATTTTTTTAAAATTTTGAAGTACCTCCGTATTGGGAATAGTTACAAACGTTCCAATCGTGTTGGATATTGTTACAAACGGATCTTAAAATGAAGTTCCGGTTACCGTTTTTCATTTTTAAATTCCGTTTGCGAAATACTAAACTTCAAAATGAGGTAATTTTAGTAACCGAAAACTCGGTTTCTTATTCAAGATGTTGTGACAGGTGTGTTTTTATATTGTACGATTTTGTTGGCCTTCACGCTAGTGTTAGAAATAAAGATGAAACATTGTTGAACGGTTTGCCCTGACAATCATAGATGATGCAACCAACTGATTTAAATTCCATTAGAGATGATCCAAATTTCGGATGGCTAGCTATTAACTAAAATTTATTACTAATCAGTGATTTGAAGATCTAAATTCAATATTGTAAAGATCAAGATCACGGATTATAAAAGTCTTGGTTTTGATATAAGTATTATAAAAGTCTTGGTTTTGGTCTTGACGTAAGTCATGATCTTCGTCGTCGTTGTGGTTTAGAAACGGTCTGGTCTGAGTCTTAGCTTTGCACTATAATAGCTACACCGATTTCCCTCAATAGTATCGCTATTTATAAACAAAATTTTTAAAGTAGGAAACTTTTTGGAATATTTATAACTGCATTCTTTAAAACTGGTTGGAGTCCATCAACAGTATTTTTTAAGTAACTTTATCCTCTATATATGCCTCGTAATACATACTGTAAGTCCTGTGTATTATTTATTTTTTTTTTATTTAGAAATTTTTTTATGTTAATATTATACGAAACATGTAATAGAGCGCGACGAAAATGGTGTTATAGAAAGAAAAAAAACGTAAGAATGATAAGTACAACGGCATAGCAAGAAAAAAAAAGTTGTCCTGGAAATGAAAAGAAAATAAATAAAATGTATGTACCTAGTATACTATAACAGGACTTCAGTGAATTAGGGAAATGTGCGATCGTATTATATAGATAAGTACACACTAGTGGAGTGTTTGTTATTTACATTTTTATCTACCTAAATAGATAGAACCTACAATCTTGAAGGACGAAAAAAATTTTCATCTTCGCCAGTTATGTGTGTGTAGACATTGTTATAAACGAAGGGTCATCATAATACAAGGTGGGTACGTGCTTGAAAAAATTTACTAAAATGCAGAACATTTAAGATTTACATCCATTAAAATATAAAGTACTTAAAAAATTAACAAACATTTTTTTAAGTAATCACAAATTGGATCATTTTTCTTTTGTATCAAAGTAATACAATTTCTTTCGGAAAGATAATTGTTTAGTAAATGGTAACGTTTGAAAGGTTGGAATTAACAAGTTTGTTATAGGAAGAAATGGAGCCGGTAAAGGCAACGATGGACCACAGTTTTTTAAGATAATACTATCTATTACATCTGGGGACTTTCAAATTTACAGATTATTGAAAATTTTATAACAGATATATACTCTTTCTAAGACTGCTACCATACATACGTTTATTGTATATACGGTTAAGTTCATCAAAACATTGCGGATCCCAGGCTCTATGTAACGAACAAAGAACTTAGAGCAAATAGTGCAGTAAATAATGATAGTGCGTTAAATATTTCCGCGTATAACACGCACTGGCGTATAACGCGCATCCCTAAATTTTGAATAATTTTTTAGTTTTTTTTTTTTTTTTTTGTATGTTTGCTATATATGTAATGCGCACCCCAACTTTAATAATAAAATAATGAATCATATACCTAACTAAAATAATGTTAATACATAAACTTATTGTATGGAAAATGATGAGGACATTCCATAAAAGATATCTGAAAATAAATATAATGAACTTTTTTTAAATGAAATGTTCTCTAATGACGAAAATTAATTTTTTACTGGTAGGTACTTTATTTACTTCTAAAAATTTTATTTTATAATTATATTATTTTTATGTTCTTGTATATTTTACTTTTTCATCCTGTCTTATTAAATTTGTATTATTGTTAAATTTTCTTTTATTTTTTTATTTATTTGATTACCCACTTACTGTTGGCAGAAGAATATATGGGTAGTTCTACAAACGAGGGAATTTTGGACGGCCCAACTCATTTTATTTATTAATATTTTGAAAAATACATTTTTTCTAGATGGCAACTGTAAACCATTACTGCATCTAACTGGTCACTCAAAACAACCTGGTTTCGAAATATATTTTTTTATAAAAAATGACACTTAAAATGTAAAATTCTCAGTCTTCTGGTATGTCTCCTCTCCAAAGTAAAACATAGCAGACTAAATAATTATTTTTTCTGAATGTATAAAAAAAAAATTACACTGCAGTAGTAATCTATAATATTGGTACCTTTTTATTGTATAAATAATTTTTGAATTTTCTTATATTTTCTTCAAGAAATATTCTATTGAATTTTGTCTCCCGAACTTTGCATCATTCTCCTATCAAACCAAAACACTTAAAAAATATAAAAAATTTATATTCCGATTAAATCATCGTTTATCATAGTAATTAACTGAAATATAATAAATAAAATAAAGTACATGTTTTACTTAATCTGAGGTTGTATCACTTAATTCAGTTAACATTGTAAGTGAGATCGTACTCGGTCCAGTCAACTTCTCAGTATTCTGGTCAACATTTCCGTGAAAAATACTGTGGATATAAGAAATTTTTCAGTTGTATAAGTTGTAAATATATTGTATTGGAATAGCGGACCTGTTTTTTTTTTTAATTTTTATAAAACGTTATTTAGCCGATTTTTAAAGAACATTGAAGAATTCTCAGTCTCCTGGTCTCAGTCTCCTAGCAGCTCCAAAAACGGGATTAAACTTAAATAATGTAAATAAATTAGGTAAATGTCATTAGAATACTGTAACAAATGACTCCGTATATTTTTTAATAAAAAAAAAAAATCCTATTTTTTTTTCTGTATAATATATAAACTATATAATTAATATAACTATTGATACATATACTACTAATATAATATATAATATGTATTAAACTGTCGTAAATGACTTTGAATATTTTTTAATAAATAATAAATTCCCAATTTTTTTTAAATTTATTTAGTTATTTTTTTTAAAATTTTTTTTTTGATACATATATACACTATATAACTACTAATATATATACTACTAATATAATATATAATATATATTAAATAAATAATAAAATGTTTAATAATTAAAAATTTAATAATAAAAATAATAAAAATTAATATATTGTTTAATAGTTTAATAAATTCTGCTTAATAATAAAAATGAATATACGAAATTCTCTTGTGTTAATTTTAGTTCTTTACTCATTTTTCACTTTCCTGGATGTCTCTTTTTCTCTAATGGCCATAAAATTTATAATTTTTAATTTTTTGACTGGCCACTTTGAAATAGTGTGAAAAATGTCATCAACTTGAAATAAAACTACTTGCGAAAGCTTATGCATGAAAAAAATGTCGGGTCGGAATTAAGTCCATTTTTTTCTTTCGTTTGTATAACTACCCATATAAGTAATATTAAAACAAAAACTGTCATAATTTTTACAAAACTCAGTTTTATATTCGGCGTATAACGCGCACCACAAAATTTGGACAATATTTTTGGTGTTCAAGGTGGAAAAGATGGTATATGTATCATTATTTAACGCATTACTTTCTTATAATTATGTACGATGTTCTTTGTTCGTTGCGTTAATTGCGTACGAAATGGTTCCATGAAGCACACGATATATTATGTACATCTATATTATAAGTAAAGCCTAACCTTTCCGATGTAACTTTTTTGTTTTCACTATTTGTTTCCAAACCCTATATGCAATATATGTATTACTCGGAATGACTTGTTCAATAACATATTTCAATTTTGTTTAACCTCCTCGTTCCAACTGTCGACCGTAGTCGACATAAAATAACATTTCGTAAGGAATTTTTATTACCGCTTTAGAGTGGGTTGACAGCACTGACAGGAGTACCACTGTCTTCCTCATCGGTAGGAGCACATTACAGAATTTTTTTCAGTTGGATCCACGTTCATTGTTGATATTCCACAGCAGTTTGAAAACAGCGCATCGCTACAAAGGGTAGTTCCCAACGTCTTCGTGAATGTAAATATTTTTTTAGTACATTAAATAAATTATTTTTTAATATGTGGGGGTAAATATGTTATTATGAATGTTCAGAGAAGGAAATAAGATATTTGTTTAGAGTGTTTCATGAGTTTGGTTGTCATAGTAACGCCAGAAACTTTTATGTCTACTATAGTCGACATTTGGAAAGCGGCTACGTAATAATTAAAAAAATATATTTATGTGAGTAAGTACATTTCTGAAGATATTTTCAATCTGGTTACAGAAAAAACCAATGGTAGCTATATTGAAAAAAAGGCGCCTGTTAATTTCAAATAATGAGCAAATAAAAAGGTTTTTTGGTGCCTCCATCAAAATGTCCGTAATGCGACTTCCAAGAAGAAGAATATACTATCATTCCAAAACAAAGGTTTCTTCCATTGCAATCTTGCCCAGAGACCAATTTTTTGCTATAACGAGAAATTTTAAAGTTGTTTATGACCATGTCGTGGCTCCAGAGAAAAAGGCTGCTTCCAAATTTTGGAAAGTGAACCCTCTTATAAATGTGTAAACCTTCATGTGTTCATTGTCACTACAATAATTATTTTTTAGTTATTAGACACGGTTTCCATTCATCTACTTTTTTAGCCAGCTTATTTCCATAAATTCTTAAGAAATTAACATTGTTTTAGATGTCAATTGAGTAAGCGTTATTCCAAATGTCTACTATAGTCGACATCAAGTTTTTCAGTAAAAAACAAAAAAAAAATTAAAGTGCTTTTTTGATTTCTTTTAATAGTAGTGAACACAAATTTGACAAAAAATCAAAAATTTGAAATAAAAAAATTTATTTGGAATGAGGAGGTTAAGCTTATTTAGTAAACAACTTCTGTGTTTAGAATGTAACTTTATGATAGGTAATAAAATTTTGAAAACTTGCAGCAGTCAGGATAACCTTTTCGTTACATTTATAAAAATGGTTAAACATTATTTTAATCTACTATGGCCTAATGTAGGACTAATCATATTCAGTTTAGGTATAATGGTTTCAGAAAGAAAATAAATAATTTATATTTAAATTTTATTGATTTTTCTATCTAATTATTCGTGGAGTCGGAAAAACGAAATTAGTGAGATTCAGATGGGGATATAAAACTTTCAGGTTAATATTTAAGGTCAATTTATCAAAAGTTGTTTAACCAGGTTTATATATACCAGGGCTAGTGATAATAGTCGTCTATGACGGAACAGGTCTAGACAATAAATTTATTATACGACAGTTTGAACGATAATTTTTTAAGACGCACTGCACCTAAACAACATTTTCATGAAAAATATAAGTTGACAGTAATGTTTTTCTAGAGATTAGGTGGAAATGATAATAGAAAAACAAACATACTCAAACTAAATAAAGCGAAAGAGATAGGTGGTAGACAAACAGAGACATCTGTATTTACTTACAGAGCCATCTACACGTTCGTAAAAATACACAAACACGTATGTATGTAGTGGTACAGAGTTAGCGGGCAATGCATCTTGAAAATTGTATGTATGGGTTGTATGACAAGATTCAACCCATTTAACTAAACATTTATATATTATTATATATGCGTAATATACATTTATTTATTTATGTATTGTATATATACAGGGTGTTGTCAAATAAGTGCGAAAGTCTTTAGGGAGTGATTCCTCGCCGAAAGTTAAAGGGGGTCTTTCATGTAAACAAAAGCTCTTAGGCTTTCCTTGAGAAGTTACACGCTTCCATGGAAACTAGTTATTAGTAATAAAGATCCGTTCACGGATGACGTATTTTATTCTCTTATTAAAAAACTATGGAAACAACACAAGAGTTTAAAAAGTTTTGCAATAAATCGTTCTTTTCAACACATATTTTCAAATTATGAAATTTTGTTTTGTTAAAAAGAACACGCCCACAAAATGTCATTTCTTTAACTTTGTTAGGCCTTCCGGCAGCCACTGCGCAACCAATGTACCATATGCCAGCTAGCTCGGAGAGCCGAGTGGTAAGCGGTATATTCTCTAAGTGAAAATAGAAATTTCTACTTTTAACTTTACTAATTATCAACAACATTATCCTAATTTGGGCGCCACAATATTTTTTCCAAGTGCAAAAAAATATTGAAAAAAAAATGCTCGATGTCTTCCCCTCTGTCAGTACCTCACGCAGATAACACTCAAGCTGAAGGAGCAAATATGAAAAACAGGAACAAGACCAATAGACCATATAGAGATGTGAATTACTATTAGAAATTGTTCCGTACAGTTAAACTCGATGTTTATTGAAAGTACAAAAGGAATTTAAGAGAGCCAAAATACATAAATAGGTAAGTAGTGAATCGAAAGTATAATTTAATCTATTAAAATTGATTATCTGTACAATTGTATGACATTCAATTACATGACTTTGCCTTAATGGAGGAATCTAAATAATCATACATGAACTGAACGATGGCTTCAACGCACAGACCAGTAGCCACACATGCGGTTATTTTCAGCAATTGTCAATGCTAGCGGAGACAACAAGTTAATGCGCCAAGTAATTGAATGTAAATAATAAACTGTAATATTTAGAAACGTAATAATTTCTTTAACTTTAAATTTTATTTCTTTTTATTTTAGGTACCATTAGAGGGATAAAACATTCTTAGCAACACTTAATAACGTAATAACGTAAAAACTGAATGAAGCACATCAATTCGTATAAATGTAATTAGATGCTATTAAACAAAAAAACTGATTCTAATTGAAATTTACTTCTAGCTACGCTCATCCAATTTTTACTGAACTTTACAACACTTTTAACAAACAATTAACGTAAGTTTTACCAACAAGTACTTAACTAAATTAGCTAGTTTCATCAGCTAGTTACCAATATTCCGTAAATTTTAGATGCACTCACAACAGAACTGTACATTTGGATCACTAAGCAGTATCAATTAACCAAATTCCAATACCAATGTTCCAAAAATGACGAGAAACCACACAAACGATACAATATCAGTCACCAGACAATCTTCCACCTAATTTCTCGGCGCCAGCCACAAATCCATTACCACGTGGAAACCAAATCTTTAAAACAGTTTTCGTCAAAATAAAACAACAACTCAGCGGTCAGTGGAGAGTTTCGTAGAACATATCCAAAAGAATGGAGCAATCTACTTTAGTTAAGTGCCATACATTTAATATCCAAAACTTGTACGATTATTAATGACACAAGTACAGCACCTGGTCAACGTCTTTTGCCCCAACGTCGTCTTTGCCCCAAATATTCAAACAAAGGTTATACCGTGTTTCACCACATGGCGTGTCCTCTCCACATTGACCCTTTTCGAGAGAGTCGTTCCTCTCGTCCTCAGATCTTGATAGTTTGAGGCCCAAGAGCCAAAAGAGAACGAGTTTCCTTTCTTTCTTTCTTTCCATCTCCCTTCCGAAGATTCTTCCACACCTTTCTGTTTCCGCACATGCGCATTTAATATTGGTTGTACTTTCATGATCATTGCCAACACTGAACTCTAAATAGAACTTAAATTGTTTACATTGGACTGTCAATTTTATATTTAACCTAATTGACACCTGTCTACACTTAGTTAACCTAGTTTGTGTAATCATACTATTTTTGTATTGTATTTTCCTTTTTTTTTCTTTAAGAATCTATTTTTTTTTAATTTTACAATAATTTAATACAATATTTTTTTTGTTTTAGGCATCACAATGGAACCAGGTGTACGAAACAATTTCGACGAAACACTCAATGTTCATGTTACATTATACGATAGCTAAAATTGTAAGATGATTAGAAAATAAACTACATTTTCTGCAGTTGTTCTTGTTAATCACCCAGTATCCTTTAATTAAATGTCATGGTTATCTCCCAATAGTTAAAAATTCCACAATAACTTACGGCTTAAAAAAAAACGCCGTGAGCAGCGGGGCCCCATCACGGTAGTCGAATTTTCCCCTTCATCTTCGGTATTGAATGTCTACAAGCGAAATGTGATTGAAAGTCTACAACCGAATTGTCATTTTGTTGGTTTCAAAACTGGTGATGAGTGTTCGGCTGATCGAGGCTTTAAAAAAAGGTTTTAAGTATTTAAGGGCTGTATCTCAGTAAATTTCAATTTTGTGCCGAAAACAGGTAGCAGAAAAAAAGCCAACACAATTCGTACGAGGACATTCCTGCCCATGTTTATCCGCTAATTGCCTTTATGTTTTAGTTTTAAATATTAAAAAAGGACTTTAAATAGTAAACTGGAAGGCCTTTATAAAGATATTTTTTCTTTCCAAAAAAATCCAAAATTTCTATTTTATAAATACTAAAAATTCAAAATTCCTAATTTATAAATGAACAGTGACTTTAATAACATTTTTAAATTACTTAATATGTATGTATTTCATTTGTCATAAAAGTAAGTTCACTTTTTTTTAAATTTTTTAAAATTACTATTCGCCTACTTGTATTTAGAATAAACATAATGCTTTTAAAACACATTTAACAATAGCATTCGATTTCCGATGTAAAAATGGGAGAAGTGGGGGGAAAAGTGATGTGGACTCCCTACAAGGTACTAGCTGGATACTAACTGAATACACGTACAAAATTTCAGCCCTCTAGGTTTCCTTATGGAGTCTCTAGACGTGTTAGAAAACAAGCAAAAAAATTAAAGAAATATTGGCGTAAAAATCGTGGGGGTAAGGGTTAAAATTTGAAACCTCCAAAAAACAGTGTCTGGCTATTAGCTTAACCTGTACACCAAATTTCAGCCCTCTAGGTTTATTTGGGGAGATTTTGACCCGAACGAAACTGTTAAAAAACAAGAAAAATCATGTTCTTTTGGGTATAAAAATGGTGGGGGTAGGGGTTAAAAGTCGAGACCCCCAAAAGGCACCCCCTTGATGCTAACTCAATCCGAATACAAAATTTCAGCCCTCTAGGTTTATTCGGGTGACCTGTGCGAGTGGTACAAACTTCGAAAACGTCGAAAATGCATGAAATTGTAGCTTAAAAATGAGGGGGGTGGGGGTAAAATATTAAAACCTCCAAAAAGCACAACCTAGGTACGAGCTTTATCAACACACCAAATTTCAACCCTCTACGTTAATTCTGGGGGGCTGGGGGCCTGTTAGATCCAGCGAAAATCGTTTTTTCCCCCCTCTACTCCCTCCATATCATCCTAGGAAGCTGAATTTTGGATATGTTGTAGATAATTGACCGAAACATTATTTAAAACCGGTTTGGAAAAGTTTTATTGCTTTTCCGCCCCCCACCACCCCCTTAAAGGTCGGGTCAGAAAAAAAATTTGCCCAAAATTTGACCCCACTTTGATAGTATGAGGTGCCTCGAAAATGAGCCCCATTTACCAAATTTCATCTCTTAACTTCCATAGGGGGGCCCTACACAAATTAAAAGGTGGCGGGAAAATATATATATATATATATATATATATATATATATATATATATATATATATATATATATATATATATATATATATATATATATATCAGACATTTTTTTTTCTACATATTCGTGTTCTACGGGTCCGAAAACGGATAGCGCCCCTACTCTCGCCTCTCGCAGCTCTTATCGTATAGACTGTATAAGTCTAATTTTTCGGAGAAAATTCGACTAAAAAACCGTTACAACTTTTTAGCAATTTCAAGAAAAAAAGAAAAACTAATTTTCCTTCTCATTTTTGAAACCGTGTAACTTTTTAAGGAAAGGCTTAAGAGCTTTTGTTTACATGAAAAACGCCTTTAATTTTCAACAAGGAGTCATCTCTTAAAACTTTGGCACTTATTTGGCATTACCCTGTATATATGTCAAAGTATTACCGTGTGTGCATATAATCAGGTACATAGCACTTATATATGAAAAAGGGGTATACATATAAGCGACATATTTACATACTATCACGCCTATTTCACACGGGGTAGAATTATTTAAGTAGTCGTATCTCTTATATAGGTTATGTATACACAATGTTTAAAATGTTTATTTTATACAAAACAGTAGACGCTATTTAAAATCTAACGAAAATTCTTTAAAAAAATTGAAAATACTTCTGAACTGATTTATATCGTCGCCTTTCGGGCACAAGGTCGTATCACATTTTTAGTGATTTTTCAGGAGAGTAAAAAAACAAAAAACTATTGTTACATTTTGTTTTATAAATTTGAACCTAAGGTATCAATGTAGCGTTTATGATTTACAAAACAAAATGTAAGAGTAGTTTTTGTTTTTCTGCTCTCCTGAAAAATCACTAAAAATGAGATACGACCTTATGCCTGGAAGGCGGCGATATGGACCGAACAGATTAAAGCTAGAAATAATGCTCGAGATAACGTACATGTTAGCAATAGTTTTTTTAGGTCTATAAGTTTTTTACTAAAGAATCCTCGCGGTCTTGTAAAAGTTTGCGGTCTTATTTTTATGCTTAACAATAAAATCGTAAAATCATCTTAACAATACAGAGTAGGCTTCCATTCCATTTATTTTCCATTTCCAAAATTCTATTACTTTTAGTTTAAGCAATTTTTCAAAATTAAAACAAATTCTATCCTTGCTGACCCCTATTCCATAATAATTTATTTGTAACCAATTTTATTTATAGCAAAAGGGGACCCAAATTTTCGAAAACACACTATATTATTTAAACATTTTACTTCCATCTTTTAAGGCAATATAATATTACATTATTATGTATGTTTTTCGGACGTTCTATCGGTTAACTAAAGCGCAAAGAAGAAGGTCAAACGCGATATAAATATGAATTATGTGTCGTCACTTCCTTACTTTTTTCTTGTAAATATGTATGTGTATCTTAAAAATGATCTATGATATCATTTTTATATTGCACATGCCCGTTTACACGTTAACCGGCGTTATATTATTTTTTTTCGCCATCTTCAAGGGTTGAACGATTTTCAGGAGAAAAAAAGGTAAAGAAATCAATACCAGAAAATACACTTATGTAAATTTTTTATTGCTATTTGGCCGACAAGAAGTCCTGAATTTTTTTTTTATGTCGATGTTAAAAATATGTTTATGTTTGGAACATATTTTTCGTTCTAGGATTTCGAAGAAAAATCTTCGAACTCTTATGATTTTGTCATGCCTGTCCAAGGGCGGATACAGCCAGTTGAAAAGGGGGGAAGGCTGCCTCTAATCTCAGGAGGAATTTTGGGGGATTGTGTGTTTTGAATTGTATGTTTAACTAAAAAAGTTACCTATTGTAGGTCAAAGGGGGGGGGGGCTGCAGCCCCCACAGCCACGCCCCTGGACCCACCTATGTGCCTGTCTGTTTGTCTGTTCGTCTGTTACACTCTGTTACGACGCTGTAACAGGCGCTGGGAATTTTCAACAAAATTTACATTTAAAATTTTCAGAAAACATGAAAAACAGTAAAATACCAGATTTGAATGCTTAGAGTGAGAAGTAGGAGTGTGACGTCATGTTGCTATGGTAACGAACACACACTTGACGAATTAACTTCATATTATATATTGTGCAATAAGTGTGGGAAATTGTCGATTGCCCACGAAAGCAAAGAAGCGCACGAACGTAGTGAGTGCGCTCATTCGCTTGAGTGGGGCAATCGACAATTCCGCACGAGTTGCACATACTATTTTTTATTACGAATTTCACATACTTTGTTATATTATTATCACTATTTTTGACATTTTTATTACTTTTAGCGAATTTCCAAAACTGGAAATTCAGCTTTTACGCCAGGTGTCATGGTGCGACCTAAGCCCGAGACCATATCAGAAATATGTTTTGAGGTCCCTAGAATACGAAAATGATATTCACTAAAATTTATATATATATATATATATATATATATATATATATATATATATATATATATATATATATATATATATATATATATATATATATATATATATATATATATATATATATATATATATATATATATATGTATCCGCGCGATAACTCTCGAACGAAACGTTTAATGCTTATGAAATTTTGTGTGCGAATTCGATTTTCCAAATCGTTGGATGAGTTCGTTAGCCAGACACGTCGGATGCCCAGAAGTAGGTTTTCCGGGCGTTTTTTGTCAACAAAATGAGTTTTTTGCCAGAATTAAGCAATTTTTCAAATTTTTTTTTACACCAAGCCCTAGTAAAAGGTAAAATGCATAAAAAATGTTTTTATACCGTTGCTCTAAATTACTTACTTTTCGAGAAAAACTAGGAAATATGTCGTTCTCCATTTCACTCGCACTCGCATTCTTTTTTTTTCTGTCTCATTTTTTACGAGCTAAATTCGAAAAAAACCGCTTTTTAAGTAGCATGTCATGATTTTTTTAATCCAATTTAACGATTCGGCTATATTCTTTTTCTTTGTCAGTTAAATGTTTTTATAATGTATCTCTATTCCATTTTTTTTTAGATAAAAAATCACGGCGCAGTTTTTTATGTGATATGATCAGAATTTAGATGATGTTTACACCTTCCTAAAATTAATAAGAGCTTGCTACAATCGCATAAAAATTACGTTAAATCATATTCAAACAATAATATTTTTACGTAATTTTCTATCCAAATGACAATACTACGTTATAATTATATGTATAAACCCATCATTTTAGTGGTAAATAAATTTGCACATTCAGTTTTTTTTTCTTTTGACAACAAAACAAATAATTTTAAATTTTGACAAGTTGTATCATACATTTTTGAAAATATTAAATATTTATTTTTTTAAGGCAAAAATGTATTAAAGATCTGAAATTTGTTTAACAAAAACCATACATCTGCTCGTTTTACCTTAAAAATCTCGGAAAATAGAATATTTTTCAATAATTAACTCAGAAAAAGCATATATGAGGTAATTTTCATGATATTTTTTTGAAAATTTCAAAATAGTAGGGTTACAATGTTTTTTTTTTTTTAATTATTTTGTAGAATTTGGTAAACACACATCGTAAAAAGTACTCGCCTTGAAAAAATCAAACAAGTATTTAAAAAAAAAATACTATTTCTTAAAGAAAATATTAAAATTATGTACAAATGCCGTCCTGACCAACTGATATATTGGAACCGATTTTGAGCAGCTGGATTTACTACAGGCAAAAGCTCATAGTGAATACACACATTTTTTAACATCCTTTTGAATTTTGTAATTCAATCATTACAAATAAAATCTAAATAAAAAAAATCTCTATGACCTGTTTTTTCTCAATTTTCTAGCATCAAATCTAGCGATAATTAACTAGCGAGTGATTGTATTGACCACACATTTTAATGTAAAATATATTAATTTTAACCGGCTTCAAAATAACGTTTCGATTTTAACAATAAAAATATTTAAAAAAGTGTTTAAGTTCTGGCAAGATTGTCAAAAAGGGACTGAAATATTTAATGTGTTAAGTACTTACTAGACTTATAAACTTTCATTTTCGTATACGCTTTCGGCTTCGGATATTTAATTATTTCGGATATCGGTAGTTTTAGTTACGGTTACGAATATCCATAACATCCCTAATGTAAATGTTTGTCAATCCAACTTCATCGAGAGAAAGTTAATTAGGTATTTACGATTTTCGGAAGAACACGTATATAAATTTTATAAGTACGTATTATCATATAAACACATTTGGTTTGCAATTTTTTAATAATTAGTTTCTACGCTACTGAAATTATCTATTCATTTGAAAATTGGGATCCAGTGATGTACATTGACACTACAAAAGTGTGGGTGAAAAATTTCATTTTCACTTTTACTGAAATTATGTCATAAATTCATATTTTCAGAATTTATTCATTTGACAGAAAAATTTTAAATTATTAAAAAAGCCAAATAATTAATAACAATTAAAATAAAAAAAAAAAAAAACAGAAAACATTTATTTATATTTGCATTTTTATAAAAACATGTAGGTATTATATTTTATATGCACTTTAACTAAAATGTCAAATTTCACACGTTCTTAATTTTCAATTTCACTCATAATGTGCTTAAAAATCAAAACTTAAAGTTTATAACATTCACAATCCGTGTAGAGTGTCCATACGTCTTGGTTTTCCCGGATTTGTCACGGTTCTAGCTCCGTTGCTCCGGTGTCCCGACAGACTTTTTCAAGACGTCGGTCGATTTGTTTCGGTTTTTCAAACTACTAATTTTTATTTTCATCATCTAATAAGTACACAATTTTTCATTTTAAATCATGAATAGTTCAGTATCATATTAAAAGATCAACAGTAGATTCATTTACAACCAAACCTAAAAATATTTAAAAAAAATTAATTACTAATTAAATTTTCCAAGTTTTTTCGATTTTACCTTAAACACGAACTTCCAAAAAAACATTTTCTTTTCTTAACTTTCCATCATATATGTATCTACATAAATAAATTGTAATATTATTTTGCTTGCTTTTATGATACTGTAGGTACTGAAGTTATTGAACAATTAAAAATTAAAATGACTGGAATTTTATTCGAACTTTTAAATAAAGTAGTTAACTAACGCGCTAGATAGATAACGCCACAATACAGAAATTGCCAACATTTAAATGTTCATGTTTCACATTAATACAAAATAAAATACATTAATACAAAATAAAATTGTCTAAGAAGCTCACTTTCATAAGAAATTTTATAAAAATTTAAAAAATATATATTTCCTAGAACAGGGGGCGATTTATTTTAAAAAAAAATTAATATTTTAAATAAAGAGCCATTAATAGGTAATCTATACATATAATACAAATGTAACGAGATCGTTTCTGTATAGGGAATATTTTTTAAAAATTGTGCAGATACTGTAAATAGTTATCGAAGCGATTTTTTAAATTTTTGTCTGTCTGTCTGTCTGTCTGTCTGTTCGTCTGTTCACGCATCACACAAAAACTACTGGATGGATTTTAATGAAATTTGGTGTGCCGACAACTTATTACCCGGATCAACATCTAAGATACTTTCTACTTCGAGAAAATGTCTCATTCCCACGGGAAAATGGAAAAACCATGTTGAGCATGTGCATACAGTACGCAAAAACTATTGAACGGATTTTGATGCAATTTGGTGTGGTGATAACTTATTACCTGAGTCCGCATCTCAGATACTTTTTATTTCGGGAAAGTGGCTCATTCCCACAGGAAAATAAAAAAACTTTTTGAGCATGTGCACATATTACGCGAAAACTATTGAACGGATTTTTATGAAATCTGGTGTAGTGATAACTTATTACCTGCGTCAACATTTAGGATACTTTTTATTACGGGAAAATATTTCCTTCCTTCAGGAAAATTCAAAAATTATTTTGCTTATGTGCATGTATACTTAAAACTATTGTTCTATGCGAATGCTTTATAATTACTATACTTATATACTTGTCATTTATTACATTAAATTTACCATAATACAAAATTTCTGGAGACTAACTCTATTTTAAATTAATTTAGAAATTTCGAAAATTTAAGTGCCTATATATCCGAAAAATTCATTTTGGATGAAACTTGTTATATTTATAGGATAGATACTAGTTTGGGATGCAAATATAATAAAACAATAAAACGTTGGAAGTCCAAAAATTTTGTATGAGTTCTCCAGTCAGACACGTCCAATTCCAAAAACCTCAAAAAAATGAGTTTTTTTCCAAACAATTTGCCAAAATTTAAAAGTTTTTCCAATTTTTTTTACATTGTGGTAAAGAACCAAGAAAATCACAGAAAATACATTTTGAACCATTATTCTAGGTAAGCGGGTTTTCGAAAAAAAGTAACTTTTATGATTGGAAATTCGCTATGTTATGCAGATGCTGCGACAGGGGTATTTAAAATAATATTTTTAAGTGTTCGTCTTTTTTTCTGAATTAATTATCGTTTAAATTACTTTGTTGGTGGTTTCTATAGAAATAATTATGAAATATTTATTAAATGAAAAATTAAGAGGCGGCTTTGCATGTTTTGATTAAATTTTGCGTGTTTTATTGTCAATTTACGTGTGGAAAGTTACTTTCCACACGCAAAAAGTATGCGAAAAAAGTACAGTGGGCAAACAGCTATTTTGCGTACAGAAATGTGTGCGCTAAGTTTGTACTTCTCCCGCATGAGTAATAAAAAATGTATTTCTTTACCGTATAGAAGGTAATAGAACATTCTGGTAATTTCCAAAATAAAAATATAATCTCTTGTAACAAAAAAAAATTAAGGATAATTATTATTATTACAAATTTTGTCGTCGAACTATTAACAAAACTACATTTAGCTTCATCAACGCAAATCTTATAACAATAATTGGTTTAACTATTTGTAATTGACTTTTATATCGTTATTTGTTTTATTTTGTTGAAAGTTATTATTAATTAATAAACGAATTTTATTTAGGGTAAGTACGGGAGAGATGCCGCGTCGGGAGTGATGCCGCGTCGGGAGTGATGCCGCAGTAGCCATAGTTCGTCGGTTGATTGACAGATAGCGCTATTGATGGATTATATGTTTAAAATAAGTTACTTATTTAAGCTGTATATGGTAATATTTATGATTAGTCCATCAGTTTAGTAATTATCCAACTTTTTATTATTGAAAAGTACGTTTTTTAACATAATATTTTATCAGCCATTTAATTCATTAGAATTTAAGAATGTAGGTATATTTCATTGTTTTAATGAAAATGAGTTTTGTTATTAATTTAGGTATATTTTAAAAGTACTGTATAAAATTTTAGGTTGAAATTCCGCACTATGCTTGCTATAGCAACATGCGGCATCTATCCCAACAAAAAGGAGAGACGCCTCATTTAAAGTTGGTATAGATGCCGCATCATATTACATGTTAAAAACATAGACCTATATACCTTAATTATGCAATTTTTTTTTTGGACTGTAAATTATGCCACGTAAATATAAAAGATCCATTAATGGATCAGGAAGAGCCCTCATATTAGTGAAGATAACGAAAATAATGATGACTGCCTGTGTATTGAATGTTTTGAAAGGTACTCAGAAACAAATAAAAATTTGACTGGTTAAGATGCATTAAGTGCCAAAAATGGTTACATATGGCATGCATCATGTATGGAGATGTGTGTAAAATGCAAAATTTTTAATATGAACTATGCCGCGTCTCACCTTTTTGATGCGGCATCTCTCCCATAGGTGTGGGAGAGACGCCGCTTTGCAGGCTCTACAAAAATGTTAATTATGAATCCTTTATGACTCAAAATTTACAATTATTTATAAATAATTGTAAAGAACAATGTTTAGATTTATTGTGTACCAAATTTCAAATCAATTAAATGCTTACTTTAAGAATTATCAAGTGTTTTCAAAATGTGCGGCATCTCTCCCGCATTCACCCTAATTAAATACGCGAGTGTATTTGTTTACGACTGATAACCAAGTCCAGTAATTGTTATTACCAACCGAAAAAGAACCTTCGACCATCAAAAAGGGACAAAAGGCATAACATCGCGAAGGCGTAGAAAACCTTCAGCCGTGATCAGAAAATTCTTGGATTTTCTTTCGAGCACAAGGGCGGCCTATTAACTCCTCTATTTGAAAGCCTCTTGTCTAATAATAATAAATGATTATTTTAAATGGTTTGGTATAATAGGATATTAAGAACACTATTGACAAATTAAATAAGTTGAAGGATATAATTATATACCCAATTTAAAATACAACTGAGCATGAGTCATCTTTAAAGAATTAAATGATTCTTTTATTCGAAACAAATCAATCTTTTATTCTTTTCTAAAAACAAACTGCAAATTTAAAATTTACGCAAATGTAATAATGAAAGAGATAAAGCCAAGAAAACGGGAATTCTTCAAATTTATAAGTGATGAACCATTGTTAAACTTAAGTGAAATGATCCATAATATAAAAGTCTTCAGTGCAACCAAGTCATCAATAATAATAATAATAATAATAATTTTAATTTTAGGGTAATTGTCATGGTCACTTAATTACAATTGATTTGAAATTGGGACAGAACATAACCGGCGCCCGGGGCACGACACTTTATTGGCGGCCCTGTAGAAAAAAATGTTGCTTTTTTTCTCACAAAAAACAAATGACGAGCAAAAAAAAAACCTCATACCTAATTTTTTTGACGCCCCTCAAAACTGCCGCCTTTGGGCACATTTGGCGCCCCTCTGCGAGTAGCGCCCGGTGCATGATAGACCCCCTTGCACCCCCCTCGCTACTTAAATTAAATCGAATACGATTTGAACTTTTAAACAAAGGAAATCAAACAACAATAAATGCATAAAATTTTTTTTTTACAAGATAAAGTAGTTGGTCACTTACATTACTCAAAAAGGAATGCAAATTTTCATCTTTTATACAATTAAAATTTTCTGCTCTGTTTTGATAACAAACAGCTTGATTTAAATAAATTTAAACAAATAATGTTTCAATAAATTATTTTAATAAAAAATTTCACGAAATATTATATATTTTTGATAAAAATGTAACTTTTAGTCGGTCACTTACATTACAGTCACTTTAAAACAAGTTTTATTAAAAAGTAAGTAGTTTGTTTGATTTTTTGGAAAATATGATAGATAACAAAGATAAAAATTTATTTTTAGTAATTAAAAAAACTTCTGTCGGTTTTGATAGCCTCCATTAGGTACTCGGATTCGTAGCTTGACAAAAAATCAAAATAATACTTAAAACCAATATAATAATTATTTCAACAGAAAGAAAAAAGTAAATTTAGCTGTATTTTAATATTCACTTGACAAAAATCACACGTTACGGTATTTTTTTTTTTTTATTAAGTAAAAAATTTTTAAGCTAAATTGACAGAATAAAAACAATTACTGACAAAAAATAAAATAAAAAAACCTTGTAATAAGTTATTTAGTCCTTTGTGTATCAAGTAGGCATGATATTAAGTAATTATTTCCATTTTTTATTTTAATTTTTACTAAAATTCCATCATTTCATGGAATTGCCCTTTAGTCTGTTCTTTATTTTACTTAAAAATATATCTAGGAAAAACCTACACAGCTAAATAAAAATAAAATAATAGAGAAACAAAACAATATCAATATTTAACTAGCAGGTAATTTATATTTAAACAACATATTCCAGGTTATTCCCTCAACAGCAGCGTATAACCAGGACGTTGAAATATATACATAAATAACAATAGAAAACAATACTTTAACCCAACACAGCCCACATACATTCATAAATAATTTAACATTATATTATTATGTTGTTGGTTGGTTAGTATAAAGAAATGTCTGTTGTATTTTGTGACTTATTATACAATATCACATAAATAACAGTATCCTGTTGCCACCGCCACCACCACCAACCATCTCTCCCGATTACGGTTACGATAGGAAATTTATTTCGGGTAACATTAGCTACAAATCAACAGAGAAAATGATACAATAACATAATTGTAATAAACTATTATTAATACGCTTGGATGATAAAGTCTTATTCCTATTATACTACGTTGTCAATAATATGCACGATTTATCTGTGATGATTTGTGGAAAATGGAATTTCCCGTTTTTAAAAGTTGGTATAAGAGTTTTTTTAGATTGTAGGAGAATAAAGAAATGCTGAATTACTTGATTATTATGAAAACTCTTGACTGTTTTTGTAAGTAAGTGCTTAACTATGGTGAAATAATAAAAGCAAAGCAAAACCAAGGACTTTGAAGATGTTTTAATTTATTTTTAATTATATGATGTGCCCCATAAGTGTAAGATGTGACTTGTAATATAAATATAATACCCCTGTCGCAGCATCTGCATAACATAGCAAATTTCCAAATATTGGGCCACTGGCGGTACACATCTAAGACTTGTATCCGTTTAAAATAGTTTAACTTTCTAACAATGAAACAATTTTCAAAATCAGTTCACTAGTCAATTTTTGGCGCTTTTGGATCCTCAGGACTTGAACGGATTTCATATAGTGTAGCATAAGAATTATATCGAGTAAACAATATATTATTACATTACGTAACTATAATTTTCGATTTTTTTCTAGGTATGCAAATATATATAAATTATATTTTCTCTCTAAAGGAGCACATCATACAAAAATTTCCTTTCCATAACGTATTCTTAAAAAATCTGGTTTATTTTAATTTAAAAGATGAGATAGAACTATTGTTATTATAACACATACATACATATTGAATAACTAACTAGCACTTGTTTTATCTAGAAAAGAATTGCTAAAACGATGAAGCATTTATTGTAAAAAAAATTCAACAAATATCTTAATTTTTCTCAAAAACTAGTTCACTTAGAACAATATTTTAAAAGCTTGTCTTATGCAATTTTTTACGCTCTTTTCGATGGTGTAAAAAAAAATTTAAAAAATTTTGACTTCTGGCCAAATTTTGCAAAAAACCACTAAAAATGGCCAAAAAACCTACTTCTGGGCATTCGATGTGTCTGGCTAACGAACTTAGCCGAGCGAATCCGGATTCCAGCTCGCATACCAAATTTCATAAGCATTAAACGTTTCGTTCGAGAGTTATCGCGTACACACATAAATACATATATATATATATATATATATATATATATATATATATATATATATATATATATATATATATATATATATATATATATATATATATATATATATATATATATATATATATATATATATATATATATAAATTTTAGTGAAGTAGATTTTCGGATTCTAGAGGCTCCAAAACAAATTTCTACCATAGTCCCGGACTTAGGTCTTACCATAAGAGCTGCTGTAATAGCTGAATTTCCAGAATGGAAATTCGCTAAAAATTACATTGTACATTTGAAAGGAATGGTAATCAAATAGTGTGTATTATCGAAAATTCGATTTAATAATAAATTAAATTTAATAAATAGGTTCGGTAATAGGGTATTTGACAGTAGTTGTAGAAAGATATATTTTAACTTATAAGTGATTACTTTAGTGATAAGAGTACCTACTGAATATTGTCCTTTTAAAAACAATATCACTCGAAAAAATAAAAATTGTAATTAAATAAAATTACAGAATTTATGTTAATGATGACGTAATCAGAAATAACAATAAGAAATAGCTTATATTATCACAGACAATATAATCATTATTTTTTTGATATATCAAATTTGGTTAAAAGATTAAACGTAGAATTTCTCTTCTTTTTACGTTATTAATCATTTTATTATTGTAAAAGAATAAAAAAATAACAATATAAACTTGCACTTGTAGTGTCGTTCATGTCGTGTCGCTTAGGTGTACAAATGATGTGTCTTAAGTCAAATGTCGGTGTCGTTCATGTCGTATCTTACGTGTCGTATTTCCTAGATGTGCAGCCGGGCTAAGAGTGACAAGATAGTTGACGAAGATTTTGTAAATACAAAAAAACGTACCTTTCTGGTTGAGAAGGAAAAGAATATGTAGGTATGACGGAATACGTTCTCTCTCAGTCGTCTGTATTAATTACGTCATTTGTACCTATATGTATACTAATACAGCGTTTATAATAATTAGATGTTTTGCCATGGGCATACCTAATCCAGTAATTTTTTTTTCACAAGCACTCGATAATATTTGAAATTGAAAAATTGTAACTGCTTCTCGCATTATAGAGAGTACATATACATAAGTGGTTGAATGTTGTCTGTGTCGGGCGCCTGTCGAGCAAAGGACCGGTGGTGTAATAAATAGCACACCTGGTTAGTTACCAGGAGATCCTGGGTTCGATTCCCGGCCGATCCAGATAATTTTTTCAATCACTTTGTGATTTTTAATTTACATAATCCAGTAAATTAAATTATACCAATTAATACTCATTCAAATAATCGAGTACTTAGATATACCGAAATAGTACATGTAAACATACAATTTAAATTTGTATATTTAATTATTCCTTTCGGTACTACTATGTACGTTAATTGTACTATGAAATTTTTTTAAAATTTATAATTCAGCATATTGTTATAGAATGTATCAGAAAAATAACCATAAAAAATCTGGTGTAACGTAAAAACCCCCATAGCGTAATGGGATCGTATATTGGAACAGTTTTGACAATTATATGTTAATGAAGTTATTTTTGAAAGAAACCTCTGATAAGAAAAATTATTATTAATAAAATGATTATTTTTCAATTTAAATTCACCTCGCATTAATGTTTCCTCACTTAATTTAAGAAATACATACATACATACATATATATATATATATATATATATATATATATATATATATATATATATATATATATATATATATATATATATATAATTATATACATACTGATTATATATATAAATAATTACTATACATAATCAGTGCTGTTCACTTTGTAGATATCAAACTGAACTATAGTTGAGTATAGGTACGTCAAAAGATGGCATGATTTTTTAAAGGTGTTAATATATTCTGCCCGTTTTTTTTATACGTGTCAACATTTTTTAAAAGAAAACATTAATAAATCAAAATTTTTGGGTTATATTTTCTTAAAAAAATATTCATTGGATTAAAAAAACTTGGTTTCGTGTTTATTAAGAAAAAAAAATGGGTGTTTAATTTATTTATTAATTTTTATAAGCAAGTTTAATGACACACCTAAAAATAGTGTTCCGGTATGGGGGCCTTTACGTTATATATATATAATTGACAATCATTTAAAAGAAGGATTATAATAGCAGCCAGGACGAGTTATTCCCCGACCTCATTTATATTAATCAAACGAGATCTTTTTTTTTTTCATTGTAATAAAATTTAAAAAAATATTCTAATTAATGATTAAATAAAAGATTCTTTGTTTTTGTTGAAAAAAAAATTGTCTTTATTTAATTTTCACGTTTCACTACATATAAAAGAATTAAATATTTTCACTTTAATTAAATTTTCGTCTAACCATTTTCAATGTCGATAAACACAGTAAACGGGCCGGGCGCGTGTAGAAAGAGCACAAAAGTATGGAACAAACAAATATTAGTGTGAACAAGCACAGCAAGCTATGTAAAATTGTAAACAAGGGAAAAAATTCTTTTGTTTATTACAAATGAATACATATTATGTATTATTTATTTGTCGTTTCTCTCTTTCTCTCAATCAATTAATCAAAAAATTATTTACGTAAAAATATGGTTTGAATATTGAATGTGAGTTAAAATGAAACAAGGAGAAGAGATATTTCCGTTTTTGTTAGTCCATACATTTTTGTAATACAATTTATTATATTATAAATGAAAAATTTTAAAACGTTCTATTTATATATACTTGCGTAGTGAGAAAGCCATAAAATTTTTTTTGTTTTAACTTTTTCAGCATTCAAAAAATTAATTAACAGACTTGAAAATTTTTAATGTAACAAATTTCGATTGATTCGTTAAGAAGCCAATGAAAAAATATTATAGTAAATAATTAGGTAGATTAATTAAATTATGTGATTCCGTAGAAACTTTCTATATTACTTTAAAAAAAAAATAATTTTTTTTTCTGATATTGTAACCTTTTAACTGTTTATTTTTCCCTAATTTCTTTTAATATTTGTTTTAAATTGTGTTAAACTAAGACTCTTCCCCTCAATTAACCGTTGTAACTTCCCCCATTCAATCACTTTTTCGAGTTTTGTGCTAGACCACTCGTTATAAGACTATGCTGAAACTGTCAAAATTATAAATTGAGTATAGGAATGCAACGTTAAAGTGAAATAGCCTTATAAGGAGTAATCGAGCAGCAAAATTAAGTGCGCGGTAATGAGGGCACTCAAATTCCGAGAAAAATTTCCCCTGCCTCCCATAGACTAATCTTATAACGGCCATTCGACTGTAGTGTTGTTTTCTAATCACAGTTTTGTAATTTTTTCGAGGAATATTTAGTGACCTTTGTGGAAGACAGTTTGGAAAACACTGTTATTATATACTATTGAATTTGTGTTTTAATATACAGTCTGTTTCAGAGAAGTAAGAACATACAAAATTTAATATGGGAAAAAATTGTTGAGATCAGAGCAGGCCTGTTTTTATGGGTACGATTTTTATATAGTATCTATAGTTACCTATTAATATCTTTCTTTAATTGCAAAAAACTAAATCTGGAACAGGTGTCGAATTTTCTGCTAAGCAATGCTATCTGTTAATAAATATTTCAATATTAGAGTAAAGGGTCCCATACACGATTAGATCTGTATCGCTACATGTTACAGGTATCAGTATCATGATACAGATCTCGTCGTTGTGTGACTGTCTTGGTATCACTGTATCGGTATCAGCAAGTATCAGCTGATCGTGCTTGTCTCAAGTATCGTGGTAACTATGGTTGCATTTTTATTTTGACAGTTAATAAAGTAAATAATTGTTATTTATTTGAATAATCATGTCTGCAGATAGAGATTTTTGGGAAGATTTTATTAATATGTATAAATTATACCCATGTCTACGGGATTCAAAATGTAAAGATGTTTGTATTGCAATTGCTAATAGCACAGGTGCCACAGGTAGTAGATCGCACATTTCTTTATTAATAAAAATTTTTATCTGTACTGAGGTTTTACGATTCAGTCTCAGGGTGTGTGTGCTAAATAAACATGATACAAATCTCAGATATATGTATCGCTATTTGTATCGATACAGATCTCACCGTGTATGGGGACCTTAAGATTTATTTATAGCTATCTCAATAAATTTACTACTATTGGCTTTTAATTACTTTTACATAGATATTATTTTGACGCAATATTATTTAAAATTTTACTAAATATTTAATAATAATAAAGGAAAGCACCCCTAGATCATAACAAATTTCCCCTGTGTTAAATTTTATATGTTCTTAGTTGCTTGAAACACCCTGTATAGTGTGTATGTATATAATGTTTAATTATATGTTGTTTCTTTTTTCGGCGAACAATACAAATGAAATTAAGAAAATGTGTTCTCATGAGTGTCAAAGTTCTTTTTTTTTAATCAATTGCCTTAGAAACGAAGAATGTAAACAATTTGCAAATTAACAAAATATTAGCAATCTCCAATACACAATTACTAATGTTTTCAGTTTGATAACATTAAATACAATTCAAATAACTGGAAATATAGGAAAATAATTAAATTAAAGTATAGTACTGCGTACAAAAACGTACTGTCTTGAGTAACAACTAACAACAACTAGCAGTTACAATAGTTCTTGCTCCCAAAATAATATTTATCTTAACAAAAGTTGATATATTTTAAACAAAATGACCATTAAAATGTTTCGGGGTTCTTCCTGTTTGTAATGAGAATTTATGATAGCAGAGATCAAAGAGATAGTCTGGTCGAATAATCTGTCCTTTTAATTAGAAATAAGAAATTTCTAAATTTCATTATTTATATCTAATTGCGAAATGCCAATTTATAAAAAAAATATTTTTATAAAATTACTCTCGAAAGCTGAGGAGTTAATTTGGATTGCATTCTGTTAACCAGTTTCTTATATGGATACGTGTATAAATAGATGTGAAATATCTACATAATATATCTGTCTATATTTATATAAACGAAAAGGTTAGGGTAGGCTTGTAACAATTATTCGGTGACTATTCGGTCGCACGTCTAATAACTATTGGATTTATATGTTAGTAATATGAAACAAAAGAACTCAGAATTTCAAAGATTGGCTGGTAATGGGTATATCAACTTAATAAATCTCTAACACTGACTGACTGACAGACAACGCACAGACTAAACCGTTGAATTTAGAGGCCTGAAATTTTGTACGAGAGTTCTTTATGTAACATAGGTAAGCACTAAGGAAGGATTCATCCCCTAAGTGGGTTAAATTAGGTAAGAAAATTTGTATGGAAATTAATCATTTTTGAAGTTAGACACATTTACTCCTAAAAATATGTTACTATGGCTATTAAAGTAAATAATATCTTATTCAATAAATCGTGGAAATTAATATTTAGCCTTTTGAAAAACATTGAAAGTGAGTAGAAAGCACCTAATAAATAGATGTTGCCGATGGGAAATTCCATCGGGTATACGGCTAGTACGGAAGTAATTGACATCTAATCTATTTTTGTACAAATATTTTTTATTGTTTTTAAACCCAAAAAGCGGTTTAATTTACTCATGGTTCCTTTCTTCCATAATATATTTTTCTCTAGTTTGCTATTTTGCTTTTTTGATCTTAAGTATATTGTATATATAGGCAGGGCTGGGAAAAATGGTTCATAGAAACTATTTAAAATAGAAAATGGAAAATTATTTCTAAAAATGCATTTAAAATACAAAAAGGAAAATGGTTTTGCTGAACATATTTAAAATAGAAAATGGAAAATAGCTATTTTAAATCGACTATAAAATGCAAAATGCTTTTTTTTCTTTAAATTTATTTTATACATTTTTTAACATTATTTATATTGGTAATTATGCACTTACGATGTGCATTAGAAATGTATATTTTTTTTAATTTTAAATCAAACTAGAGATAAAAATAACAGATTCTACGTTTTTATTTTTTTGCGGACTCCTCGATAAATAATTAAAATATTGATTTAAAATTATCGTCTGATTCAATATTATTTCAGCCATTTTTCATATATGTGTGAGCGTTCTATGTATGTGCAGTAGTGTTACTACATGCATACTCTTTCCTTATTGGTTTTCTAATGGCGGTATGTTTTTAAAATAATTCGCGCGCGGAAGTTTAAAATGCATAACATTTGACAAAACACTGAATTAGATTCTAATATTCCACAAATATGTAGCTGCTGCAAATAAAAGTATATTTTAACATTTTATCAAAAAGTTTTGTAATATTTTTCTTTTAATTTTGGAAAATTCTGATTTTTTAAATTTTATAGATGGTATAGAAACTCTAGAAAATTTTGTTACAAATTTATTAACGTACGCATATCAAATATAAAGAAACGACAGGTTAACAATGAACCAGTTTGTTTGTAATGTTCAGTAAAACGTTATTAAATTTTAAAATGGTCTATTTAATTGTTGATTGTTTAACATTCAAATTTTTTGTGACGGTCATATAAATTCTAGAAAAATCCATCTGACGTTTAAGAACAATATAAATGACCAGCAAGCCAACAATTAATCAGTCTGTTTGTAGAGTCCAGTGCATTCAGACTTTAATATTTCTGGGCATTTATTGGCAATTATAGATCATTTACGATTATAAATATTGTTGGGATAATGGTTAGCTCGGGTAACTCGTTTAATTTATGAGAGGGTTGTAGTATTTATTTTATTTTGGGATAGTGCCGCGTTTAATTTTGAGACCGTGAAAAATTTTTTAATTCGGCATGGTGTACTTTTAGGCGAATGTTACTGTCCGACTTGTAAAATGAAATGTGTACTCGATTCAAATCTAAATTTTCGTTGTTTTAGAACTTTTAAGCGTACACCAAAAAATACATCTCAACGATGTAGGTTTTTTCAAAGTGGTAGGTTTAATACATTTATTGAAAATTCTCATTTAGACCTAATTACAATTTGGCGGCTCACAACCGCTTTACTTTTCATGAAACCACCTCGTCAAGATTTCATTTGTCGAAATTTAAAAATTTCACAACATACAATGGTCAGTTGGTATTCCTATTGTCGCGAAGTTTTTATTTTTTCACTTATAAATAATAGCAGTAAAATCGGTGGTTCAGGAAAAATTGTAGAAATTGACGAGGCGAAGTTCGGGCGCCGAAAATATCACCGTGGTCGAATTATTAAGGGACAGTGGGTTTTTGGGGGTATAGAAAGAGGGAATGGTCGTACTTTTTTGGTACCTGTAGCAGAAAGGAATTTTGCCACTTTGTTGCAAGTTATCAGAGAGTACATAGAACCAGATACAACGATTATATCAGATTGTTGGAAAGCTTATCATAGCTTAAGTACGGAAGGTTTCGAACATCTTACCGTAAATCATAGTTATAACTTCGTCGATCCAGTATCAGGTGCGCATACAAATACCATCGAAAGAGTGTGGCGAGAAGTTCGCGCAAATATTCCGCGGTATGGAGGTAAATCGGTACATTTTACTGGATATTTAGCTGAGTACTTATTTAAGCGTAAATATCCAGATTTAGAGTCCCGCTTACATGCATTTTATGTTGCAGTAGGGCAATTATATTCACCTTCACAGTGAATAATCATTAGGATAACGAGTACACTTGAACAAAACTCTTCAGGACGGGGCTGGTTTAGGGAGGTAAACGATACAGGATAACAAAAATTCTGTCTTCTCAGAGCAAAATTTGTTTGCTTATTAAACTGCATATAACCACACCAGTTAATGCAGGTGAAAGCAAACAAGGACATTCCTCAAATTTTTATATTACTAAATACCAAATGATACCAACAAAATTGGTAAAATATAAAATAAAATCAGTCCCATTTATAGTTCTTTCACACTTTATAAATAAGTATTTGTAATTTAAGAGTGCTCTAGCTAGGACAGATTTATAAATTTTCTTTTGAAAACACAATTAAAATTAATATGAATTTTATTAACAATTAATTTAGTTATTTTTAATTAGGGTAAGTTTAACTACTAATTTAAAACAAAACAAAATCTATTTAAATCACGTATTGTTAGCTAAAAAATACAAAAGGAACAACTAACAACAACAACATTAGCAACACTAACAACAACAACAAATTATATATTTGTCAATTTTAAATTTTCGCGCGCCAATGATTTTAAAAACATACCGCCATTAAAAAACCAATAAAGAAAGAGTATGCATGTAGTAACACTACTACACATACATAGAACGCTCACACATATATGAAAAATGTCTGAAATAATATTGAATCAGACGACAATTTTAAATCAATATTTTAATTATTTGTCAAGGAGTCCGCAAAAAAATAAAAACATAGAATCTGTTATTTTTGTCTCTAGTTTCATTTAAAATTTAAAAAAATATACATTTCTAATGCACATCGTAAGTGCATAATTACCTTTATATTAATAGCAAAAAATGTTAAGAAAATGTCAAACCTACTAAAATTAAATAAGGGCAGTCTTCTGAGAAAATTTTATGAAGTTTTCATGACATGCAAAAAACCAATTTAACTTTTGAAATATTTACTCAAAAATATTGTAAAATTTAATTCAGCCTTGACATATTCAAACCTTGACCACGCTACGACTGGCGACTTCTAAATTATGAAAATCATATATTCGAAATACGAAAACATTTCTTATCGACTTGTCTTAAAGATAATAGCACACAACTTGAGTTACAAAAGTTTGACTTAAGAGAACTGCAGCTCTAATAACAAATTTAACATAAGTGACATTGCAACTCGTGTGTTATGAAAAATTTGAGTCAATTGAGTCAACTTACATTTAACTTACAATTTGTTAGACTGCGTTCAATTCGAGTTCTATGACTAATATGCGTCATAAGTGTCATACATATGTATGTACATTAAATTTGAGTAGGTACACATGCATTTTCATTTTAAATGTAAAATGGATTCAAATTTTCATTTTAAATACAAAATGGAAAATGGTTTGACCGACCTTATTTCAAATAGAAAATGCAAAATGCCATTTTGTATTTTAAATACATATTTAAAATGAAATCATTTTAAATAGTTCCCAGCCCTGCATATAGGTATAGCTTGTTTATTATGTTTGGAATATACACATCATATTTCCTTCTCTGTTTTGCACATTTTTTCTATTCTTAATATAATTTGTTTATTTTGTTTCAAATATATGAACACCATATTTCTTTCTCTGTTGTGCACATTTTTTCTATTCTGCAAAACAGAGAAGGAAATATGGAGTTCATATTCCAAACAAAATAAACAAACTATAGTTACAATAATAATATGTATAGGTTAAATCTTCGTCTTTCCAACTTTTTTTCTAGAACAAATGTCACACATCATTATTTTTATACCTATTTTTATACTGCTACAATTACATAATAATATATTTCATGGATATGAGTACAAGATAGAGAAAGTGGTGAAGAGCTAAAATTAGGAAATACACGTCTGCAACCTACGGGAAACCAATCCGAGTCTCAAATAGGTAAAATTACATAATAATTTGGGATTTTATTCGCTTCCAAAAATAAGCCAACAATTTTAACCTCTTTAATTTACATTGTGTGGTATATTCGCTGATTGTATATCTCGAAAACTAGACATGTTCAAAAATTCCAGTTAAGTTTTAAACCGATTACCTACTGAATCACCCTATATTTAACATCAAATTACACCATTAGTTTGTACGAAAATGTTAAAAATACACCCAAAAGATTTCTTAACTTCTGTTTGTTGTGTTTTTTTTCTTCTTGTTTTTACTTGGAAGTTACAATAAAGATAAGAAAATGTGAATGTTTTTCGTTGTTATCTTGAACGTAACGGTAGAGATTTTTTAATACGTCTACCATAATATATCTTAGTGATTGGTGAGCAATTGTTTTTTGTTCGTAAACTATTCTTAATTTTGTAAAACAATGTATCTATATGTTCAACCAGAGGGGCGATAAAAGTATACATAACTCACACGGGTAAGTGTTTAATAATGAATTTAAATCTTCTGTAATTGACAATATTTAGATCAGATATTATTTTATGTTATGTATTCCAACGGCTGTTTGATAAAATGATTTTTTATAGTAAAATTTATTTATTGACGCGGATGTACGAGGTTCTCATAAATTTTTAGTTAGCAATGGAAAAAGATGATATCTTGGCGGTGGTGTATATAAATTTTTTAAAGCTAAACGTTGTTTATGAAACTGCTAACTTTCTTGTATGTATTTCACTTTTGCTTATACAAGTTACATATAATATAATATATCTACACTAGTATTTACCAGCGGCTTCGTCTGCGTGGTATTTGAAATTATGACATCAAATTAATGCCTCTAAATATATCGTGCCACTATTGAGGGCTATTATTTTTTTTGGCAATTTTCCCACAAAAATAAAATGTTTTCTCGGGGTAAAAATTATCCTGTGTTCTTTTTTGTCTTTTTTGTTTACAATGTACAAAGTTAATTATGTGTTTATTAAAAACAAACTCCCATAATTTCATTATTTCGTTTTATATACATTTTTCCTCGGGATTGAGGTATTTTCCCGGGGTAAAAAGTAACCTATGTTTGCCTCCGTTCTTTCTATTAGCAACACATATACTAAATTTGAACGAAATAAACGATTTTCCACGAGACTCAAATGTTTTCCCAAGGTAAAAAGTAGTCTGGTTTTTTTTTCGTCCCCTCTGATTATAACATATCAAGTTTGAAACCAATCATCTGTTTTTTAATAGTAACTTGTCATAATTGAATACATTTTCTCTTGAGAATGAAATATTTTCTCGGGTTAAAAGGTGGCTTATAACCGTCTCTACTTCCAAGCTATGTCTGTGCAAAATTTCAAGTCGATTGGTTAAGCCGTTGAGGCGTGAAGGCAAGTCAAACAAACAAACAAACTCACTTTCGCATTTATAATATTAGCTAGGATATTTAAAGGTCTACTTAAAAAATTAAGGTTATTTTATACAAAATAGCTTTAAGCACAAATAATTGACTTATGTGTTGTATACGTTGAATAAAATAAGATGCATTTTCACAAACAATTTCAACAGTAGTCGTAGACAGAGTAAGTATAGTTACTTTTATTGTTTATCTTTGATGTATTTATATTTTATATAACAATATATTGATATCTATTAGTCGTCCAGACCTTACCCAACATATACCGTCAGGCTCATCAAAGCATTTCCGATCCGAGTACCGACAACGAACCGAGAGAACTGATGAGAAAGTAATGCGTTAAATTTACAATGGAATAGAAACACATATGCACTTGCTTAGTTGCTTGTTATTACATATTTGAAGACCGTCCGGCACAAAGGCTGAAAGTACCAATTTGAATATTGTCGGGAAATCAATAAAACTAAATGAAATGTGAAAAAATTTATCGAAAAGGAAAACAAAAATTTGGATTTATTCTTAACAAATTGTATAAAAAATTACAATGATACAGTGTAATATCATTAATTCAAAGGATTTATTACACAGAGGCCTGTGTACTTACATGAAATGCAATTTTTATATGACTATAACTATTGAAGTAACAAACTTAGGACATGCAGATTTTAACACGTTATTGGTGATGGTACTTACAACATTTTCGAATAATAAACGCAATTTTGTAAATTATGGCACTTACAGCCTTTGTGCCGGACAGTCTTCATTTTGCTTTGCGATAGATCATAGTTGTTCTATGTTCGTTGCATTAAATTGCATTCGAAATGCTTTGCTGAGCCGCACCGTAGGTATATGTGCACTCAGACGACTAATATTGATGTTGAAAGCATATGCATGTAATGTGTCTAACATTTTGCATCGAGGAAACATCGAGCTTACTGCCAACTAACCTTTATTATTCATTGCTTACTCTAATAATATGTGATGAATGGGATGGGATGAATTAAAAATCCGAATTTTTTAAATAATCGGTAACATTTGATTATAGAAATAATTCGAATTATGTCATTCAGATGCAGTAATACGATACAGAATTATGGGTCTTTGTTGTCAGGCCGGTACGAGAAAACACAAGCCCTCGGGTATGGCAAAAAATTTTTCAAATATTTTTCTCTAAAAATACAGTTGGTGGACAAAAAAAAACGCTTTTTAACTTTCTGCGGTCCCTCTTTTTAGACTCGTGGCCTGAGGTAATTATCCGCCCCCACCCTACGCTCATCTACCCCCAGCGACATTGCCTGTTGTATAAGAATGAATTATGTTTTTTTTCAAACTGGTACAATTTTTTTAGGTATAAAATGAAGGGGAGATAGTATTTTACGATATAAGTTCGGTAAGTTACCTTTACTGGTTGAGAAAATATTGGAAAAACGAGATCCAAAGGGTCCAGTGTTCGCAGTTTTAGAGATCAATAAAGGTACTTAGTGCACCGTGTATTGTATAATAATTTTTGCATGATCATTTTAAGATAATCAAAGACAGAATATTTTTTCCACAAAACTTGTAAATTTAAGTAAAATATTTTTTTTCTTTTTTAAATTTATAGTACGATTTAAAAAAGAATAAGTTTGCTTTGTATAGCTTGAAAATCATAAGAGCTTTCAAGCTTTTGATTATAATAATCGATTACCCCCACCGGTATTTACAACTTTTATATTTTGAACAATGTTTTGAATTTTGATTATATTTGAACGGTTTGGCTGTAATAAATATGGATATACTCAAAAAATTCACCCTGTGTGAACAAATTTACTCAAAACTTTTAGTGATTATACAAATCCTATATACTTATATAAAGATTCAATAATACTTATAATTTTTTTTTCATATTAAGAGTATGTATTGAACAAAAAAAGTAGGAAAATAAACTTTCTTAGAAATTTTGAAAACATTTTCATATTAAATCCAGCAGAGAAAGCAATCAAGTGTAAAATAATGTAATAATTTAATTAAATTTAAAAACATTGAGAGCGAAAAAAAGCTTCCATGTATGAGAAATTTTCTTAACGGAAGAAGCTTGTTTTCCTACTGTGTGAAAAAGAAATAGAATAGATGAGGAAGAAAAAAAAAGTACAAATACATAATATTCACAAAGTACTTATAAAGTAATAGAGAGGTTTTTGAAATAATTTGCAAAGCAGATTCTATAAAATGCTTGTTTATTTTTGATGAAGGTTAGGTACTCTGTTCTTTTGTACATTATTGTTTTTATCCGCTATCAAATTTAATTACTTAACCCTAGAACGACAAACTGGGGTAGAAATCTACCCCAGGTAAACTTTAAACTACGTTTCTAAATTAGTCAATGCCATTATCGACTGGACACCTATATCATAATTTAGTTCAAGGTTCAAATAGTAGAGTGAGGTCGGGAAACCCTGCAGTTTCTTGTCTATTGTGATGAAGTGAAAACGTGAAACTAGTGTGGGGTTGATATGTACCCCAGTTTGTAGTTACGTCAGTGTTTTGTTTAGGTAAGTTAATTTTATTTTTTTTGCTAAAATAATTTTGATTCACTTATAATAACCTAATTTTGCAATAAAACATTAGATATATAATGTTCGGTGATGATTTTCATATTTTAAGTACCCATACACTAGGAATAGCAATAAAATTGATACACATTGCTTTTTTTTGGCAGATGATGACGACCTGCGAGAATCATAGAATACTACATATATTGCAGCGATTGTAGCGCCTTTGAATAAGTTAAATTCTCTTTTTTTTGTATTTTGTATGAAAAAAATGAAATATATTCTTAAAAACTAAAATTTCAGGCATTTTTGTTTGATTTTTCCCCATATCAAATTCCCAATTTTTTTTAATTTTTAAAATCGAAAATAAATAGACTTTTTTGGCAAAACATTATGATGTCATTTTTATGCTCGAAGTCTCTTATGTCCACTTTAAAATACCGTCTGAAATTTGAAAATCGGTTCATTAGAACAATAGTTATTATAATTTTTGTTTACAATTTGAGCGTTTTTGAACACTTAGTTGTTTAAATTGATTTTTTACTGACTAAACTTTGATTAAATTGAATTTACTCTTCACCGTTCTCTTCAGCATGAAAAAACGAACAAATTTATGCCCTTATAAGTGAAATTACTGCTATCAGATCGATTTTACGACCAAAAATCCCGTGGGGTATATATATACCCTAGTTTGTAGTTTAAAGAAAAAATAAGTTTGTCATTCTAGGGTTAAGGGGAGAAATAAGTACTTTTAGAATCAAAAAGAAACTCGATTATTTTTACAATATTATAGTAACACATCTGAAGAAATGCTCCAGAATTTCCAGGCCAATATTCCAAGTTCTTCATACAATTTTGCCTCTGAAACATTATACATGCTCGTGAGTGTGACAGCATTTATGGCTTATTCGTATAGCTGCGTTATTTGTATATACGTATATACGTCTGTATGTGAAATATATCATTATATATGCATATATAAATCATTCTCCTTCTCTCTCTCATATATATATATATATATATATATATATACATATATATATATATATATATATATATATATATATATATATATATATATATATATATGTATATATGTATGTATGTATATATTCCTTCTCTCATTAGCTGCAGAAGTAGTTTCCTTTTTATTAATGCACACCGAAGTTTTAAACACATTTTTCTCGAAACATTCTCGTAGCATTTTTAAAATTGGCGGGAACTCTCACTTCAAAAAATATTTGAACGATTTTTTTTTTGAAATTTATATCAAATATACTTTATATTGAATATTGTTATCTTTTATGTGAAGCAAAATTTTATTTTATTTATTTATTTTTTTTTTAATCCAAAAATAGACGAAAATTTCATAAAAATTTAATTTTTTTTAAAGAAACTCGCACAAATTCCTCAATTCTTTAGTTTTTTCAAATTTTTTTGGTTCACTAACATTCTATATATATATATAAAATTTTTCAGATAATAATTACGGCTATTAGAATGCCTCCCCCCGCCTCATTTGGAAACTTGGGGAGCAACCCGCTCCAATAAATGAATTCTGTAGCCGCCAATTTTATATATATTGAAACACAAAAATATAAGACTTTAGGGTCATAGTAAATAAAATGCCAAAACCTGAAAAATATAGTTAAATTTTTGCCTTGCTAAAAAAATTCTCTAAATTATTTTTATTTTTGCCTGTCTAAAGGTATCTACCCCTTAATGTGAAAATTTAGACCCAGCATTTAACTTATATTTTTATTAAAAACCACCAAGAAATTGAATTTCGTTTGGTTTTCAAAACAATTTTACATTTTAAAAAAGTTGTTCAATGAGTATTTGTTAACTTGGAATCCATTATTTTGAAAGGAAAAATATATTTAAATTTTTGTTTTGAAATTGGTAACGGGTAAGACTGTATTCGGTAAGAATGTTTTGTTTCAGGTATACTGTACAATATGATTCTACACAATTTTTTTTATTTTCCGAGTTTGAAAAACCAATAAGTTGAAAATGGAAATTTTAAAAAAATGGAAAACTTATTTGTTTTTCGAATATTATATTTTGATTCTATTACTTTATTCCTTATACTATTAAATGAAAATATTATGTATGGTATCATGTACACTAAAGATCAAAACAATAGGACAACCTTATAAAATAATTGGAATAATAGGTTATTTTCAGATTTATACAAACAAGGAGAGGTCACACTGTGTGGGTCACCGATTTGGTCGAGTCTCCATGTATTTAAAGAGGTTTACTAGTGTAGGAAATCCCCAAAGTCTTAGGGTGCAACACTCGGAAATAAGGAAGAAATTTCTCTCGAAAGTTTTAGTCTTACAGTTAGTACAAGTTTCAAAAATTCAGAATTGTTCATATTTGTTAGAAAAATACGAAATTTCATCTCGTCAAGATGCAATACAAATCCACTCAATAATCAGCAGCAGTTTTTTAAAAACTGATCAAATACGCGTGGCCTGCATCGAAACTTTCCGATTAAAGAGACAATTTTCAAGATATATATTTTTTCCCTTTGATAAACTAAAAAATAATTTTGCTTGTTCAAATGTTACCAGCAAATGACGTCACAACGCCACCCCTACCAAACGATTATGGTACATACAACACGTTATTGTTTGAACACATCATTTGTATACACACAAACAAGTCAATGTGTTTGTGCAATATGGTGTATGTATGACTGTGCACCTTGCATATATATATATATATATATATATATATATATATATATATATATATATATATATATATATATATATATATATATATATAGATAGATAGATAGATAGTATATACTGTCATGGCCGACCTATGTGACTAACAACCAACAATTAAAAAAATAAATTCATTTATTTTAAGAATGATATTCCTTTATTTTGAATTTTTTTTTGTTCAATAGATTTTTACACTTAAATACGACACACTTGATATTTTTTTCGGTTTAAGTTTTACGAGTTGATTAAAAAAACAATGACACTAAAAACAATGTGGCCCTTATGACGAACAGTAACAGACTAAAGCAGAAGCGGTGTAAATTGCACAATATTGCACCTTACGAACGACAGATTTTTATAGCAACTTTGTTCCTGTATTCTGTGTTTTGAATAGAGATATTTTACAGAAACATACCCTTGTGTTCTGGATAAACAAGTTCAGTTCCATTATGATTACCCATTTGTTAAAAATTATCAAGAACCGTAAATTTAATAACGACTTTCAATAAAAATCTTTTCTTATCAAACTTGTTGCTTATTATAAATTTTACTACAGAAAAGACTTAATTACTTTTTTCGTAACATGAACAACTTTCAGATATTTAAGTGATAAAAATTTAAAATTCGATTTAACAAGATGACAACTTCATTGGAGTGGTAACATGTAAAAATCTTAGAAACGGTACGTTTTATAAGATAAATGTAATCGAATCATCACTGTTGTACAACTTACAAGTAAACAAAATTTATGATAATTTTTTTCTACTGCAAAATCAATATTTTACCAGATATTTGCAAAAAGCCCTTTTTGGCAATTTTGAACAAATGACTGTATATGTTTCAAATACAAAATGTGTAACCGATAGAAAACTCTTCGAGTAAAATGCATATTAGTTGTTACTTGTCAGTCTAACTTGACACTGCGGGGTGGCGCAGTGCAGAATTTTTATTTAAATATTAATATCTAAAAATCTAGTTCCAGTTGCATTTTGAGTTTAGAGTTGACCATATTTTTGTCCATAAACGTACTTTTACATGTACATACCATATCGAATGAAGGATACACATACATGTATATACTTAGAGATATCGAAAGAAAATGAAGAAAATTTTCAACTTTTCGTACATATTTCCATCTTATTCAGGTGGTTATTTCTCAAGGGTTTATTAGTAGCGTTGGTTTCTTACTTGTGCTCGTTGAAAAGTGTGCTGTTCGCTTAAGCAGAATAATGATAATACTTCGTCAAAAAAATAAATTCGTCATACTTTACCTTCTTATGTTTCAGAAAAAGCAGACAGAAAAAAAAATTGAAGGATAAAAAAAAAATTACACCATATAGATACGTGTAAGGTAATAAAAAGAGATAAAACACATCATAAAAATGTTAGCTACCTATTCTTTTATGAACATTAATACATACAATATTTGTATATGATTGTTGGGTGTGTTAGTCACTTATATTTGGCGGTAGAGACGAAATTTTTTATTTTTAAAATTTTTGTCTTCCTATTTTGTGAATGAATGCGTCGTGTAAATTTCAATCCTGTTATCTATATTTTTACATCGTTTTACGTTTTTCTTTTTAAGGAGCTTTTTAAATAAAAGATATTTTTAAGAAAATAATACATAGGTACACCTAAAAGGTCTTAATGTATTATTCAGACGATAC
The DNA here is from genome assembly GCA_035578155.1 of Brachynemurus nebulosus. Classification (NCBI taxonomy): domain Eukaryota; kingdom Metazoa; phylum Arthropoda; class Insecta; order Neuroptera; family Myrmeleontidae; genus Brachynemurus; species Brachynemurus nebulosus. The sequence goes on along the minus strand of JAPWDM010000001.1, from coordinate 30,188,861 downwards.
AACATTCATAATTTTTACTCTTTAATAGTAAAATATCATGTAGAAAATGTTATAAATCCTGTACCGCGGTGTGGGTGTGAGACCGGTTCAGAATGGTGTAAAAGTGTTGTATGATGTATTATTAGAGTGTCGAAACCATGAACCGATAAGCGTGATATGAATGTAATTCGGTTATGGAACCCTAATCACCGCGTGTACAGTTACGAAGCTTGATATTGTTGAAGTTAAAGTTGTCCCCGTGAAAAGCTTCGTTGAAATATAACTTATTAGCGCAAGAGGAAATCCGGGTTCTTTGAGTCATAAATAACACAGACAAAGATTTTTCGATGTTTATTTATTTGATGTTAAAGTATTTTCAAAGTTCATTCTACAACGATTCACAATTACGGAAAAACTTTTACACATTTTGTAAATTAAGAACGTATGATAAAATCTGCCGTGGAATAAAGCAAAACTTAAATTTTTAAATATATAAAAATTGTGACGAAAATGAATATAAAAAACAGTTAAAATGAACCGAGAACCCACGGCTTATTATGACCGAAACACGTCTTGTTCGTGTCAATGTTAATTCCCGATTGTCCGCTTTGCCATAATCTTTCACCTTTGTGCAGTCGACAACCCCACTCCAAGCGCCATGTGTGCGATATCTCCGTAATACATACTGGTTAAACTACCGCACACATTCGCGTATTGTTAACATATTAAGCGAAACATAACATCAATTGCTGTGGAAATTGTCATATCATGAATGTTGGCGGTAAGCAAATGAGCATAAGTGATTATGCAAAGTCAGGACGTAGAAGTAAAACTGTTTGCCTATATTAAAGGCCACAACCACACGGTGTTACAATCCCTAGATATGTATTCAGTGAGTTCGTGTTTATGTAACTGTAGGTAAGTACTTTAATGCTCTCGCCCGATTCAATAAAGGCCAATATGAAGAAAAATTGATAGAAAGTTGAATTTTGATAACTAGCGACTTCAATGATGTTAACGATTCTGTATAACATCGGAGGAGATAGATTAGTATACTATATAGGTACACTAAAGAAATAAATTATAATTTTTGATCTCGAATGTAAAGTTTATTGCCCGAGGATTTGTAATCACATGAGGTACCAAAAGAAATATATTTTCATGACGTAGAGTGTATACAATATACATACACTATTTTTTGCAATTTCAAGTAAATCAAAATTATCAAAGCTTAGAACAAAATTATTAATCTCTACTTTAGGGCTTAATTTCGGCCGAAACGCGGTGGAACGGCGTTCCGGTACCTTCCAGGTTTTTTTTTTTTTGTTCAACGTTTTTAGGGGTCGTATGGTTGAGAGCAGAGACATAATTACAATCATATAGTAAATATAATATTCTTAGAGCCAAGGCACACGTACCACGCGACAGCGACAAAATAGTGGTTGCTCTGTGGCCGGGTAGCGTATATAGAAAAACTAATCGAATACGTCCCCATAGGCGTTGTGAGGAACTAAAATAGCATTTCCAGACAATAAACACCATAAAACACGCGTAAATCCTACTCCAGTACGTCTCGGACGGTGACATACTGGAGTAGAGTTTCTAAGTTTTTATGCATTTAAATACACTGGAATTGCGTTTAAATACACTGTTATTTGGCGATAAACCTCAATATTAAGACCAGCAAAACACCAAACAGAATTGTTTAACCAATCTTCAACATGTCAACCGGTTTCGGTGTCTCAAAACACCATTATCAAGACAAGAATATAAAAATCAATAAAAATAAAATTTAAAAATTTTTTTCATAAACAAAAGAAACTAAAAACTAAAAACCTTTTAGTTTGGGAGTCAATCCATATCAAGTGATCCAAATTTGAATAAATTTTTTACCTGACCTCACTCAATATTTTTTTTCTTTTGATTTTCTTGAAGAGCTACTCTAACTTAGTAAAAATTTCTAATTTCAGATTTTTATCACTTATGGTTGCCTTTTTAAATAATTTTGAAATTTGGAAAATTCGCAAATTTTGCAGTGTAACATAATACGTTTTTTACTGTAACTCCGTTTAGGGTTGTGATAGAAATATAAAAATAACACCATTCTCTTCAGAATTGTTTAAGCTTTAATTTGATATATTACAAGTGTGTGTTTATAGTACAGTCACTGAAAAACAAAATAATGTAAAAGCTCCCAATTTTTTCGGATTGAATGGATTTTCCTGAAAATTTGTATACCAACTCATCTGACCCTACACTTCAAAAGTTATATTGTCTTGATGTGTGCTTTTTGATAATTAGGGGTAAAAACTACCCTTGTATGACAAAAATGCGAAAAGTCCAGATTTACGTATTTTAAAGATTCAATTTATGTTCAAATATGTTGGATAAAATTCCTTTCAAGTTTTTTAATATAATTTACGAAATTCAATTACTTTTCTACCCAAAAAATTCTTAAAAACTACCCCTTTGTTTCCGAAAAAATAGGAAAACAGTTTTAGCAGCCTAAAGTAACCTTTTGGTGCATTCACAATGTATTATATCACTTTTATTTTTCGTTAGAAAACTTATCACTCATTAAAACTTATCACTCATTATCACTCGTTAAAAAATAAACCACCCCTTATAATAAAATAAAGAAGAAAACGATTATTAACATTGAGATATTATATACTGGTGTACATACGATAAATTGTAACTTTTTAAAAGTTTTCAAATGTATGATTATATTGTAACTTTTTAATCTCCCAAAAACCTTGATAGAAGAACTACCCCTTATAAAAAATCCTACCCTTCATGGAAAAATAGCATAAAAATTATATGTATGGAAAAATAGCATGTGAATTATATATTACATGTTGATATAATTAATTTTTTTTCATTCTATTGAATTTATTTTTAAAATTTTTGACTAAATTATTAAAAAAATACAAAAAATACACAAAGATGATGGTAATTTAACTGCTCCAAAAATTTTACCGAAAAAATGCAACTGGTTTTCTTACTATAACTTTTTTAATTTTTAAGTTATCAATTCGCTTAAAAAACCATTTGGTAGGAAATTTTATGCACTATAAGTCTTATGATTAACAATTTTTTCGAGTTCTTCAATTTTTAGATTTGTAAGTTTAAAGGGCTTAGGAAAGGTAGTCTTCGCGTTCTGTTTTGAGCTTCTAACGATCATAACTCAGTCAAATTTGAACGTACGAAAATGAACAAAAAAGCAAATTTTTCAGCAAAAAAAGACCTACAATTTTCACTCTATAATTTTTTTTCATAAATTTGTTAGTTCTTTAAATATTTTGAGAAAAACTATGATTTTTTAAAAATTAAATTTTTTTTCAAGAGTAAATCAATCATTTTTTCGAATTTAAATTTCTAAATCCGTTCAAACTCCCAGAACCCATTGTTTATATATGAATAAAGTAAACTGGCGACGGATTACGCTTAGTTTCAATGTTTGCCGTCAAGTAATTAATTTTGATACCAATTTTTTTTTCTCAAAAATCAAGACAACCATTTTGCTTTGAATGTAACTCCGTTAATTTTTATACTAATGGCTTTTACCACAGCTCAAAATAAAGGTCTATTCAAGTACTTTAAAAGGTGTAATATGAGTTTTTTTCGAAAAACCTCTCATTTTTCCTCCAAATGACATTGAAAGTTTCGATTTTAGCTATCGTCAAAATCGATTTTAACTTCAACGAGTCATAACTTGGGTTCTGTTCTACCTGCAAAAATAAAAAAGAATGCAATCTCTTTGTTACTTAATTTTCTTTATTTTTGTTCATAACCATTTTTTATGTAAAACTTGTAGTTTTTGAGATATTTGCGAAATATTCCTCAAAAACATGCATTTTTTGGACTAAAAACGACTACATTTAGGCGCCAATATCTCAAAAAGTATTGATTGTACAAAAAATTCTTATAGAATAATTTTTGCTTAGAATTTGTCCCTCTATCGAACGGTGAGGTTATTTTTCATAAAAAAATTTCCAACCGCTAGAAGGGGTGCCTTCCACCCCTAGGGTGAAAGCACACATCGGCATTATATAACTTTTGTTTCTTGGGCTACTCCCTAGCTACAGTTCAAATTTCAAGCCAATCCATCCCATCCGAAAAAATTGGTAGCCAAATGCTTCAGTTACTGTACTATTAAAGCAACTAAATTTTTTTACATAAAAACTCAAAATTGCAAAGAAGATTCCAAAGAAATAATATTCTCAAAATTTTCGAAAAAAATCCTGGTTATTCTTTTAACTTTTATAAACAAAATTTAAAAAAATCAAGTTGGGACCTTCATGGGATCATATATATTTTTAAATATATCTATGAAGAGACGTTAAAAAACGTATTTAAAGGATCTTGAAGTTAGTTTCTGATGGATTATAACTCAGTTTATTAAGAGATATAGGGTTTATATGTGTAAATGGTAATTTTATGTATGTTATGGAAGATACTCAGTGGCGTCACAAGACGAAAATGCGGAGTGGGCAAGATAATTTTTGCGAGGCCCCCTTTAATTTTGTTTTTAAAATTTCTGTCTTAAAAATTAGGGGACAATCAAAGGAAAAAAAAGAAAAACAGTCACTCGCGAGGTCCCTTTAAGTGCGAGGCCGTGGGCGCGGGCCCACATCGCCCACGCCTAGCTACGCCACTGAAGAAACTCCGTGAGTTTCAATAAGTTCTGATAAAGATCCAGTTATTTTAGTTGCCCTTAGACAGTCAGGCTGTGGCAAGAAACAGACAAGTAGGATCTTGCAAGCAGAACTTTAAATATGAATCGATCTCATGCCAGTCCTTAAGCAGTGCAGTTCAGTTAATTGTTCAGTGTTTCTAAAAGCGAATTGTGTAACCCCAGTACGTTATTGAAAGTGTTGCTAGTTTGTAAAAGTGGGTTGTGTAACTCCAGTCTTTATATTCAATCTGATCCAGCAATTCGGTGTTCAACCATAGAAATGTATAGAAAGACAACTCAAAAAGTCGTTTAAAAAATTAAATTATCATTACAGAAAAAAATAGCAGCAGTTATTTGAATTTCTATAATATATTTTGCTTTATCTAATAAATGACAAGACATATTTCTTAAAGGAATACTAACTTTGAGTCAGGGGTATAAAAAGATACCACTACATTAAAGCGTTGTTATCACACTGGTCTTTTAAATTGCTGATATTGGATTGTTGTCATGATCGTCATAATTTTCAGTGGTATACAACGTAAATACTTGCTTCAAAAAAAGAACCATAGTTATAGTGAAAAGAACGACAACTGGAAAGGATTCATCCACATAAATTTATGTTTTAAACAAACTCGTAATGTCGCTATCTCTCACGAGATCTACTATCTAATGTATTGAAAAAGGATAGTAGAAATTATAATAACTTTTGGGAGTGTTTTTGGGAGAAACATTTTTTTTAAATATGATCCCAATAAGATCCCAACTTAAAATTTTGTTTGTTTGTAGACAAATACTTAAGTAATTACCTAAAAATTTTTCAAAACGATTTGAGATATTATTTTTCTGGAATAACCTTTTCAAAATTTAAGTTAAAAAATTAAGAGTTATAATTTTTTTGAAATTAGCTTGTTACATATCATTTTAAAGCTTGTAAATTTCTGAAAAAAATGGTATTTTACTCCAAAATATATCTTTATCCTAAGCCGAGATATAGCTAGAAACGTAAAACAATGTGTGTCTAAATTTCACATTTTTCACAATTTAAAAAATTATTTAATAAAAAAGCACATGAGATAAAAACAAAATCTTTTGGTTTCTTTCTTCTTTCACCTAGTATAACCGGAGGACAAAATCTTAGGTTAATATGAAATAGTAAGGTAATTTTCTTTGGATCACTTGATATGGATTGACCCTTGGATGAAAACCAATCAAATCATACAATGTCAAATATAGCAACTTGTTGGTTGCAAAAAAGGAAATACCTATATCACTAAAAATGATATACCTACGAAAACGGAAATGTGAAATAACAAAACATCTGAAGACCAAACTTGCAATAGAGAACAGAAAAAGTAAAAGAAGAAAGAAAAAATCATTTTTAGAAAAAAACACATCTGTAAAAGCCACCAATCGCCTTTATGAATCACAATGGAACCAATTTGAATATGTTGGGAAAAAGTGGACTCTTTTAAAATTTTTGAAATTAAGCCCTGCTCTACTTAAATTGTGTGGAATATAATATGATATTAAAGTATACCTACTTTGAACAAATTAAAAAAATTGGACATTATAATAATAGCCCGATCATTTAAGGGTTTGACTTCGGAATGAAAGGGAATTAGCTGGATTTTCGTATACATTTTTATTTTGGCATCTTAAATGTTCCCTCAAAAGTCTCATAAGATCACGTGTGAGCCTCTTTAGATATTTAAGGTCAAAGGTCGCGAAAATCAATTTTTTGGAAATATCTCGCTTCCTTTGTCTCAAATCATTTTTGTATTTATTATAAAAATTATAGAGCATAAAATTCTCTACAAATTTTGTTTCAAACACTTTTCGATGCGTTCAGCACAATTGAGGTAGAGCGCGATGAGTACGGAGCACTCAGCCATACATTGTACGTCCGTCGTTTCCAAGATAACCTTTAAAACTATCAAATTGACCTGCTTTGTAGAAAGTGAACCATCCAAGAAGAAACCGGTCTCATAGATACAATAGAACATCTACCCCAACTTGCTATAAATAGAAAAGGTCGTCCAGTAGGGGTCCATATTTCCAGGTAAAATCTTAATAAGGACACCCGGGTCCACGAATTTTCACACTGAGAACAAAAATGCTGAAGTTCTTATCAACTTAAAATCCAATTATCCTCAATAAGAATAAATATTTAAAAAAAAAATTATAAATTACCTACTCTGTTATTCATATGAAAATGGTAACTAATATTATATAACACTTTGATTTATAATTAATATATTTAAATATAAGAATATATTAAATAATTAATGAACTAATATTTAGCAACTAATTTCGTTAATAAACCATACTACAGATTTAGATTCGCGATTGACGTGCTGAGAGATTCTCCGGTCTCCTGAGAATTTTGGTAATTCAAGTCTGAGCAAACATGGGTCAGTCCAAACTGAATTTGAAGGGTTCACATTAGTTTGTACTTGCGGCGATGCAGTTTTTGTAGTTGGTTTGGTAAAAACAATTTCTGCAGCTAACCAAACTGTGTCCACTATATCAAGAAATAAATCCAATATGGCATAATCAGGCACATAGTCGGGGGAAATTTCTAAACTAATCGCGTTAATTTTATCGATAGTTTGAATAAAGTTTGATTTTGTTTCATTCAAACTTGGATATTTTATTTTGAAATTGTTATAGTAAATAATTATGTATAACTGAGCGTTCCACATTCATCGCGCTCTATCTCAATAACAGTTAAACGCATCGAAAAGTGTCTGAAACAAAATTTGTAGAGAATTTTATGCTCTATAACTTTTATGATAAATGCAAAAATGATTTGAGACAAAGGAGGCGAGATATCTCCAAAAAACTGATTTTCGCGACCTTTGACCTTCAATATCTAAAGACGCTCACACGTAATCTTATGAGACTTTTGAGGGAACATTTAAGATGCCAAAATAAAGATGTATTCGAAAATCCAGCCTATTCCGTTTCATTCCGAGGTTGACCGTTTTTTTTTGACTAAAATGATTGGGGTATAATATTATAAACTGTTCGTCTTTATCTATAAGTTTGAAATTTTTTATTATTTTGAAAAGTAGTTTATTATCCAGCAACGACATTTAAGTAAAAATTACGCTTGTAGATTGATACAAACTATTTTATAATAAGTCCCGGTCGCTCACTGGCTACAAAAATAAAAGTATTTTTGTTTCCTAGCGACTAAAGGTCCCACTTTATTCTCTATCATGAAGCACTAAGTGACTAAGGAAATGCACTTTAATTTTGAAATTGTAAAAGAGCTAATTTGTTAATAAATCTAAAGCCTGTTAATAAGTCTAAAATTTTTTTCTTATTTTATTTATGTGACAATCAATGTTTTTAATTAATTTTATTTATTTGACATTTTATTAAAGAAAAAGTTTTTGTTTTTTGTTTTGTTCTTTTATAAAAAACTGTAAGTAATTCTTAATTCAATTAATTTTTATTCTAAAAAATTGTTTTTCGTAATACTAATATATTATTTAAGGCCTGATGAGGAGATAGCATTGCGTCTCGAAACGTTGCTTGAAATAAATAAAGAATCCTTAGTAAAAACTGGTGATTTTTTTTTCCAAAAATGCCGTAGGTACCTAATAATACATCACCAAAAATCCTTGATAATCCTTGATAATAAATCTAAAGTCTTAATAAACTCAAGATTAAAATATTGATTGATTTATGAATAACGTTCGCAAGACGTTATAGATCGATGCCTATAAAACTAATATTAAGCTATATTGCTCTTAATTGCAATGGAAGGTGCTCAACTAAAAATCTATTTGCAACGTAAAATTTAATATATTACCTGTTCTGCGGTAGTCTCGCTAATTTCTACTTTAGTCATCGGCTTGGTGCCATTGTACCAGGTTTCAGTTATCGGTTTGGTGCCATTGTACCAGGTGACGTTGGCAGCTGGTCGGGCGCCTCTCACATTACATTCTAATAAAACATTTGTTCCCTTCACGACATGTTTTTCCACGCCGGTTAATTGTATTTCTGTTGGACGAACTGTAATAGAAAAAAAACAAACACTGAAATAAAATCTATGCTGATTTAAATTCTTTATTGTGATTTCGGGGGATCTCAGTATCATCACTATTGAATTAAACTATGATTCTAAATATTAATAATTCTTCATTATTTTACCTACATAATTATATAAATATTTATTTAGTACCTAATATTCTTTATTTTCCAATAACATTTTCAATTTTCAATATATGTGTACCTGTACATAGCTGCTTTTCCAATAATAAGTAATTATCAACAAAATATTTCATTTATTTATTATATTAAGGGGTCATTCAGGGTAGCAGAAAAAAAATGTAATCCTTATACATATACATATATATATAAAATATCAAATATATTAACAGATATCATTATGAGACATATAAAACTTAACTCAAACGTGCTTTAGTCCAAACTATGTTTTCAAAAATGGCGCACAGGGTGTAGCCGATAGCCACTTATTAATTATTTATAACGTATGAGGGCGCATTAGAAATGTTATAATTTTTTCAGATCAACAAACCTAAAAAAATTTATTTCCTCTAAATTTCAATCTCTTATTTTGACAGACAAAAAAGGCAGAGTTGGTGTAATTTTAGGTTTAATGACACAGAAAATTTGTTTTGTTTGATTTTTTAATTTTTGACCACCTACTGAAGTTGTGTGCTGCATGTTTTTTTTCTTCTTTTAAGCGTCGACTACACAACGTATAAAATGCATCGTTCGTTCAGGCAAAAAGGAAATGAAATTTTTCTAGAGAAATGGCTGATAATGTGTAAAAGGTTTTGAATCGATTGAATATTAGGTTTCTTTAGAAAAAAAATATTTGATAGATTTGAGCGTTACTTTATGGTATTCCATTTTAAAATTAAAAGACAATTTTTTACTTGGCTAATACCACTTTATTTAAAGTTTTTAAATATTTGTGACATGTTTCGGATACATATGGGCATATGGACCCATATGCCCATATGTATCTGAAAAATGTCACAGATATTTAAAAACTTTAAATAAAGTGGTATTAGCCAAGTAAAAAATTGTCTTTTAATTTTAAAAAAATATATTCTGTACACGTGAGGATATGTTTGGTACAGTGTGTCATGTGCCAGTTGGTGTACTATTGATGTAGTTAAAATTTAATCAAAAACTTAATTATGTATTAGGTATAAACGGAGGTATATAAAATGTATATTATTTGTTTAAAAATGAAATAGACTGTAATATGCATGTAATACAAGTACATGATAATATTATATATCAATAAACAGATTATTTCTGATGAATCACAATATGTACTGGAAGTAATATAGGTACTGTACAAGATTTTCAATTTATGCAAAGAGTGGAAGAAATTTTTTTTTCTCCCATTATCAGGGCCTTACCTATATCTACGTTTTTAGATATTATATCAGTTATACATTCTTACTATTAGAGGCGTTTAAGGATGGTGGATAGTAGTGGTGGAAAGGTGGATGATACAAAATATTGAATCTTTAATAATATGTCGCTGTAATATCACTAATTGTATATTAAACTGTGCTAAAACTATATATTTAATATATAGGTATAGTTTCCATATCATAGTACATTACAGAGTATATACCACAGTATTACCCATCCTAAAGCTAGATGCACACATGAGTACGAACGCATATGAGGCAACCCGAAAAACGTACAGTATGTCTCAAATTCAGTTTTTGTTTTCTAAAGTTTCAACAAACGAGGGTGCGCAAAATAAGTGGGTTGTTAATGCTCGGTTGTTTAAAACTTATAAAAAATGACAGATGAGTATAAGGGTACATTCCCACTGCGCGCTATGAGATGCGAGGCTTTGCTATGCGACGTAATACTATGAAAACAAACATTCAAGAACTTATTTGAATGTGTACATTGCGCGCTATGAACAGCGATGCGATGCTATGCTAGTAGCAGCTTTTATACGCAACAATTCAGTATGTTTGATTTTATCGCTTGAACTCGCCAGTATTGTGCTATTCAGTCATCAGTGATGGGTGTGGTAAAACTTATGAAGTCATTAGGTGTCGTTCGCCAGTGGTGGGGTCAACGGTCAAAACTATACAAAACAATAAAATAGAAAAGATGAAAATATATTTTTTATATACTATTTATAAATTTTTAATCGAATTATTGCTATTGTATATCTATTTTAAATATAACTTTAGAACTTTTTCAAATTTTCGCGTTCGTTTTCAACATTGATGTCAACAATCGATGTTTCGATATTTTTATAAGAACATCGATCGTTCGATGGCGAAAAATTAAAAGAATCGATAGTTCAATGTTGATGTTTTTTAACGACATCACCCATTCCTAATTCTCATGATCACTCGCTATGAAATACAATGCTAGATTGAGCAAGCAGTGTGAACACATCTTGAAACATAGAAAAAGTTAATAGCATAGCCTAGCATCGCATAGCAAAGCCTCTGCATCGCATAGCGCGCAGTGGGAATGTACCCTAATATTGTTTCGCAAATGCTATCTACTTTTATAGTAAGTAATGTCTAATTTTACTTTTCTTAAAAAAGAATACAAAATCGTCAGCGGTTTACTAAATTATATATTTTTCCCTTCTATACGACCCTATCTGGATCTTCAGATCTTATATTGGTTTTTCAATAGAAAAGGTTACTTTTTCATAACAAAACACGTATCTGGTGCGAATTTTATGAAAGACACTGTATATGTTCAAGGGACGAATAGTTTTCCACAAGACTGCCAAATTTTTAATATAAAGTGTACGGCGTCTTCCCTTTTTTGAAGCGGTATCAAGAAAGAAATACTGTATAAATAAGGGCGGTTACTTTATACCAAATTTGAAATACAGTCAGCTACACTCGTATTCGTACAGCAGCATATTTACTCATATGACAAAATTTAAACCAAGTGGATTCCCATAATTTCCCACAAATTTGAAGTTTTTTGTTTATAATATTAATATTTGGATCTTCTACTTCCTATATAAGCTAAAAAATTTTATTAATAGTTTTTAAAAAAAAAATTTTCTAAGAAAAATATTATGGCATGCAATTTGTATCAATATGTCCAACGTCACATTCGTATTCGTACACCATACAATTTGATAAATATTTTTATATGCTTCAAAAATTAATTACTTTATTTTTAAATTTAGAAGTATATTTACGTAAGTATGTACCCTTATTTTAAATAAACATAAAATTTAATAATCCTTAAGGTCAAATTTTTGATTAATTTGCCGAAGAAATAAAAAAATTTTACTGGAGTTCAAGAAATTGTTATTTATGTATGCTAATAAAATAAATTCCTACCAGAAAGTCCTTAAACCTCTTAAATGATAAGTGAACAACTATTTCACATTTAATTTGTCATAAAGGATAACCAACAGGATAATAAATTAGAAAATAACTCTTGAAATATGGATAAAAAATATTACGTCTTACTCTAAATTGCCATTTTTTAATAAAAAAAATTAACAAAAATCCATAAAAAAGTGATAGAATGGTCAGGATTAAGTGAAAGGATTACTTAGCAAAGTATTTTTGATCTGGAAGAATTTCTCGCCTTATTGAAAGACGTGATATATACCGTGGGAATGTACGTGGTAAGTAACATAAAGAAATACTAAAACTTATATTGCTCTAAAATGTAGGAAAATAAGGATTTAAGGACAAGGTCAATGATAAAAATCTTAATTTTACGTTTATCTGTGAATATTTTGTTACATCGAGATTCAGAATCCTTATTTACGTAGTTTCTGGAACAATCTATCTATCTTTTTTTATATGTGTTATTTACATGCATTTTTCCCACGGTATATATCACGTGTTTTAATAACGCGAGAAATTCTTTCAGTGCGAAAATTCTTTGCTATGCAATCCTTTCACCTTATTCTGACCAATTTAGGGCTCTTTGGTGGATTTTTGTTAATTTATCCATTCAAAAATGACAATTTAGAACAAGATGTAGTATTTCTTATCCATATTTCAAGAGTTATTTTCTAATTTTTTATCCTGTTTGTGGTTTAATTTTCCAGTAAATATATGGAAAAATTGACCTTGAGGATTATTATATTTCATGTTTATTTAAAATAAAGGTACATACCTACGTAAATATACTTCTAAATTTGAAAATAAAGTAATTCATTTTTGAAACCTATAAAAAAATTTATCAAATTTTAAGGTGTACGAATACGAATGTGGCGTTGGACATGTTGATAAAAATTGCATGCATAAAATTTTTCTTAGAAATTTTTTTTTAAAAACTATTAATGAAATTTTTTTAACTTATATAGGAAGTAGAAGATCCAAATATTAATTTTATAAACAAAAAAGTTCAAATTTGTGGGAAATTATGGGAATCCATTTGGTTTAAATTTTGTCATATGAGTAAATATGCTGCTGTGCGAATACAAGTGTGGCTGACTGTAAATGCATGGATGCATGTTAACAAAAACATTAATTATTTTCAAAATGTGGAGCAACTCTCCCATATTTACCCTATATATTAGAATATAGGGTATCACCTACCCACCAGTGGAAGAATTTTTGAAATCAATGAAATCGTTTTAGTAGTTTGTGAGATTAGTCCAAACTAATAAACACATGTAGTTTACTCCTCTATTATATTATTGTATTGATTATGTTACAACGTAACAAAAACAATCTGTTTGTAGGCAATTAGACAATATTTAATTTATATTGTAATATTTATTTATACCATACACGTCGTGTACTCGTATTTGTATGCTATATGATGTAGGTATATGGTTTTGATAATAATTATTACTCCATCATTCTATGATCTATTTCATTTAAATTTAAACATGATTCATCACTTACGAATTTAAGGAATTCCCGTTTTCTTAGCTTTATTTCTTTCATTGTTGCAAATGCGTAAATTTTTGTTTTTAGAAAAGAACAGAAGAGTGACTTGTTTCGAATATAAGAATTATTTAATTTTTTAACGATGACTCATGCTCATTGTATTTGAAACGGGGTATACAAGATTATTAATTATTATTTCAAAATTTCAATTTATTACATAAATATTATTTAATCTAGTTAAAATTAAAATAAAATAATATTTATAATATAGGTAGTTAGGTAAATATTCATATATTATGTTGTACATAGAATATATTACAGTAGAGCACCAGTTTTGTCAAGAAAAAGTAGTCGCCATAAGTGGTGCTTGACAAAAGTGATGCTTTTTGACCAGGAGCGATTCACAAATATCGTAAGATTATGTTTTGAATTAAAATTATGTTTTTTTAAATATTAATAAAAGAAAAAAAGAAGTGAAGAATTAAAAATTATTTATCTCAGAAAATATTTTTTCATTTGTCGTTTTATTAATCTGCTTTGAAATAATTTTGTTTACATTTTACGTATGATAAAAACCGCCACAGAACAGAATACATATAGATAAACATTCTATGTACAATAATTAAAATCAACATTTCCACGCTTTGAGGTCTGTTGTTGATTGTCATTACTATTAGCGGTATATTTATTTGCTTTTTTTTGATAAAATTATGCGTCATGGTCTATTGCTCATGGATTTAATATTTATGTACTTGACATTTTTGATGCAACTTTCCAAAAGTGATGTTGACCAATATGATGCTCTCAAAAAATTTCCAAAACTGATGTTTCCATTATCGGTGCTATACTGTATTTCGCTGAACAGCAGTAGCTCGGTAAATACGTTAATAAATTAGTATAAGTAGTTTTAATCATAATTTTATTAAAGCTGCTTATTTATATGTAATTATATGTACCTACTCTATTTTTATTTAAAAAAAAAAAAAAAAAAAAAAAAAAACAAAACTATCTTGTTGGGTGGATAAAGTAAGAAGAGTATATACAGCAAGGTTCTTTTTATAATACACCCTGATCAGATAGAAATTCAGTTATATTTCTATCTCTTTTTAAAGATAAATTCAGAATATACAGATTGATAACTATGACTTGCGATTTCGATGTGTAGGTATATAATACAAATGTATATGATAATTGTTTGCAATACATTTTAGTGCAAAATATTAAATAATCACTTAAAAACTTATACTTTTATAAAAAGAAAAAATAAATGTATTTCGTGTTGAAAATGCATTTCATATTTAATACATGAAACATCCTGTATACAAATTATATATCCGTATAGTACCTGCTTAAAAAGAATAAAAAAAAATATATATATTACTTTCTTTCTTGAAAAGAGTACGAAACATCTTTCTTTCTTTCTCTCAAGTGTATTATTAAAAAAATCCTTGCTGTATATCACATGTAGCATGTACAATCACATAATACAATACGGTGTAGACTAATAAAACTGAGTGTATTGGAAAAGGATAGATTCGGATGTAGAGGTAATGGAGGTTTTTTTGAACCAATATGCACTATACTATGTCTTATGACATTAATGACCGTTAAGGTATTAATAAATAGTTATGCGAAAAATAGCTGTAATTCTAAATTTTTGGCTCGGATTGTACCATCCGGAATTTCTGATTATATTATTAAAACTTCTATGTTATCAAGATACCAAAATTAAATACCCCTGTCGCAGCATCTGCATAACATAGCGAATTTCCAAATCTTGGGCACTGGCGGATCTCATCTAAGACCTGTACCTATTTAAAATAGTTTAGCTTTCTAAGAGTAAAAGAATTTTTAAAATCGGTTGGGTCATTAGTTTTGGTATTTTTGGGGACCCAAGAACCCGAACGAATTTTGTGCAGCATAGTTGTATCCATCTAAAATAATTTAGTTCTCTAGCAGTGAGAAATTTTTTAGCTTCGGTTCGATAGCTTATTACTGGCGTTTTCGGATCTGCAAGATCCCGGTGGACCTCATTAAAAAATCAGCTCGACCGTATATTCTAGGCGGACTTTATGTAATATATATATATATATATATATATATATATATATATATATATATATATATATATATATATATATATATATATATATATATATATATATTCAAAACCCGTTGTGCAGCATTCTACGCCGCATTTGCATCCGCAGGACAGTTGTGGATTTCAGATAACACAACCTGTACCTATCTAAAATAGTTTACCTTGGTAATAGTAAAAAGGTTTCAAAATCGGTCAGTTATTTTATTTTTGACACTTTTAGGTCCTACTGACACTTCAGACCTTACATAACGTAATCTATATGTATCTAAAATAGCTTAGCTCCCCAACAGTGAAAAAATTTTCAAAATCGGTCGGCTAGTTTATTTTTGACGCTTTTGGATCCGATGGACCCTGGCAGACTTTACATAACGTAATCTATATTTATCTAAAATAGTTTAGCTCTGTAACAGTGAAAAAATTTTCAAAATCGGTCGGTTAGTTTATTTTTGACACTTTTGGATCCCATGGACCCTGGCAGACCTTACATAACGTAATCTATATTTATCTAAAATAGTTTAGTTCTGTAACAGTGAAAAAATTTTCAAAATCGGTCAGTTAGTTTATTTTTGACACTTTTGGGTTCTATGGACCTTGGTGGACCTTACATAACGTAATTTATATTTATCTAAAATAGTTTAGCTCTGTAACAGTGAAAAAATTTTCAAAATCGGTCAGTTAGTTTATTTTTGACACTTCTGGATCCTATGGACTCTGGCAGACCTTACATAACGGAATCTATATTTATCTAAAACAGTTTAGCTCTGTAACAGTGAAAAAATATTCAAAATCGATCAGGCAGTTTATTTTTGACACTTTTGGGTCCTATGGACCAAGGCGGACCTTACATAACGTAATCGATATTTATCTAAAATAGTTTAGCTCTGTAACAGTGAAAAAATTTTCAAAATCGGTCAGTTAGTTTATTTTTGACACTTTTGGGTCCTGTGGACCCTGGCGGATCTTACATAATGTATTCTAAATCTATCTAAAATAGTTTAGCTCTGTAACAGTGAAGAAATTTTTAAAATTGGTCGTTTAGTTTATTTTTTACAATTATGGGATCAGTAAATCCTGGCGAAACTCATACAAGTCTAGTACTCTAACAGTAAGAAAAGGGTTCTAAGGATCTCATATAACTTATGGCAGTCCGTAAGCTTCTTGCGGACATCATTTAATTAATTAATTCAAATACTTTAACTTACTAACTGTGAAAAAATTTTTAAAATCGATTGGTTAATTAATTTCTGGCCTTTTTAGGTCCCGAAAACCTTGACCTCACATAAAATACCTTAAATCCATTTGAAATGGTTTAATTTTTTAACATTATTAATTATTAGTGGAAAAATTTTCAAAATCGATTCAAAATATTTTTCCGTACATACATATGTACATTGTACATATTTTGTTTTGTTTCATATTTAATAATATTTATATCATAACATAATCTTCAATTTCTTGTTTACTTAAAAATTCAATAAAAAAAAAAAAAAAAATTCTTCATTACATTAGCTTAGAAAATCTGTTTAATTTACATTTTTTAACATGGGATAGAACCATGCTAATTATAATGCAATAAATGAGAAACAAAACTCTATACATGTATGTGTGTTATATCACATATATGTGAATAGTTTTCACTTGTTCTCACAAAATTCTTTAATAAAAAAGTGAAATATTTTTATACTTAATAAAGAACTGAGATATAAATTACTTATTAGACTAACAAAGAAAGAATAAAAGTGAAAATTTACATTTTCTCGAAAAATACTTAAAATAGAAAGAAAATTATAAGAATATTTTCTTCATAATTTTTTTTTCCTTTTCAACGATGTAAAAATTGAACTGCCTTATGATAGGATCGAATGATAAAAAATGGCCAGAAAACCTACTTCTGGGCATCCGACGTGTCTGGCTAACAAACTTAGTCAAGCGAATTCAGAATCCAGTCCACACACACAAAATTTCATAAGCGTTAGACGTTTCGTTCGAGAGTTATCGTGGGAACACATAAGTATTCTAGGGACCTCAAAACAGATTTCTGCCATAGTCCCGGACTCAGATTGCGTCATGACACCTACTGTAATAGCTGAATTTCGAGTTTTCGAAATTCGCTAAAAAGTACGGTGGAAGATCTGAAAAATATTGTATTTTGTTTTTCAACTATTTATCTATCTAGCTATCTCTCTCTCTCTCTCTCTCTCTCTATATATATATATATATATATATATATATATATATATATATATATATATATATATATATATATATATATATATATATATCGCTCATTTGTGAGAAGCTTGACATAACTCAAAAAAAGTTGTTTTTCAGTACGATGGTTTAAAATTTTAAAAATAAATAAAATTTTTAAAAATAAAAAAGAGTACTTATGGCAGTCAATTGAAAAAGTGCGATAGAGTATAAAGTCATAACCTCTCTCGTTCTCTCATTTATGTATCTAACGCAATGTCGTTTTGTTAGCAAAAATAATGACATTTTCTGTGACCGCCTGTACACTTAACTCAACAAGGGTGATTTTTGAGTTATATCACGCTTCTCGTAAATGAGTGATATGTTATATTCGAACTCATGACAGTTTTCGAAACAATACATCGGAAAATGGAATAACTTCGGGTCAGTAGTATATTTTTGTCACTTCTGTTTTTTACGATCTGTCAAACGTTAGATAGCTTTTTTAAATATATAGATGTATTAGTCTGTAAAATTTCGTCCGCACACGAAAAATTATTATTAACATTAAGGTATTTGAGGTATGTTATTGTATTGTTTACCAGTCAATTTTAATTGTTTTAGTTAAAAATACGATAAAAAATTTTAACGGTCGGTATTTCATAACCGTTTATTATGAAATTCCTAACATGAGGCGGTAACTTCATGCCAGCTTTAATCTTATAATTTTTGGTACAAAATTATCCCAAATATAATTGTTTTTATTTTTATTTCAATATAAACTGTATATGACACAAAGTAGTCCTTAAAATTTATTTCTTAATTTTAAATTATGGTCTAGAACTCTATAGAGTCTGTTATAAAGAAACTAAACCTATATAAGTAATACTAAACTTGTTTTATTTTCTTATCGACTAAAATTACTTTATTTTTTACCCGACTGCACCAAAAGGAGGGTAATGTGTAATTACCAAAAGAAGTAATATATATGTATCCTATGTCTGTTTCTGTGGCGCAGCCTGCAGTCTAAACGGGTGGACGGATTTTAGTAAAGAAGGTTTCGTTGGATTCGTCTTAATCTCGGGAGTGCTATACACTCTAAGAAAAAGGGGTCAAAAACGTGTAAAATAGCTTAAATTTAGAGTAAAATTACTCTTCGCACTGAAAATATGCGCTATTATTTGTGTAATATGAAAAAATTAGTGTATTTTTATATAATTTGTGTATAATTACTGTTTTTTATTTTATATTACACAAATAATAGGTGTAACTTTATGAAATACACAATTAGATTGGAGATTTACAAAGTTTTTGGTTTATATTTACATCAATAAATAGTAGAAACCGTGCGCGCGCATATGAATTTATGTGTTTAACTTTATCTGCTACTGTATTACTTTTTTTGTGTACATTACATAAGTAATATTCTAAAAGGTTAAAAATTATGTTTCCAGCTTAGTTAAACAAAAGTATATTTTGATTAGTGTGTATGCGGTGTATAATATACCTTTACTTATATATTAATCTTTAAATGTGTTACAAAAACTGTTTTAGTGGTGTTTTGTTTAATATGTTGTTGTTTTGATTAATATGCAAAGGAATAAATCTGTTTGTTTTCAAAATGTCGTGATGATACATTTAAAATATTTCAGGTAAGTAAGTTAATTTTTTAATTTTGATTCATACAAAGAGTTACGTAATTTGATAAAACTTTTGTGAGGTTCTCAATTTTTGTGAAAATTAAAACACTATCTTTTGTAGCTACAGACATGTTTAATTTTAATTTTGGTTTCTTTTTGAATTTAGCGAGCGCGCGTGCCTGTCATTTGTCTATTAATTTTTTTATGTTGTCAGTTATTATTACAAAAAAACATGATTTTACTTAGGTTGTTAGCACATGGCGCTCTTATATGTATATTCTTAATTACTGGCGTTATTAAATTTATTTTTCGAGTCAATCAATATTTTTTTGGCAGTTATTGGTAGTAATCTAATTTGTAGTTCAAAAAACTTTATAAAACTGCATTTAATTTTGTCAACATTGCGCCATGTTGTTGTATGCGCAATTTAAAATAAAAGACAAATTTCTTTGTATCAACGATAAAACCTTTTCGTGAAATAAATTGTAGTATGTGTAGTTTCAATGAATCACCTTGACTTCCACAATCTACAATTCAGATTTCTTTCATTCAGATATGTCTAAAAAATCATATAATGCTTGTAATTAGTAAAATCTATAATGATAAAAGAATTATACATATGTTTTTTTACTAAATTTTATTGACTTTGGAAATAAAATACCTGTTATATATACGTACTTCTAGCTACCAACTAAAATTATTAAATTTTAATCAACGGAAATCCTAATTAATGTAAGTATATAATTTTTTGTTTTTTGATTTACAGTAATATAAATTCATAAAGGACTAAATTGAAACGATGCGATGTATGGATTTCTGTGACTCCACTGACTACTGCGACACACTGCGAATTACTGTGAAAATGTGATTCCATGGATTGCTGTAACATCATTGTTAGTTCACATTTCTTGTTCCATAAGAAGATCAGAAGAATTGCGCTACAATGAATTCCTGACATGACAATTGGTCTGGATTACTATGGTTAGTTGTATTTTTTTTAATATATAAAATCAAGGGTTTTAAGTAATAATAATAATAATAATAATAATGAGATGTAACGTTCGTTTCTCAGACATTACTGTGTAATGGACGTCACTCACATCATTATTTCTCAAACTTTTTGATTGCGATATGGACGGAGGACAAGGAAAGTGGTAAAAATTGAAACGATATATGGATTTCTGTGACTCCATTGACTACTGCGACACACTGCGAATTACTGTGACAATGTGATTCCATGGATTGCTGTAACGTCATTGTTAGTTCACATTTCTTGTTCCAGAAGAAGATCAGAAGAATTGCGCTACAATGAATTCCTGACATGACAATTGGTCTGGATTACTATGGTTAGTTGTATTTTTTTTTTAATATATAAAATCAAGTTTTTTAAGTAATAATAATAATAATAATAATAATAATAATGAGATTTAACGTTCGTTTTTCAGACACTACTGTGTAATGGACGCCACTCACATCATTATTTCTCAAACTTTTTCATTATGATATGGGCGGAGGACAAGAAAAGCGGTATAAAGATTTGGCAGGTGTCCGTTTGCAACCGTCTTCTTAAGGACGATGTCGATATCCATCTGGAAATGTGATGGGAGATTGCAGAAAATTTTCGCCAGCATATAGCCGGCTACGGAATTCAAACCTTCAGTCTACCAGTTCGGAAATGCCACTGCCTAAGCACGCCAGCTCACTTTTCTGGTGAGTTTTTTAAGCAAAAATCTAATATCTGTACATTCATTGAAATAACCTACAAAAAATTGTGTAGCAAAAACGAAATTTTCTTAATTTTAAATTGCTATGAAATAGGTATTGAAAAAAGAAAAAAATAAATAAACAAAAATGGTTATAAAATTAAGTAACCCATATTTTCTGATTTGTTTAGCAACCGGAATTGGTGAAGACATCTATGAAACCGCAGCATACATTTTCCCTGAAGTTCTAGTAATTGCAAGAGTCAGCAGAATATTGGGCGGAAGACAAGAAAAGCGGTATAAGGATTTGGTAGGTGTCCATCTGCAACCGTCTTCTTAAGGACGATGTCGATATTCATCTGGAATTGTGACGGGAAATTGCAGACAACTTTCACCAGCATATAGCCAACTACGGAATTCGAACCCTCAGTCTACCAGTTCCGAAGTGCCAGTTCCTAAGCATGCCGGGTCACTTTTCTGGTGAGTTTTTTAAGCAAAAATTTAATATCTGTAGATTCAGTAAAATAACCTAGAAGTAATTGTGTAGCAAAAGCGAAATTTTCTTAATTTTAAATTGCTGTGAAATAGTTATTGAAAACAGAAAAAACAAATAAACAAAAATGGTTATAAAATTAAGTAACCCTTATTTTCTGATTTGTTTAGAAACCCGAATTGGCGAAGACGTCTATGAAACCGCAACATGCATTTTCCCTGAAGTTCTAAGAATTGCAAGAGTCAGCAGAATATTGATTTTTTTTTATATTTAAGTATTGTTTTGTTAATTTCCTTAAACTATATTTTTGATATGATGTAACTACAATTTTAATCCATAAGTTTTACCTGTGCTCATTGATAAAATTACCTAGATGCTCATGAAAGCAAGTAAACGTTCATAATAAAACTTTTATAATCTTACCTTTTTGGAGTGTTTATTTTAAAATTCACCAAACAATTATTATTTTATCATATGACACACTTATATAGAAATGTAGACATAATAAGCAAAATATTTATCATTTCTAATATTTTATATAATTCCAAATTATTCTATACTTTATATCATTATAA
The DNA here is from genome assembly GCA_035578155.1 of Brachynemurus nebulosus. Lineage (NCBI taxonomy): Eukaryota > Metazoa > Arthropoda > Insecta > Neuroptera > Myrmeleontidae > Brachynemurus > Brachynemurus nebulosus. Next base: position 30,166,647 of record JAPWDM010000001.1, on the reverse strand, counting down.
ATATTTAAAATTTGTAAAAAAAACCATCAATAATCTTTTTGATTCGTTATTTTCAGTTAAGTTGAATCAGTTTATTTTTTTCAGCACAACTGAATCACTCATACTGATTCAGTTGAACTGAATCAGAATGAGTGATTCAGTTGGATTAAAATTACACATTTCTGGGTGTAAACATTACTATATAAGTGTGTAAAATTACATTTTCGGGTGTACAGGCGTGGTTTAAAACTACACTAATATAATGTAATTTTGCGTTTAGCTGCGTACTATTACGAACTGAATGTGTAAAATTACATCTTGCTGTGTAGCTAATACACAAATAAAACGTAATCTATTACACACCTGAATGGTAATTTTACGCATGGCATGTGTAAAACTACACATATGAGTGAGTAATAATTACACCATGATGGTGTAATTTTCACTTTCGTACACTACGGTTTGTAATGTTACTGTCATTATAGAAGGCATTTAATTGTCTCCTATAATAAGAGTAAAATGGGTCATTTTCTTGTTAGAGTGTAGGCTATATGAAATGCCAAAATTCATCTCCTAAATAGGGGATGAAAAATTTGTATAAAAAAATGTTGAGTCTGAAAACGTGAAATTTTGGACAGGAGTACCTACCTTATGTAACGTGGCCGAGCACCAGAAAGAAATTTGTGGAAATTCATTCCCTAAGGACATAAAATGGGGGGGGGGGTGAAAATTTACCTAGCAAACTACTGACTAGAAACGTGAAGGATTTTTGTACAAATCTATCCACTAAGGGCGCAAAATAGGGGATCAAAATTTATATAGAAAACCGCTAGGTTTAGAAACGTGAAATTTTGCACAAAGGTTTTTTTAGTAACTTAAGCAAGGACCAAATGTGAAATTTTACAGGGGGTTTCTTATAATAACGTAGGTGATCACTAAGAAGGGATTTTTGGAAATATGTCTTACAAGGGGGGGAAATAGGGGATGAAAAATTGTATATAAAGTCATTGGGTTTAAGAACGTAAAATTTTGCACAGAGGTTTCTTTAGTAACGTAAATTTAGTAACGTAAATGAGTAAATTTTTGAAAATTCATCCCCTAAGGCGGTAAAATAAGGGATGAAAATTTATATGAAAACTAACTTTTGTCTGTGAATTCGTCTGGATGGGTCGAGTTAATAACGACATAGTGTGTACAACTAGTCAACTAACAACGAGTTGACGCGGCAGAAGTCGCAGACAAAGCTAGCAGGTATACGGCAAAAAATTTTTTAATGTCAAATTCGTGGTAATTTATACTGCCAGCCGCCGTAATCTGGTATGCGTACCTATATATTTTTTCTTCGAAATAATTAAACAACACTAAAAAGACCTAATTAAAAAAGTTAATTAAAATAATCAAAAAACCCGACTACGTAAAACAAGATGAAATAGAGAAAAAGAAAAATGAATAAAAAAGCAAAGCAGTCAGAGGCATACATATTGTACCAAATAAAACAGAAATATTTGATGCCTCAGACTGCTTTACTTTTTTACTCATTTTTAGCGAATTTCGAAAACTCGAAATTCAGCTATTACAATAGGTGTCATGACGCAATCTGAGTCCGGGACTATGGCAGAAATCTGTTTTGAGGTCCCTAGAATACGAAAATGATATTCACTAAAATTTATATATATATATATATATATATATATATATATATATATATATATATATATATATTTATGTGTTCCCACGATAACTCTCGAACGAAACGTCTAACGCTTATGAAATTTTGTGTGCGGACTGGATTCTGAATTGGCTTGGCTAAGTTCGTTAGCCAGACACGTCGGATGCCCAGAAGTAGGTTTTCTGGCCATTTTTTATCATTCGATCCTATCATAAGGCAGTTCAATTTTTACATCGTTGAAAAGGAAAAAAAAAATTATGAAGAAAATATTCTTATAATTTTCTTTCTATTTTAAGTATTTTTCGAGAAAATGTAAATTTTCACTTTTATTCTTTCTTTGTTAGTCTAATAAGTAATTTATATTTATATCTCAGTTCTTTATAAAGTATAAAAATATTTCACTTTTTTATTAAAGAATTTTGTGAGAACAAGTGAAAACTATTCACATATATGTGATATAACACACATACATATATAGAGTTTTGTTTCTCATTTATTGCATTATAATTAGCATGGTTCTATCCCATGTTAAAAAATGTAAATTAAACAGATTTTCTAAGCTAATGTAATGAAGAATTTTTTTTTTTTTTTTATTGAATTTTTAAGTAAACATGAAATTGAAGATTATGTTATGATATAAATATTATTAAATACGAAACAAAACAAAATATGTACAATGTACATATGTATGTACGGAAAAATATTTTGAATCGATTTTGAAAATTTTTCCACTAATAATTAATAATGTTAAAAAATTAAACCATTTCAAATGGATTTAAGGTATTTTATGTGAGGTCAAGGTTTTCGGGACCTAAAAAGGCCAGAAATTAATTAACCACTCGATTTTAAAAATTTTTTCACAGTTAGTAAGTTAAAGTATTTGAATTAATTAATTAAATGATGTCCGCAAGAAGCTTACGGACTGCCATAAGTTATATGAGATCCTTAGAACCCTTTTCTTACTGTTAGAGTACGAGACTTGTATGAGTTTCGCCAGGATTTACTGATCCCATAATTGTAAAAAATAAACTAAACGACCAATTTTAAAAATTTCTTCACTGTTACAGAGCTAAACTATTTTAGATAGATTTAGAATACATTATGTAAGGTCCGCCAGGGTCCACAGGACCCAAAAGTGTCAAAAATAAACTAACTGGCCGATTTTGAAAATTTTTTCACTGTTACAGAGCTAAACTATTTTAGATAAATATCGATTACGTTATGTAAGGTCCGCCTCGGTCTATAGGACCCAAAAGTGTCAAAAATAAACTGCCTGATCGATTTTGAAAATTTTTTCACTGTTACAGAGCTAAACTGTTTTAGATAAATATAGATTCCGTTATGTAAGGTCTGCCAGAGTCCATAGGATCCAGAAGTGTCAAAAATAAACTAACTGACCGATTTTGAAAATTTTTTCACTGTTACAGAGCTAAACTATTTTAGATAAATATAAATTACGTTATCTAAGGTCCACCAAGGTCCATAGAACCCAAAAGTGTCAAAAATAAACTAACTGACCGATTTTGAAAATTTTTTCACTGTTACAGAGCTAAACTATTTTAGATAAATATAGATTACGTTATGTAAGGTCTGCCAGGGTCCATGGGATCCAAAAGTGTCAAAAATAAACTAACCGACCGATTTTGAAAATTTTTTCACTGTTACAGAGCTAAACTATTTTAGATAAATATAGATTACGTTATGTAAGGTCTGCCAGGGTCCATGGGTCCAAAAGTGTCAAAAATAAACTAACCGACCGATTTTGAAAATTTTTTCACTGTTGGGGAACTAACTATTTTAGATAGACATACATTACGGTATTTAGGGTCCGCCAGGGTCCATGGGACCCAAAAGTGGTAAAAATAAACTAACCGACCGATTTTGAAAATTTTTTCACTCTTACAGAGCTAAACTATTTTAGATAAATATAGATTACGTTATGTAAAGTCTGCCAGGGTCCATCGGATCCAAAAGCGTCAAAAATAAACTAGCCGACCGATTTTGAAAATTTTTTCACTGTTGGGGAGCTAAGCTATTTTAGATACATATAGATTACGTTATGTAAGGTCTGAAGTGTCAGTAGGACCTAAAAGTGTCAACAATAAAATAACTGACCGATTTTGAAACCTTTTTACTATTACCAAGGTAAACTATTTTAGATAGGTACAGGTTGTGTTATCTGAGATCCACAACTGTCCTGCGGATGCAAATGCGGCGTAGAATGCTACACAACGGGTTTTGAATATATATATATATATATATATATATATATATATATATATATATATATATATATATATATATATATATATATATGTATTACATAAAGTCCGCCTAGAATATACGGTCGAGCTGATTTTTTAATGAGGTCCACCGGGATCTTGCAGATCCGAAAACGCCAGTAATAAGCTATCGAACCGATGCTAAAAAATTTCTCACTGCTAGAGAACTAAATTATTTTAGATGGATACAACTATGCTGCACAAAATTCGTTCGGGTTCTTGGGTCCCCAAAAATACCAAAACTAATTACCCAACCGATTTTAAAAATTCTTTTTCTCTTAGAAAGCTAAATTATTTTAAATAGGTACAGGTCTTAGATGAGATCCGCCAGTGCCCAAGATTTGGAAATTCGCTATGTTATGCAGATGCTGCGACAGGGGTATTCTTTTTATCTATTTCATCATGTTTTCACTGCTTTAGTTTGCTTTTTACGCAGTCGGGTTTTTTGATTTTTTTAATTAACTTTTTTATTAACTAAAATATTTGTAGGTCAACATCTAGTCTAATGTTTTTAGAGGTAAAATTATATCATCAATAATATTTAGACTAAGAGTCACCTGATTTAGTTATTGCCATAAACTTACCACAAACACAAAATAACTGTACCACTATTTACAGGTAGGTATATCAACGAATAATTCATTAGAAGAGTTGTCATTGTTTAATATTATCCAATTTTAATCTCAATATATCCAAATTATAATGTAATAATTTATTTTTCGATAACCTATTAATAAAACGTTTTATTTGAAAAAACTTTAAAACTTGGCACAATGTTCACAAATGAACAGTTTTTAAATCTAGAAATCAAAATTCGAAAACTTTTGCTGGCAAGTAGAAAGAGGACAATTTAACCAATGTTATTTTTTAAATAGATTCGCCTTAACATAAAACGAGCTAATCCGTATTTGGTTTTGAATATTAATCAGTACAAATGAAATTCTACTACTAAATGTCACTTGATTTACACTAAATTAGTTATAGACAACTTAATTAATATTCATCATGAATGACTATTGTACTTCTCTATGTAGTAAGGGTATATACTTAAGGGTCGCTCCACACTATAGTGCTAATCACAATTCTTTCTCAATCCGGTCTCGGTTCAGCGGAATATTATTACTTATATTAGAAACAAATGAGTGTGTTTATACTATCAACAATAGTCCAGCTTCAATCCAATCACGGTTGGTAGTGTGAATTCATTTAAGAATATTTTACCGGACTGAAACTGGACCGAGAACGAACTGTGATCGACTCTTCAATGTGGAGCGACCCTAATCGTTACCATCCTAACCCTAATCGTAACCATCCTTATTTAGCCTTATGGTTACGGTATTGACATATAGCGTGTATACAGGGTGTTAGTGAATAAGTGCGAAAGATTTTAACAGGTAATTGCTAAGGTTCTTTTATGTAAAAAAGTTCATATAAACCCAAGTCCGAAAACGCTTAGTTTCCAAACTACAGGGTGTTCAGTTTCTCGTCTTTTTTAGTATTTTCCTAAATATTTCAAAACCGTTTTGAGATATTCTGAAGTGGACAGAATATTTTCACTCAAACCAGTGGCGTCCGAACAGCCATATTTTTGAAGAAAAAAAAGGCACGGCAATGATTTTTCCCAATTTGAAAATATTTTTTCAAATGTCCCATAAGTTGTTGACTTTGTTGTATTTTGTCGTTTATGTAGCCGTTTTCAAGATAAAAAATAATTTCCAATTACTGTTCTTACCACAAAACCGGGTTAGGTTCTCGTATTAACTGCTGAGGTAACTTTATGAAAAAGCCTTACCAATAGAAAGGCGAAGACGCTTCACTTCTACAGTATGACCACATAAATTGTTTTTAATATAATACAGAAAAATATTTTTAAAAAATAAGAAACTGAACACTCTGTATCTTGCAAACTAAGTGTTTTCGGACCTGGGTTTATATAAACTTTTTTACATAAAAGAACCTCAGCAATCACCCATTAAAATCTTTCGCACTTATTCACTAACATCCTGTATATGTACGAGTACTGATAATGTGATGCTATATCTGTTGGAATGAACGAATTTAACTAACAGTCAATCCTAGCAATAATATAATGTACATAATAATAATGGCAATGTCTATTTAATATAATAATGATATTTTATGGGAATAAATACGATAGGATGCAGGAAAATTCTCTTGAAAGATAAATTACATAATACTTTTACTTTATTATTACAAACGCTGTTTCTTTTTTTCTTTGAGTGATAGAACGTTAAGTTATGGAGGTCAGTTTTGTTTTTATGTGAAAGATGATTTTATAGTATTTATAGTTTGAAAATAATTTCCCGCATATGTCCATTAAACAGTACCAGATTACGGCCGAATCAAACCATATACAAAAATTAAACTGAGACCTCATTTAAAGAATTGTATACAGAACATTAGTAATTACTAATTAGTAATATGAACCAACCAGAAAGGGGAATGCATTCAGGCCAATTTCATCGAGAGTTAGGAGATCAATTTTTTGGACATAAATTTTTTGAAAAAATTCTTAAATTTTAGAAATTATTAATTATTTCCGAAGGTAATTAACTAGAGATTTAAAAGAGTAGGTAGGTATGAATAAATTTACATACAATATCTATCGCAAGCCATCTTTCTCGGATATAACTATACCTGCCGACTCCTTTAACCCCGGATCCCATAAATTAGCAGCATACCGTTCAATGATACATAGAGCTTTCGCCATTCCCCTTCTACCAAAAGATCGAAAAACAGAACTAATCGAGAAACAGAACTAAACACGATAAAGCAAATTGCCCTTAACAACGGTTTTTCAACCCAATTAATTGATGAACTTATCCGTAAAAAACAGCACAAAGTCACCATTGAACAAATATATCCTCCCCTTACAATTGACCCAGACCCAAAACATTATGTATCTCTTCCATTCTTAGGTGTCATCTCACATAAAATTGGTAACCTGTTTACAAAATATATCACCAGCTTTTCATTCTGTTGGAAATCTTGGCCGTTTCCTTTACAACGCCAAAGAAAAAACTGATCCACTAAAAAAGAGTGGGGTCTACCGCCTAGACTGTTGCCATTGTAACGCCAAATATGTGGGACGAACAGGACGAAGTTTCGACATAAGATATAAGGAATACATTGGTTCACAAAAACACAGCTCTAACTTCGGTCTACACATCTTGGAAACAGGTCATTTTCCCAAAACAGACCATAAACCAAAAGTTCTACATGTTTGCCATAATGGTTTAAAATTGAATCTTTTAGAGGCTCTAGAAATTAATAGATTAAACAGTGACCCACAAATAGAAGTTTTAAACGATCAAAATGATCTAAATAATTCTCCTCTATTAAAAATAAATTTCTGAACGAATATAATCACTTCAGTCTTTCAATAATTTTGGACACCCTTATTTTAGTTTTCATAAACAGGTCATTTATCTGAACAGTCATATTATTAGGTAAAAATAAAAAATTTTTTCATATCGGTACCTACAAACTGGTTTAATTGCTTTCTTCTTTACACGTATATTTAGTTGCTTCGATACAAAAAAAAATTTTATGGGTTTTCCCAATTCAATAATATTACACCCCTCCTATACATCTTTTTTACCTATAAATTCCCATTAATTATTTTCATCTTTCTACTCTGAGGATGACCGAAAGGTTGAAAACGCGTTCAGTAAAAATAACCTTTAATTCGTGAAATAGACAAAGTAATCGAACTTTAAATATTTTTCAACAAATATTTTACTTAGTAAAAAATATACCACGATTATTTTTTAATTGTGACAGTTCTTTCAAGCTCAATACTCATTTTCAAGCAAAGATTAAAGTAACGCTCAAATCAGTGAATATTACCAAAAATATGTATTTTGGCTGATTGATTGAAGAATAATTACTTAGATCTTAAAATCTAGTTTCGAGACAGTGGCTGTTCTTGTTTAAATAACTTTCTATTCTTTTTTCCCCTTCTTTGTTTTGCTGAGCTTAGAGGTAAAATTTTTTTATATTAATATTTTCACAAACCATTCTCCTATGAATTTGTAAGCTTGTAGTTTTCCATAACTCGTATGTTACTTTACAATTCTCAGTAAGTAAAATTGTTACTAATTTTATGTTTGCAATATATTACAAGGTAGAAGAGCGAATCGAGTTTGTGACATAGAGTTCAACATAATAAAATATTTTATAGATTACAATAAATGCGAACGAACGATGAAATGAAGGAAGATAGATATGTATCATTTATCTCGTTTTTGTTAGATACAATTTTTCTCTACTTACATTATGTGCAATTATTTTATTTAATCTTCTCCGAGTACTTAATAGAAATATTACTGAGTCATATAATAAATATTATACTTTATTCACTTGTGCGGACTAAAGAAGAGAACGTAAGAATGTATCTATATTACGTAATAATTGTAAAATAGATTTTTTTATCTTTGATTACCTACCAGTGGAAGTGATTCCATAACTTATACAGTTTAAGAAAAATGATATAGAAAACGCGGCAACAGTAAGTTATATAATACAATTTTTATACGATTTTTATATTTCTTTTATTTGTGGATAAATTTCAAATATGTGTAAGAATGTTTTCAAAACCTATAAATTTTTATTGCAAATTATTATTTTGTAATAAGGGGAAATTTGGTAAGCGCACAGAACCATTTAGGAGGTGAAACATGGCTTATTTAAATACATAATTAATCAGTCTTGTCTTTTGGTTCTGTTGCAACAAATTAAAAATAACTTTTTTTTTTTAAATGAAATTAGGAGAGTAATTAGTAAATTTGATAATTCAAAAAATGCTAGATGGAACTTGAGCAATAATTATTATTTCTTAGTCTTCTTTCATCTATCTTTTCTCTCCCAGCTCGATTAGTATTATTACCAAGGTAAATAACATGTCAAATCCGGTTTGATTTTGAATTTTTTATGGAAATGTATATTTAGACACAGAGCACTGAATCAAACATATTAACATATGTTTCCTAGAGATAACACAGGCATTAAATTTTGAAGCATGACTCCATTTTAGTAAGCCCAAATTGTAACCACGGAGACTTGTTTATAAATATTAGATAAACCAATTAAACCATTAAATTAATGGTTTGACCGCCATTAAAGTAATCCCATCAGTCAATTTTTTTGTTTCAATTTCCTAATGTATTTGTAATACACAGCATTCTCTCTAGTCGATTCTCTCCTCAATGTATTTAGATTTCCTTTCAATTGTTTTAAATAATTTATAAATTTGCAAAACGAATCGTAGCCTACTCTTTTTTCTCGTAGTTACATCGATGTGGCCTTTACTACTCTGCCAAGACGCTAGCAATTTTCTGTAAACACACGTGCTCTAACGTGATTAAAATCCGTTTTAACTTTCGAATGTACCTAAAATTCAAAGCTAATCATAAGATTAAATTCATTTTATTTTCGGAGTTCTTGTGACTTTTCTTAGGATTGGAGTTATGCAGGATGTTATTGATATATCGAATTTCCCACCAATTGTACCTAGTGTTTAAATTATTTTTGAAGTGCAATTAGTTTCAGAAATTTTTTTTTTGTTGTTATTTATGTTTTATTTGTTTATTTATTTAATAATTGACATAAAGTCAAGTTACAAATATTTACAATGAAAATTCTATACAATTTTTATGTGTTATAACAATTTAATTGTCAAAATTTGAGTTAATTCTAATTAAAATTCTTAGAATTGTGCTATTAAAGTGCTACCTTAATTACTAAATAGAATAGACAGCACTAAATAGAAATAAGAATAATAAGTTGTTATTTATGTGACCTTAAAACAATTTTCTGTCACAGTTCCAGCCTTAAGTCTTACCAAGATGGTGGCTATACTTTTTGCAATTAAAAAGATGTACTAATAACTATGAATATGCGATATAAAAATAATGTAGGCACAGTCTAATCCCAATAACTTTTTCCCATATTAAAATTTTTAAGTTTTTAATTTCTGAAACAAACTGTACTATACAAAGTCTTGTAACAATATAAAATTATAATCTACTGCAGTGTTTTTCACCCTTTTTCATGACGCGACCCCCCTAGTATGGGAAAATATTTCACGACCCCCCTAGTATAGAAAAATATTTCGCGACCCCTAGCCTCTGCTGTTTCTAACTTTAATTAAATTTTATGTTACAAATATCGAATCCGTTCATCATTATTGATTCTTTTCAGTTAGACGTCAATTAAATACGCAACAAAGGACTTTAAACAGGCATATAATTATATCGGCATTCATGTTGACGACTTATAGTAGCCTCTGAACGCGCGCGTGACCTGTGTGAGCGAGATATAGCGCAACATAATGAGCGCTGCGTGAAGTATCAGGCGAGTAAAGGATGACACTTTTGAATTCTTTGAATTGTGAATTCGCTTTGAATTGTATTTAAATTTGTTGAATTGACTTGTTGTTTGTTTAGTAGTTGCTGACTGTCTTTTATTGTCTAATATCCAAAATTCTGTGCTCATTGCCATTATTGAAAATGGATGAGTTTCTAGAAAGACAATCATGCACAACCGTCAACTTCAAGTTCCACTGAGAGTAATGAAACATAAGCAAAGAAAAAGCGTCTACATGACGACAATTTTATTTGAAATTCGGATTTACTGTTATTGAAAATAAGCCGCAGTTATTTGTTTTGAAATTTTATCAAGCGAAAGTATGAAACCATCACATTAATGTAACCTTTAATGAACCTTTTCTTTATTAAATATTATATATTGAACTAAAGCGATTTTATTGTTAAAGTAACTGCGACCCCCCTTAAAAAGGCTTCGCGACCCCCAAGGGGTCGCGACCCACAGGTTGAAAAACACTGATCTACTGGATGCATAATAGATACAACATATTATTTTGAATAAAAGTTCCCATTCTTTAGCCAAACCATACTAGCCAAAAAAAGTAATATCGTCACTATGTTTTATAAAAGAAATGTGTCGTTCACACGATATTCGAGAGACAACCTGTTTGGCGGGAGAGACCATCATATTACAATCCGTAACGTTTCCATAAAGTCATAACCCTTGTTTGTCGCACTACAGTTAAATTTAAAACACTCTTCTAACTGGGTCCCGGTATTTCGGGGGCTCTGATCAACGCCCCACAAAAATACTATTAAACTGGGACGTAAAATACTTCCGTACAAAAGAGTTAAAAAACATGAATACAATTTTATAAATTTTTTACATTATTTAGGTCATTTTCAATTCAAATATCCACTCATAGATAGCTTAGAAACATTTAAATCATTAAATAGATTCGCTTCTCTCTTTGATAATTTTATCAAACAAAAAAGGATGCAATAAAAAACGAATGAAATATTATATAAATACAAATTTTTTTTTATAAAATCATATCATTAAATTTTCACGTGTATTTAAATACGAATAATATATGTAGAAATTATTCATAATATTTAAAAATTATAAATATATAAATAATTACAATTATACAATTTAAGTATAATTTTTTTTTCACACACCCTTTTTTAATTATTTTATTTTTATTTAATTAGAAGAAAAAACAGAACACTATTCGAAAAAACCTGGAAAAATGGAAATGTTTTAATAATTATTATAATTTTATTTATTTATTTTTATAATTATTTAAAACATAGTGAACACATAGTCGACATTTTCTGTATGAGTACATAAGAATTATTACAATTTTAGGTGTATGTTATCTGACTATTTGTAAGAAAATACCCCTATCGCAGCATCCTGTATTACATAGCGAATTTCCGACAACGCAAATTATTTTAAACCAGTTTCCGATGTTTGAAGAAAATGTTTAGCAAAAGAATCAAGTTACTTAGAACAGTGTTTGAAAAACCAGTCTTATGTGATTTTTTCTACTTTGTTCGACGGGTGAAAAATTTTTTAGAAAACCTTGAAAAGCTTTTGTAGCAAGTTTTAGCAAAAAACTCATTGATGAAAAATGCCCAAAAAACTATGTTCTAGGTATCGAACATGTCTAGCTGTCAAGAACTCATTCAAGGGTTTGGGGTTTCTAACGTTTTCTCTAAATTTCATAAGAACAGAATGTCTTTATTGAGAGTTATTGTGCGGACAAATGTCATTTTTAGTTTCTGAGGACCTCAAAAAAAATTTCTGTCCTAGTCCCGAATTCAAGTCGCACCATGAGGGTGGCTGTAATAGTTGAATTTTCCTTTTAGAAATTCACTAAAGGGAAAAAAAGCGTGTGTGTGTTTTTTTTAATGATATACAAAACATTTTTTTATTTTATTTCGTATGAAAAATAATAATTTATGCAAATATTAGTTGATGTATGTCTACATGGCGTTTGTGGTGGCTTGATAAATTAATGTTACCTACCACACATGTGTGTAAAAGAAAAAAACATATTACCTATGTCTATTAAAGAGAGAGTATACGGTTGTTTTGTGGTTTAATTTTTTATTTTACATAATTATCTTAAATGTTTCAGTGTATGGAATAAAAAAAGTGTTAATCTACAGTAAATATAATTATTTACTGTAATCAAAAATTTGAAATAGGTAAAGCACTTCATTAAAAAAAATATGTCGAAAAAATCAGAAGTACTCTTTGTTTAATAACCAACCCTATTTTTTATGGTATCTGATAAGGGTAGATTCACAATAATATGTATCTAATATATTTTTCTTTTCTCGTCCATATAGGTATAGAGTATATAGGGAAGTTATAGCTGTAAGAAGGGCACAATATATATGGTAATCAGACCAATTTAAGTATACCTATACGCGGTTTTCATATAACTTATCAAAATTGAATAATTTTGCACAGTGGCGTAGTGAACATAACCGGCGCCCGGGGCACGACACTTTATTAGTGCCCCTCAGAGCCGAACCTAGCCTAAGTAGCGCTCGAGGCAGAGTCAAAAAATGGCGCCCCTGTAGAGAAAATATTGCTTTTTTCCTCCCAAATAATAAATGACGAGCAAAAAAAAACCTCACGTACCTCATTTTTTTGGCGCCCCCAAAGACCTGCCACTCTTTGGGGCACATTTGATACCCCTCTTTGTCGCACATTTGGCGCCCCTATACGAGTGGCGCCCGGTGCATGATAGACCCCCTTGCACCCCCGTCGCTACGCCACTGATTTTGCATCGAGACAGTAGGTAGTCATAATGGCGCCATTGTGAGTGGGGGTGATTTGAAGCGTAAACTTTCCCATCTGGAAGATACGGAGGACAAAATTTCGAAAAATTTAATCCAAATAATTTTTGGAAATTCCAATTTGCAACAACTTTGTTTTCAGCAAATTCCATTAAAAATTTTCGAAATTTCCCACTACGATTTTTTTCATACCTTGATTGGTCATGGATTTTATCTCTACGATCGGCTATGCTTGTAAAGGATTTTATACAGTTTCTCTTCAATATTGGCATAATTCTTTCAACATTAAAGGCATAATTTTGGGGGTTAATAAGAAATATGGTGGGGCGGAGGTAGAACTTGGACGATATGTGTAGAAGCTGTTGTTTTAGAGGAATTATGAAGATGCTTCTCCGAAATTGTAGGAAAAGGAAACTGTAGTAAAATATTTTCCAGTCACTTATCCGGCCAAGTAAGTGGCTTAGCATAATTGTTCCTTAGATTGAAATACAAAATTTTAATTCCGCTATTTCCGTATACATATTTGTAAAATTTCGTTCAAAAAATTAAAACAATTTGAGTAGGTACATAATAAAAGATATAGACAAGAAGATAGAAGATAGAAAGCTCCGTAACTCTTATTTATTATTTTATCGAAAAATAATAAAAAAATCATTACTTTGTAGTCAAAGGTACTAGCAAATTCGTGCAATATATTCATCTTAGTTTTTATGGTTATTTTACTATTTGTACTAATTGCTAATACTATTTATATAACTACAGATTGTTGTGCTTGCGGTTTTGAATAATAATTACAATCTTAATGTTTTAAAGTGGTGTAATGTACATGACAAAGTTACAGAATTGATTGTACTTATTATTTAAAGCCAAGTTTCTCAACTATATATATGTACTGAAAACAACAAAGTTCTCTAACTGGTAATATATAATACAATATTATATCGCCTTCCCAGAATGAAAGTGGGTTATTTTAAAATATTTTACAGTGATATACATAAATCCAATTAAATACAATTTTCGAATTTCTCGTTAATGTTAAAAAACGCCGCGAGCAGCGGGGCCCCATCACGGTAGTCGAATTTTCCCCTTCATCGTCGGTATTGAATGTTTACAAGCGAAATGTGATTGAAAGTCTACAACCGAATTGTCATTTTGTTGGCTTCAAAACTGGTGATGAGTGTTCGGCTGATCGAGGCTTTAAAAAAAGGTTTTAAGTATTTAAGGGCTGTATCTCAGTAAATTTCAATTTTGTGCCGAAAACAGGTAGCAGAAAAAAAACCAACACAATTCGTACGAGGGCATTCCTGTCCATGTTTATCCGCTAATTGCCTTTATGTTTTATTTTTAAATATTAAAAAAGGACCTTAAATAGTAAACTGGAAGGCCTTTATAAAGATATTTTTTCTTTCCAAAAAAATCCAAAATTTCTATTTTATAAATACTAAAACTCCAAAATTCCTAATTTATCAATAAACAGTGACTTTAATAACATTTTTAAATTACTTAATATGTATGTATTTCATTTGTCATAAAAGTAAGTTCACTTTTTTTTAAATTTTTTAAAATTACTATTCGCCTACTTGTATTTAGAATAAACATAATGCTTTTAAAACACATTTAACAATAGCATTCAATTCCGATGTAAAAATGGGAGAAGTGGGGGGAAAAGTGATGCGGACTCCCTACAAGGTACTAGCTGGATACTAACTGAATACACGTACAAAACTTCAGCCCTCTAGGTTTCCTTATGGAGTCTCTAGACGTGTTAGAAAACAAGCAAAAAAATTAAGGAAATATTGGCGTAAAAATCGTGGGGGTAAGGGTTAAAAGTTGAAACCTCCAAAAAACAGTGTCTGGCTATTAGCTTAACCTGTACACCAAATTTCAGCCCTCTAGGTTTATTTGGGGAGATTTTGACCCGAACGAAACTGTTAAAAAACAAGAAAAATCATGTTCTTTTGGGTATAAAAATGGTGGCGGTAGGGGTTAAAAGTCGAGACCCCCAAAAGGCATCCCCTTGATACTAACTCAATCCGAATACAAAATTTCAGCCCTGTAGGTTTATTCGGGTGACCTGTGCGAGTGGTACAAACTTCGAAAACGTCGAAAATGCATGAAATTGTAGCTTAAAAATGAGGGGGTGGGGGTAAAATATTAAAACCTCCAAAAAGCACAACCTAGGTACGAACTTTATCAATACACCAAATTTCAACCCTCTACGTTAATTCTGGGGGGCTGGGGAAAAATCGTTTTTCCCCCCTCTACTCCCACCATATCATCCTAGGAAGCTGAATTTTGGATATGTTGTAGATAATTGACCGAAACATTATTTAAAACCGGTTTGGAAAAGTTTTATTGCTTTTCCGCCCCCCACCACCCCCTTAAAGGTCGGGTCAGAAAAAAAATTTGCCCAAAATTTGACCCCACTTTGATAGTATCGTTGTGCATCGGAATAAGCCCCACTTACCAAATTTCATCTCTTAACTTCCATAGGGGGGCCCTACACATATTAAAAGGTTGCGGAAATATATATATATATATATATATATATATATATATATATATATATATATATATATATATATATATATATATATATATATATATCAGACATCTTTTTTTTTTACATAATCGTGTTCTACGGGTCCGAAAACGGATAGCGCCCCTGGTCTCGCCTCTCGCAGCTCTTATTGTATAAACTGTATAAGTCTAATTTTTCGGAGAAAATTCGACTAATAAAAAAGTGAACATATCATTTTTATTATAAATAAAAATGATAACAAAACGTCAAATAATGTTAATAATGAAGAGGTAAATAATGATGAAGTTTTTAATGTAAGCCAAAATCGAAAGACAAAAGAAACTAAGAAGGCCACTAGCACTGAAGAAATGTCTTCAAGGGATACTATAGAAAGTGGTGTCTTAAATATGGAATCAATCTCAAAGGAAGTAAATTCATCAACTGAAGTGAACCAAAATGTGAAGAAAAATAATATTAGTTACTCTGCCGTGCTTAAGATGGGGACGGTAGTTAATAGTAATTATCAAGCACCTATAAATCAAACAAAAGAAAATGTTATGATAAAATCAACTCCATCAGTTATCATAGGTAAGAAGAAACCAGAAAAAACTGTAATTAAAGCCACAGCGCGTATCTGGCTATATATTGGAAGGTTAGACAAAGACACAACAGTTCAAAATGTTTTGGAATATTTAGGAGATATCGGGGAAAATTTTATTTGTGAAAAAATTTACGAAGGCGACTATACGGCGAGCTTTAAATTGGGTGCACCAACTGAACTAAAGGATATACTCTATGATCCATCGTTCTGGCCAGAGAACGTACTGGTCAGAAGATACAAATTTCCGAAAAATAGGGGTGCTTTTTTATTGAAAACAAAAACAGACTAAACATGTACTCTGAAACAACTAAACAAGATCAACAAAATAATGTGTCTCATTTTGTAATTTTTCATCTAAATATTCAAAGCCTACGTAATAAATTACCTGAAATTGAAGCTCAGGATCTCAATCATGATATTGTTTGCTTTACGGAACATTGGCTTGACAACAGTGAAATTGAGTCTCTGGTAATCAATGGTTACAAGGTCATCGATAATTTTTGTAGAAAAAGTCATATTCATGGAGGAGTGGTTATTTTGGCTAAACAAGATATTGCTAATTCTTTCGTCGTTTTACAGGATATCAAAAATCT
The DNA here is from genome assembly GCA_035578155.1 of Brachynemurus nebulosus. NCBI lineage: Eukaryota > Metazoa > Arthropoda > Insecta > Neuroptera > Myrmeleontidae > Brachynemurus > Brachynemurus nebulosus. The sequence continues at coordinate 30,149,838 of JAPWDM010000001.1, read as the reverse complement.
ATCTACTGATATTGACTGCGAAGTGTGTGCAGTGGAATCGCGTAAACTAAATGTAATTATAGTATCTGTATACCGATCACCAGCTGGTGATTTTGATATATTCTTAGACAAAATCATTACTTTATTAGATAAACTTAAAAATTCTAACCGAACAATTATTATTAATGGTGATTTTAACTTAAAGTTTAATACTGCGGACAAATTAACAGTAAATTTTATTGATATCTTGAGTTCTTATGGCTTTTATCCCACCATAGTGACTGAAACCAGGTTTAACTCGTGTCTTGATAACATAATAATTAATAACACGGACGTACCGTACAGATCATATACATTAAATACAGGTTTGTCCGATCATTTTGCAGTATTAATAGATTTATGTCTGTCGTTTACAAAAATAAAAGAAAAACCGGTTTTTACTAGAAACATTACAGATGAGAGTCTTCATATGTTTCATGATTATGTGGGGGACATAAACTGGAATTTTATAGATAATAATAATCTGAATATTGATGGAAAATTTGAAATATTTCTTGAGTATCTTACTCAAGGAATAAATACATTTTTTCCATTTAAAAAAATTAAACCTACTAATTCTACATCCAAAATTAAATGGTTTAATGATGAGTTGAGGGTTATGAGAGACACTGTTAAATTAATTTATGAATCTATGCAAACCAAAAATCTACCACAGTTATCTCAGATAATGAAAACCTATCGTGCTAAATACAGAGCTGCGCTAAATGAAGCTAAACTTAAAGCACATAGTGCTTTTATTAGTAAATCCGCTAATAAAACTAAAGCCACTTGGGAAATTGTAAACAGTATTAGGAACAAGGGTAAATTTCACTACACAGAAGACTCGTTAACACCTGATGATTTCAATGAGTATTTTATAAATATAGCTGAAAACATTGTTAGCAATTTACCTAAATGCGATTTAAAACCAGATGTTTTTCTTAAAAAATTGACGACTTGTGACAATTTCAGTTTTAAAGAAGTCTCTTTTATTGAAGTCAGAGATGCAATAGTCAGTTTGAAAAATTCTACTTGTAAAGATGTTTACGGTTTTGATAACAGAATCGTGAAATCTATCATTAACGAAATATTTGTTCCTTTAACGAAACTATTCAACCAATGTGTTAACTGCAGCTACTTCCCTTCTGCTTTAAAAATTGCAAGAGTCGTCCCAGTGCATAAAAAAGGTCCTGCGAATGTATTAAATAATTATAGGCCGATATCTATAATTCCAATATTTGGTAAAATATTTGAGAAATTGTTAAAAAAACAGATATGCAACCATCTTGAAACCAATGACGTACTGAATCCATCCCAGTTTGGCTTTAGGAGTTCCAAATCAACAACCCTGGCGATTAGCCATTTAATTACAATGGTGGTTAAGGGTCTTGCCAGTAATAATACTGTTGGTGTCAGGCTCTGTGATTTGAGCAAAGCTTTTGACTGTGTTTCTTTCAATAGCTTATTAAATAAACTGACCTATTATGGCTTTGCTGTGAATACCATAGAATTGATTGGATCATATTTAGAAAATCGGTCACAGTATGTCGAAATAAATGGCAACAACTCGAACTTAATATCAGTTAAACACGGAGTACCCCAAGGCTCTGTATTGGGCCCGATCTTGTTTTTGATCTATATAAATGACCTTCCACTTTGTGATGATACTAACGATTTTGTGTTATTTGCTGATGATACAACGGTCATTAGCCAGAGTACCGATTTAGTTGATCTTCAAATCAAAATGAAGGATGTACAGGTAAACATGAATAACTGGTTTTCAGCCAATCATCTGAGTCTGAACTTGACAAAAACGCAGACCCTATTTTTCTCTCCACGGAATGAGAAAATAGACGGTAATCTGGATGCCGCAACATTCTTAGGTGTAACTTTGGATCCTAAACTAAACTGGGAAAAGCATACGGACCACCTAGCGAAGAAAATCGTAACTGGGATATTTGCGCTACGTAATGCAACACGTGTATTGCCGCGCCATATTTTAATTGATGTGTTTCATGCCTTAATTCAGTCTCATATATCGTATGCAATTCTTATATGGGGCCATGCCTCGTCATGTCTTCGTATCTTTCGGTTACAACGTCGAGCTGTAAGAGTAATCTCTGGTGCCGGTTATCGTGAAGACTGCAAGGACTTATTTATAAATTTGAAAATAATGATGGTCCCATGTTTATACATAATGAATTGTTTACTTTATGTGAGACAAAATGACACAAACTACGTAAGACATGCCACTGTACATAATCATGACACAAGAAACAAAAACAACATCTGTATAGACAGGTATCGGACAAACCGAGTTAGGTCAGGTGTTGGTTACTATGGACCCAAAATGTATAATATGCTGCCATCTAGCGTAAGAACTTTGCCTTTTCAAAAATTTAAAAGTGAAATAAAAAAATATCTTTTAGTAAAATGTTTTTATACTATTGATGAGTACTTTAATAATGATTTTAGCGATTTTAATCTGTTGTAAGTTTTAATATTATGACTTGTGTAAACAGTTTTTATGTAATAGCACCAAATAAATATTATTATTATTATTATTATTATTATTATTATTATTATTATTATTATTATTATTATTATATTCAGAATATTTCAATATTTCTTTTTTTTTTTTAAAAAAACAATTTTTATTGTTTATACCTATATGAAATTTTTTAGTCGAATTTTCTCCGAAAAATTAGACTTATACAGTCTATACGATAAGAGCTGCGAGAGGCGAGACCAGGGGCGCTATCCGTTTTCGGACCCGTAGAACACGATTATGTAAAAAAAAAAGATGTCTGATATATATATATATATATATTTTCCCGCAACCTTTTAATATGTGTAGGGCCCCCCTATGGAAGTTAAGAGATGAAATTTGGTAAGTGGGGCTTATTCCGATGCACAACAATACTATCAAAGTGGGGTCAAATTTTGGGCAAATTTTTTTTCGGACCCGACCTTTAAGGGGGTGGTGGGGGGCGGAAAAGCAATAAAACTTTTCCAAATCGGTTTTAAATAATGTTTCGGTTAATTATCTACAACATATCCAAAATTCAGCTTCCTAGGATGATATGGTGGGAGTAGAGGGGGGAAAAACGATTTTCGCTGGATCTAACAGGCCCCCAGCCCCCCAGAATTAACGTAGAGGGTTGAAATTTGGTGTGTTGATAAAGCTCGTACCTAGGTTGTGCTTTTTGGAGGTTTTAATATTTTACCCCCACCCCCCTCATTTTTAAGCTACAATTTCATGCATTTTCGACGTTTTCGAAGTTTGTACCACTCGCACAGGTCACCCGAATAAACCTAGAGGGCTGAAATTTTGTATTCGGATTGAGTTAGTATCAAGGGGGTGCCTTTTGGGGGTCTCGACTTTTAACCCCAACCCCCACCATTTTTATACCCAAAAGAACATGATTTTTCTTGTTTTTTAACAGTTTCGTTCGGGTCAAAATCTCCCCAAATAAACCTAGAGGGCTGAAATTTGGTGTACAGGTTAAGCTAATAGCCAGACACTGTTTTTTGGAGGTTTCAACTTTTAACCCTTACCCCCACGATTTTTACGCCAATATTTCCTTAATTTTTTTGCTTGTTTTCTAACACGTCTAGAGACTCCATAAGGAAACCTAGAGGGCTGAAATTTTGTACGTGTATTCAGTTAGTATCCAGCAAGTACCTTTTAGTGAGTCCACATTACTTTTCCCCCCACTTCTTCCATTTTTACATCGGAATTGAATGCTATTGTTAAATGTGTTTTAAATGCATTACTTTTATTGTAAATACAAGTAGGCGAATAGTAATTTTAAAAAATTTAAAAAAAAGTGAATACAATTTTTTAACAAATGAAATACATACATATTAAGTAATTTGCAAATGTTATTAAAGTCACTGTTTATTTATTTATTTAATTATTATTTAGGAATTTTGGATTTTTATTATTTATAAAATAGAAATTTTGGATTTTTTTGGAAAGAAAAAATATCTTCATAAAAGCCTTCCAGTTTACTATTTAAGTTCCTTTTTTAATATTTAAAAGTAAAACACAAAGGCAATTGGCGGATAAGCATGGATAGAAATGCCCTCGTACGAATTGTGTTGGCTTTTTCCCTGTTAACTTCTATCGGCACAAAATTGAAATTTACTGAGATTCAGCCCTTAAAAACTTAAAATCTTTTTATAAAGCCCCGATCAACCGGACACTCATTATCAGTTTTGAAACCACCAAAATTACAAATCGCTTGTGGACTTTCAATTATATTTCGCTTGTAGACACTCAATACCGAAGAAATAATTTTTTATTTTTTTTATTTTTTATTTATTTTTTTTTTTTTTTTTTTGAAAGAAAAAATATCTTTATAAAGGCCTTCCAGTTTACTATTTAAGGTCCTTTTTTAATATTTAAAACTAAAACATAAAGGCAATTAGCGGATAAACATGGGCAGGAATGCCCTCGTACGAATTGTGTTGGTTTTTTTTCTGCTACCTGTTTTCGGCACAAAATTGAAATTTACTGACAAGTAAAGGTCCCGAGGCCGGACCTATCGATTTCGATGAAACTTAAATATATTGTAGAAAACTAAAAACTAAGGGACACGTATTTTTTTTTATCTGCGGAAAAACGGTTTGAAGGGGTGAAATCGCCCTCCAAAAATTGGGGTAAAAATTTAATTTTTCAAATATCTCGAATACAGTAAGAGATAGAGCTAAAGTTTAAATTGGCGATATTGCTCTTTTTTAAAGAGCTATCTATTGATATCTAATTTGTTCATATTATATCAACAGGGGTGGTTGGGGGTTAAAATTTGGGGGTTAATTTTGCAAAAAGGGGGTGAAAAATAAACAATATAAAAATTTTGTTTACAGATTTGAAATCTACGTCAAAAAATCTAATTGACCTATTTTTGCTCAATGCCCTAATATTAAGTCTAGGGGTAGTTAATTAGAGGGTGACTATGTCGTATAGTCGTACAATTTGGGTATTTCAAGAATTTTTTCTTCATGGAAAATAGCTTAAGTCAATTAGAATAACGTAGAAATGAAATTCTCGAATTCAAAATTGAGTTTGAGCAACATTGGAGAGGGGGTGAGTCACCCTCTTAAATTACATACTAGTTTATATACACTAATTTTTGCCATTAACACACTGATAGTGGGTAAAATAATGTCACAATAAGTGGTTCTGAAGTTGGACTATCATATGTAAGGTCTTTATTAGGTTTGTTTTTTAATGGATATTATAGTTTTCCTTATCGAAAATTATCGATACCGAAAATTACATAACCTAACCTAAAATAACGAAACCTAATAAAAACCTTACATACGATAGTCTAACTTCAGAACCATCTATTGTGACATTATTACCCCCTGTCAGTGTGTTAATTGCAAAAATTAGTGTATGTAAACTAGTATGTAATTTAAGAGGGTGACTCACCCCCTCTCCAATGTTGCTCAAACTCAATTTTGAATTCGAGAATTTCATTTCTACGTTATTCTAATTGTCTTAAGCTATTTTCCATGAAAAAGAACTTCTTGAAATACCCAAATAGTACGATTATTCGACATAGTCACCCTCTAGTTAACTACCCCTAGACTTAATATTAGGATACTGAGCAAAAACAGGTCAATTAGATTTTTTGACGTAGATTTCAAATCTGTAAACAAAATTTTTATATTGTTTATTTTTCACCCCCTTTTTGCAAAATTAACCCCCAAATTTTAACCCCCAACCACCCCTGTTGATGTAATTTGAACAAATTGCATATCAATAAATAGCTCTTTGAAAAAAAGTAATATCGTCAATTTAAACTTTTGCTCCATCTCTTACTGTTTTCGAGATATTTGAAAAATTAAATTTTTACCCCAATTTTTAGAGGGCGATTTCACCCCTTCAAACCGTTTTTCCGCAGATAAAAAAAAATACGTGTCCCTTAGTTTTTAGTGTTCTACAACATATTTAAGTTTCATCAAAATCGATAGGTCCGGCCTCGGGACCTTTACTTGTGAGATACAGCCCTTAAATACTTAAAACCTTTTTTTAAAGCCTCGATCAGCCGAACACTCATCACCAGTTTTGAAACCAACAAAATGACAATTCGGTTGTAGACTTTCAATCACATTTCGCTTGTAAACATTCAATACCGAAGATGAAGGAGAAAATTCGACTACCGTGATGGGGCCCCGCTGCTCACGGCGTTTTTTTATTTGAATTTATTAATTTCTCTATATAACTAAATATATTTATTCTATAATTAAAATAAAATAATTGATCTCCCTTTTAAACTATTCCCCTGTAACGCGCATTAATATGGTATAATAACCAACGGTCATTTTTGATCACGTTCCGCGTCAGTGGTAGATAAACCTATTATATTGCAAACGATAAAAAAATGTATTTTGCAAACGATAAAAAAATGTATTTTGGAAACGATAAAAAAATGTATTTTGCTATTAGTGAAGGTTAACAGTTAAGTTATGATGAGTGTGAATAATACTAAAATTAAAATAAATATATAGTTATACCTATATGAATAAATTAAAATAATATTTAAATAAACCTCCTTTTTTGATCATTTTATTTATTATTTTTTTTTTTTAATTTTATTTTTTGTTTAAATAATTATTTTTAAAATTAAAACATTGTTAAACATTTCCAACAAATAAAAAATTTCCAATTGAATACAATTGGAAATACAAAAATACATAATTTACATAGAAAAAAATGATACTTTAATTTCAATTTTGATTTTAAAGCAAATTTTTTTCTTAACAAAATGCCTTAATATATAAAAATACCCCTGTCGCAGCATCTGCATAACATAGCGAATTTCCAAATCTTGGGCACTGGCGGATCTCATCTAAGACCTGTAGCTATTTAAAATAGTTTAGCTTTCTAAGAGTAAAAGAATTTTTAAAATCGGTTGGGTAATTAGTTTTGGTATTTTTGGGGACCCAAGAACCCGAACGAATTTTGTGCAGCATAGTTGTATCCATCTAAAATAATTTAGTTCTCTAGCAGTGAGAAATTTTTTAGCATCGGTTCGATAGCTTATTACTGGCGTTTTCGGATCTGCAAGATCCCGGTGGACCTCATCAGCTCGACCGTATATTCTAGGCGGACTTTATGTAATATATATATATATATATATATATATATATATATATATATATATATATATATATATATATATATATATATATATATATATTCAAAACCCGTTGTGTAGCATTCTACGCCGCATTTGCATCTCAGATAACACAACCTGTACCTATCTAAAATATTTTACCTTGGTAATAGTAAAAAGGTTTCAAAATCAGTCAGTTATTTTATTTTTGACACTTTTAGGTCCTACTGACACTTCAGACCTTACATAACGTAATCTATATGTATCTAAAATAGCTTAGCTCCCCAACAGTGAAAAAATTTTCAAAATCGGTCGGCTAGTTTATTTTTGACGCTTTTGGATCCGATGGACCCTGGCAGACTTTACATAACGTAATCTATATTTATCTAAAATAGTTTAGCTCTGTAAGAGTGAAAAAATTTTCAAAATCGGTCGGTTAGTTTATTTTTACCACTTTTGGGTTCCATGGACCCTGGCGGACCCTAAATAACGTAATGTATGTCTATCTAAAATAGTTAGTTCCCCAACAGTGAAAAAATTTTCAAAATCGGTCGGTTAGTTTATTTTTGACACTTTTGGACCCATGGACCTTGGCAGACCTTACATAACGTAATCTATATTTATCTAAAATAGTTTAGCTCTGTAACAGTGAAAAAATTTTCAAAATCGGTCGGTTAGTTTATTTTTGACACTTTTGGATCCCATGGACCCTGGCAGACCTTACATAACGTAATCTATATTTATCTAAAATAATTTAGCTCTGTAACAGTGAAAAAATTTTCAAAATCGGTCAGTTAGTTTATTTTTGACACTTTTGGGTTCTATGGACCTTGGTGGACCTTACATAACGTAATTTATATTTATCTAAAATAGTTTAGCTCTGTAACAGTGAAAAAATTTTCAAAATCGGTCAGTTAGTTTATTTTTGACACTTCTGGATCCTATGGACTCTGGCAGACCTTACATAACGGAATCTATATTTATCTAAAACAGTTTAGCTCTGTAACAGTGAAAAAATTTTCAAAATCGATCAGGCAGTTTATTTTTGACACTTTTGGGTCCTATGGACCGAGGCGGACCTTACATAACGTAATCGATATTTATCTAAAATAGTTTAGCTCTGTAACAGTGAAAAAATTTTCAAAATCGGTCAGTTAGTTTATTTTTGACACTTTTGGGTCCTGTGGACCCTGGCGGACCTTACATAATATATTCTAAATCTATCTAAAATAGTTTAGCTCTGTAACAGTGAAGAAATTTTTAAAATTGGTCGTTTAGTTTATTTTTTACAATTATGGGATCAGTAAATCCTGGCGAAACTCATACAAGTCTAGTACTCTAACAGTAAGAAAAGGGTTCTAAGGATCTCATATAACTTATGGCAGTCCGTAAGCTTCTTGCGGACATCATTTAATTAATTAATTCAAATACTTTAACTTACTAACTCTGAAAAAATTTTTAAAATCGATTGGTTAATTAATTTCTGGCCTTTTTAGGTCCCGAAAACCTTGACCTCACATAAAATACCTTAAATCCATTTGAAATGGTTTAATTTTTTAACATTATTAATTATTAGTGGAAAAATTTTCAAAATCGATTCAAAATATTTTTCCGTACATACATATGTACATTGTACACATTTTGTTTTGTTTCATATTTAATAATATTTATAATCATATTATATATCATAACATAATCTTCAATTTCTTGTTTACTTAAAAATTCAATAAAAAAAAAAAAAAAATTCTTCATTACATTAGCTTAGAAAATCTGTTTAATTTACATTTTTTAACATGGGATAGAACCATGCTAATTATAATGCAATAAATGAGAAACAAAACTCTATACATGTATGTGTGTTATATCACATATATGTGAATAGTTTTCACTTGTTCTCACAAAATTCTTTAATAAAAAAGTGAAATATTTTTATACTTAATAAAGAACTGAGATATAAATATAAATTACTTATTAGACTAACAAAGAAAGAATAAAAGTGAAAATTTACATTTTCTCGAAAAATACTTAAAATAGAAAGAAAATTATAAGAATATTTTCTTCATAATTTTTTTTTCCTTTTCAACGATGTAAAAATTGAACTGCCTTATGATAGGATCGAATGATAAAAAATGGCCAGAAAACCTACTTCTGGGCATCCGACGTGTCTGGCTAACGAACTTAGCCAAGCCAATTCAGAATCCAGTCCGCACACAAAATTTCATAAGCGTTAGACGTTTCGTTCGAGAGTTATCGTGGGAACACATAAATATATATATATATATATATATATATATATATATATATATATATATATATATATATATATATATATATATATATATATATATATATATATAAATTTTAGTGAATATCATTTTCGTATTCTAGGGACCTCAAAACAGATTTCTGCCATAGCCCCGGACTCAGATTGCGTCATGACACCTACTGTAATAGCTGAATTTCGAGTTTTCGAAATTCGCTAAAATAATGCTAATATAGGCTTATAGGCTGGTCGAATACTGGTGGCTTTACTCTATTGAAAAATGCAACGTATCGACTAGATTTACTAACAGCTAGATTTACCAGTATAGATTTTGCGCATGCGCTACAGAATGAAAAAGCCTTTTTAATTTATTTTTTTAAATTCTGGGGACTTGACCAATTTTTTATTTTAACTGACCAATTATCAAGGTTTAAAATCCTAATGATTGCTCTTATTATTTTTGTTTTTTTCTTTAGATGGTGTGCCAAAATTTTTACAATTTTTTCAAAATTTATTTAAAAATTTTCTGTTGCTGACTAATTAGTGGGACTAAGTGACCAATTTTGATCAATTTGTGACCTATTAGACAAATTTTTTGCAACGTTCATCTTTTTAGAGGGTGTGCCAGCATAATGGAGCCTGTTTAAAATACTATTTTACAACCAAAAATTATTATTTTGTGGTTATGTATTTTAAGTTTATATTTTATTCTATTTATAGCCGCGGATATTATCTATTATTTCAGCTTTAATAATAAAATTATATGAAAACTGTATTAAATGCATATTATAATAAACACATAAAAATACATATATATTTTGATAATAATGATATTGATATGGGATACTCTCCTGTAAATTGAGTATAATTTTATAATAATTATATTTAATGCAGAATAATAAACTAACATTTATAATTTAATTATTTGAATATTTGTTGGTACGCATATAAAAAGAACTAACAACGATCATAATTTTAATTGCGGTATTTAAATATAATTTTGGTACAAAATACTGTTATTAATATAGGTTGTTTTGTTAGAAAAATTGTAACACTATAGTCTAGGAGGCGTTTATTGTAAAAATTTGACCGGTGTCGAATATTCAATTAGATGTAGAAAAAAATAAAAGAGGATAGCCTAACATACACGAGAGGTTATATGAGACAGTGAAAAGTAAAAGGATGCAAGTTTTGTTTAAAAGGAGTGCAAAGTTTAGATCGTGTGGAAAATTCTAAAGTTTGCTGATTTTTTTATAATCGAGCATTTAATTGAACACATTTTTTTTATCATCAAGTCCTATATATTTATATTACGTTATGTTGTATAACGTAAAAGCCCCTATACCGGAACACTATTTTTAGGTGTGTAATTAAACTGGCTTAAATGAAAATTGACAAATAAATTAAACACCTATTTTTTTTCTTAATAAGCATGGAAGAAAGAAAGTTTTTCTAATCCAATGAATATTTTTTTTTAAAAATACAACCCAAAAATTATTATTTATTAATGTTTTTCTGTTACAAAATGTCGACGTCTATATCCAAACAAAGAAATATTAATGACATTAGGAGTTGGGAACCAATACACAAACAGACGTCAAAAAAAAATATTCATTGGATTAGAAAAACTTTGTTTCTTCCATGCTTATTAAGAAAAAAAATAGGTGTTTAATTTATTTGTCAATTTTCATTTAAGCCAGTTTAATTACACACCTAAAAATAGTGTTCCGGTATAGGGGCTTTTACGTTATATTCATTTTATTAATAATAATTTTTGTTATCAGAGGTTTCTTTCAGAAATAACTTCATTAACCATAGAGTAATAGAGGTACAGCAACTATCTCTATAATGAAATCTACAGTGTGCATTTTTGTGTACCTTAGGCAACTTAGTAGTAGAGAGTGTCACTCTCTCAGTGGCAGTCGATGAGTGTAGGCCAATCACAAGACAATTGATTTGATTATTATGTTGGTTGTGTTGACGTTGTTAGAATCCCCACACGGAGCCACATAAGTACATTAAACATATGTATGGGACAGCAGGGCACGTGACGGTCACCACCACCAACGATCACTAACACAAAAACACAATAGCGCACAAATACACAGTAAACCCAGTGCACGTATATAATATATTTTCTATCTCTTACTGGTCACACTGGTTCCAGTAGTATAGAGATAGATATGTTGTCTCTACTGCTCTGTGGTTAAAACTGTTCAAACGTATATGATCGCGTTCCCGTATAGAGGCTTTTACGTTATATAGAATAAAGTATTTCTAATGAAAAATTGTGGAATAGCAATTTTTTTAACACCTTACATTTACTTACACCTTTTTGCTGCTAAGTATATTATTTACACCTCTTTGCAAATGAATAAATAAGATGCTTTTTCTACTCCTTTTGAAGAACACACTCATTATATATCTGTTAATTGTTGAGAAAGTTAGGCATTATTCAAAGGTGTGGAGGAATGATCATTACTCAATACGTTTTTAACCAATGAAATCACAGTATTAACCATTATTCAATGGGTTTGCGATTGTTTTTTAACTAATGTATGTATCAAGTTTTAATTTAATATACACACACCTGAATCAATTGACTTTTCATAGAATTGTTCTTATTTATTATTGATGCAAATCTTTTTAAGAAGTCTGTCACTTTCGAGCTCAAATGCCGTTTCGTCTCAATGTGGTCGAGCTTCAGACTGCCGTAATTAAAGAAGGGCAAAGATTGCCTCAGGAGACTATAGATAACATCATCGTGAGTATAGCAAGACGAATGGAAGCTTTGACAAGAGCACGGGAGGAAGCATGCGATATTAAAACGCTGTGTTTTATTTTCTATTTGTTAAGTAATCTTTAACTTAAATGATTCTTAGACAACATAAGATTCCAAAAATTTGGCATCTCATATGGTTAATTGCTTTTGCTAATGAAAATAAAGGTATATCGACTTGTGAACATGTAATTTTAAGTGAATAATTAAATAAGACTAATTTAAAATTAAATAGCTTGTTTGATTTTTAGAGATATTTTGTATGTTCAGCTAATTATGCCGGTGTGTGTATGTTGCGTAGTAACCTGAAAGTAAACAAAGTAGTATATATTTTGTTTTGATCGTTTTATACATATTATACAAACATTTAATGAAATTAGAAATAGATTAAAAATTTGATTTAAAATTTATATTCAATTTTATTTAAATCAAAAAGGAAAAAAGCCGTAGAAAAAAATCGTATTCTACTCGCTTGCAATGGCTATTACCTATACTCACTCAGATGCATTACGCAGTTTGATCTTCGTGAGTAATAGCTATCATTACTAGCTCGTTGAATAATATACTATTGTTAGTAGTTACAAGGTAATAAAAACTACTTGTTATTAAATTTTAATATAAACTACATAGTGTTAGTTATTGACTGAAAAACACAAAAATTAGACTATTTTATTTTTTCTAGTAATGAATGATTTATCTTCATTTAACTCAAGGCTGAAGCAATAAATTCTATCATGTCTGTCCGTCGGTCACACCCTCATAATTCCTACAATTTTTAAGGTAAATTTTGAATTGTATGAATTTTTCACGTACTACATCGTATTGAATATCATTAGGTAGAGCCCTTAAAATAAAGTTAATGTTTCTTTTTGAAACGTCATTTGCGTCTCGTTTGCGGAATATTGAGCTTCAAAGTGGTCATTTGTCGCCTACAATTTGTCGTCTACCTGTAATTTTTAAATTATCGAAACAAAAAAATACCCCTATCGCAGTATCCTGCATAACATAGCGAATTTCCGTTTATAAAAATTAGTTTTCCTTGGAACGTAGTTGACATACAATAATAGTTTGAAGACTCTTTCCAACGGTGTAAAAAAATTTCGCAAAAATTTTTGAATAAGTGGAAATTTTGGCAAAAAACTAATTTTTTCAAGAGCAAAAACCACGTTCCTGGAATCGTAACGAACTTGTGCAACGATTTCGGACTTCCAACATTTTCACCAAATTTCGTAAACCTAGGATATTTCGTTCGAGAGTTATCGTGCGGACACACACACACACACACACACACACACATATATATATATATATATATATATATATATATATATATATATATATATATATATATATAAATTAGTGAATATGATTTTCGGTTTCTAGGGACCTCAAAATAAATTTCTGTCATAACGGGTCCCGGATCATGACAGTGGCTGCAATAGTTGATTTTTCGATTCGAAAATTCGCTAAAATGGAATTTATTGTCTAAGGTTTCTAAACATTAACAATATTATTTAAAGTACATCTAACGTCATACGCACAGAGCAGTAGAGACAACATATATATCTCTATACTACTGGAAGCAGTGTAACCAGTAAGAGATAGAAAATATGTTATATACGTGCACTGGGTTTACTTTGTATTAGTGCGATATTGTGTATTTGTGTTAGTGATCCTTGGTGGTAGTGGTCGTCACGTGTCTATGCTATTGCATACATATCTATGACACCACACGCATGTACGCTGCTCCGTGTGGAGATGTAACAATACGAACAACAATCAAATCCATTGTCTTATGATTGACCTACACTCATCGACTGCTACTGAGAGATTCACTACTAAGTAGCCTAATGTGTGCAGAAATGCCCACTGGTGATTACAGAAAAGAGATAGTTACTGTACCTCTGTACTCTGTGGTCGTACGTCCTTCGTCCTTCGTCTTACATCAATAACTACAACAAGTACTGTACCATGCTCATCTAGTCCAAGAATTAACTTCTACCATCATCATAGACACCCAAATATACATGTATTCTTATACATGTATCATAATTATGTGATCGTATGCATATATATGTATACGGGTATACGATATAATATATTATATACAATATACACACATATTGTGTCGTATATGTACATAGACTGTGACTAAGTTCACACTTTATACGAGGCAACGATCACATTCTAATCAAGAACTCATTTTTCGAGGTCCTATGCATCGGATCTCGGAAACTAATTGACATAGAGAAATAGTTTAAAGACCTCTTTTATGTAATTTTTTCTCCTCTTTTAAATGGTGTAAAAAAATTTCGCAAAAATTTTTGAATAAGTGGAAATTTTGAAAAAAAACTAATTTTTTGCAAGAACAAAATCCATGTTCCTGGCATCCGACGGGTCTGGCTGAAGAACTCATCCAAGATTTTTGGGCCTCCAACGTTGTCACCAAATTTTGTAACAGTAGGACATTTCGTTCGAGAGTCATCGTGCGGACACACAAACACACACACACACACACATATATATATATATATATATATATATATATATATATATATATATATATATATATATATATATATATATATATATATATATATATATATATATATATATATATATATATATATATATATATATATATATATATATATATATATATATATATATATATATATATATATATATATATATATATTAATTTTAGTGAATATTATTTTCGGTTCCTAGGGACCACAAAACAAATTTCTGCCATGGTCCCGGGTTCAAGTCGCGTCATGACAGTGGCTGTAATGGCTGAATTCCATTCTGGTTATTCGCTAAAACTGAAAAATTAGGTACAGATTCTGGAACATACTAAAAATTTTCAATTAAATATATTTCGAGTCACTTTGATCGACAATTTTAAAAGTTACAAAAGTCAAAAATGAACTGAAATCCAAAAAAAAATTGAAACATAATTAATTATTGGATCAAACAACTTGCAGTGACAATATTTAAAAATATGGGGCCATGTGCATAAACTGCTACTAAATATTGCTATTAGTCGCTACTAGCAAGTAGAACATAGTTGTACTATTAAATAATTGATGTGCATAAAAATTTTTTGTTCCTACTACTAGTTGTTACTAGGGTAATAGCAATTTCAATTTGGCAAAACGTTATTTAAAGATAAAAAAAAATAAAAAGAGTTTTATTTTCACCGTTTATTATTATTTTTATAGTTTTCTTTTAATAATCAGATGGGTATGAGTGTGAAATTTGGTTAAATTTTGAAAAATGTTAAACAATATTAATGATAAATGTCAATTTTATATTTTGACGTTCATGACTAATGTCAATTTTATATTTTGACTTTTGTGACAAATGTCAATTTTATATTTTGAATTTCTTTTTGTTTTGTTTTTAATGCATCTATTTCGTATTTGGTATTTATTTCGAAGAATAAAATGGATAATCTTTAACAAGTTTAATAAATTTAATAAATATTATGAATACTACTTTTTAAACGATTTAAAAAGTTATAAATATTTTAGAATGGATCAAAAATAAATAAATAAAAATGAAATAAAAAAAGTTTGTCTTCGTTTAAGTTATTTAATGGGTTAATTCTAAGTATGTAACGATTCCAGTTTCGATACCGTTATAATCGGCAAGCCGATTAGAATTCAACCGATATCACACAGTTCGAAAAGTTGAAGTTTTCAACCGCAAGCCTCATACAAAATGATTTGCGTAACAGATTATTTGCAAATAATTTGAAAAAATTTTGCTTTCTTAACAAAAATCTGCCAAAAGATGTATCAATTTATTACTCTGTGTAATGAAATTTACTTTACTAACTTTCTTAATTACCACTTTGGTTGATAATAATAATTGTAATAAATATTTTCTTTGAGTTTTGATCTGACATTTTTTTACACTTCCGACAAGGTCGAGTCTCTGTCAAATATAGGTAAGTTTTATGCATATAAAGACATGCAAACGCCCAAGGTACATATAATTTGATTTATTATCTACTAAGGCATTGATATCGGTATTGGTATCGTCCATTATTAACTACAATAATCGGCAGCGATATCGTATCGGCACATTTAGTTAGCGTTACATCCCTAGTCAATTATTTTGTTGTAAATTTTCCTGTTATGTAACTTGCGAATATCATTCATTTCTCGAATATCTCTCAATACTCTATCCATCTAATAATAAATTATTACAATTATTACAATTTTCGAATTTAAGTACATAGGTAAAAAAATATTACTGATATTTTAGTAAAATATTTTATTAAATAAATTTTTATTGGACGGTTATTTTACTTGAGAAGTTCAAAACACACTACTTTCTATATTAATAGCAACCGTGCCCGCTACTAAAATTTCATTCACTACTAAATTTCAGTGGAAGTGTAGTAGTGCCTAGTAGCACTGCTAAAATTTCACTACTAACTTTAGTAGTAGTTTATGCACATGGCCCATGATGTCTAAAATATTGCAGTTCTCTAATTGTAATATTATTGTGATATAAGGGTGGGGGCAACACTGAGGTCTTGACAGGTAAAATTACAATAAAACGTAAGAATTCACTCGTGAATTTATGTTTTGAATAGTTGACTTTACATTTGATTTGATTTCTTGAAGCTATCGAAGAAAGTGAACAATCTGAAACGGAATTAATTTATGATTTTGTCTAATAGTTTTGTAACATATTTTATTTTCTGATTTAACGATTAATCAAGATTTATGTCGAATAATCAAGAAATTTCACACAACATATCCATATTTAAACATCTCTCGTTAATAAGTAATCTTCATAATAATTTTTATTTTAATGACATCCAACCAGTACAATGAAGAGGAGGGAAATGATGTTTCCATATCATAAGTCATCAACAAAAATGTACCTACTTGAGTAAATGATCAATTTTCGAAATTGTTACCCCATGTTATTAACCCTATACAACTACGACATGTAGGTAGGTACATGTATAATATATGAAAAAACACAATTGGCAGTGCAGAGGGCATTCAAGAACGAATTTTCTTGTTCCAGTGAATGAACGAGAGCGAATAAGTGTAACACAAGCAAGAAGAAACAATGTGAAAATAATCTCGGGAAAATCTCTTGGGGTTCTCGAGATATATGCCTATTTATGGGACGAAATGATGCGTATTCTATTATTTTATATTTTTATCATTCAGTTTTCCTTCCCTATACTCTCCTTATTTCTTGCTTGCGTGCCTTATTTAAGTGTACTTCTTATATGGATGGAAATAAGGATAATATTGTCTGCTCCAGCTAGCTCTGGCTGCAAGAAATTAACAATAACCACTATAAAACACGCATTAAATCAGAGTTGGTGAAGGCAATATATATATATATATATATATATATATATATATATATATATATATATATATATATATATATATATATATATATATATATATATATATATATATATGGAGATGAACTGAGGGATTTTTATCTACGGAATATATATGTGTGGCGTTGTTGAAGCAACTTTACATTGTAGGGGAAAATTGTTTATTTTATACTAGAAAAAAAACTGAAAATTTATATACATTTTATACACAGAATTTTTTTTTAGAAAGAAAGGAATAGCGTACAGTTAAATCATATACGGGCAATTGATAATAGAATCCTCAATTTTAATGAAATTTTGCTTTTGTACAAAAAAGTCACAAGTAATGGACGTGCAATAATATTAACGTTTATACATGTATGTTACTTTTAGGCCGGATTTGAATAATTTGGAATGTATGGATCTTATAATAAATTTAGAACTCAGTTTTTAAGTAAGCTTATGTGTCTTATGGGAATTTTACGTGAGAGAGGCTATCATTTTTTTCAAAAGTCTTTTTGAACTTTTTAAGTTAAGTTTGGTCTGTCGTCGTCTGTCTTTGAACAGTGAAAGAAACACTTAAAATTAGGGCTTAAAAGCAAATTTTATAAAATTATTAAAGAAATCGGGTTATTTATTAGCTGCTGGAAGCGTGTAAACGAAGGTAAAGTTTTTTGACTGACCAAAAATTGTTGCATTATAATTTTTTAAGGAATACAGTTTCTTGTGAGCCTTGAGAGATAAAAATTTAAAAAAAATAAAACGTAATGTTTCTGGAAACAAGTTTTTAGAAATGAACTTAACAGGACGATGAGCGAAGAGCGGAATGTTGTGAGAGTCACGTATGAAGTTAATAATTAAGTGTAATGACATTCGAACATTTCTTTAATTCTATTTTTACAAATTTTTTTACGAAAATTACCTAATAAGAATTGTTATATCTCTGATATTTTACGATGAACCATATTTAGGCCGCTATTACATTGTCATAGAAATATGTCAAAGTTTTCGTTTTGACCAGAGAAATATTAAAGTGTAATAAGTCAACTGTCATAACATAACATTTCTGTAACCATAGTTAAACATACTTCTTAATGTTTGATCATTAGTGATGAGCAAAAATAGTCTTGGTCTTGCAGTCTTGTCTTGGTCTTGCATTTTTTGCAAGACCAAGACCAAGATCAAGACTACGTATACCAAGAGCAAGACCAAGACCAAGACTATAAGTATGGCTGCAAGACCACTACCAAGACTCAAGTGAGCAAGACCAAGACAAAAGCAAAAAAGAAGCAAGACTCTTGCAAAACTATTTAAATAGTTTGAAAGTATAATTAATTCCGTAAAAAGAGAAAATTCTGATTTTAGAAGAAAAAAAATTCGATAATAAAAAAATGCAAGAAAGAGCAAGACTGCATTTTGCAAGACCAAGACCAAGACTCAAACTGCTCTAGCATGACCAAGACCAAGATTCTGAATGCAAGAGCAAGATCAAGACCAAGACTGCCAAGTCTTGGTCTTGGTCTTGCATTTGCTCATCACTATTGATCATAGATTTGATCAAAAATCTCTGACATATATCTATAACAGTGCCAGGCGTACATTGACTTGCGTCACGCAATAAACGCAGGGAAGAGCAGAGCAGAGCAGGGCAGTGCAGGAAAGCACGAGAAATAAACTGTGTGGCTGGATGCACATTGAGACTCAGTTAACGCAGGCAGGCAGGGCAGCGCAGTTTCTGTGACTCTTGTTGTAGAACGAGATAGCACGAATTCAAAAGCAGAGCAGAGCAGAGCAGCACTGTTTTTCTTCAATTTCTTCAATTTTTTTCATTTCGGTGAAATAAAACCAACTAAAACTCGAAAACGTGTTGCAATATCGCGCCGCATTGCGCAGTTTCTGTGTCACATTCACGAGTGCCACATCGATCTCGTGTGACGCAGTGCTGCTCTGCTCTGCGTTTCAGTTCGCGCTCTCCCGTTCTACAACACGAGTCACAGAAACTGCGCTGCCCTGCCTGCGTTAACTACATCTCAATGTGCGCCCTGCCTAATAGCGACCTTAGTTTTAAATCATATTACCATAGGTACACAATATTTATATACTCCTCAAAACAAAATAAGGGCCACTTGAAAGTTTGTATTTTAAAACTGATTTATGTCGATCCACGTCAAAATAACTTTTCTAAATGACTGTTGTTATGATATTAAGTGGTTGAGTAAATGATAACAGTTAGGTTTAAGTGATATTATTGTTGAGGGGAAGATTTAAACGTTTTTTTGTCTCGCACAGCGTCAAGTGGTTAGTTTTACTTATTTTTTGAATTTGATTTTAAATCAGTTTGCGCTAGATTATTGATTACTGAGGTTGTTTTTTGAAGTTTGGCGTGTTATTCAATCATTTATTTTTACAATGCCGAGAATTCGACACCATATGGACGAAGCTACTGCTACCAGAGCCGTAACGATGATTGAGGGTGGTCAATCTCAACGTTCCGTGGCTCTGCAGTTGGGTTGTTCACGAAGGGCTATTCAAAATGTTTGGAATCGGTATCAGCAGACCGTAGTGTAATCCGGCGCCGTGGCTCAGGAAGAGTTCGTGCTACCACTGCCAGTGAAGACCATTACATTCGACTGTGTGCACGACGTGAGCCGACTGTTACCGCAGGTACTCTGCAAAATCGCTTACATCGATCTACTGGTACTGTTGTCAGTAATCAGACCATACGGAATCGTTTCCATGAAGACCAACAATGTTCAAGAAGACCAGTAATCCGTACCAAACTGATCGGAGCGCATCGTGCAAACCGTTTAAGATTTGCACGTGAACACCTTGAATGAGGCTTGGAGGAATGGCGTCACGTACTCTTCACGGATGAGTGCAAGGTGAAGTTTTTTAGTGATGACCGACGTGTAAGAGTGTGGAGAAGAAGTGGGGAAAGGTTTTCTGATCGTCATATTCATGAACGCGACAGATTTGGCGGCCCTAATGTCATGGTCTGGGGTGGAATTAGTTTGCAAGGCAAAACTGAGCTTGTTTTCCTGAATGAGGGTACTGTAACGGCTCAAAGTTACATCGAACAGGTTGTCAGACCCCATGTGATCCCCTTTGCGCAACGAGCGGCCGACGGATTTATCCTGATGCAGGATAATGCCCGAGCGCATACTGCTCGAGCGACGACAACTGTCCTTAGGGAGGCTAATATACAGGTTTTACCGTGGTCTGCAAATAGCCCTGATTTGAACCCAATAGAACATCTTTGGGATCAATTAAAACGGCGAGTCAGAGCAGCCGGAGAGGATGTGCACACCCAACAACAACTGATTGATGTCTTGAGAAGATGTTGGAAGGAGATTCTTGATGAAACCGTTAGGCATCTTATTGAAAGCATGCCGAGGAGGCTTCAAGGATGTGTTTTAAAAAGGGGAGGGCATACTCGATATTAAATCACCGAAAAGTTGCATAATGTGTGCTTTTACTCAAAGCGTGAACGTTTGTTGATGACTGTAAAAATGACTATAGAAATGATAAAATCCTAAAAAAATGTAATTATGGATTAATTTTTTATTTAATCTTATTAAAATTAATTTTATTTAGTAAAATATTAGTTCCTTAATTAAATGTAAGCATACCTTATACTGTAACTTATATAAAAATAAACTTATGCAGCAGAACATGAGTGGCCCTTATTTTTTTTTGAGTAGTATATATTTGTCAAAATAATATTATAAAATTTAACTCAATTTTAGACTGTTCCGTTAGAAACTTGGTGAAGAGAAAACTTGGTCGAACATTTTTTATTGATAAAAAGTCATGTTAAATTTCATATATCAAAATGCCAGAACTATTATTTTGTTGATTTGTACTCTCTTTAAATGTTAGCAGCGACTCAACCTTGTCGAACGGATCTGCTAGGTGCATTCAAGATCTGACGATTGTTTAAATAACCATCGCAAACTGGCCATTATGGCTCTCCTACTAACATCTTAGTGCTCACTTTCCCCTATTTGAGATTTAAATAAACAAGGACAACATAATACACTAGAAGGTGTAATAAGAGAGCGAATACGCACAGTAACTCTAGAATTCTAGAGTTGTCAATGAATTGAAATGACTGGCGTAGATATATATGTATGTATACCTACGTAATGGTGATATATGTAAATGATAATTATTTCGTGTCAATTTACATAATTGTATGCCAACGGTGCGGTGGGAGGAGAGACGGTAACCAACATAAGGATGTGTTACCACCATTTAAATATACGAGTAAATATTTGAAGAACAGTAAGCATTCTGTATACCTATGTATATTTTTCGCTAAGTTGGCAATACTGATGGTTGGTTATTACGTACCTAAATAGGTATTATTACACATTTGAGTAGTGAGTATTGGAGTACCTAGATACTAACTAATGTATATGGTAAAGTAGAAAAATTCCCACTTAGAAATGTATTCCTCAATTTAAAAAATATTGTGTACTTGTGTAATGTATTCCTGTGTTATAGCAATAAATATGTGTATATGTCCCATTAGCAGTAAAAAAAAATGTACGCGAATCCCCTATTGTCATGTAAGACTATTATATTTATAAGTGGTCGACGTAGTAAATATTCATTTAGCTAATATGTACCCAGGATATGAATGTGGGATATGAGCTTCTTGCAGATGGGTATAATAATTATAGTAGTATCGCAACAAATTGTAACGTTTTTCTTTATAGAGATGTCAGTTGACCATTGTGATAATCCCTTTTCCTTTCAAAATGGAAATTGGAATGGAAACTTTCACATATATTTAACGTTTTCGAACTTCCTGAACCATTTTGGTTTCATGACCATCTGTTTGTCCGTCTGCCTGTCCGGCTGTGTGTGCGTCTTTGTGTTCCAAAATACCATAAAGTGATATAACTTCGAAACTATTTGATCGATTTTGACGAAATTTTCAGAAATTATGAGAGCTGGCTCCTAGATAGTCCCCTATAAATTCCCTCGTTATCGGACGAATTGTAGCTCCGGTAAATCGGATGTATCCTCGCCTATAGTACGTCACAGAAGCTCAAAAATGAAACCAAAACGGAGTTTGGTTCGCTTTTGTATCACTTTCGTATAGTACATTTGTCTGAATAGTAGACCGAATGTGCACCGAATTCACGTCATTTTGTTGTTAAGGGGAAGTTTACACGAGAGCCCTTAAAAATTATGTATTTTTCTAGAATTTTTTTCTCAAGAACGGAAGTAAATATCAATTTCAAATTTTGTGCACACATTTAGTAAGTATTAAATTACACAAGAAAAATTTTTCAAGGAAAATTATAAAAAAGTGTCCATTTTATAGATAGAAAATCCAATGCCTTGTTGGTGGACATCCTAGCGCTGGTAACAAAACAACCGAAATCTAAAAACAAAAAAGATTTATAAAATATATGAAGAGTACCGGCACCTCTACCTATAATATCAATAAATTGCTGCAAGAAAAAAAAATGGCGGATGTTTGAACTTTTGATTACGATTTTTGTCTTATTTTTGGCTCTCTAAAGTAAATTTAAAAATAAAAAAAATATTGAAAGTGTATCGAACTTAGGTAGAGGTGCCGAAGAATTGAATTATCTTTAAAATAAAAAATTAAAAAAAAGGTTCCATCGAATAGTTTTTGAGTTATCGTGTCCACCAGTTCCAAAAATGTAGTTCCGAGATATTATAAAATATATATAAAGAAACGTATTTTCAAAATTTTATATTTAATACTCATTATTGCGTGAACTACGTTTTTTGAATTTTTTTTTCTTTATAGAAAGCTGGATTCGGTTAATGTGCAAGAATCTTGTTTTTAAATTATTTTCAGTGAAATCACTTTGGGAACATATTCTACACATAACTTGCTATCAATTTCGGCAAAACAAAAATCGATTTTTTTTAACGACTCTAAAGTAAACCTCCCCTTAAGATAACACGATGTGTTGTTAAGTTACGATAAAATTAATTTGTAATACCTATAAAAAAAAAAATAAAATTTAATACGTCATGTGTAATGTCAATGGCGTAGGAATTGAAGAACTGGCCGGAAATGAAATTTTGTTGTTTAATAAATAAATAGTTATTCTAATTATAATTTTCACTAAAAACCCTAGTTAAAATCTACACAAATCCAATTAATAAATTTGGAAAATTAAGTGACAAAGAAACAACGAGAAATAAATAAACAACATTCGTTGCTGAGTAAATCTTTCATATATTTTTCATCACAAACCATAAGTACCCCATAAAGTTTTATAAAGTAGTGATTCTGATGTAGAAGAAATTCAACAATAACCAATTCCATGCACGCACAAAAAGAAATTTTTGAATCAAAGAAAATTTTTTTTAATTAAAGAAGTAATTTCTTTCAATACGCACAAAGAAACTATTTCTTTAGTGGTAGAAAGAAATTTCTTTAATTTTATTTCTTTGGACTAAATAAGTTTAATCTTCAGATTGAAAAAAGTGAATTTCTTTGATGACAGAAACAGATTTCTTTAAAATTAGTTTCTTTGAATTAATAAATTTATTTCTTCAAATTTAGAAAAAAAGTGAATTTTTTTAAGAGCAAATTCTAAATTCAAAAAAATTGATTTCTTTAAAATAAAATATTTTTAAGGTTTCAAATAAAAACTTTTTTTGCTTTAAATAACTTTTTATTTGGTTCAATAAAAATAAATTTTTTAGACAAATAATAATTCTTTTTTCTCTTTTACTTTTTTATTTTTTACTTAAAAAATTACTACTAGAATAATAATTAAATGAAAGAAAAATTTTAGTACACTATTACATTTCGTATAATTGTCTGAACAAAAAGAAAAAATAAGTAGGGATATAAAATTAAAAAAAACAAACAACGAAAATTATTTATTTGTTGAAATTACATCGCAGTTTTAAAAAGTATATATCAAAATTATAAAAATACATAATTATTAAGTATGCTGAGTAGAAAAGGACCACGCAGGCCAAAAATTAACTAGAGTAAAAAAAATAACTTATCAGAAAAGATTTATTTTGAAAATTGAATTTTAGGAGCAGTAGCCTGTAACTTTTTTTTATTTTGGTAGCTAAGCCATTGACTTTAGAAGTTTAATAGAACAATTTGTCCATGTAACAAGACCATGACTAGATTTTGGATATGAGCTACCAACTTCCAAGTTTCAATAAAATCAGTTTCAAGTTTCCGCGTAATTCTTGCTCGAACCGGTTTTTGTATGTGATAGATAAAAAATTCAAAAATTGTTGTTTTGACAACGAAATCAGTACCTATTGGTGATAATTAAATGTGCATTTATAGCCCCAGGGCCGGATTTACCTCTGCGGAGACCCCGGGACACTTCCCATGTGGAGGCCCCCTTGGAAAATTTCTAATATTTTTCCAAAAAGTGAGGTTGACAAGTAAAAAATAATTCTATTTTATTCATTATTTTTGAATTTGTGGAGACCCCTATTGTGTGAAAGCCCCGGAGAACGTGCCCCGAGTGCCCTTATGTAAATCTGGCTCTGGATAGCCCTGGATCAAAAGATGATTGGGCACTAGCAGTCGA
Source organism: Brachynemurus nebulosus (assembly GCA_035578155.1). Lineage (NCBI taxonomy): Eukaryota > Metazoa > Arthropoda > Insecta > Neuroptera > Myrmeleontidae > Brachynemurus > Brachynemurus nebulosus. Next base: position 30,124,721 of record JAPWDM010000001.1, on the reverse strand, counting down.
AACCGAAACAGTAAAAGGTGATGTACATCTAGTCCATGTGCGTTTATTTTTTATAAAAATTCCTACAAAAATAAAAAAAAGGTAAGAGGAGTACCAAACAGAAAAATTTTAAGTCATAGATATGTCTTATAGTGAGTGCAATACACTTACAGACAACAACAAAGTAGTAAATAGTAAGTAAACTAGCTATTTTTTGGTTTAGTCAATTATGATCATTTGCACCCAGTCAAAAAACAGATCCATGTTTATACAATCGTTTTTACTCGAAATCTTCAAAATCATTATTTATACTTTCAGAAAAAACTATAAAAGTAACCAAAAAATCCTTTCGGCCACTTACTGATTATATATTAGAGTTTAGAAAAGCTTTATTTTTTGTAATTTTAAAAACAAAATGGCTATGTACAGCACTTCAAACCAAGATTACTTTTTTCGAAGGTACTAATTAGCCCGCAGTAGAACTGACGAACGTCGGTATGTAGAACAAAATAAAATTTTTCTCACTGTCAGCATGTGTTTTGTCACAAAAGCACACATGGACATTAAAAAATATCGATTTTTTCAAATTTGACTTTGTTTTGAAACAATAAAATGGACTTTTGACGAAAAAACGGACCTTAAATGAAAATTGTTGAGTTCTACTGCGTACGAATTTTAGAAACACGATTTTGAGAAAAACGCTTTTTAAAATTAAAAATCATTTTTCTATATGAATTTTTAAAGATATCGACTTTTACCATTAGCCAGTTATCCCAGCACCATATAACTGTCCTTCCGAATTGAGATAGTTTGTTTCGAGTTATTTTCGGACGATTTAGTGTTGCGCCTCGCGGTTTTTGCTACATCCGAGTTTGAATTCTCGACCACTTTGATACACAGTGCATTATCATTTCCGCACAAAAATCGTAAATATTCTAACTCACAGTTAAACCGAGTGTATCCAGAGCCTAAAAAGGCTTGATCTAAAATTTCAACAAAAAATTTTCAAACAGATAATATTCCTTAAAGTAAAATAAAATTACTTAGAAACTTAAAAGAAATAATACTTACATGTATTTAATTTGTACTGATTTTTGCACGTATTGCTCGTGAATGTCCCTTTGTTTGCGCTCATTTTCACAATTTGAAAAGAATTATGGGAATCACTCCATTTTATTTCAAATTTTTTATTCCACTCTAACAATGTGCGTATGTAAGTACATTAACTAAAATAAATAAAAAATGTCAAATTAACTAGAATCAATATAGCAATACTAAAATAAACTTCACTGTAATGAAATATGGCTCTGAATTACTTTAAAAACATCATTATTTTAAGGATTTACATGATTATTCTGGTTAATTTACTCAACTGTATATTGCAGCCATTTTAACTGTTTCGCACAGATAAACGTAACTGCGCATGCTCGTAAGAACAAAAAATTCTTTGTTTCAAAGCAATAATTTTTTTTGTTTCAAAGAAAACGAATTGTTCATTTGTCAGTCTATATACCTATAATGTTTTTAATTGTATTTAAGCAAAAAACACATTTGTTAAACTGTTGAAATAAATAACAATATAGAGTGCACATAATTATGACATAATTAGTAGGTTAACTAAAATATGACACGTATATATAATCCTATTTTCATAAAAAAATTTAAAATCATTAACATAGTTAACCTATACTTATTTAGAAAAATTTCAAATTGTACCAACCTTTTTAATGACTAATATCTAAAATTATTTCCATATAAGTAGTGAAATACTTTCTCCCAACACTTTTCAACTTAAAATGTTGTTTTTATCTTTCTAAAATCAGTTCTGATTTATTTTAAAAACAAATCACCATTTCAATAAATTGTTTGGTTATTTCGCTTAAATCACATGTAGCTATGTAGCCATCTTAAAATGTGCAACACGTATGTGTATAACAATATTCTGCACATATTTATGTGACTACGCATGCTCAGAAAATAATTTCAAAGAACGCAATTGACTAGTTTTAAAAAAATTGATTCTTCAAAACATCATACAAAGAAATTTTTTCTTTAAATTGAAAAAAAAACTTCTTTGGATCAAAAAAATTTGTTTTTATTCTAAAAATTTTGTTTTTTTTCAATTTAAAAAAATTAGTTTTTTCCACTTAAAACTATTTTTTTCTTAAATTAGGAAATTTATTAAAATTAAAGAAAAAATTTCATTGAAGTAAAACAATAATTCAAAAATATATGAATTTTTTCGTAATGAAATCACGGTATTATTTCAAAGAAACCTTTTTTGATTTAAAGAAAGAAAAATTAAAGAAATTTTCAATTTTTGCACAAAGAAATCGTTTTGAGAGTGTGGAAAAGGTTACACAAGAGAACCGAGTGAACCAGCGGAAATCTGTCGACACCTACAAACTTCATTTTTAGTCAAGAACATGCTCGACAAAGTTTCCCTGTTCGCCCATATCTCGTTTCGATCCATTTCCGTTTCCCTTTGGCTGCAGTGTACTAAAGGGGTTAAAGTAAACCTGTAGAGAATAATCGCAACAATAATATTGATATCTGCTAAAGTTAATATAGTAATTTTTTTTCACAAACGCTTCCTGACGTTTTTCCCTTTTAATTTGATATTTATTAAATCCAGACACATTTTTGTTTAAATACCTGCATAAAAAATAATGATTTTTATTTTCATCTGCTTTTCCTACATTTTCATTATTATATAATTTTCATAATATTATCATTTCATTTTATTTATTGAAATAGTTTAATTTTTTGTTCTTTCTCTTATATTATATTTTTGGTATTACAAATGAATGAAGTAGATGTACACCTACGAAGGATTTCATAAGCCTTAAAATAGACATTTTATAAGCATTTGACTTAAATGTGTATTAAAATCTTGTTTTTATGATGGTACGTTATTATACTGGTAGGGCTGGTAAGTATTATACTATTTTAAGGTTGGTAAAATTATAATAATACACAGTTGGTTAAAATTTATGGCCAAGAAATTTCAGGCAAAAAAAATTTATTTAACAACGGTTTGGAAAAAGGCAACGAAGAGTTGATTTGTCCATATCCTAAAAATTTATTTTCTTGTCCCTTTCTCTATGCTTTCAAACTAATCTAAAAAAAAAATTTAATTTTTACCAAAATATTTGGTTTTACCCGCGATCGTAAAAATTTTTGTTTCAAATCGGATACGTTCGTAGAGATGTAGGCGAAATGATGATGCTACTATATGATAATTTTATGATGTCGCCTTCTTCCCTCCGTAACCGTCCCTTCCTCGTTCCGTTCGTACGTTCGTTAACTTTTATTATACATTATTATCATTTTCAAGCCGTGCGTAAGGTAATCTTTTTCGTGTATTAAAAAGATATTTAACAAAAAAGAATTTTTTGGATATCATTTTGGAGTTTATTTTTATATTATTTTCAAACATTACAGTCACTTGAATGAGTCACGACATAAGTTTTTAATTTAATAATTATTGCTATATAGATAAAATAATAAATTTTTCTATCAATATTTTTTAGAATATTAAATATTATCACACTTTTGAAGAAAAGAAAAGAAAGATCTACAAAAAGAATAAAAAGTATAAGGTACGAGATTAACTTTTTTAAAATTTTTTTTAATATTTTTATTTTTATTTTTATTCTTTTGTAAACGCATTTTAACTCGTATTTGTATAAATTCTAATAAGTCTGAAGTAATTTCACTTGACACTTAATAGGCTTACACTCTAAGTTGATTAAGTGATATTTTAGCGACCGACGAATAGATCAAAATCGACCATTTAGATGCTGCACAAGGGCAACCATATGATGATTTGTAGGTTGGGGGGCTAGAACTGGGAGTAAGGAGTATTTTTAATATTTTAGATGACAAATGACGAGTTATAAATGTCATAAAAGGTTCCAATTTCGACCATGTTGTTAAACTTTATCCTGTTGCTAAAATACTAGGCTACATTATTGACTACCACTATATTTATATATTCTAATGTTTTCCTAACAGCTAGCCCCCCCCCCCTCCCCCGCCCCGCCTTGCCGCCGAGTATGGGCGCCCATAGTGTTGCCTTTTTTAAATTATCATGAATTTTAAAATTTAGATGATATGTGTGTGTCTTAATATTGACATCTTCATTTAAACTTCAAAAATATGATCTACTTAATAAATTTCTAAGACTGACTGACTGACTGACTGACAGACAACGCAAAGCCTAATAAGCCGTTGGGTTTAGAAGAATGAAATTTTGCATAGGAGTTCCCTGTGTAACGTAGCTGAGCACTAAGAAAGGATTTTTGAAAATTCGTCCCCTAAGTGGGTTTAATAGGGGATGAAAATTTGTATGTAAAATTCGTTATTTTTGAAGTTAGTGTTATATAAAAATATGTTACTATGGCTATTAAAATAAATAATATAATCTATACATATAATAAAACTGTAAATCTGCCTCTGTCTGTCTGTCTGTCTGTCTGTTCACGCATCACGTAAAAACTACTGAACGGATTTTAATGAAATTTGGTGTGATGATAACTTATTATCTGGGTCAGCATCTAAGATACTTTTTATTCCGGGAAAATGTCTCATTCCCACGGGAAAATGGAAAAACTATTTTGAGCATCTACACACATTACGCCAATTTACATATTTCATAAAAAACTTCATAACTATAGTAACAAAAATTGTAAATAAATTTTGTAGTTTGGAAATTTTTCTGAATTTTAAATAAAAAAAAAAAAAAAATGTTGCTAATTGTGTACCGAAAAATACAATAAATACACAATTGTCAATTTCCAGACAATTTAATGCATTTTGTGTTGCAAGAAACTACAAATTGGAAAAAGAAACTACTCAACGTTTCGTATGAACTAAGTCACGGGTACGGCTAGTAGTTAATAAATCTTTAACACTGACTGACAGACTACGCAAAGCCTAAACTGTTGAGTTAGAAGGACGAAATTAAGCACAGGAGTTACGAAAATTGGCGTTTAGGCTTCTATTTATAAATAAAAGTCAGTTGTTTCTGGAAATTTATTCCCTAAGACAGAAAATGAAAGTTCATATGGGAAGTTTATCATTTTTGAAGTTATAAACGTGGATATTGATTTAGGCTTTTGGTGAGAAAAAATTGAGAAAAGTGAGCAGGAATTGAGTACCTAATAAAAAGATGTTGTCGATGGGAAATCCCATCGGGCATACGGCTAGTAATAATAATAATTTTCATGACAGTTTTAAACAAATTAAGGGATATTGTAGTCCTGTCTGTTTTATTTGATAATAGAGTTTATGCAAATAACAATAGTTTTAAATTAATGAAATCAAACATAATATATCAACAGTTAGATATATGTACGGACAAATACACTCTTAAATAAGGCAAGCATTATATAACAATAGCTGAAAGAAAATCTGTTTTATTATGATTCTGTTTTCGTAAGTGATGAAAATAACAATTTAAATAATAATACAATTATTATAATGAAATAAATTTTCGACTAATAAGCGTCAAATTGAGGTCCGTGAAGTTGCCCCCCCCCCATTCCAGCACTAACGATGAAAATTTTATAGTCGTTAGTGCTACGTTAGTGATGCTTAGTGCTCAAATTTTATCGTTAGTGCTCTGTCGGTTTAGCTTTTATAGCATAAAATTTGCGGGGGGGGGGGGAGCAACTTCACGGAAACTATTATAAAAATTAGAAAAAAACTTAAAAATAACCAGCGTTAAAATAGCACTAACGACTATAAAAATTCCGTCTTTAATACTGAAAACGATAATTAATGAGCTACGCCTCCGTATTATTTTAAATTGTCCACGCTGAAGCAATACAAGTTATTTCAGCGTGAAAAATAAGTATTTTTGTCAATTTAGAGTAACATGTAGACTCAGCTCATCAAAAATTGTTTATAATTTGTCTAATTTTAGAAAGTTGAATCGTGCACTAATTTAAATTTTTCGCGCTAAAATAAATAATTTTAAATTTGCCGCGCAAAAGTAATTGTTGAATTGTGTGTTTAAAACATTTTCGCCGCTAAGATCCGAACGAATTGAGCATTAGCGCTACAACCCGAGCACTAACCAGCACTAACGTAGCCCTAACCAACGATATCATTTTCATCATTGTAGCTCATGTGGGGGGGGGGGGGAACTTCCGTGAAGTTGCTCCCCCCCCCCGCAAATTTTATGCTATAAAAGCTAAACCGACAGAGCACTAACGATAAAATTTGAGCACTAAGCATCACTAACGTAGCACTAACGACTATAAAATTTTTTTCGTTAATGCTGGAATGGGGGGGGGGCAACTTCACGGACCTGTCAAATTGTTATATATAAGAAATGCCAGTTTATGTAGGTATATATGTTTTTAAAATCACTAAAAATGGTAGAAGACGAATGCCTTGGGTTTTGTTGATCATTGGAGAAATTAAAAGAAAAAAAAGAAAAAAAGAAAAACAACATAGAAACTTACCGTGTACATCCACAGTCAGTCTTTTAACAATAGGTTGCGCTAAAGCGTCATTCTCGACACGACATTCATAGTTGGCTAGCAGATCACCACGTTGTAGCATTGTGCGCAAAGTGCTTCGCCCGGTACCAATACTGTGTGTAATACCATCTGGTATTGTTTGATACTCAGCTGAAACAAAAATTGAGATATTGTTAGAAAATTTTAAAAAAAAAAAAAAAAAGAAAGAAAAATTTTAAATTATTTGTTTTTCACTCACAACTGTATGTGCTTTAAGTAGAATAAATTCTGAATTTTTGTTACAATATAATTAGGTATAAGATAATTAACTTTTGAAAATCTACTCCGAACAATTCTACTCCGAACTTTTCGAGATACTGAGGTGAACAGTTTTTCAGTTTAATATTTTTAAATTCGGAGAGCACTTTTCCTTAATTTTTTCAACAACATCATGGTAAACCTGCTGCTTGACAGTGAAGGTTGATAAAAAATACACATTTATACAAAAAATTTAAAAAAAATAGTTCAGAGATAAACCCATATTGGTGGTCCAACAATATTTTTATTCAAGCGGGTAATAAAGAGAAATCCTGCAATGTAATGTAGCAAAATCGAATACTGCACATGCATTCTCACTACTTTACTACAGGCAGACCGAATATATTTTTAGTTTTATAGTTAGACTGAGCGATCACGACACGAAATCCTGCCTGATATGTAAGCCATACAAGAATTGTATCATACTCGGGTGCAAGGGGGTGGCCCCTAGCTTTTAGGGAAAAGATATTATATAAGTGTAGTCAGGTTTTTTTTTTTTTTTTTTTTTTTTTTTAACGAAGCCTAGTATTTTAGCAACAGGATAAAGTTTTATAACATGGTCAGAATTGGACCTTTTTATGGCTGCTTACAAGTCGCCATTCATCATCCAAAATATTAAAATTTTCCTTACCTCCTGTTTTAGCTCTTGGTATATATTATAGCACACATCTTCGTGTGAAACATTGCCCAGTAGTAAACTTTGGCAAATTCTGACCAATTCATTTGTAGTTAAATTAATTACCTACACCAGGCAACATGAACGATGCCTAACACGACACCATAATGAAAATCAGGGATATTACAAAAGTGATGTTCTCTTTACGAATAAAATGGTCCACTTCACCTTATCTTTATTAGGAGTCGAATACTACTGGATCCTTAGATCCAAATAAGATGAAGTGAATATCATCATCGTTCTCTATCAGGCATATCTTATGTTACCTGATGATGTCTTCTAATTAATTTAAATATCTAGGCTAGAACTTTTCAAAATTTGCTACTGGTTTCGTGCTCACAAATTTAATTTGCTTTACAAAATATATGATTTCTGTATGGGTAACCTATCATGCAGGGTATAATATTTATAACATGATCTTGAAGCCGATGTAGCTTTGTTGAAACTGGAAGCAATCTTATTACGTGTGACCTACATACAAATACATCTAAGAGCGTATTTCACCAAAGTATAAACGCTTTATAAGAGATATAACTTCATTATCCTATCTATATACGTACATATACATGAACAGAATTTTATAATTTTAATTTTTTTTATTTTTATTAATTATATTACCTGTAAAAAGAAGTTAATCTTTTGAAGTTAGAATGTAAATTTCCATTTGATATACATTAAAAAAAATATACGCTTGCAACAAATTTCTCTACAAAATAATTTCATTATAATTTCTTTGAAAATTGGAAAAAAACGTGGTACAGTCAGTACATGTTGTTTTGTAGACAAAAAACAAAATTGTTTCGCAAGTCAACCGTAAAATTTCCTTTGAAATTTCTCCAGAAACCACATGGTGAATATTCGTTTTGCAAAATTACGCGTGTGCACGTGAGTGATTATGTGAGTCGGAGAAAGAGAAAATGAAAAAATAAAGTAGAATAAAAAGCAATTTTTAATTGAACAACTACTGTTTGAGTTTCATAATATGTTATAAGTAGATTATAATATAAAGTCCTTTTAGACGACGATAATTTTTTAACAGAAACAAAATATGCCTTGTACAGAATTTTGTACAAAATTACTCCTCAGACCACCCATGGATAAGTGTAGTAAGGCAGCTAACCGTTCCGAAAAAGCAGCTGCTTCGTTTTGAAATTTTTATTCAAATAGTCCCGAAATGACTTCTAATGCGTCCCGGAAGGCCGGAAGTCCTGCATTCAGTGGATTGCAATCCCGAGACTGTACCTATTGATTTTGAGGAAACTGCACGGAGAGAAAATTCCTATAAAAATTACTATGCTCATACTACAATCGACGTGTAACAGTAATTTTTATAGGAATTTTCTCTCCGTGTGGAGTATGTTAAACTAACAGTGTTTCTCAATATTTTTTCAATCACGGCGCGATAAAATCTCGGATAATTTTGTACGGATCGCCCACATTTATAATCTCACATATGACAATGATCAGCTTTACATTTATACTTAATATGAAACGTACCTATTTTTCCGAGCACTTCGTCTACAATAAGATTCAGATACATATCGACACTTTCTTAAGCATTCGAGAAATATTTAAAAGCCGTTCTTTAATTTTAAATAGTGTTATTGTAAGCCTGGAATCATTTCTGTCATTAACTGGAATAAAATTTGGTTGTGTAATATGAAATGTCGTTCTCAGACCACTTTGTCTACCATGAAATTAAGATAAATATCGACACTTTCTTATAAGCGTTAGCCAACTGTTCAAAAACAATTCTTTAATTTTGTTTGTTTTGTTCAGTCTCTTCGCGGAATGACTCGTTTATCCTAGATTTGGCTAACGCCTTTCGGCAAACCCCGAAATAGGTTCCTATTTCGGCCTTTGACTAATATATTTTTATTCAAACCTAGAAGTGCCTAACTTTTTAGTCAAACGTCGAAAGTAAGATAATTCGTTTCGGGGTTTTCCTAATCTATCCTAGAAGCGACTAAGGCGCATTAGGTCAAACGTCCATTTGTACTGCACTTGTTGTATATTTAAACAAGTTTTTGCATGCGAACCTAATTTTTTGCAGTATTCAAATAAATTTATTTGTTATTCCGTATTTGTGCATTGAACGTGCAGAATTGGAAGTTTAAAGATGTGTGAATCAAATTGTGCGGTGACTGAAAACGTGGATAAAGAAGCTTTGAAAGCTAAGTTTATGCAGAAAATATCTAATCTGAATAAGTATAAATGTTCAGTGTAACAGAGTAAGGACACACAGGGCCGGATCGAGGAGGGGACAGCAGAGGCACGTGCCCCCCTGCAAGCTTTTAGGGGCACCAAAACGGTGAAAATTTTTTTGGCGCAGTGATATTTTAAAAATTTTTGTCTGGAAAAGGAAGTGATGAAAATTTTTGTCGCGGAGGGCGCCAACAGCAAAATTTGCCCCCCCCCCCCACCCACTTCTAATAAGTCTGGGTCCGGTCCTTAAGACAAAATACGGAATAATAAAGACACTGTTTCTTGGAATCAGATACAAGAATGCAAAGAGAAATTTCTTAATTTGGAAGATGTGCCCGACGTTCAGCTTTCTCTAAGGGAGATAATACAAAAAATTCTAAGTTTGGTCGTACTAACCGTTTTTTCTAACCGTTTGTCGGACTTGATTCATATCCTGTATCTACTGGGTGGGCCAAATAAGACCTACCAATGTTAAACACAAATAACTTTTTTATTTTTTGATATAATTATTTTTTTCTTTTTGTAGGTTATAACTGAATTCTTGGAAATTTATTACGGAACCATACAGTACAAGACAACCGGTTAAAATTATCGATTTTTTCTATTCTTGTCAGCGACTAATTGTTAAGATGGAGCGTAAATATCCACAATATTTTTTAATTCAAGATCGTCCCAATCTTTAAATATCGTAGTCGTTGTTGGTGTCCTTGCGGTAGCAGTGTTTGCACAATAGGGTATTTTCCAAATTTTTGAAAACTGCTTATATTTAAAGATTGGGACGAACGATATTTAAAGATTGGGACGATCTTGAATTAAAATATTGTCGATATTTACGCTCCGTCTTAACAACTGGTCGTTGACAAGAATAGGAAAAATCGATAATTTTAACCCGTTGTGTTGTATTGTATGGTTCCATAATAAATTTCCAAGAATTCAGTTATAACCTACAAAGAGAAAAAAATAATTATATCAAAAAATAAAAAAGTTATTTGTGTTTAACATTGGTAGGTCTTATTTGGCCCACCCAGTATAATCACTAGAGTGAGGACATTGGCCCGCACAAACGGGATGACCAATTTTTTATAGCGGGTTCGAGCCTACACTACGTCGTCAAAAGTATGGTGGCACCTTAACCCGAGGGAGGGGTGCCCACGCTTTTGAGGCGGTGCTGTACTGAATGTTGTGGTACACTGCCGTGTCAAAAGTGTAGGCATATCCCCCACCCACCTCACCCCTGAGTTAAGGTATCCCCACACTTTTAACGACGTTGTGTGTGCTCGAACCCGCTATAAAAAATTGGTCATCCCGTTTGTGCGGGTCAATGTTCTCACTCTAGTGATTATAGATACAGGATATGAATCAAGTCCGACAGCGGTTAATTACTAGCAAATTTGATTGATCTTGAAAACTGACCTCAAGGTCGACTTCGAGGTCACCATCAAGTGCATAATTTTGAACTCTACAATTTCGGTCCTAAGCATTTTTTTCAGAAAATGTATCGTTTCAGAAGTAATTTGCCATAATTGTTTCCACTTTCAGGGGTTGGGGGTGTTTTCCACCCCTAAACAACGTATACAGTCGAAACAGAAAAACACGTATTTAATTATTTTCGATGCATAATAAGTATGCTAAGTTTCATTCAAATTGGTGGGTGTCAGTTGGGTAGTGTTACTTGTTAGTTGTTTAAGTGTTTAAAATTTGTTTGTTTGATATACGCATAATATCAGAACTGTGATCGAGGTTACTCGTATAGACAGGTATTTTTAGATAAACAAAAGAGTTATGCTTTTTCCATTGTTTTTCCTATATTCTTTTATTTTTTTGTTCCTGATATAGATTCATTCGATCAATGTACAAAATAAACAAACTCAATCAGTGGCGGTGGAGGAACACATACTCGTATGTAGTTAAATTGTTTTTCTATACAATTCTATTTGTACATGTATGCATGTTTTTTAGCATTACTTTCTATGTAAATATAAGAACTGTATATATATGTACATATTTGACTTTTTCATTATATACCTCAAGTTTCATTTGAATTGAGACTGAGTGGATTATTTCTAGAGTATCTAAAAATTTACAATAAAAAAGTAAACTTTGAATTTTTAATTTTTAAAAGAGAGCATGTAAAAAGGTTATGAACTGATGAAATTATGAACTGAACAGGGACATTTTTCATTTAAAAAAAATAAAATTTCTATTACGTCTTCTAAACAGTTAATATTTTGATTCCATTGATAACGGCTCATTTTTCTATCAATAATAAAATATGACATTGATAACTAAAATTAAAAATGAATTGCTAGTTAATGAAATATTTTTCTATACAATTACTCTTAACGTTGATATACGAAAAATAAGAGAAAAAATGCGAACAGCCTTCATGAATCGTCGAAATTACTGATATTCACCGATCGTTCTACCGTTTATTAGTCTGGTAGAGCTGCACGGCTTCGACCAAGAAGTCTCGCGAAATTTTTAGAGCGATGCTGCGTAAAATCGCGTTACTCTCTTGATCCAATAGATGCATTTGCATGTATCCAGAAAAATTCATTTTTTGAGAACGAAGTTGCGGCACGCCGCATCTTGTCACTCCACCAACTTAGTGGACAATTAGTTTTAAAATAATTCAAATCATAATTATGAAAGTCTAAGAAGAAATGTTCTTGAGTGGATATTCGAGTTTCTTTCCTATTCCAAAAAATTTTTTCGTTTTCAGTAAGTTTTGTTGAGTCGTCAGTAGCTTAATTAATTTTGTAATTTTTTTTTGTCAACTTTTAAATATACCTACATGTATAGAGAGAGAAATAGCCCTGTCGCAGCATCCTGCATAACATAGCGAATTTCCGTTTATAAAAGTTAGTTTTTCTCGGAAACTAGTTGACATAGAACAATAGTTTAAAGACCTTTTTTATGTAATTTTTCCCCCTCTTTTAAATGGTGTAAAAAAATTTCGCAAAATTTGTTGATTAAGTGGAAATTTTGGCAAAAAACTAATTTTTTGCAAGAACAAAAACCATGTTCCTGGCATCCGATGTGTTTGGTTAACGAACTCGTCCAACGGTTTGGAACTTCCAATATTTTCACCAAATTTCGTAAACCTAGGACATTTCGTTCGAGAGTTATCGTGCGGACACACACACACACATATATATATATATATATATATATATATATATATATATATATATATATATATATATATATATATATATATATATATATATATATATATATATATATATAAATTTTAGCGAATATTATTTTCGGTTTCTAGGAACCTCAAAACAAATTTCTGCCATGGTCCCGGGCTCAGGTTGCGTTATGACAGTGGCTGTAATAGCTGAATTCCATTCTGGAAATTCGCTAAAAGAGAGACATGCTCAGATACAAAGATTTTAAACTCAGTTTTTTAAATATTAAGTTGTATATATACCCACTTTGCTGACCGAATTTGTTAAAATAGTTTTCGATTAAAACATTGTGTATTTTTATGTGGTTTATGAACAGGTACAAATACATATTCTATTATTTTCTAGAATTGTCTATCGATATATATAGCTATAACAGAGACATTACTTTTATAGTGAAACATACACATACATACATACCTTCGTGTGCTTACGGACATAATACAATGTGAATATTTGTTGTTAAAATTGTTTTGTATTTGTTTGTGTGTTATTTTGAATTGACGACGAAGGAAATAGAAGAAAGATCCGTTGAAGTAAAACCGAGTAATATTATATTTATCTAACATATCTATCTACCTAACTATCTATATACATATATTAGCAAGAATAAAGATGTCTGGCAAAATAAAATGTCCCATGACCAGCTGTCAGGGCATCCATTCACATATGGTTTAATTAATAATACTGATACAGTGATTAACACATATAAGCTACTGCTATATAGTCCAGTAAATATACAGAGTGTTAGTGAATAAGTACGAAAGATTTTAATGGGTGATTGCTGAGGTTTTTTTATATAAAAAAGTTTATATAAACCCAAATCTGAAAACGCTTGGTTTCCAAGATACAGAGTGTTCAGTTTCTTGTTTTTTAAAAATATTTTTCTGTATTAAATTAAAATCAAATTATGTGGTCATACTGTAGAAGTGAAGCGTCTTTGCCTTTTTATTGATAAAACTTTTTCATAAAATGCCTCAGCAGTTATTCCGGAGAACCTAAACCGGTTTTGTGGTAAGAAGAGTAATTGGAAATTATTTCTTATTTCGAAAACGGCTACATGAACGACAAAATACTAAGAGGTGTTTTTGTCAACAATTTATAGAACATTTAAAAAGACATCTAGCAATTGGAAAAAATCATTCGCGTGCCTTTTTCTTCTTCAAAAATCGTATGGCCATACGGACTACACTGGTTTGAGTGGAAATATTCTGTCTACTTCAAAATAGGGGTATTTATCCTGTCGTAGCGTGTCCCAAATTTTGTGTGAATATCTCAAAACGTTTTTGAAATATTTAAGAGAATATTTAAAAAAGACGAAAAAATGGAGACTCTATCTTAGAAACTAAGCGTTTTCGGACATGAGTTTATATGAATTTTTTCACATAAAAAAACCTCAGCAATTACCCATTAAAATGTTTCGCACTTATTCACTAACACTCTGTATACATTAGAAAAAAAACATAAACATTTATTAGGGAATAACTGAGAATTTCTAATAACCTGTAAAAATAATCCCTTTCAACAATAATTCGTGAATATAACGATTTCGAAGGAATGCGTTTGACATTTACATTTAACCCGCCACAAGTACAATGGATTGACAGGATTGAACTTAGGCCTATCAGTCCGGACACCGAGGCCTTAACTCACTTGAATGATTTATAAACTTCTTAATCAAAATTACCGTAATTAAAAGCTGTAAAGGTAACGTTGTCAGCTTCTTTCGAAGAATTTCTATTTTTCGCACAGCGATAGTTGTAGAAATATTTATAGTATATTAAAGTTTTAGATAAAACTTACAGAAGATAACATACTGTACAAAAATGACAATATAGGTGTTTTTTGAAAAATTCTCTATGCTTGTGCAAGCTTTCTACAGTTTCTCTTTACAATTTCAGATGAATATTGACATAGTTCCTTAAGAAGACAACTACCGGCACATACCTAATAAATGCTAGCCTCCATCACACTTTCCTTGTTTTCCACCCACATCATAATGGGATAAAAATTGTAATATGGTACTGAATGAATAAAGTTAGAAAAATAATGATGCGAGTGGCATCTGTTATAACTGTTGTCTAAAAACTGATGTTAAACCCCATTGTTATATTACTATTTATCTTATTCGGAAAATGAAATGATATTAAGATTTTCCAGAAAAATCATTTTTCTCTCCCTAAATAATACGATAGCCAGCTGTCTCAATTCCATTTTCCATAGGAAATTTCGAATTTTTGTCTGGAAAGGTGGCCTTGACATTTCGATACATAAGCGGTTTAACCCTTTATTATAGAACTAGCCGTACCCGTGACGTTGCTCACGCGAAACGTTGAGTAGTTTCTTTTTCCAATTTGTAGTTTCCTGCAATACAAAATGCATTAAATTGTCTCCAAATTGACAATTGTGTATTTATTGTATTTTTTGGTACACAATTAGAAACATTTTCTTTGAGTTCAGATTCAGAAAAATTTCCAAACCGATAGTACAATATTCAATTTGTTTACATTTTGTTACTATAGTTATGAAATTATGAAATATGTAAATTTACGTAATGTGTGTACATGCTGAAAATGGTTTTTCCATTTGCCCATGGGAATGAGACATTTTTTCGAAGTGAAAAGTATCTTAGATGTTGATCCAGATAAAAATTTATCATCAAACTAAATTTCATTAAAATTCGTCCAGTAGTTTTTACGCAATGTGTGAACAATGTACACGCTCAAAATAGTTTTTCCATTTTTCCGTGGGAATGAGACATTTTCCCGGAATGAAAAGTATCTTAGATGTTGACCCAGGTAATAAGTTATCATCACACTAAATTTTATTAAAATCCGTTCAGTAGTTTTTGCGTGATGGTGAACAGACAGACAGACAGACAAAAATTTAAAAATCGCTGTTTTGATATCTACATCGATAACTATTGACAGTACTAGTACAATTTTCAAAAAATATTCCATGTACAGAAATGGTCCCCTTACAGTTTTATTATATGCAGGAGAAACCTGTACAAAATCGTATACCGGGGTAAAACAATATAGTAGGTCTATTTTTCTCATTAATTAAAAGTTCCGGAACGCAAGCCGCTCAACAGCGTCCACTAGTGAGAGCTATTTGTCAACAAACACTTGTAGCGACAAACACGAATGTTTTCAAAATATTTCATTTTCGTATTTTTCGGTAGACTTAATCTTATTTTTGTGAAGATTCAAGTAAAAATAGTTAAGTTTATGTGTACTATAAGCTAGTCTCCAATCAGTTAGGTTAAAGTGTGTGTATTTACTCGTAATTTACAATATTTGTATCGGCGAAATCGGTTTGCATATTATGTAGAAGTGAGTTATATGTTTATACATAGGTCTCCGGGTCAAAAACGTATTTTGGCTTGGATCTATAAATTTGAACCAAACTGAATTTTTATTATTAGTTGCAAAAAAGATGCTACGTAATCATAAAAGAGCTACTACTAGTAAAAAAATATTGGAATAATATGAGAAAAACCATTGAAGCAGTATTTGACGGAACCATGGGTTACTTCAAAACTGCTGGAACATGTCAGGTATCAAAATCAACATTATACAAGATTGAGTCATGATTTGGGTTCTTCAACACGCAAAGGTTTAAAAGAATTTAAATCGATTTTTTCGGTGTTAAATATAGTATACGATTTTGTCCATGTGTCGGGGTAAAACCGTAATAAATAGTGATTTAAATTTTTTTGTGTTATTTTTGTTTAATATTGTGATTATCCAAAATTTGTTGACGTAATTATGTTCCTTATGAAATTGATCAATTATAAACGTTAATTTCATACACTTATGATTTAAAATGAATGATCTACAGCCCTAAATTCTCAGCTATACGGTTTTGACCCGGTCTCCCCTATAGATTAACAGGTAAGTTATCAGTTGCTCACAGCAGTTTAAGCTGTGGCCAGCTTAAAATAGATGAACATTTTTGAGTCGAAAGAGGCAAAATTATTCTTGTCACGTTATATATTCGTTACTGTTGTGATAATATAACAACATATACACGTAATGTATGAAAAAGAATATGTGTATTTTGTTAAAAGGAAATATCTCTATCGGTAAACCACACAATGGCAGAACATTGTAGTAAGCACTAACATAAAATATGTACATATGTATATGTTCATGTAGAAATGGCTTATAAGGAATTCTCAACGGAAATGTCCATATTAAAATGGAATGTTTCGATTTTGTAAGATTTTTTTTTAGTTCATGATAATGACACGGGATTTGTTTTTATATTTTCTGTTTGAAATGAAGAAAATTGCATTTCTGTTGGATATGAACAATTCATTAGTAATGATTAATAATTTTCAACACATAAGTCCAATTTTATTTTTACTGGTTTGAGTGTAAGTAATTAGTATTTAATAATAATTAATGTAGATTAATTGACAGTTAACAATCTTGACGTGGGACGAGCAAGTAAGACGTATGTTTCTTGTGTACAACTTATCGTAAGCATTGATGGTAAATATCTCGTAAACGGTGAGTCGCAGCATAAAATAACAAAATTTTAAAAAAACCTAACCAAACTAAATTGTAAGTGTCGTAAACATATTACATCCGTTGAAAATGTAGTTTTCGATATCAAAAAATATTAGTGAACAGTATTTAACGATATTAACGATATTGTCATTAAAATATTGTTATTTTAATGATGATTTCGTTGATAATTGTTTTTATTTCTCTATTGTTCGTCATCGATAATTTACGGCAACGAAAAGCAGATTTTGACTGCCACAATATGTTTAGTTTTGTTACTTTTTTTTATTGCGAATCTCTGTTTACGAGATATTTATTAGCAAAAGTTTACGAGAACGAAAATTATGCCTTCGAAAATTATGAAATCTTACACTATTCTACCCTAATCGTAGTGTATTTCATATTTTATGAACAAATTTCTTAAATGAAATATTTAACTTTTGTTAAGATTATTTTTATTAGCATTATTCACTTAAGGGGGAAGGGTCCTCCAAAACCTTTAAATTTTCCATTTTCTGTTTTACTTTAAAAGTTCATTTGAACCTTAAGGAATATATTTCTAATGTTTTAATCCCAAGAGAAAGATTATCCTAGATAACGATAAACTGCTTTTAACTCTACTTTTCAAGAACGAAAACTTTTTAATAGCGTTTTTGTCAAAACAGGTTTTGTTCCGCGCCATGGAACATAACTTAAAAAGTTATTAAGTAGGGATTGTAAATTTACCGACTTTTTCATTTACCGGTAATTCGGCAAATTTTTTTAGTAAAACCGGTTTACCGGTAATTTACCGGTATTTTTTAAAACACAGAAGATATAAGAATAAATATTAGAAAAAAATAAAAAATAAAAACGTAAAAAAATTGTATCTGTTTGATTTTACGACGTTGTAGGTATATCTACAGCTTCCTTTACAGAAATATATCGCCGATTATTATTGTTATTGTTTATTGAAAAAATAATTTTAAATTTTGTTAAATAGTCATAAAATATGAATCAATTATAACTACCTACCTGTAATAAAAATTTATTTACCGCTTCTTACAATGTAATGATTTAACGTAATGTTTAATTATTTTGGAAAAAGTACAGCTGATTTAAGTAATATTATGGTAATATGTAACTAAATACAAAAAGGACGCTTTATTGCCTATATAGGCATTTTAAAACTGACCATTGCATTGTGCGATTTTATTGTATCATAGAATAGTTTATTATGGATACACGGTAAGGGGTAATTTGATTGTGTACATTTGCGTCTAATGAACTTGATCATTCTTGTATGAAATAAAATGAACTTAAAAAAATTTTCAAATATATTATTTTTAATTTATCGAATTACCGGTAAAAAAATCAGCGATTTACCGGTAAAAATTTTAAGGCAGTTTTAGTAATTTGCCGGTAAACCGGTAAACCGGTTTACCGGTATTACAATCCCTATTATTAAGGTATTAACTTGAAATTTTGTACAGATATTCTTCAAGATATTGGCGTTTGCATATATACCTAAAATTTTGCATAAATTATTACTATAAACATTGTTTATAACAATTTGTTTATAAAAAAAGTGATTTTAAAGTGTGAAAAAAAATTTTCTCATCAGAAATAGGTATATGCAAAGCGTAATGACTTATTTTAATAAAATTTTTTTGTCCGATTGAATTCAGTTGATTACAAGAGACTGGGCATTCCACGGCGCAAATTAAAAGAGTCGACTTGGAACAGCTGTAGCGCTGCCATTTTTTCTTTTTTTTTGCATAAAAATTTATGAGTGAATACATCATAACATGTATTATACTATGTAACTTCATTTGATACAATAAATGCATCCAGTTTCTTAAAAAAAAAAAAAATATTAAAAAGCCTGTTGTCTGGAGGACCCTCCGCTCTTAATATTATCCAGTCAATATCGGGTAAACCTAGGTTTATACGGGTAAATTTAAGTAAACGTAGGTTTACCCACACTTCTAATATTACACGTAACATATAAATTCCTTTGGATATTATAAAATCGGAAATTGACCCATAAGTAACTATGGGTTAAAATTAAAGGCCTATTAAAGGGGAGAGTATCTACTTTATTTTTTATTGGCAGTTATTACTAAATTAATTAATACATAAAAATCAGGTTACAGATATTAATAGGCCAATTTTATAAACGTATTTTAATGATAAGTATCGAATTTAGTACCTATCACAATATTGTACAATCGAGAATTGATTACAGTTAAACTATGTCTATCGCATACATATTATACGTACGTACGTACCTAAACACACTAACCTAACCTAAATGTTCAATAAAATACACACCAGGGACACATAATACAAATTTCCTTTGATCTGAATTAATAACAGTAATTTATATTACAACAATAAGAGAGATAGCGAAGTAGACCATTCAAAAGGGTGCGAGAGAATGAATGAATGATATTCAAAAGTGTTATTTTCCCCCTGAAAACAAACTAATTCAATATGTCTCATGGGTGTTATCACGTAAAAAGGGTTAAATTTGTCATACCTGTACGTACGTGTATATGACCGAAATAGATACTTTCATTATATTGTAAACAATATGTAGTGCCCATCAGTGTACCGTAAGAATATAATAACGGTAACACATAATTATATTCACAATAAAATTTATTTATTTGTGAAAATAATTTATTATTGTGGTAATCACTCTTATAGACCGAGAGACAATAACAGAAAACCTTCTCCGATTTTCGCACTTATGTCTCGGGGAGTATTGAAAGATATGAAAATTTTAAGAAATTTAAAGATAAATTTGAGTTCCACTCGTGTGGCTTTTATATCGAAAATTAAGTTTCTTGCGTTTTTCATTAAAATCATTTTTTCCATCGCGTAACCACACTTAGCCATGCCGACGATTTATGCCAATTCTTTTAATAAGCGTTTCATTATGATAACTTTATAATTTTGCAATTGGCATAAGTGCGAAAATCGTATCAAATTCCCTTTTTCTATACAAGTTTACGCAAGAAACTTAATTTTCGATATAAAAGCCACGCAAGCGGAATTCAAATTTTGTAATGCCATTTGGCATATATGTATCATTATTTAGTATAGAAGTTGGTTTACTTGACCGAAAACGCGATCTCTTTTATTATAAATAGACATACATGTATTAGTATAGGATCACATACATATTCATAAATGAGGACATGAATTTTGAATTAGTTACAAGCATGTTTATAATTTTATCAATATTATATTCCTTTCTCGGAAATGTATAGTTGTTCGTATCCTTTATACAAGTGTCCAGGAAACAGTTTAGTGAAGCGACATAACGCGCATGTATGTGTTAAACTGACCAATGGAAATATTAACCAATGGAAATCATTTAATTATGACGCTAATTAGAATCAGCCAATCATGTTAAGTTATTTTGGTATCCTGTTTGAAAGAAAGTTTGCAAGTACATTATTTTGTATCAAATCTAAAATACAATTATTCTCACTGCTCAAACATGTAGACGTATATTTTGTTTAAGGAATATAAAAAATTATAAAAGTAAATTTAAATAAGTAAATATTAAAGAAAAATATATGTAAAAGTAAAAATGAAATATTAAAAGTGAATAAAATTTAAAGAAAAGTATTTTGAAATATATTAAGTGATAAAATTTATAAAAAGTTGTTATTTTTTATTTTGTGTAACACGCCATGTTGGTATTGTAAAATGTGAAATTAGAATATGAATAAAAGTCGAAGATATATTACTGGAAGATAAAATTTGAAGTGTATTTATTTACCCTATGAAGAAGTTATATATAAAAAATAATATTAATAAAAGTTATAAACGACGATGTTTAAGATTTTTTTGAGAAAATAAGTTATTGAATTCTACGAATATTGGATCCGCCATTTTGGAGCATATTTTATGAAGCTATATTGCCGTTAAAATTTTTATATGTTTTTGGAATCGAAAAGTTATTTGAACTTGAATGCTATTTGTTTTATGAAACGTAATGCGGTATTATATTTAACCTATCCTAAAAAGTTAATCCTCTTAAGAAAATTAATTGTCCTTATCAAAGATAAACACCTTCTCAGGTTCGGTATTTCCCACCTAATAACTTAGAACCACCTCCACCTAATAATTTAGAACCCATCGCATAGTAATTCTACCACTGAAGGTTTTCTGTTACTATCTCCCGGTCTATTATAATATATACAGTAAAATATTCTTTAACCACTTGAATCGTAAGTTTGTATTTACATAAAACGTAACTTCACGTCTAAGTATATAATTTTTAAGGGCCCCATATACGATGAGATCTGTATCGCTACATGTTACAGGTATTAGTATCATGATACAGATCTCGTCGTGTATGTGACTGTCTCGGTATCACTGTATCAGTATCAGCAAGTATCAGCTGGTATCGTGTTTGTCTCAAGTATCGTGGTAACTATGGTTGCATTTTTAATTTGACAGTTAATAAAGTAGATAATTGTTATTTTTTTGAATAATCATGTCTGTAGACAGAGATTTTTAGGAAGATTTTATTAATATGTATAAATTATACCCATGTTTATGAGATTCAAAATGTAAAGATGTTTATAATAGACAACTACGTCAATCCTACACTCTACCATTCCTAATAACTTTTGAAATGTTTTAACTCTTGACTCAAATTAAAAATAATACACTTATGTCTATCTTTTAACCATCGCTTCGTCCATATTATTTTTTTCTGGTGTTTTTTATCTTTTAAGCACTCTGACACTGCAATTGCAGTTGCCGTTTTTTAAATAAACGTGATACAAATCTCAGATACATGTATCGGTATTTGTATCGATACCAGGTATCGATACAAATCTCACCGTGTACGGGGGCCTTTACAATTCTGTTTTCTGATTGCTATAGTTCCAAAAAAATAACAGGACGTAAAGTTTACTTACCTTCCTAAGAACGTAAGTAATCATTTTTTGTAAATTTTGTGATTTTTCTATGGAAATACACGCGTACTATTTATTTCTATTTAAATTGTATTTGCAAGAAATTTTGTTAGATACTTTTTTTAAATTCATTTTTTTCAAATTATTCATCATTTTCTCGGTTAAAAAAATAACGTGCTCCTATACTAGGTAAGTAGGTATAGGTCGTAGGTTTATTTTTGTGGTCACGGATGTTTAAGAATTCTCCGCTTTTAGCCTCGAATTCTCAAACTGCATCCGAGGCCACAAATCGAACACTTAAGTACGGTCGCTAAGTAATATACTACTTGTAGACGAATACTATTCATTTTTATTCAAGTTACATTTTTGATGATTTTTATTACATGTTTATTAATTTTTTAAATTTCGTTTTATAACACAGAATTTAGTTTTCGATATACTCATTAATTAAAAGTGCAATAAAAGTAACTACATATTTAAAAAGATTTTTAATGTTATAAAGGCTTCATTAAAGTGTTTCTTATTTAAAAGTTACGAACTTTTTTATACAGAGCGTTTGATGTGTTAGAAATAAAACCAATTTAAAAAAAAAAAATAATACACAGTCGTCGTTTGAACATTTCGTAATCGATTTGGTACAACTATAGATCAAATGCATCAAGGAGTGTAGTTTAGTTATGTGTAGGTATACTTCAAAATTTTGAATTTTCTATACCTGTATACATTTTTTGACAATTCTGAAAATTAAGGAGAAGTTAAAACTTAAATATTGGACTAATTAAATCATTATTGTCGTTCAAACCGATAATTTTATTATGCTTTTGCTAGTTGTGAAGATGTTCTACAGAACGTTAAGTTTGTTGAGATTAGAGTTGAGAAAACAGGAAAGCGATTTTATGTGTACATATTTGAAATACTAATGACATTTTGCATTTATTATTCTATATAAACTTAGATAATCAAAACATTTCTTTTTAAAATGAAACAATCCATACGACATTTATACCCCTACTAGTGATGGCAGTCGAGTTGTATTCAAATAGAATTAGGTAGGTACTTACGTTAAATCAGACTTTTGTAATTTAAATTGAATATATATATATATATATATATATATATATATATATATATATATATATATATATATATATATATATTTATATTATCTTTGTTACTTTTTATTTCGTTACAATTCCTAAAATTTCGTTTACCGTAATCGTAATCAAAATTTGATCATTTTAAATATTTTCAAAAATTTGTAACCATTTTTCATTTTGTATTTTAAATGCATTCTTGAAAGACATTTCCCATTTTCTATTTTAAATGGATTGTATGAATCATTTTGCTTAGCCCTATGGTTGAGACGCGTATTTCTGAATCATCTGTATATTATCTTCATATTATGTATATCGTGTGTATAGTAAAGATTGCATAAATTGAATACAATTACTTTACATTCTTTATATATCATGTATTAGCATGGTGTTTGTTGTATGTATATGTATATATCGAAGCTTTTGCTGCCAGGTTGAAATCACTCAAGCACACTCGAGTAAATTTTATTAAATTCACTTGCTCTTTTGTGCAGTGAGTCAGTCAGTAGCTATGTAGTAATTTACTTCAATGGAAAGTAAATGATTCACAGAAGAAAGAAATATAAATTTCTTTACACTTTTTGTGTAGGTACTACATAGCAATGCACATGCAAATTATTTCAATTGAACATATGGTAATTTGTAACGTAATCTGCGAAAATCCTTACAAGTAAATGATCCTTATATGCATACACCTGTATATATAATATGTATCCTTTGTATAAAATCAGGTAAGGTATTTTTATATGCTGCAGAATTTGTTTCCGTGATTCATTATGTTAGAACGCAAAAAGTGTAAGTAGTGTTGGATATTTGAATAGTCGTGAACTGGTGAAAGAAGTTGCTTCGTTAAACAACTTAATGTAGGTACAATTTTATATATTCATCTTTCAGAAATGTATATTTGCCATTAAAATCAAAAGTGGTTGTATATTCTGTACCTATAGTTATTTTTTTTTTTTTAATACGAGGTTGAATTTGAAATTAAAATAATTTGTTTGACGCTTGCAACGTAGGACATTGTTTTGCCGCTTTGATTCATAGGATATCATGGTATAGTTCTTTAGATGGAAGTTCTTTTTAAATTTGAATATTATTGTAACGAACGTATTATGTTTATGCGCTAATTTTTTAAACACATATACGTTTGCATTTGTGCACACCTTAGAGGTGACGTTGTTTTAACTGTTTCAAATAACCCATAAGTTCGTGGAATCAGTCCCAGACTGTTTATTTTTCTCATGGTTAAAATCGATATTTAAGGGGATTGTAACATTAATTCGGCATAAAAAAGACCGACTTTTAAGGATTTTTTCAGACGCTACCCGTAATGCAAATTTAATTAATCGATCGTAACATTATAGTACAACATACGAACAACATTTCTTTAATTTTTTAAAACAAAATATAAATAATTAAGCCAACAGAGGCGCCGCGAAATATTTTATTTTATTAATATTATTATTATTTTGTTGCTTGTCAACTGTATTATTTTTGACGAGACATTTTTCAAAAAGTTGACCACTTTAAATATTGATTATTTTTGGGCTACTCGGACGTTGCTTACGTATTTCGTGTGCGTTAAATATTTTTTTTTTTATTTTTGGGAGGTTTTCTACCCTAAAATACATTTTTAGAGGGATTTTTGACTACTGATGAGTCAGTCTGGCAACACTGAATTTAATAATAATAATAACAATAATAATAATGTGGTTTTACGTCCGTTTTTAAGATTTTTAGTTTATAACAGACGCCACCCACATCATTATTTGTACCTTTATTTATACATTTTAAACTGTTACAATACTTTTTTTTTCTTTACTTAATACACTTATGATGTGAGTGGAGGACCAGGAAATTGGTGGGGGTCTAAGATTTGGAAGGTGTGCGTCTGCAGCCGACTTCTTTAACGAAACTATGCTGGAATTGTGAAGGGAAACTGCAAAAAACCTTCGCAAGCATAGCCGGTCGTAGGATTCGAACCCTCGACCTACCAGTCGGAGTGCCAGTGTCTAAGCATGCTCGGCCACTCCGCTGGTTGCCACATTGAAGTTGATACATACTAAAATAAAAGAGTTTAAATTACGGTACAAAGAAGTTCAAAATCTTATTGTTATCTTGTTATCTTAATGCTATAACTAAAGTCACAAATCGACCCCAAAACATTTGATTTAGTAACACAGTTGCATTCGATTGTAGCCTTAGTAGAAAGAGCTGCAATGCTAGTCGCTGTTTTTCAGGATTTAAATGGAAATACTTAACACAAATTGGTATTTAACATAAAAGAAAGAAAAAAAAACAACAAATGTAAATACATACTTAAATAAATTTAGTTTAACCTAACTAAAAATTTAATTTTGTTTTTATTATTTTATTACTGATGCATATTGGAATAGAACTGCCTAATTATTAATTACTAAAGATATAATTAAGCTATTTTTTTTTATTTAAATACATTTTATTTACAACTTAACCGAAAGAATTTAATTAAAGATTGTTTAGAACACAGTTTAAATATGTAATGATTTTTATTTGTTTTAAACAGTTTAAAACATCGTTTAAAACACTTTAATTTCAAACATGTTTTATTTAGACTGTGTTTTAAACAGTGTTTAAAACATGTGATTTAAAACACTTTGTTTTAAACATGCCAACCCTGGGTATATCCCTACAAACTGTTTACTATGACAACTTTTAATAATCAGGAAAGGGGGTAACAAATTCAGTTTCTCTGATTCATATTTAATTTCTTCCGAAACCATCTTTGATAAAATAATTATTGACTGCAGTTAAATGTTTACGGTTTATATTTACATGGTGAATTAAAAAATGATACTGGAAAAATTAAATTTACACCAAGTTATCACACTGCTAATAATATCATTATCATAATTGGCAGAGTTGGGAAAATTATAAAAACGTATGACAATTCTTAATCACTTACATAACAAAATTCATAACATCCAGGTAAAAGTGGAAGACTGCCATATAATGGTTTGCACTGCACTTCCACAATCTAAATAATAGCATCTATATATTACGTGATTGAGATTGTAAGTTGTATTTTACATACTAGCGAAAAAGTTATGCAAGAGTCTCACAGTGCGTAATATGCCTTCAATCAAGTTGCGTACTATACTTTATTTACGACTAACATGAAATTCACAATAAATAATATAAAGGATATAGCAAGATAAGCATAGTAAATCTACCCCGGAAGCGAATTATTTTAATAACTATATTACCGGTATGGTAAGGCTGTAAGTAATTGATATCTACAATTTTGGCGGCCAAAACTGAGTTTTCTATTATATTTCTACAATAGTTTTGTTTTGATCTAGGGAAGTTATACATATGAAGTACCTGCAGTGTCACATAAACGACGATACAGTTACTATTGGGACTTTCTATCAGGGGCAGATAACCTATAACTTAATATACCTCTTTCGATTATTTTTGATTATCTCGAAAACTATAGGAGATAGGAAAAAACACTTTATGAGACACAACACTTTATTTTTAAAGTACTTTCGATTGATGTATATAATTCCCGGGTCAGACCCACTCGAGGGGCAATTCAGCAGATTAGAATTGAAAAAAAAAATTTTTTACAATGTTGTAGCCCTTGAATTATGATGAGACTTGGTGCAGTAATTAAGTGCATTAGGGCACAGTTATTGAATTTTTTTTTGAAGTGGTCGCTCAATTGGAACCCTATAAAAATAACATTGGATCGGATACTATCCTTGTTATATCCTTAATAACGAGGACTGATACGATAATAAAGATGTCTAATATTCTTGAGAGTGTTTGCCTCCATGTGGATTTGGAATTATTTTCCTAAGTTGAGTAGTTACCAAGAAAAAAAATTTTGTAATTTTTTAAATTTTTTTAGTTTTCTACATAACTACTCCGTTTTGGCCGCCAAAATTGTAGATATCAATTACTTACAGCCTTACTATACTGGTAATATAGTTATTAAAATAATTCGTCGCGGGACAGATTTACTATGTTTATCTTGCTATATTCTTTGGTACGAATACCATACAATATATTAAGTACAACTTAAAATATTATTATATTAAAAACCAATGTCTACAATCAGTTGTTAGGTAAAAATTTTGTACAGTTTTTCATATGGTATACAATATAAAAATTTAAAAAAAGTGTAATAAGCTGTGATTTTCTACACACAGTTGTGTGTTAAATACAAGCTTTATTGGGATCTAACTAACAGATGTCAAGAATTTTTTAATTTTAACAAAAATTACAAATCTATTAAATTTTATATACTTACGTTAAAATAAAAAGTGTAATTCAATATTCAATATTGAAAAGAGAAATATGTATGTACAGCAAGCAACTCACAGAAAGTGCATAATATGAATGAATGAAAACTTATAAACAAATAACACATACAACCAAGAGAAAATAGTTTTACCGTTTATTTACTAGTATACTGTTTTATAGAACTAGTAGCACTCATTGCAGTATGCAGTTCTTTTTATCTTACCAGTATTGTACAATAATAATGATGTTATAGATGAGTAATATTGGAACACTGAAAGTTTTCAAAGGAAACTGCATTTCCATAATGCGGCCATATAGATATATAAGATAGATAAATATGGCTACACTATACCACGGCAATCGGCTAACACTACAGCGACGTAATATCATGCATATAATACATATTATACTGTATTTCGTCCATGTAATTGATTGTACTCTTATAGATAGATACACATACATATTTGTTTGAATTATTTCAATATTGAAAATTATTTTGTTGCATATACACTGCATTTATGATAATATGTTCGTTTGAATTGTAAAAGTTGTTTCAAAATTTAACGTATCAGTGAACTTTTTGAAACAATTTAACAACAGTTGGTAACAGCGTATATATACGAGTACATATATAAATACAATATTCATATTATACAGATAAATAGATGTAAATGTATACTAATAAACAAATTTGCGTTAAAAACTGGAACGAAGTTTTTACTTAATATAAAAGCTAAGTTGTTTGAGTTTTAGCCAATATTAGTAGCGTGTTTGGTTGGAGGTAAAGTAATTTCAATCGCTAAAACTATTTCAAATCTCAAAAAAACAATCAGTTTTTTCGAGTACTTTGATGGGTGTTAAATATAACAAATGTATCCAATACTTCATGAAAATATTTAATTTTATTCGCTCTTAATTGTTTTGTTTCATAAGATTTTATTTATTAGCCTTGTTACTCTAATGTCACTAGGGTCCAACAACACGTAATGGTTAATTTCACGTAATTTGCTTTGCTTTCGGTTCTATGTTTAAACTTAATTTTGTCCATGAGTATGCTTATTGATTCAAAATATGTACACATACGGATGGAAATATGTGTATGTTTAGTGTGTGCTGATCCAAACAATTATCCAGTTTAAACAGTAACATATTGAAGGTTTATAATGTTAAAAAAAGCTCACTTTATTCATTAGTAACAATATTATATATCGCGCGTTCTCTGTCCCAACCTCGTAAATCAAAAGCTACATGTCTTAGGACACACAAAAAACATATTAAACACTGTATTTACATATATACTTATCTATATATATATATATATATATATATATATATATATATATATATATATATATATATATATATATAAGTAGAATGGCTAGGCCGGTTCTGCGGCACCGTAAAACTAACCAACTTGAACCCTTTTGCCAATGGTTGAAATCGTGTGACTTTACGGTACTATACATTCCGAACTGATGAGTCATCAAACTGTATCGATGTGCAAAAGTTGACCTTTGACCCGGCACGTACCAGGTACATGTATTTAAAATTTGTTGTTGACATTTGACCCCACACGCGCTCATACTGTAAGCCTTGAAATTCGTAAGAGATGAGTCACTACCCGCAATCAAACTAATTTATGTTAACCCATTATGTGTCATCACAATTTACTTATCACAATTTGGTTTAGTGTTAACCCATTATGCGCCGGCACTAATGTAATTTTTGAATGCAAACCTAACGCATGCGCAGACTGAATTTAAGTACACGACGCATGCGCAGACTGAATTTTAGGTTACAATTTGATAGATGGGGTACACTACCGCGTCAAAAATGTGGGGTTACCCTAACTCGGGGGTGGCTCCAAACTTTTGACACGGCAGTGTACTTAAATTTTTGGTACACTGCCGTGTCAAAAGTGCGGGCCCCCCTGACCAAAAAGGTATCCTATCACTTTTTGAAGCGTACTGTACGTGCAAACCTTGGCCCCAACACACGCTTGCCTTAATTGCGTCATCTTAAACGAACTATCACGTCAAAAAATGTGGGGAATACCCTAACTCGGGGGTGGCCGTAAACTTTTGACACCGTACTGTACTTAAATTTTTGGTACACTACCGTGTCAAAAGTGCGGACCCCCTGAGTAAAAAGGTATCCGATCACTTTTTGAAGCGTACTGTGCTTATTACGTGCAAATCTTGGCCTCACTTAACTGCGTCATCTTAAATTGGGTGCGGTCGCTAACGATAAATTTTGTCGGGGGCGCACTGTACCAAGCGCTAGATTTTAAGATTAGACTCCGGGGTCCAGATTTCTGACCGCTACTGTACTGTAAATCGAGTGTCTACTGTACTTTTCAACAAGTTTAAGCCTGTTTTCAGCAAAGTCAGCACTTTTTTAATTTGTTTATTTATATAAGTTTTAATTTAAAAAAAAATGTTTATTTAAGATTTTGATGACTCAGCAATTTTTTTGTTTGGATTTCAAATACGAAATAGTCTTCTTGGAATTTTTAATTTATGGCCTGATTGTTGAATTATAATTATAGTATGATTCATACAAGCGGGGATTTTTGTTATATTTGTTTATTTATATAATAATTTTGGATCATGTAATAATTTTAAAATTGTTTATTTAAGATTGGGAGGCCGCTAAATTTTGTGGGGGCACTGTACCAAGCGCTACCGCAAAACTAACTTCAGACTCCAGGGTCCAGATGTCTGACCGCTACTGTACTGCCGGAAATTTGGGTGTCAACTGTAACTCAGGGGTTTTTATGTATATTTAACCTTGGAAAATTCCAGGAATTTTTATCAGTTTTAACATAAACAAACAACTAATAATTAAATGTTTGTTTTAGCTGAATTATGATCGTAAGACTCATATAAGGAGTTTTTTTGGTATAAGAAAGATGACGTCATGGAATATTAATGAGTTAAAAAATTGTTTAGTAAAAAATATCAACCATTGTAGGCCTCAAGCAAGAAATTATTTTTATCAGTTTTAATACTTTAACATTTAACCTACAGTGACCAATTTTTTAGTTAACTAACAGAAGTTCTTGAAATTTTAACAAGTTACAAAAAATATTACTTCTTATGGTGCACAACATTTTTGAATTTGACTGTAGCACAAAACTGTTTCTATATCAAACGAAAATTATCTGAAATAATTCAGTATGTACATATGTATAGACTCTGTATATTAAAAATATTTTATGTATACACTCTGTATATTGAGAATAAGAAAGAAAATTTGTATATAATTTTAATTTTTATGAATACTAGTAAACGAATTGTATAGCCATTTATGAATAAGTATTAAATCTAATTATAAAATATAAATATTGCAAAAAATTTGTTTAATCAGCAAAATCAATGTATATCATTTTAATACTGATACATATTCATATTAGGGTATAATAGTATTGTATTTAACATTTTTAAACAGAATAAAAGTTCAATTTTTGGTTTTAAATTACTATAAGTTAAACACGTCGCTTAATATAAAAAAGATAACAGCATTGAGTTTTACTAAATTTTTAAGTCTGTAAAATCAAAATTTTTTATTTACTAGACTAGAACATTTTGAATTTGCTACTCTATCATTAACATACAAATAATATCATGTATATATAACGGGTGTATATTTAGTATTTTTAGTAAATATTTTAGTATACAGGGTGTATCATGAAATATGCTTTTCAATTAGAACAATAAATTTCATAAGATTTTTGTTAATACTCTTATAGGTTAACGAAAGAAACTTTTTGCTGTAAAAAATAGGGGAATGCAGGGTAATAATTAAATAAAACGCACATATTTTTTTTTTTTTTAATTTTATTTATAGAATAAATGTATACAAAAAATTAAATTGCTTAAATCTATATATTACTTAAAATCTATTTATTTTCCATATAAAAATTTTTTAAAAGAATACAATTTTCTAATGAACAAATTTTATCTGAATGAAGCATACAGCGTCTTGAATAATATTCATCTCGCAGAATGGAAATCTTCGGTACATCAAATATTTCTTCCAAATTCAAAATCCACGGCTGGTTTTCGGTACCATCAAACAAACTTGATATCCATTTCTTCTTTTCACCACCCTTGACGTATATAACATCATACTTCTTTAATATAGGTTTCAATATAGTATGAAGTTTTTTGTATGGAATAAATCCATACGACCAAGGTATGCCATGCCAATTTCGGTAAAGCCAACTGGCTACTCGTTGATATTTCTTCGGCAACTCGTTGAAATCAAACGGTGCGTCGAATATAAGATGTAATATATCATCCGAATTTTCTGCAGCAATACCAACTTCTTTAAAATAAAATTCGTTGTTAGCTCCTTGATAGCCTTGTATGTCAAGAAACGCCATTTTTTACCGCCACCGTAGAACTGAAATTATTCACACAATCCACAACTTTATATAGAATAATTAAAAGTGGTGGGGGTAGTTAGTTAATTTGTGGAACGTATTCGAAAATGGCTATTAATAGCTATTGCTAGTTTACCATCAAATTACAAACTGTTAATAATATTTAGCACATTTGTGAGTACCAGGTTCTTTTCACTTTAAGACCTAGTGATTTAAGGAATGCTAAATTTTCAGGTGAAATGTGTTGTTGCTCAAAAGTTTTACGTTTAATGATCTTAGGTTTCGAAAGTCCTTTGCTAGGTTCTCTAGCGGTGGACTGCGCTGAATTGTAAATTAACATGGTTCCAAAATGTAATTGTTTTACCACGAAAGTATAATTTTCAACGAAAGAGATGTTAACTCTTTGACAACCACCGGTAAATAGATAATATTTTATGTAAGTTCAACTATTTTATACCCTTCAACCATGATAAGGTGTATAAGCTTGAGTATAACTCAGCAAATTATATAGCGGTGGTGACGTAACACACAAATGCGGTGGTTGTGTTGCGTTTGTGGCGGTGGCGGTGTTTGTGTGGCGGTTGTGTGGTGGTGGCGGTGGTGTTTGTGTGGCGGTGGCGGTGGTGTTTGTGTGGTGGCGGCGGTGGTGTTTGTGTGGCGGTGGTATTTGTATGGTGGTTTCGGTGGTTGTGTGGTGGTTGTGGGGGTGGCGGGGTAGCAGCGGTGTTTGCGGCTGACGTGCACAACTTTATCATTAATTCAATCGAAGCAGCAATTTACTGTAGACAATAAATCGGTGGTGACATCTCGCGGTGTTTGTTGAACGCAATATCTAAATTAATCATCATCATAATCGCTAGCATCTTCTTTATCAGTTTCATCCAGATAATCACCTAGTGGCTCAATAACATCAGCCTTTTGAAGTTCACGAAGTATAGAGAATATTTCTTGACCGACAGTAGTTTCTCTTAAATCATCTAACTCTTCGATTAAAGCTTCACTATCGTCAACGTTAAACAATATGTTTTTATTTTCCTCTATACTCCGAATAATATTGAGTATTTTTTCACCAGTTTCTGAAGTCTCGTATAAACGTCGTAATTCATCTATTAAAGTATTAGGATTATGCCAGTATTTTATTTTTTTCGATTGCCCATTAGCATTTTCCGAGTCGTTGTATTTGATACGCTTAGCAAGTAGCTCTTGGTCCGTTGAATTGACTGGACGTTTTATTGCTATTCGTTCATTAGAATCCTCACCTTTATTTTGAGTTTCTTTGATTAATAAAATATCCAAAAGGGTTTGCAAAGCTGTAGTTAACTTGGGAATGATAACAGTTCCACTATCAGAAGTGGTTAAAACCCTGTTATTAGACTCATCGCTGGGTGTGTAAACATTATTTTGATTTCTTAAATTATTAAATTTAGTTTGAATTGCTTTTGATGCAGCTTTAATTCTTTGTTCAAGTGGATTGACCCTTTCTTCAACTTTGTTGTTTAGAAAGTCATCATCAACATCATTCCTCCCGGTATCATAACTAGATAAGTCATCAGCCCTGTCTAATGTTTGTCTTTTTAGCGGATCAAGAGAGTAACTATTTTCAAACCTTTTTGGTGAAAATTCCCGCATATGTGTATTTCTTATATGACGTGAAAGAGAATCTTTCCGGGAGAAGCTTTTATAGCACCGCGTACACTCGAACATTATAATAGATGTGTAAAGCTCAACTAGTCTTACAAGATTAATTCAGAATTGTGTTAGCGATTACTTATATACTCCACCACCACCACCACCACCACAGCCACCACCACAGCCACCACCACCGCCGCCGCCACCACCACCACCACCACCGCCGCCGCAACCACCACATCTGAGTTGCTCATTTTACTCCATGAAGTAGCTGTTGACATCCGGCTTACACATTTTGCCCCCATTACGCTCTTTCGGTTTGGAAATTAGTTCAGAAAAATGAATGAAGAGCTATATGCAAGTGTCAGGTGACTCAACACCAACATTAAAATACTTGTTCCTGAATATAGTCAATTACATTGCGTTGCCAACTGGGTCCATAACTACTGAGAGTCTTATCATAATTCAAGATATAATTTGGGAGGTTCTAGTGTGTTGTAAAATAAGAACAATATAAAAATTTATACGTAAAATAATTTATTTTTTAATGAAATATACGTTTACAATATTAAAATTAAAAAGTAAATCAATTCATTTTCATATCTGACAGTTACCTTAATCTTACATCTAACATCATACATGTGATAGCTATTTACTAAATTCCACAATATGTAAAAAACCACTAGAATCAGTTCCTTTATATGTAATAAAATATTGTCCTGTACGTAAACATTGAATGGTCTGCTCATCCAAATCCGCGAATCGTTTTGGAAGGAACACTTGAGCATCTGCAAGTTCCACCGCAACCGCTGGCCCATATCGAGTTTCCATGCGTCGTACATCAAGAATTTTCCACGTTTCATACGGTTTGAGTGTAGATAGCGATTTGAATGGTTTACCAGCACCAAGTTTATTCAACTTCTCCAAAACCGGATCCATTGTTGTATCAGTGGCAGTAAAAGTGGTCCACAGATCACTTATACTTAACTCAACACCGAGTTGTTCAGACATTTTGCCAATACACTGCCAATTTCTGTTACAGCACGTCGCTTAAATAAATTATGAGTTGCCACCACAAAAACCACCACCACCACCACCGCCACCACCACCACCACCACCACCACCACCACCACCACCCCAACTACAAAATTTGAGTTGCTCATTTTACCCCACCGATATGTTTATTCCCACACAGCTACAAATTAAGTTACTCTAAAGCAACCACACCTTCATATGATCAGTGTTTATACACCACAACCAATGGAAAATATCAAATAAACATTAACATTTATTTAATAATGAGGTATAATGTATATTTTGAGTATTCAACAGAAACTTTAATACTGATTAATAGCTATTAGTCAATTCCACTGTTACTCAAAATATACGTTATACCTCATTACTAAATAAATGCTAATGTTTGTTTTAACAACCGTGGAATTGGTCAATACTTATGATGTGGCAATCAGGTGATTGATTTTACTAAATTATTCGCAATTGCAGCGGCTTTTACATGTGGTACAGTTTACATAATTGCAAACACAGTTTGGAAATGGCATCATACATCGTTTACAACACATGCAAATTCGTTTTTCGTTTCGACACCTATCACAATACTCGGGGAAGGAACACTTACACTGTGGTGGTTGAAATTTACAAATACCACAAATCGGCATGTTGTTTTTGTTTACTTTCTGGAACTTAACCAACAAATGACATCCGGCTAATAATTCAGTTGTATTTATAGTATTTTGACTGAAACCAAATAATCTAATATTTTATAAAAAATCGATATTTAATCGATATTGACCAATTCCACTGTTACACAAAATATCCATTATGCCTCATTACATCGCTGGTCATTGCGTTATAAATAAATGTTTACGTTGGTTTGAGCAACCGTGGAATTGGTCAATATGTATTATGTGGCAATCAGATGATTGATTTTACTAAATTATTTGCAATTGCAGCGGCCTTTACATGTGGTACAGTTTATATAATTGCAAACACAGTTTGGAAATGGCATCATACATCGTTTACAACACATGCAAATTCGTTTTTCATTTCGACACCTATCACAGTACTCGTAGAAGGCACACTTACACTGTGACGGTTGAAATTTACAAATACCACAAATCGGCATGTTGCTGTTGTTGTTTACCTTCTGTAACTTAACCAACAAGTGACATCCGGTTAGTAATTCAGTTGTATTTATAGTATTTTGTAACCGAAATTTTCCAATATTTTATCTAAAATCGATATCTAATAATCTTCCACCATAAGAGCAGGGAAGAGGAACGTCACCAGATTGATTAATTTAGATATTGCGTTCAACAAACACCGCGAGATGTCACCACCGATTTATTGTCTACAGTAAATTGCTGCTTCGATTGAATTAATGATAAAGTTGTGCACGTCAGCCGCAAACACCGCTGCTACCCCGCCACCCCCACAACCACCACACAACCACCGAAACCACCATACAAATACCACCGCCACACAAACACCACCGCCGCCACCACACAAACACCACCGCCACCGCCACACAAACACCACCGCCACCACCACACAACCGCCACACAAACACCGCCACCGCCACAAACGCAACACAACCACCGCATTTGTGTGTTACGTCACCACCGCTATATAATTTGCTGAGTTATACTCAAGCTTATACACCTTATCATGGTTGAAGGGTATAAAATAGTTGAACTTACATAAAATATTATCTATTTACCGGTGGTTGTCAAAGAGTTAACATCTCTTTCGTTGAAAATTATACTTTCGTGGTAAAACAATTACATTTTGGAACCATGTTAATTTACAATTCAGCGCAGTCCACCGCTAGAGAACCTAGCAAAGGACTTTCGAAACCTAAGATCATTAAACGTAAAACTTTTGAGCAACAACACATTTCACCTGAAAATTTAGCATTCCTTAAATCACTAGGTCTTAAAGTGAAAAGAACCTGGTACTCACAAATGTGCTAAATATTATTAACAGTTTGTAATTTGATGGTAAACTAGCAATAGCTATTAATAGCCATTTTCGAATACGTTCCACAAATTAACTAACTACCCCCACCACTTTTAATTATTCTATATAAAGTTGTGGATTGTGTGAATAATTTCAGTTCTACGGTGGCGGTAAAAAATGGCGTTTCTTGACATACAAGGCTATCAAGGAGCTAACAACGAATTTTATTTTAAAGAAGTTGGTATTGCTGCAGAAAATTCGGATGATATATTACATCTTATATTCGACGCACCGTTTGATTTCAACGAGTTGCCGAAGAAATATCAACGAGTAGCCAGTTGGCTTTACCGAAATTGGCATGGCATACCTTGGTCGTATGGATTTATTCCATACAAAAAACTTCATACTATATTGAAACCTATATTAAAGAAGTATGATGTTATATACGTCAAGGGTGGTGAAAAGAAGAAATGGATATCAAGTTTGTTTGATGGTACCGAAAACCAGCCGTGGATTTTGAATTTGGAAGAAATATTTGATGTACCGAAGATTTCCATTCTGCGAGATGAATATTATTCAAGACGCTGTATGCTTCATTCAGATAAAATTTGTTCATTAGAAAATTGTATTCTTTTAAAAAATTTTTATATGGAAAATAAATAGATTTTAAGTAATATATAGATTTAAGCAATTTAATTTTTTGTATACATTTATTCTATAAATAAAATTAAAAAAAAAAAAAATATGTGCGTTTTATTTAATTATTACCCTGCATTCCCCTATTTTTTACAGCAAAAAGTTTCTTTCGTTAACCTATAAGAGTATTAACAAAAATCTTATGAAATTTATTGTTCTAATTGAAAAGCATATTTCATGATACACCCTGTATACTAAAATATTTACTAAAAATACTAAATATACACCCGTTATATATACATGATATTATTTGTATGTTAATGATAGAGTAGCAAATTCAAAATGTTCTAGTCTAGTAAATAAAAAATTTTGATTTTACAGACTTAAAAATTTAGTAAAACTCAATGCTGTTATCTTTTTTATATTAAGCGACGTGTTTAACTTATAGTAATTTAAAACCAAAAATTGAACTTTTATTCTGTTTAAAAATGTTAAATACAATACTATTATACCCTAATATGAATATGTATCAGTATTAAAATGATATACATTGATTTTGCTGATTAAACAAATTTTTTGCAATATTTATATTTTATAATTAGATTTAATACTTATTCATAAATGGCTATACAATTCGTTTACTAGTATTCATAAAAATTAAAATTATATACAAATTTTCTTTCTTATTCTCAATATACAGAGTGTATACATAAAATATTTTTAATATACAGAGTCTATACATATGTACATACTGAATTATTTCAGATAATTTTCGTTTGATATAGAAACAGTTTTGTGCTACAGTCAAATTCAAAAATGTTGTGCACCATAAGAAGTAATATTTTTTGTAACTTGTTAAAATTTCAAGAACTTCTGTTAGTTAACTAAAAAATTGGTCACTGTAGGTTAAATGTTAAAGTATTAAAACTGATAAAAATAATTTCTTGCTTGAGGCCTACAATGGTTGATATTTTTTACTAAACAATTTTTTAACTCATTAATATTCCATGACGTCATCTTTCTTATACCAAAAAAACTCCTTATATGAGTCTTACGATCATAATTCAGCTAAAACAAACATTTAATTATTAGTTGTTTGTTTATGTTAAAACTGATAAAAATTCCTGGAATTTTCCAAGGTTAAATATACATAAAAACCCCTGAGTTACAGTTGACACCCAAATTTCCGGCAGTACAGTAGCGGTCAGACATCTGGACCCTGGAGTCTGAAGTTAGTTTTGCGGTAGCGCTTGGTACAGTGCCCCCACAAAATTTAGCGGCCTCCCAATCTTAAATAAACAATTTTAAAATTATTACATGATCCAAAATTATTATATAAATAAACAAATATAACAAAAATCCCCGCTTGTATGAATCATACTATAATTATAATTCAACAATCAGGCCATAAATTAAAAATTCCAAGAAGACTATTTCGTATTTGAAATCCAAACAAAAAAATTGCTGAGTCATCAAAATCTTAAATAAACATTTTTTTTTAAATTAAAACTTATATAAATAAACAAATTAAAAAAGTGCTGACTTTGCTGAAAACAGGCTTAAACTTGTTGAAAAGTACAGTAGACACTCGATTTACAGTACAGTAGCGGTCAGAAATCTGGACCCCGGAGTCTAATCTTAAAATCTAGCGCTTGGTACAGTGCGCCCCCGACAAAATTTATCGTTAGCGACCGCACCCAATTTAAGATGACGCAGTTAAGTGAGGCCAAGATTTGCACGTAATAAGCACAGTACGCTTCAAAAAGTGATCGGATACCTTTTTACTCAGGGGGTCCGCACTTTTGACACGGTAGTGTACCAAAAATTTAAGTACAGTACGGTGTCAAAAGTTTACGGCCACCCCCGAGTTAGGGTATTCCCCACATTTTTTGACGTGATAGTTCGTTTAAGATGACGCAATTAAGGCAAGCGTGTGTTGGGGCCAAGGTTTGCACGTACAGTACGCTTCAAAAAGTGATAGGATACCTTTTTGGTCAGGGGGGCCCGCACTTTTGACACGGCAGTGTACCAAAAATTTAAGTACACTGCCGTGTCAAAAGTTTGGAGCCACCCCCGAGTTAGGGTAACCCCACATTTTTGACGCGGTAGTGTACCCCATCTATCAAATTGTAACCTAAAATTCAGTCTGCGCATGCGTCGTGTACTTAAATTCAGTCTGCGCATGCGTTAGGTTTGCATTCAAAAATTACATTAGTGCCGGCGCATAATGGGTTAACACTAAACCAAATTGTGATAAGTAAATTGTGATGACACATAATGGGTTAACATAAATTAGTTTGATTGCGGGTAGTGACTCATCTCTTACGAATTTCAAGGCTTACAGTATGAGCGCGTGTGGGGTCAAATGTCAACAACAAATTTTAAATACATGTACCTGGTACGTGCCGGGTCAAAGGTCAACTTTTGCACATCGATACAGTTTGATGACTCATCAGTTCGGAATGTATAGTACCGTAAAGTCACACGATTTCAACCATTGGCAAAAGGGTTCAAGTTGGTTAGTTTTACGGTGCCGCAGAACCGGCCTAGCCATTCTACTTATATATATATATATATATATATATATATATATATATATATATATATATATATATATATATATATATATATATATATATATATATATATTATAAATACAGGGTGTTAGTGAATAAGTGCGAAATATTTTAATGGGTTATTGTTGAGGTTTTTTTATGTAAAAAAGTTCATATCAATCTATGTCCGAAAACGCTTAGTTTCCAAGATACAGAGTGTTCAGTTTCTCGTCTTTTTTAAATATTTTCTTAAATATTTCAAAAACGTTTTCAGATATTCACATTAAATTTGGGATACGCCACGACAGAATAAATACCCATATTCCGAAGTAGACAGAATATTTCCATTCAAATCAGTGGCGTCCGTACGGCCACATGATGATATATTTTTGAAGAAAAAAAAGGGACGCCAATGATTATTTCCAATTTCAAAATGTTTTTTTAAATGTTCTACAAATTGTTGACAAAAATGACCTCTTAGTATCTTGTCGTTCATGTGTCCGTTTTTAAGATAAAAAACAATTTTCAATTACTGTTCTTACTACAAAACCGGTTTTGGTTCTCGTATTAACTGCTGAGGTCATTTTATGAAAAAGTCTTACCAACAAAAAGGTGAAGACGCTTCATTTTTACAGTATGACCACACAATTTGTTTTTAATTTAATATAGAAAAATATTTTTAAAAAACAAGAAACGGGACACTCTGTATCTTGGAAACTAAACGTTTTCGGACCTGGGTTTATATAAACTTTTTTACATAAAGAAACCTCAGCAATCACCCATTAAAATTTTTCGCATTGATTCACTAACACCCTGTATAGGTAGCCAACATCAAAGGGTGTAATTAGCATAAATCTTAAGTTCATAGTGATGAAAACACGGATTTAAAATATGTTTTTTTTTTGTGTCCAAAAATTGGGAGTTTTCTGATACGAGGTTGGGACAGAGTGCGCGCGATATAGTATGATATTGATTTAAAAAAACAAACTCATCCAACAACATATGATGACATAATTTCCCACTTGCACCACAATAGGCAAATTGTAAGTGGCCCAAGTGGTGTGGTGGTGCACTTATTATTTAGGTCAAATTTTATAATATGCTAATGAGGTTAGTAACTAATATAACTACGTTAGAAATTGAAACACACGAACTATATCCGGCGATCACTAAAATATTTCATTTATTTACGGTGCGATAAAAAAAACACACGAATT
The DNA here is from genome assembly GCA_035578155.1 of Brachynemurus nebulosus. Classification (NCBI taxonomy): domain Eukaryota; kingdom Metazoa; phylum Arthropoda; class Insecta; order Neuroptera; family Myrmeleontidae; genus Brachynemurus; species Brachynemurus nebulosus. The sequence goes on along the minus strand of JAPWDM010000001.1, from coordinate 30,083,659 downwards.
GCATCCAGCGCAGCGGTCAGAAAACAGGCCCATTCATTCATGGCAATTTGTATAAATAATTGTACAAAAACATATGTTATGACTTGTGAGTTAGTTCAGTCTTACGGTAGATTCAATTCAGTTTAATACGATATAAAATAGGTACCTACCTAAGTGAGTAATTTTTAATTGTATTTCACCTGACGATGGCCTGGCCTGGTAAAAACCGAAAGTCGACTCGGACATATGTATCTCATAATTTTATTGTGAAAAGTGACAGAGTAACTATCTCATATTCTTAACATGCATTTTCACAAAATAAACCTTTCTAGTGTTAATTTATTATCTATACGTGAAGTGTTATTTTGGACTATTTCCAGTACTGTTTAAAAAGTTGGGATAAGTCGACCTATTTGAATAAACAGGAAAGAATAGTGCAATTTTGTAAATTATAACATTTCTAGCATTTACCCGCGGCTTCGCCCGCGTAGCTTTCGAAATTATGGTATCTAGTTAAAACATATAAAGTGTACCTTCATTGTGTCGCTATTGCACGTCGAGAACTGTCACTTTTTTCTTTCTAATTTTCCCACAGAAATAAAATATTTCCCTCGGATAAAAATTAGACTATATAATATTCTTTTAACAAGATGCAAAGTTCGATTGAAGTCAATGATTCTTTTTTATACTGTTTTAAATATATTTTCCCACGAGAATAAGACTTTCCACAGGAGTAAGATATTTTCCCGGGGTAGAAAGTAGTCTGTGTCCTTTTTCGTCCTCTGTAAACAATATGCAAAGTTTAAAATCAATGATCCTTTTTTTTAATAGTTTGTTGTTATTTCATTGTTTCGTTTTAAATACATTTTCCCTCAGGAATGAGATATTTTATCGGGATAAAAAATAACCTATGTTTACCACTGTATATCGTCATCTTTGTCTATCATCATTTTTTGTTTCATTTAAAATATATATTTCCACAGGTATGAAATTTCCCACGGGAAATTTCCTGGGGTATAAAGTAGTTTGTGTCCTTTCTCATCCTTTCTGTTAGCAATATACAAAATTTGAAATCATTGATCCGTTTTTTAATAGTCAGCTGTTGTAATTGTATGCATTTTTCCTCGGGAATAAAATACTTTCCCAAGACAAAAAGTAGGATATAACCGTCTCTAGCCCGCAAGCAACGTCTGTGCAAAGTTTCAAGCTGATTGGTTAAGCTGTTGAGGCGTGAAAGCCAGTCAAACAAACAAACAAACTCACTTTCGCATTTATAATATTGGTTAGGATTTAAATTAATATTAGCCAATTAATGGGACTCGAACCCGGATCTATTGGTGCCAGCCAAGCGCCTTATCAACTAGGCCACCGACCGCTTGTTCGAGTGCCACTCCAATCTGATTATCAATCAAACCCAACCTCTCTTTAATGCGAGATGCAGTTTATATTTTTAATTTCAAATGTTATCAAGTGCCTGTGAAACATTATTAATGTATGGTGGACTTTTGTCCGTATTTAAACATACACCAGTATTCATATATTCACTTAATGTCTAGCTTTAGCTGATACTTGAACACTCGATGAACTTTGGCAAATGGTCAATTCATTATGTTAATTAAAATTCACAAGTGTTTGAAAAATTATCAAATTGGATCGGTTGGGACTCGAACCCGGATCTCTTGGTGTATCAAGTATATCAAGTGTTCAAGTATCAGCTAAAGCTGGACATTAAGTGAACATATGAATACTGGTGTATGTTTAAATACGGACAAAAGTCCGCAATACATTAATAATGTTTCACAGGCACTCGATAACATTTGAAATTAAAAATATAACATTAGCCAGTCTAAACGGTGCATTTTATGAGAAAAAAGTAACTGAATATCTTTTGTTGTAAAATCTACAAACATCAAATTCCATAAACCTTTTTTTTTATTGAAGAGTTGATATTTTTCGAAACATTTGTCAAAGACGTGAAGAGGCAATTTTGAATAAATGACAGATTCAAATTGGATTGGAGTTGTACAACCAGATATAAATTTGCAGCCGGTAGCAAGCTTTCTAGACGGCATGTACACTGGCTCTTGGTCTATTACTTTTACCATATTGATTTGATTAGATTAGAAGGTTTACTTAATTGAAACGGTTTTATTAGAATAGATATACTTTGTAGACGGAACACTATACTGGCTATCTACTCTGGCTTTTTAAAAGTTCTTTCATTATGTCTTAATGTAGGTATCTAGTGATCCCTCTACAACATCTTTTCCGAGCTAATTTGTGAAATAACTTGATTATCAAAGATAAATTGTTTACGTACCTACTACATACACAAACCCACACTAGTCGGTTTAGTTTCAAACGATTACACTACCGTACATTATAGTGTAAAATTTATTGAACAAGAAACCGCATCGTAGAAAATTGAAAGGCAAAATATATAAATTCACCCGTCACTTTTGTGTGATGACCATTAAATAAAATTTATGTTTTCATTTTAAACACACACATACACACAAACAATCTTTATGTGTTTGTGTGTGCAATGTGCCTTTAACAACAAAATGGATATGCGAGTGATGAATAACTCTCATTTAATCGTTCAGTAATTCCAGACATACCAAACATACCCATCCCGATCTGGAGCGGCAACAATGAAATCAAACAATCAATCCCGTCGTCAATCAATCATCCCAAAAATCTATTATTATAACAATTATTTTGATAGTTTTCTTGAAGAATCATTCATATGTAAATAGAGGTAGACAGATATTGGATGTGTACTATGTTTATATAGATTTATTATTATAAAATTGTGTTGGGAAAATAATATACAGGATGTTTCAGACCGTGTAGAATATCCAAATACACACAAAAAAATTTTAAGTGTCAATTTTTTAAAATTAATTTTACTAGATATGCAATTACCGAAAATGCTTCTAATTTTTACAGAAAGTTTAGAATTTATATAATATTAGAATAGTTAAAACTTCGTGTCATTTGAAATTATTTCAGAAAACCAATAAAATTCAAATGAGATTTTTTGATAAAAGTAGTAAAAGTGAATTTAATTTTTTTTAAAGTTTCCTTACGTTACCAATAAGTGAAGCAAAATTAAAAGTACAATTTTAAGTTACTATAGTAATCTACCTTAATAAAAAAAATGGCAAAAAAAAATTATTTAAAAAATTCTATGTATCCGACTTTATAAAGTCGGGGGCATCAGATACTTCTGTTCAACTTTTCACAACGGGTATGGCCCGTGACTGCTTGATTTTTTTATTCATTATTTAGTTTCTATTTCATCTTGTTTCCAATTTTTTAGTTCGCCCTTTTACGTAGTCCGGTATTCTGAATTTTGGAATTAATTTTTTCCCCTCATTTTTTATTGAGTAATTTATCTTGACTTTTATTGAGAAATTTTTTAACATTATCTTGATTTTGAAAGACTTACTCAGTAATATGCCGCTCAATATGGCACGCAATTTTTTGCCTCTACCGCTATTTAGTATTTTACGACTGCTATTTTGATTTTATGTAAACAAAACCTAGCCAATAAACCATCGCACGGTTTAGAAGAATTGATAAAAACCTCATTGATTAAAATCCGTCCAGTTGTTGGGATATTTCGAGGGTATAAAGAATCCCACATGCCAAGATACGCCTGAATAACATAATCCTGTTTTTACTGTGGCCCAATCAGGTAAAGAGGGGCAGAAACAAAAAACTAATTAGATCAAATTTTGTGATTGTGAGCTGACTTTGTATACATTATCTTTTCAAATGCATACAATGTCCATGAACTTCAAAAAGTCCATCGGCTTAGCTATTATTTTTGAATAATTTTCTTTTTAATTGAAGACTGATATTTGCAAATGGTTTGTTTTCTTAGTTAATAATAATTCATTTGTTAAAAGATTTTTTTTTAAATAATATAAATTAATTAAGATGGAAAATAGAAACTTAATTTGGTTTCATAATTAAATCAAAAATGAATTATTAAAATTTATACAACCATATACAACATTTAATTTTTAAATTATTCCCCGGAAACAACTTTTCACGATAAAAAAAAAGTAAAAAATAAAAAAACATAGGCAGTGAAAACAAGAGATAAAGGTAATTAGTAAAATTAAGATAATTTTTAATTCAAAACTTTCATGAAAAAAAATTTTTACCGAAACAAAATATACCTATATATGTATGTGTTTAAAAAAAATTACCATGATCATTATTTAAATTGAATATATACCATTTGTGAAGAGACATGAATTAGTTCGATTATTTCGTTTCAATTTACGGCACATCTGTACCATCTAATATTTTTCAAACTAAGCTTCCTACTATCAGATAAAAGTTTTACAAAATCTTTTGTAAATGCTATAATCACACTATCATATGATGCGGGTGGAAGATGAGGAGGGGGTTTAGGATTGCGTCTGTAACTGTCTTCTTAAAAGATTTATGCCGATATTCAGCTGGGATTGTAAAAGGAAACTGCAGAAAACCTTAATAAACACAGCCGACCTCGAAATTTCAGTCTTTTATGTACCATAAAACCGTCTAGACCCGGACACTTTGCACCAATCTTCAAAATAAGTATTTTTTACATTAACCTGGTACAATAAACATTTGTTCTTTACGTCATTAGAGAGAAAAAAACATCCTCTAAACAGCTGTAGGTACTAATAAAAACTACCGATTTCAACTTTTACTTTTGATATGTTGTGTTCAGAATTTTATCGCGCATCATTTAATGATGTTTGAAGTTATATTCGATGCTTATATAAAGAAATACATGCTATATGCATATATCCGTTTAGACCCGGACACATCAGTTTATTACACTATGGCCACGATTCGCACTGGCTGTAACTTTCACTATTCATACGTTATATTAACGGTTTATGCCTCCTTCTGGTGTTATATCGCATGTTTACTTCATAGAGAGGCATACTATGTATTGACTCCTCTCCCTTCCTACAAAATGTTTTGAAGCCTTTGACAGGTTCAAAGACATCAGACGATATAAAACACTGTCCTAACCCCGACGGGAGAGGTTAGTTTGCATGTTATTACATTATTTAAGTAAGTGTCCGGGTCAAGACGGATTTGGGGTGTAGACCCGGACACTTACTAATTATTTTTTATTTTTTTTATTTTTACTTATAACGAAACAAATCGGTCGGGGATATAACAAATAATATACGCTCTTTCTAATGGTAATACTTTTATTGGTGACATCTATGAAGGAAACATGTATAAACATAAAATTATACCAAAAGATGTACGGTATGTTATACGGTAATCAATGGTGTACGGTATGTTTTACGGTAATCAATTGTGTAAACTGTTACAGTGAAAGAAAAAAAAACATTCTTTCCATAAAAAAACCATAAAGTTCAGTACACTAACTACAATCTTGACATCGAACGTTGCGAAAACCAAAAAAAAATACAAAAAAAAAACTAAAAAAAGAAATAAAAATTATTATCTAACAACGTAAGAATATGAAGTTCAATTCGTATTATTGACTTTGATATACACAACAATTTTACTATACAACCCTACTAAACGTAATAAAGACTGTCTGTCTGTCGACTTTAAAACAAAATCACAAATATGTCAATAAGTCCTCCGGGGATGTACCTACAGGGTAATATACTTCTTACAACCTAGAAATAATAATATAGTTTTGTTTGTGAATCGAGTATAAGCATGTATGTATAGTAAGTTGTAAGTATTTCGTTGTTCGATTATAGGATTAGTGCTGCTCGTACCTGCTCACAAAATCTACGGTTAGCAAAGTAATAAGTTTTTGAGAATTGTTAAAGTGTATTTATTTGTTCTGAACGCTTTATGGTTCTCCATTTATTTTAAAGAATATGCAAAGTATGTAGATTGCTTAAGGAATAATTTATTTTGGTGAATGTGTTTATTTAGACAAACGATTTTCGTTTGTCTAGCCCTTTTTTTGTTATATGTTTTAAAGTGGTTAGTTGTTCTATTAGGAGGGAAGACAAATTGCTACGAAGATACTAAAAAGGACCGCTCGTACCTAAGACAATTCGTGACTATGTCTGTATATTCAATTATCGTAGTATTTTAAAATACGGCCCAAACTAATAAAAAAAGAACGGCCAAAGATGAGTCGAATTTGCAAAATTAGGAACCCATACCAATATAATTATGTCAATACTGTAAAAGTACAATTACAAATTTGTCAATCTGGTAAAAAGTTTGTACAGGTTTTAATACAACATCCATATAATAAAGAGAGAAAATTTGTTTGTATATCCGAAGTAAACTCAAAAAGTACTGAATCGATTCTGAAAATTTTTTTACTGTAAGAACGCTAAACTATTTCAAATTAACGCAGGCTATGTTACATATATGAGATTATGAGGTTCCGGGAGGCTCCGAGGACTCAAAAAGCATCCAAAATAAACTATTCAAACGATTTTGAAAATTTTTTCACTGTTAGAAAGCTATAAACAGATTTATATAGGCAATGTTATATTAGATTATGAGGTCTACTAAAGTAAACTACTCAATCGATCTTGAAAACTGACACTGGCTATATTGTATCCCATCCCATACCGGCCATCAGGGTTAGGTCGACGCCAAAACCTCCAAAATTAACTAGTCAACCGATTTTGAAAGGTTTTTTATTGCTAAGAAACTAAACAATTCCAGGCTGAAATAGGTTATATCTGCAGTAATTTCTTCTAAAATGCTATTAAATTATGGGTTAAAGTTAACGTGAGGTCGAAATTGTTCGTCAAAACTCAAAAAAAAGGCTTAAAATAAACAGCTAGACTAACAGTGATTGTAAACTACTGACAAGTAAAGGTCCCGAGGCCGGACCTATCGATTTCGATGAAACTTAAATATATTGTAGAACACTAAAAACTAAGGGACACGTATTTTTCTTTATCTGCGGAAAAACGGTTTGATGGGGTGAAATCGCCCTCCAAAAATTGGGGTAAAAATTTAATTTTTTAAATATCTCGAAAACAGTAAGAGATAGAGCAAAAGTTTAAATTGACGATATTGGTCTTTTTTAAAGAGCTACCTATTGATATGCAATTTGTTCATATTACATCAACAGGGGTGGTTGGGGGTTAAAATTTGGGGGTTAATTTTGCAAAAAGGGGGTAAAAAATAAACAAAATGAAAATTTTGTTTACAGATTTGAAATCTACGTCAAAAAATCTAATTGACCTGTTTTTGCTCAATATCCTAATATTAAGTCTAGGGGTAGTTAACTAGAGGATGACTATGTCGAATAATCGTACTATTTGGGTATTTCAAGAAGTTCTTCTTCATGGAAAATAGCTTAAGACAATTAGAATAACGTATAAATGAAATTCTCGAATTCAAAATTGAGTTTGAGCAACATTGGAGAGGGGGTGAGTCACCCTCTTAAATTACATACTAGTTTATATACACTAATATTTGCTATTAACACACTGATAGTGGGTAAAATAATGTCACAATAAGTGGTTCTGAAGTTGGACTAAAATGAAATTCTTGAATTCAAAATTGAGTTTGAGCAACATTGGAGAAGGGGTGAGTCACCCTCTTAAATTACATACTAGTTTACATACACTAATTTTTTCAATTAACACACTGACAGGGGGTAATAATGTCACAATAGATGGTTCTGAAGTTAGACTATCGTATGTAAGGTTTTTATTAGGTTTCGTTATTTTAGGTTAGGTTATGTAATTTTCGGTATCGATAATTTTCGATAAGGAAAACTATAATATCCATTAAAAAACAAACCTAATAAAGACTTTACATACGATCTTCAGAACCACTTATTGTGACATTATTTTACCCACTATCAGTGTGTTAATAGCAAAAATTAGTGTATATAAACTACATAGTAGGTATGTAATTTAAGAGGGTGACTCACCCCCTCTCCAATGTTGCTCAAACTCAATTTTGAATTCGAGAATGTCATTTCTACGTTATTCTAATTGTCTTAAGCTATTTTCCATGAAGAAGAACTTCTTGAAATACCCAAATAGTACGACTATTCGACATAGTCACTCTCTAGTTAACTACCCCTAGCCTTAGAGCATTGAGCAAAAATAGGTCAATTAGATTTTTTGACGTAGATTTCAAATCTGTAAACAAAATTTTTTATATTGTTTATTTTTCACCCCCTTTTTGCAAAATTAACCCCCAAATTTTAACCCCCAACCACCCCTGTTGATGTAATATGAACAAATTGCATATCAATAGGTAGCTCTTTAAAAAAGACCAATATCGTCAATTTAAACTTTTGTTCTATCTCTTACTGTTTTCGAGATATTTGAAAAATTAAATTTTTACCCCAATTTTTGGGGGGCGATTTCACTCCTTCAAACCGTTTTTCCGCAGATAAAAAAAATACGTGTCCCTTAGTTTTTCGTGTTCTACAACATATTTAAGTTTCATCAAAATCGATAGGTCTGGCCTCGGGACCTTTACTTGTGAGTAGTAAGGTGACAGTGATCATGAGCTATTGAGGTAGTAAGATCATAGTGATTATGGAGTATTGGGTAGTAAAGTCATAGTGATTAAGGATCACTAAAACCGCAAATTAAATTTTGATTCGTTGCAACGTTTAGGCGGAAAAGTCATTTTTAATCATTTAATTTTTCCATCCGTTTTTTATTATCATATCGCGTATGCTAAGGTAATTTCATGGAAAAGTTATTTTAATAATTATACTCTTTGGTGTTTGTATAATTTAATCTAGAACATTGATACGTAGTAGTCCTACATTTAATTCAGAATAATTTAGGCAATGTAACACACAAAAACAAAAGAAGGACAATAATACGAGAGGAAAAGGAAAAATTAATATAAGTGATTTTCTCCTTATTTTCTTGCTGACACTGATTTCTTGGTGAAAGAAGAATCCTTGTGTTTCTTATATTATGTGTGCAGTTTCATATAGTTTTGTTCTTATAAATATTACAATTTTTTGGTTCAAACCACATTGGTCGACAATAATGTTAGATACTATATGCTTCGTTGTAGGAAATTACAGAAAAACCAATCAATATTATACACCACTTCGATACGAATAATTTTATCTTTGAAGATTGGATGTGTAATGACCAACTATTAAAATATTTATATGGTTTGAAATTATATTAATAAATAATTTAGATCCATTCTTTGTGCGTGGAATACACGTTTAAATAACAATTAACAACAGATTGTGCCTGCTTGTTTATCTTCTTCTTGATTATCTGCGTGAGAAAGAGGTAGAATTATTTGTGTTAAAATATCTTTACACCACAATGTGATGCTAAAGAATTTCATTAATACTATAATAACAAAGTATGCACAAATCCGCCTGCGATGACTATAAGAATATTGTGGTCATTATGAGAAACTTGAATTAACCTAATTTAGATCGAGTAATGGAGGACATTTTCAAGTAATAGAAATTTGACTCTCAAAATATTAATAACATGCCTCAAGTCTGTCGAATAAAGTTATTCTTTTTACTCTCAAACATTTTCGTTTAGTTTCCACATTAATAATTATTATGTTCGTACATAGAATACTTATTGTTAGTTAGGATTTCAATTTGCAGTGATCTGTGAAAATACATGTGTACAGATAATTAATATTTATGGTTTTTTCCATGTGACACATTTATAAGTACTATGTTGACACATTAAATAAACATTTAATACATAGACTTGTGTCCATGCTATACTTATTTATAATACACTGGAGAGTTAATTTAATTTTTATAGCTGTGAAAAAAATTGAACGTCATAGTAATAATACACAGTATATTTGGTGTAGATTTAATTTCAAAAAAATTGGTATTGATCGAGTAGTTTTTGAGTGAGTGTTTTCACCAATTTTAAAATGCTGTTTTCAGAAAGTGTTATGTATATATACATATACACGCATACCTTATACATATGACGTAGTCATACGAATAAGTTACAAATACTATTACACACTCTCAAGAACGTTTTGTCTTTAGAGGCTAAAACATATGGAAGGACTTCGAATATCGTTCTAAAAATTTGAGAGTATATTCCTAAGACGTTTTACAAAAAATTATATTCTATGAAAAATAAATTTCAATTTTTTTTTTCTCGTTAGGGTATTTTTCGCCTTAACATAAAATTTTTAGGAAAGGTTTCAAAAACTGAAAAAATGCTATTTTTATATTTGTATATACATACAATCTCGTACGGTTTATTTCTGTAGATGCCAATTTACAGGAGCTTGTCAGGCATAAAATAAATTTGATTAGAAGTTAAAATAAAGAAAAAACTGTTGCATTTAAATCCCTTATTGAAAAAATTTAGTTTTAAAAATTTTTAATTAAAAATTAATTCAAAAATAAAACCTATTTTAGATAGTAAGTAAATTATTCAACTACTACAAAGAATTGATAAAGTTTTCATAGTTTGTGTGCAATAATTTTTTCTATATAGCAAAAGAAGGTTTTTTTTCTGTAAGTGCATATTGTATAAAGCAAAATATACCAACATATAAATTGACTTCGATTTTCACTATTCTATTTTTATACAGGTTTGAAAATCGTCCACTTCATAAAATCACGTGTCGGTAAAAGCAAGCTTTACAGATCGACCATAAGAAAGAAACAATTTAGCAAGTGCGTGTTAGATACATGTTTCCTAATTAGGTAGCTGGGGTTTCCTACAATTGGGTTTTTGAATAAAAAATAGGTAATTATCATTTTTTTGTTTTATTTCAGTACTATATCATAAATAATTTTGATAATCGATGCGAAAAAAATTTTAAAAATTAATCCTAGCTAATATTATAAACACGAAAGTGAGTTTGTTTGTTTGTTTGATTGGCTTTCACGCCTCAGCAGCTTAAGGCCCGATTTACATTAATGCTCCGCTCTCGGTACGATATCACGACGCTCCCGATCCGACACAATCTTGTTGTGTTCACATTACAGTGCTGATATCATACTGGTACCTATTCCTTCTCTATTGACATTATAATGCTGCTCTGGGTACGCTCCCAGGTCGGTCTCAGTTCGATACAAATATCTTTTCATAACAACTGAATGCAAGCGAAGTGGAGTGGAATTAAAAAAGTGTTTAAACTATAGGTACAAGCCATAACAAGTCTGATATCGCTCCGATAAAATATTACCTGAGTGGTATTGATATTGGAGTAACATTGGAGCGAGACCGAACCGTGACTGATATCGGACTGATATCAGAGCGATGATGTGAATACACTCATTGTTTATTGTGTAAGAATATTTTATCGAATTTGGAGCGGAGTGATATCGTACCGAGAGCGGAGCGTTAATGTAAATCGGGCCTGACAAATCAACTTGAAAATTTACACCGATATAGCTTGTGGAGCTGAGATGGTTAGAGGCTACTTTTTATCTTGGGGAAGTATTTCATTCACGAGAGAAAATATATTTTTTTACAATTAAACGAGCATTATTTACATTTACAATATTAATAAATATTTCTATAGTTATCACCAGTAATAATAATATTTTTACTGACAACTACTATGAAATTACTTATTTATTGTACTAAATATTATTTGTATCCTATACAAAGAAATAAATAATGGATAACTATCCAGTTATTGTCAGTTGGCACATCTGCTCTTCTTGACAAATTCCATACAAATGAAATTTCCACCGAGCCGGGCTTGGTCACCCTGATATTTAAATTATAACAGCGGACTTCTTATTTAAATTATAACAGCGGACAATCAAAAAACGAATCAAAAAACTATATTAATTTAAGACTTTGTATACTGTTTACAAAAGGGATAAAAAGGGACACAGACTACTTTTCACCCCGCGAAATATCGTGGGAAATCTTATTCCTGTGGAAAAATAAATTTAAAGTGAAAAAAAAGATTCTTTGAGTTGGTTGGAACTTTTGGAGCAAATTTTTAGTAGAAAGAACGATATACAGCGATAAATGTAGGTTACTTTCTATCCCGGGAAAATATTTAAATCGTGTTGGAAGTCTTATTTCCGTGCGAAAATATAATTAAAACGAGATATAAAAAAAAGAATCATTGAATTCATTCGAACTTTGCATATTGTTAAAAGAATGTTATAATATCTACTTTTTACTAGGGAAAAACATTTTATTTCTATGGGAAAATTCCGAAGAAAAAAAGTAACAGTCCTCAATAGCCATACGATGGAAGTATACTTTATACGTTTTAACTAGATGTCATAATCACGCGAGCGAAGCCGCGGGTAAATGATAGTATTTAATAAATAAAAAATTAATTAAAACTTATAAAATTTAAAAAAAATATCATTTGGTTATAAACAGCACTATAAAAGATCGCGATGCATGTGACGTCATAATGGTCATTATGTTAAGATATTCAATATAAAAATATTTGTAACAAGCAATAATTGCGTAGCGACAATAATTTAAAATAAAAGAAAAAGACAGGTTTTTTAGGTAAGTTACCATTATGACGTTACGTATGCGCTCGGGAAATGTTGGCCCGTTATCGGTTTTAAGTTTAAAAGTTAATTTTTAAATTGATATAACTTTTTAAATATTAGGTTTAAAAAATAATACATAGGACCACCTCAACAAGAAACAACTCTCTCTCTCTATGTATATATATATATATATATATATATATATATATATATATATATATATATATATATATATATATATATATATATAGAGAGAGAGAGAGAGAGAGAAAGATGATTCTTGTTGAGGTGGTCCACTGTAAAAAGAATTTTCTTATAAAACTTATATAATATGATCTTTCCATTTATGACAAAAAAATTCTTTAAATATGAATTCTCTAGATAAATTATTGAATAAAACCCTTTTTCCTGACATCTCAAAGTGATGTTACACCTTAAATTATTATTATAGTTATTTTAATATAAAAACAAAACAAAAAAAGAATAAAAGATCGATAAAAAACTAGGTTCGTCTAATTTTGCTTCAATTGTTGCATTTGTTTAATAATATCAAACCATTTTTAGTCAACTCGATTTGTACCTATTATTATTTATATTGAATATTCGTATTTTGTAACGACTTTTGGATTATGCGATACCATTGTTATAACCGAAATAGTATATTTGTCCTACATAGAATGCAACGAAGGGTTATACTGTTTTTAAACTAGTATATACTGTTGTGCTAGATAATATTAGATTATACAAATAATTTTCTTTTCCAATGCTGGAAAATGATATATAAACCCGTACACACACACACACACACACACACACACACACGCTCAACTGAGTGATAAAAGCAACGAATGAACGTATCTAGATATCTATATGCATCATAACGGAAAATTTAAAAGAGAAATTATGAAAAATTCTTTTTTGTTTCGTTTCGTCTCTCATCGTTTCTCTAACTATTCATTATTTATTCATTATTAAAATTGTATGACAGATGAATAATTTTTAAAATTATAGAAAGACAGTACATATAGTAATGTTTTGACGTCACTGATTGTTGGTGTATTCGTTTGTCTTTCATCCTCTTCAAATGTTTAAATCGTCTGTTTTTGTTCTACGAAAAGCTGCGAGACAATAATTTAAAAATGAATAAAAAGATTTAAATGTATATAATTATCTACGTTTAATAAAATTGAAATGTCTTGACTTATTGTTACAATTCTAATCAGATCGCTGGATTTTTATTATATAGCTCGGTAATTGTTTACCGAGCTATATACCTCGAAAACGTAGGCGGGTATAGATTAATCTTTAATTTTTAATAAACACCCAAAGGAGATTATTTGGATATAAAAAAAATTAAAATTCATCTATGACATTATCTACCTACGATAGGTACGTAGGTAAGTTTAAACTTTATGTTCTAAAGTTCGTAGGTATACCTCAAAATAATGACAATACGATAGATTTGATTTTTTTAAAAATTTAAATCAAATTAGGTTATTTTATAAAAATAGAAAATGAAAAATAAACTTAATAAAATTTTATCAAAAAATCTAAGAAATAGTATCAGAAAAATTTAAAATTTCGTTTTCAAAAATGCGATAAAGAAGCGAGAGTTAAAAAAGAACGTATACAATTACAGTTTCGAAATTATATTTAATACTTTACAGTCCGAGCACATCATATACGTATGTGTGATGACCAGAACAACCGTAGAAGTCGATTGCGATCAGTGATCACACATATGTGTGATATTACCGTGGATAAGTACTGGCTGATAACATGGATAACAATCTCAGTGTACTGATGATTTCAGTAAACGTTACAGACGAATACGACGATAGGTACAGTGGGTCTGCTGCACAATATGTAATGTATTATAGACCACGCTGCACCGTTCCTTTACTCACGACAACTAGACAGAGAGCGAGCTATGTACTACAGTATTGCGTTAATGTGTTAAAAGACGCGTTCTCTCAAAAGAATATCTCACTCTTGTAGATACCATATAAACATATTTACCTGTAGAACTTTATCAAGAATCTTGAAGTAAATCAAATGGAGGCAGGGCCGGACCTACAGATGTGATCGAGGGGGGTCAAACTTTGCTGTTCGCACCCTCCCCGAGAAAAACGCCAAATTAAACATTTTGGCGCACCGATATTTTTAAAATTTTTCCCCGCAGAAGTAAGTGACCAGCAAAAAAAACGTCAAAATCACCGTTTTAGCGGCCCTCAACTTGCGTTTTTGGCGCCCATAAAAATTCACAGGGGGGGTGGAGTGGAGGCGTGGTTTAATTAATAGTCTATTGGCAATTCGCGTATCTAAATTTTACAATTTCCATTACAGTTTAATTTCATTTTTAGCAAAAGTGTATAAAATGCCCATAACTTGAATAAAATAGAAGAACTAAATGAAACATGTTGTCCAACTCGACATACATACCTATATTTATAAAAATTTTAATATAATAATATCTTTTCATCTCTGCAGATGCGTTCAATGGAACTAGGTTACTTGAAATGATGTGATTTACATTCTAGTTTATTGTTTTTCTCTGCTTTGTATTATTTTATCTTAAGTATTCATTATAAAAATATTTACAATTTATAAAATGCTGTGAATGTATGTAACAGTTTTGCCAGCGTTTAAAATAATAATAATTTTTCTAAAATGAAAAAAAGAATTGTCATTTTCATTTCATATTATTAAATCAGCATTTGTCTCTGTCTTTTTTGTACATACCATTTTTTTTACTTACTTTTCACTCTGTATTTGTCATTTGTTTCATCATTTCTCGGTTAAATGAATTGTGCGCGCTTGAGCAATATCTATTTTAAAAAAAATAGAACGTAGAATAATATTATTATTTATTAATAGGTTAGTTTTCAATTTTTTATTTTTATTTATTCCACTATCTATTTATCTGCTTTTACTTAATGTCGTTTCACTTTGTTCCTTCCGAGTGAAACACATATTTAACATTCTTTTCTCATCATATTAAAGTTTTCATATTCTTTATAGTTTATAAATCTAAATACACTACAGGGACAAAAATGGAGTTTTATTATTTTTGGTATAGGATTACTGTAACTTTATTATTTTTGGAATAAAATTATCATGCTTCTACTGCTTTTGGTATAAGATTGTCATGAACTTACTGTTTTTGGTATAAAACGTCTGTATCATTACTTTTGGTATAGAATCGCTGTAACCTAACTACTTTTGTTATATGGTAAAACTGCCATGACTTCATTACTTTTGGTATAGAACGACTCTAACCCTTCTACCTTTAGTATAGAATTGCTGCACGCTTATTTCTTTTTGTTCAGAACTGCTACGACCTTACTATTTTTGGTAGAGAATCGCTGGAGTCTTACTACTGCTGGTATGAAACTGCTGTGACCTCACTACTTTAGGAATAGAAATTTGGTGAATAATACTAATTAAGATGAGGTAAGGTAAATCGATCTTAACAAAAGGCAGGTTCTAAATAATACGTATTTTCTTCAGTCTTGAAAGTGGTGCTTCTGTAGATATCTAGTTAATGCTAAGTTGATTGCATATTATACCAGTTTCTTTTTAATAGGTAGGTATAGGTGAAATTTTCTAAACTTGGACTGACGCCATTAAACAGATGCAGCAAATTCATCAAAATTAGACGTACCAAAATTTTCTGCCTCTTTTCCTTTTTGTTATTTTTGTATTAGAGTGCTTAACTATAGTAATATAAAATTGTACGTCTAATATTATTTCATTTGTTAATGCCGTCAGTCCAAGTTTAAGTAATTTCACCTGTGTATTTTTCGTCACACCCTGTAGACACATATTTTTATACTTAAATCTTTCACGAAATTATCAAACCGCACATGTTTCTTCTGCGTATGAAAAAAGGTAATAGTTACTATAAACTAGGCAATTTTTACCTGACTAATTCAAGTAGTTGTCTCCTTTATATTTCTTCTACGTTATTATCTAATGTAGGTATTCCTTGTAACTGAATGCAGATCACGTTCCGCTCATAATACAATACAAACTTAGGTACATATCGTTTTTCTCTATATCTTTTTTCTACGACTAAAAAGAAAGGAAAGAAAAGACCGGAAAATTAATTATAAGAAACTAGCGTTACTTCAAAAATTTGTAACGTTATTTTTCTGAAGAGCAATTAGTTAGCTTTCATAAGAAAAACTGTAAAGGATACATCACTACCGATTCTTATTATTAGTCGATTTCATACACAGGTAATATTATATTTTCATGATTTATTCATAACTTGTTTCTTGCTTAGCTTACGCACAAACTTATCATAAAAACTGCATCGATTATGTGAGTATCTATGCAAACGAAAATATCTACAAAATTTTTTATACGAGCTTTGATAGTATAATATTTCTTTCTCATATCATACAAATGGTTGAATTATTATTATTGGTAAAATTTATTGTCAATAGAAAATCAATGGCCGATAAATAGCGTTTTCTAATCATTTGGAAAAGCTAGCCGCGATACGTACGAAATTTATACTGTACCAAAAATGAAACCAGTTCACGGACGTCAGAAAACAGTAGTGTATAAACCACAATAGAAAATATTGTTATCACGACCGAGTAAAACCGCAACTGAAATGAAAAAAAAATATTTATGTAAAGGAAATGATACTGAATATCAAAAAAAAAAGAAAATCTGATATCATTTTTATTGAATCGATAAAATTCTCTTTTAATAGTATTAAATGTATAAACAGGATAAAACGATTTTCAATTCAGTAAAATCATAAAAAATTGTTCCTCAATCATCACAAAATAATACATTTATTAACATTTGAGTGACACTAACAATAAGATAATATTAACTATGCTTAGGTAATCAAAATGTTTTAATTGCCGTTGGACAACTCAAAAAATTTTAGTTGTCTACGTTTATGTTAAAAGAAAACATCAATTTATACATATACGAGTACGTTGATAAAACCACAAGAATCAATTTATTTCCCACAGAATAACAAAAAATATATGGAAATAATTTTAGAGAAAGGTTTTGGAATTTAGTGAAAAAAAAAATTACAAATAAGGTCATAATTATTGGCTGAGAAAAAATAATATATTTAAGGGGGTACCCTGGTCTACAAATTAAAAAAAAAAAACATCGATTGTTTCTTTTTTTTCGTATTTTCAAAGTTTAGAGGAAGGATCGTACGAGGCAAGGATCACTGATTAAAAAAAATGTAAGTATAGCACACCATAAATGACTCAGACTACCCCAAACGAGACTTTAAATTTTAAACTCATTTTCTCGAAACTATGTTTTTTGAAACAGTTGACATGATGTTTCAAGTTCTAGTGGACCGATTGCTTTGAAGTTTTGTACAGGCCTTCTTAATATATTCAAAATTCGTTTGACGAGAGGTTTTTCAATTTTTTTTTTCACTAAACGATGGAAAAAAAGCTTTTTTTTACATGGCCGCCATTTTGCCAATATAAAATTTTTTTTTGAAATCGCTGCCGTCTAACGAAAATGACATTCTTACTCTTTAAAAATTCACTAAAATTTTGTGTTTCATATCACCGAGGGGGTCAGAATCATGTCAACCAGGGACAGCTTTTTTCTTAAGTCTCTACTTTGCCGCCCTGTACTTTTCAAATGTTAATAAAAAAAGTGATAAATAGAAACCGATAGTAAAAACCTTTAAGGTTTTTTATTTATTACGCCTGGAGAAACACCTAAAATTTGGCCGATTAGACCAGAATACTTCCTTAACATAACAGAAAACAAGTTTTACTATCTTGATTGGTTTCTTTGCTTCGGATATGGGCCTTGGGAGAAAATAGCTTCTATATTGATTCTTTAAACAAAATCGTATTATCAAATCATCATCAGCAGTAGCGACAAAATTTTTGTCAACTTTTAAAAAGTAATCTTAACTTGAACAATTTACAAAAATTTGTAAAAAATTCCTTTGAATGTTGTATGGAATATATTCTATAAAATACACAGCCAAATCGCACGATCATATGAGCAAAAATAATAAATCCATAAAACTCAATAAGTTTTCTTATCCAATTCGATTATAATAACAAAACACACGATGTAACTTGTTATTCGAGGGTCTCCTGTGCAAACAAAAATATACCAGTATAAACCATCGAAGAAATATCGAAGACCATTTCGATCTATTTCTATATCCATTCGTATATAGGATAGGTACCACATACTAGAATGTGAAACAGACAGAAGAATCACTCTTCTTTCAAATAAACGCTATTATTTTTTAAATTGTCAAATGGAAAAGGGGAACAAAAAGATTGTTATCTATTTTATTATCTCTGTTTTACCAATCAATACCGCCGAAGAGAAATTTTATTTCTTTTTTTTTTCTATTTCATTGGTCGATATGGTGGGTTCTATCTTTGTGCTCCAATTCGACTACGTATAGGTACCTACCATCCGTATAGGAAATTATATTGTCCAAAAAGGTAATTAGATAGTGTGCGTGGATTAGAGAGATCTAAAACGGACGATTAAAATTAGATTAGAATACGTGACAAATTATGTAATTTGATTTCAACAGTAACTGTTTTATAATTCTGTTCGTCAACTTAATTAAGATTTCCACTATTTCGTTACTCTAATCTATGGTAATAATCTCTAGTACAGGTAGGTTTTCAGTAAAAAAATGGTAAATACGTTTTGAATAGTTTTAAATAGGACCTACTTCAATAAAGTCAATCGTCTTAAAAGCAGTAAGTAGTGAATAAATTTTATTTCAACTTTTGGCCTGTTTTCGCTTACCAGAAAGAAAGAGATATTCACTTAAATGTATCAACATTCGCTACGTGTTTTTATTTCAATAATTTAAGTTAACAAATTATTTAAATATTATTTTTAATTTATTTGAATATTTTGAATCTATTATTTTCCATAGACACGCTACATTTTTCGTGTATAAATTTATCAATTATTCCTTCTTCTTTAATTTCTATAGAATTCATTTTGTACAAAATTTACCAAAATATCCACTCAACATAATATACTTATAATTATTAACTACAAGACATTACAAGAATTATAACAGCAGAATTAAAAGAAAAATGGGCAGAGGAGTGGACAGAGACAGCTCAACACCGCGGCCATTTTCTGTATCAAATACAAAGCACCCCAAGGCTGAAAGCTTGGTTCTGTAATTATAATAAAAACAGGGAATACATAACTACCATAAATAAACTTAAAACGAACCACACTAAAGTCAAAACTCACTTACACAAAATAAATCTAATAAATTCTCCAAACTGCCAAGAAGACAATACGCCAGAAGACGTTAAACATATATTATTCTCATGTAGTAGATACTCCCAGGAAAGTTTATGTTTTATGAACGAACTTTTTCAAAATTAAAGATACAATTCCCAACTAACATCCAAATCCTCCTCAATTCAAATAACTATGAAGTCTATAACAAAATAGTCAAATTTTAAAAAAATATTAAATACAGCATATAACCCGATTTTACTCCCTTCCTAACATTCCTACAAATCAGGGGCCTCTTGTGTACGTTTTTGTGTAAATGCCATGATAGCCCTCTTGGCGCAAATGTCAAATCTTCTTTTTAGGTACCAAGGAAATTACGTGAGAAACTCAGTCCCGATAGTGTTCGTTCAATCTACACCTTATTCTTAAAGTTCATGAATTTTTTCAGATTTTTCTGAGCGATCTTTCTGGTAATAAGGGTCGAGAAAATAATTTTCAAAAGTTCTCACATTTTTATTTCAAGCTTCCTCTTGTAATGATTTTCTTCTTCAATTAGTAAAATTCAGATTTTTCCACGATTCTAATGAGATTTGTTCTAATACGCATGAATTTAAGACATTTGTAAATTACTATTTTTTTTTTCTTTTGTGTTACTAAAACCTTGTTTTAAATATAAGTAAATACGCAGGAAACTAGCACGACACCGCAGAATTGAAAGTTTTCATGTTAAATTGCTTTTGTAAACTTGAGTTGTGGAACAGTCGAGAGTAATATGGAAAGACAAATTAAGGGATTAAATTAGCTAGTTTTATTTATTTATATTATTATTTGATATTTTGTTCTACGATTTTGAAATCAGTTAAGTTGACCAACAAAAACTATTGTTTCATTTTTATCGTATTTGCCTACAATAAAATGACCAATGACATGTTTAGTATCAGTTTCAAAGTTACGTAAACACTGATGTAGATGTTACGGCTAATACACATGAAATAGAAAATCCGCGTATTAACCGGATAATAAACGGGTATTATATGAATGTCGTGGATAATACACGAATACACCAACGAGTCTTCTACTAGCTAGCACAAATCGGTTAAGACGCGTTGTATCCAAAACGTTTTGGTTTAAATGTTTATTTTATCAAAATACATCATCAGTTAAAAAAATAACATTGCAACAATAACAACAAATACTAACGATCGAAATTTTTTCAAGAATTGAATAAAAAGTATAAATAAAAACATTACACATGAGATCGTGTCTATTTATCTCACAAGGAAACGTTTCGAGTTCCGAGGTGTCCCTCTACGATTTCGATACCCTGATATGTTATTCTTTGTCGGAATCTAAGAGACCCGTACTTTTTTGTCTGCGGAAAACCAGTCTGAAGGGGTGAAATCGCCCTTCAAAAATTGGGATAAAAATTTAATTTTGCAAGTATCTCGAAAATGGTAAATAACCTCCACAAAATTGATAAATTGATAATAAGTCCCTTAAAAGAGTAGAATAAGAAAATATAAAGGATACATTTTTGTTGTTCGCCAACCCTGTCTGAAGGGGTGAAATCGCCCTTCAAAAATTGGGATAAAAATTTAATTTTGCAAGTATCTCGAAAATGGTAAATAACCTCCACAAAATTGATAAATTGATAATAAATCCCTTAAAAGAGTAGAATAAGAAAATATAAAGGATACATTTTTGTTGTTCGCCAACCCTGCTTTTCGGGAAAATTTGAAAAATTTCGGAAAGTCATTGTCCAATAAGAAAAGAATGTCATGCCCCACGCGTATCATTTCCTATTTAATTTTTCTAGATTGTTATGACACTTATGACTTATAGTAAATCTAGTTAGCAAGTTGAAAATATGTCATTTCAGTAAGTTCAATTTGAAAAAAAATATTTTTTTTTCTACAATCTTAGTGGAAAGTAGGCTTTTGCG
This sequence comes from Brachynemurus nebulosus, assembly GCA_035578155.1. NCBI lineage: Eukaryota > Metazoa > Arthropoda > Insecta > Neuroptera > Myrmeleontidae > Brachynemurus > Brachynemurus nebulosus. The sequence goes on along the minus strand of JAPWDM010000001.1, from coordinate 30,062,042 downwards.
CTCTGTGAAGAGAGCACAAAATGTGTATTTGCCGAAGACTGTCGTTGCCGAGCAACGAAATACTACTTTGCGCTTTAAAGCGGCAAAGTAATACTTTGTCGCTCGCTCAACGTATATTTAATTACAAATCGGGTAGGCGTTGTTTATATTTTCTATGGTAACAAATAAACAGATTCTAAAATTATCGTAATCAAGTGAAATATCAATTTTATTAAATCTCAAAATAACTGCAAAATATTAATTAAAAATAATAAATAACTATAATGAATAAATAATAAGAAAAAAAATATTTAAAAAAATATGTATATATATATATATATATATATATATATATATATATATATATATATATATATATATATATATGAGGGAAATATGTAATAGTGACAGTGATTTCTCAAGTACACCTCCAGATATTTCTGAAGCTACAAAAATTATAATATTAAAGCAAATATCAACGTCCAATATTATTTTTTCAAGTATTTTTTTAAATAAAAAAAAAAATTTATAAGATTGTAGAAAAAAATTTTGTGTGTAATTCGAGTACAAAATGACTTGCCGCTCTCATGAGATTAACGCGCTCCGCCTGGCGGCGTCGCGCGTCAACATTCTGAATCGAGCGGCAAACCACCATTTTGCGGTCTTAATACACAAATAACTATTATAGAACAGTATTTAAAGGTACTACGGAAAAATTTTCGTGATTGTGCAAGGCCGCTAAGTCATTAAAAAAAATATACAAAAATATTTTATTTCTATTTTAAGCATGAGGTACCCTTTTTTTATTTTCTTTATTAAGGTACATCAACTGTCTAAGTTATTAGCACCATCAGTATCATTTTTAAAATTAAAAAAAAAATATATTTTACAAAAAAAAATTTTGTTATTGTGTAAAGCAGGTAAGGCCTTTAAAAAAAAACATAGGTACCTTTTTTTCTCGCTGTTTTAATCATTCTAAGTCTTCTAAATTATTTCCTAAATGTATCTCAACAGACATATTATTTAAAAATTACAAAAATTGTGTAATAACCACGGACTATAGAATAGAATGGACCGGCTGTATATAGGTATGTTGGTGAAGCTTTGAGTATGTCGTACCTGTCATTCATGTAACCACGGTAATACTATTGAAAGTGTAAACATTCAATATTACAAATTATTTTTTTAAAAATAAAAACAGTACGAATATGGTTTATTGCGCTGTAAGGATATGTACTAGTGAAAGTGGAAAAGATCTAAAACAAAAATCTGGAATTTCATTTCACAAGTATCATGTCAAATTTAATTTTAAAATATATTGTTCACATCGACTCCATGTTGATTAATATATGACATTAATGTACCTGTGGCGTAGTTATTTTTTGTATACATAATAAATTACATTATTAAAGTACATATCGGGAAAGTATATATATATTCATATAAATATTAATATTCCCAATTGATTTTAATTTTCTCTATATTACGTAAAAAAATAAGAACGTAGCAACGTAAATAAAAATATAATTTTATTTTCAAATTTATATTATATATGTATTAAATATATAGGTACACTATACATAATTATGATATATAGTATCAAACTATGTATTTATTAATGTTACATAAATATTTACATATAGTGAGTAATTTATGTAACTTATTTTTATACCTAGTACATAGTATAAATAGAATTTAAAAATAAATCTACACCACTGAACTTTTAGTGAACCCCTCTACACACTTCCAAAGCTTCAATGTTGGTATCCCAAAACTTAGGTAATGGCAAGTCCATTTTATTCTATAGTCCGTGGTAATAACTAACGGCTGTTGGTTATGACTGGAACCCTTCGGATAAATCGTGTAGAAACCGGATGATTGCCGAAAATGTTTGAAATACATGCATTTCGTCACATATTATCCGGCGTTTTTGGCTGATTCGCGGTTTATCTGGCTAGTACGCGTAACGAAAGTTTTCGCATGTTAGCCGTAACATAACATATAATAAATAAAATAAATGCCTAGAAGTTTTTGATCGACTTAAGGAAAAATTACACAGAAACGAAGTATATAATTACAACTTATTCGACTACAGCTTTTACAGAGTGCTTCTCTTAGAATAATTTGCTCTCAGATGTTCAAATATATTAATTATTTTTGCGGTTGTATATAGTGAAAAATATTTATTTAAGAAACGGTACGACCAATAATAGATCGGATATAGTGCTCTTTCAACCCTCTAAATAAACAAATAATGTTTCGCTTTCTGTTACAGTTGTGGAATAAAATGAATTTCGGACTGGTGTTAAGAACAATACATAATATAAAAATACACAGCTGGTATCATCTTTCAAATTACCTAAACCCACACATGCACAAGTATGTGTACACGTATACATAAAACTACACGTAGATGATGCCCCAAGAACTGTACGAGACTAGGCCCAACAATTGTACACTTACAGTCATCCTACGATTCATCGTATCAGTCGACAGAAAGTGTGCGGTGACGTTCAAATCAAATAAACTGAGAAAAATTGGATAGTTTTGTATGCGTTGTGCATTTTTCTGCTTCACTGGTATATACACACAGCTACACACACTCATCAAGAAAACTGAGGACACCAGCATAATCCACAATCCATACATTCACAATGATCATGATGATGATACTCATCATCATCTTTATTACACCGTCATTATGGATGGACCCAAGTGAACAGCGGCGTACACAATGAATGCCGTCCGTGAATGGATCATTCATTCACCATTGCGTCTCATCACCGCACCGCCACTGTCGCCCACGTTCAATTCTATCAATAACAATAATAATAATAATAATCATCGTACGTTTTGCGTCGTTTTCTTTTTTCTATTCATTTCGCCTTTGTCGTCCTCGTTCGTTAGTCATTGATTTGATCAAATTATTTTACCCGTTCAGTCAGTCAGTCAGTCAGGCGTTTGGTCGGTTGGTTGGTTGGATGGAACGAACCCACCGCATCCCAGTTGGCAAATTGTGGCTAACTAACATTAGGAACACGCATTTGTGTGTTGTAATCAGAGAGTATTGTTGACGACAATGTGTTTTATGGTGGCAATTTATAACTAATCAACAAAAAAATTATAAAATTCAATTTATATACTTTTTGATGTCAATAAACTTTTTATTGATATCAAAACTTTTCTGTATCTTTGAATACTCGTAGTGGATTTTCATCAAATGGATGAAATAAATACTTAATGAATAAGAGATTCCTGTCGACTTCAACAAAACTTCAACTGTTTAAAAGCAAATTCAAAGCTTAGTGCTTTAACGGCTGTTTATGTTTCGTTCTTTGAGTCTTGACTGTAATTGGTAAACATTAAAGAGTTATGCCTTGTTTTGCTGGCTTATAGGAAACGGCAGGGGTAAATTTAGACTCAGAAATAATTTTTGGATGTAAAAATTACTGGAGTTTAGCCTTTTTATTTAGTACACGACTAGCGCAATATGACACAGCCTTTATGTTCGGAAAAAAGAAAATGGTGGGGCTAACTTGATGGGAACATATGGTCGAAAAAGGACATTTCATATTACACGACTAAAATACAATATTTACTGATTCCAAGATAAAATAGTCCTATTTAAGATTAAAGAATGGCTTTTAAACATTTCTCGGATGCTTAAGAAAGTGTCGATATTGATATGAATCACACGGTAGATCAAGTGATCGGAAAACGATACTTTATATTATATGACCAAATGTTATTCTAAGTAATGACGAAAATGATTCCAGGATACAATAATACTATTTAAGGTAAAAGAACAATTTTTAAACATTTCTCTAATTCTTAAGAAAGCATTAATATTTATTTGAATTACATGGTTGATTAGGTGGTCGAAAAAGACACTGCTTATTGGAAATTTTAATTTTTTAAAAATTTATGACGAAAATGATTCCAAACTACAAAAATTCTATTTAAAATTAAAGAATTGCCTTTAAAAATTTCTGAAATACTTATAAGAAAGTTTCGATATTTTTCTGAATTACATGGTCACCCAAGTGGTCAGGAAACCAATTTTCATATGAATTATAAATGTAATTTGGACAACTGATAATCGTCATATGCCTATATGTGATCGGTTCGTACAAAATTATCGGCGATTTTATTGTGCCGTAACTGAAAAAAGATTGAGAAACGCTGATATTAAATAAATATTATTTTAAATAGTACACAAGTTACTTCAATTTTATAAAAATTGCAAAGACGAAAAGAAAAGGCCCACAGTAGCTGGTAAAAATTAGAGCCTGTTAAAAAATATTATTTGCTAAATAATTGCTAAATAATGTTATAGCTTATTTAACGATTTCAGGCGTGCATAAAAATCAGGGTGGCGATTGAAAACCAGTTTCAAAATTCCCTGACTTCCCCTGACTCTGAGTAAAATTCCAGGATATACTGTTTAATATTTTTAAAAATATTGTTTAAAAATATAACATAATTTCTAAAAATAAAGTTTTTTGACGACCTTTTTTTTTGCTTGTCAGTAACAAAAAAAAAAACAACTAAAGAGGAAAAAGGTCGTCGACTATCAGTCGACGCTCTCGCCGGGGAGAAAACTGAAAAAATCCCTGACTACGACTGAAATTTCCTGACTTTTTCAGAAATTCGAAATTCCCTGACTTTTACAGGTTTTCCAGGTCGATTGCCACCCTGAAAATTCGTTAATATTCATTAAGATCAAAATTCATCGTTTTTAGAAAAGTAATAATTAAAAATTAACCTGTCAGTTTAATTTTAATATAAAAGTACATTATTTACTGAGGATCGCTTGTTATTTTCTGGCCTTGGATACAAATTCTTAAGTTTCCATGGACGCAAAAAATAAAGTTACGGGCTAAAGATACCTAAGTAAGTTAGTTTTTCTACAAAATTAATAAAAAGTAATGTTTATTGAAAATGCAATCTTAATAAAAATTAATAGTACGAGTCTGTAAAATACTATTTCTATAGGAAAATCTATGTACTAATTGATGGTAAGCTATTAGCTACTTACCAATACGAAGGCAAGTATACTTTTTTGACCTGTTATTTTTGGTAACTATAGTAATCAAAGAACAGAATGATAACTGTTACCTGCTATGTAAATATGAACTTACAACTCAAGAGGTTAAAAAATTTAAGAAAGAATTAATAAAGGCGGCTAGACTTCCACAGGCCAAAGATGTGCATGTTTTTTGAATATTTTCTTTTATATATTATGAAACACTTCAATAGTTTTGATATATTTTTGAAAAAGAGCACATTGGTCGCATATATGTATGTCTAGTTTTATAAGAGAAATAGATAAAAGCAAACTACTGCATCAAGCAGACACGGGAAGAAACGGAAACACATATGATATTAAAACATCACTGAACGTATGAAATCTTTAAAATATTTTCAGAAAAGTGTACAGTATGTACATAAAGAAAGTAAAAAGAATTTCCTAAATATGTAGAACTCTAGCTTTAAAAGAACATTTCCCTTCAATAACTAGAGGAAATCCTGTTTGTAAATATATTGTAAAATTTATAAACATTAGGAAATAGCGATCTTGGAAATTTTATTTCTTTTAAATTCGATACTATTGCTTGTTTGTATGGTTTGAAAGCTAATATTAGCTACATTGTAAGATATAAAAGAAGATATTTCAGATCAAGACGATAATACAGCTTATTTTAATACAAAAATGTTCCAAGTTTTGATTATTTTTTAATTTGATAATATGTTTGTGCACAATAATATTTAAATTCAAAAAGAAAATCTATGTATGCCACATTTTTATATGCTGCCAACTTCTTGGAGCTACTACCAGAGAGGTATCGTATCGACTGAGCGAATCAACCAAATGGATCGAAACTTCCCGAAGGTCACCAAATTTTTTGTAATTCTTGTTACAATTTTTTTGATCTAATTGTCTATAAGGTATGAAAGTCAAAACCAGAGCACTGACTGCTGGGACACCTCCAGTCAACACTGCCAAAAAGTGGTTGCGGAAATGAGATGGATCAGAAACTTTTGTAAAAGCTAGAACTTTGTAAGTAAATTATATCCCTAACATACGTCCGTACCTTCTAGAAGTTGCTTAAGCAAAGTCTTGTACGTACTATTGTCGTAGGTACTAGATCGGTCAAAGAGTTTTATAAAAACGAAATTTGTGGTATCTGCAAAGTAAAAATTGTTTTTTATTTATTTATTTATTTTTAAATTGAATACTATAAAGTAACGCTCAAATCTATTAAATAGTTCATTACATGTTAATATTATTTTGAAAATTTGTTGAGCGGTTTTTGTTCAATTCACAAATAGTTCCAAGTTGTTCCTAATAAAGGACATTCCCCTACTAGGTAATATTGATATTTCAAGTTACAGTATACGCATTTTTCGGTAGATACTCGGTAAACAAAACTTTTATAAGTATATAATTTTTGCTTAATATTTTTGTTTTTATATTGTTTTTCACTTGAGTTTATTTCATCGCCACCACTTCAGAATTCTCTATAATATTTTTAAACTTTATAATATTTCCAAAAAAAGAGTTTTTTAAGTTTATATAAAGAAATACATACTGCACTACTACGGTCTAACTGAACTGTTGGGGAGAATAACATTCTATATACTATGTCAAGAGAGAACACCACAGGAGATCTTCTTGTTCGTTCGTTCCTGGTATGAACATTATACAGAAAATAATAGTACCACGCAGCCTGTCCTCTAAAAAGAAAAAAGGCAACAGAATGAAAAACAAAATATAAAATAGCGAAAAACGGTAGAATGTTGGCGATTTTCTCTCTTGGTCTTTGGATGTTCAGTTTAGTGGTTACGCTTGAAGTTGTTACGCTGTTACGCTTGAAATTTACAGTACGAGCACATTCGGTATACATACTATATACATATATTTCAATTTTGTGTACGAAATAAAATTATATTTCATTACTTGGTGTAAGCAACGATGACGTAATAAATACTATAGAACAAAGTTGGTTAACCAGATATTTTATTTTTCTTTCAAAAAATGTTGTATTTCATACTTTATTTCACAAAAATGAGTTTTCTAGACATTTTTTTTTGTCCTGTTTTATTTTATGTTTGTTTTGAACTTAGTATAACATTTCCTTAAAATTTTTGTTATGCAGAAGTTTTTCTTTTATATAGTACGATTTTAAATACTTCAACAAGGTTTATTTCGTATTAGTAGATTGTGTATCTTCAAAATTTATGCATATACTTCAGCAATTTGTATAATTGTCAATAAAATTTTAATGTGCAATAAAATTGTTATTTAAGTTTCGATATAAATCGACCCAAAAATCGTTTCTTTTTTGGAGAGAAACGACATCTCTGTCATTGAGTGAGACGATATTATTTAGTGCGTGTCATACACGCACTGGACGAATTTTTTTATTTATTACAATAACTAAACGTCCAATATTAAACAAAATAGTTTTTTAATGATTCGAAAACAATAAAAAAAAAATTTTTCAGTTTTTGAAATCTTAAAGTTGGTTTTTAAAGGCACAACTTACTTAAAATATGTGTATACTTCTGATCCATCTCTGATCATACTTTTGCATTTACTCGTACGTTAAAAATTCTCACTTTGAAAATTTATTTCTTCTAAACTAGACGTCAGAAATTATTCAAATGGTATCAGTGAATGCATCATGTCTTTCTTTATAATATATACTAAAATTTCAAATTCTAAATTTGGAAAATTTCTTATAATCGATTTACCTTAAATATAACTTATTTTGCAACAAAAAAAAAAAAAAAAAAAAAAAAAAACTAGAGCACCTGGAATTTATCTGACCTTAGCATTTTAATTGTTTCGGAGCTTTTTTCTTTTCAAGCGACAATCGAAACCTAAAAAAAAAAATAATTGTCCGAAATATAATAGCTTTGAAAAGATTCCGTACAGTAACCTGGACCCTCAAATTGAATAAAATTCGACTCTTGGAAGAATTCAATTCATCAAGGTATAGGAAGCAAAAATATTATAAATTTCATTTTATTGTTCGGAAGTTATTTTAAAAACGAAATAGAAATTGATTTCCATTCACTTTCCCCGCGGAAATTGTCCTATTTGTATATAGTATCTATATGCTTATCCAGTTCATCAGTATACTTATCCACCGGATTATTTTATATTGTTATTAGTTGACTGTTAATATTGAAAATTCTAGGAAGTTGAAAACCATATTCAAAGAGATAAATTATCTTTATTACTTGTATGTGACCAATAAGTACCAATAATATGTATCTGCATCTACAAACTGGTCAGGCAGGGAAGCAGATAACTATATCATTTGTATTATATTAAATTTCCGTATGTAGGTAGGTATAGGTAGGTACCTCGTGGTATATATTCTCTTTCATTTTGATTCTAGAGAAAGCCATTGTTCGCGTACGGGTGGTGCCAGCATCAATTGATAACAATAAAATTGTTATTGCAACTATTAGACACAAATAATTGTTCAATTACGGCTGTGAATATAAATGTAAGCATTATTATAATATTCATGTATATATTGAAAACTATATTATTTGGAAGAATATATGTACATATACATACTAACTTATATGTAACATATAGTAAAACAATAAAATATGTATATTATGAAATTATTTATGATAACTAGTCGTAGAGCCTGGCTATTAAATTACGGCCGCCATTAAATTCTTGAATTTAATGTTCCGGCACAACCCAAAATTTCATTTCTAACGACGTACAAGCATGCTTCTTATCGTTGGAGTTGACAACAAACTTTTTAAATTTTCAAACCTGTTCACTTTTTGTTTTAAAATAGAATATAAATTTAAAATAGAATAAAATAGAACAAAATAAAATTACTTTAAGGGGGGAGAGTCCGCCAGAACTTTCAAATTTTTAATTTTTTGTTTTGCTTTAAAAGTTCATTTGAACCTTCAGCAATATATATATCTAATGTTTTAAAACCAACAGAAAGATTATCTTAGGTAACGTTAAATTGCTTTTAACTCTACTTTTCAAGAACGAAAACTTTTTAATAGCGTTTTTCTCAAAATAGGTGCTTTTCCGCGCCGTGGAACATAACTTAAAAAGTTATTAAGGTATTAACTTGAAATTTTGTACAGATATTCTTTAAGATATTGGTCTTTGCATATACCTAAAATTTTGCATAAATTATTATTATAACTACTGTTTATAAAAGAAAAAGTGAAATTTTTTCTTTTTGATTTTAAATTGTGAAAAAAAAAATTTTTCTCATCAGAAATAGGTATATGCAAAGCGTAATGACTTATTTTAAAAAATTTTTTTGTCCGATTGAATTCAGTTGATTACAAGAGGCTAAGCATTCCACGGCGCAAATTAAAAGAGTCAACTTGGAACAGCTGTAGCGCCGCCATTTTTTCTTTTTTGCATAAAAATTTATGAGTGAATGCACCATAACATGTACTATACTATGTAACTTCATTTGTTATATACAATAAATGTATCCTATTTCTTAAAAAAAATTATTAAAACCTGTTGTCTGGAGGACCCTTCCTCCTTAAGTTAAATTTTATTAAAATAAAATGTGAAGGAATCCAACTGCAAGTTGTGAATATAAATAAATTAAAAAATATCATTTTGTTGTGTTTCAGTTGTTCTTTACAATTGTCTTATTCGTTTTTCCTGAAGATGATTATTTAAATAATCGAAACATGTAGAAAATTTGTTGCTTTTTGATTTTTTAAAATTTATTTATTTCTTAATTTATTTAAATTTTATTATTATTACTGTCATTCCCTTGTTTGGTGGTACTATTTGTTTATGTATTTTTTTTTTTTTTTATTGTTTTTAGGAATTTTACCATTAATATTGTTGCTAATAAGGAGTACTCGGCGTTTAAAATGTAACAGTACCCTTATTGAATACATCAAATAACAGTATTAAAAGATTTACTTAAGATTTCATTTTTCTACATTCTATCAGGGCCGTCTTATTTAGCAGGCAAAGTAGGTTCTAGGTCTAAGCCCTACAAATCTACAGGGATCTACGAAAGCGTTAAAATTAAAAATTTAAAAAGGAAGATATAAAAAAGATAAAAATGTATCAATGACGGCAGACTAGGTAGTACGAAGTAATGAACATATAGAGAGGTATCTTTCCTGTAGCACGACTTCAGTCGAACTCGGTAAAGCAAACCGGGAAAAATCTTAGAATAACACAGTTTTCTGTAACAATTTTTTTCACTGAAGATTGTTAGATTAATAATTTAACATTAAAAATTAATTGAAGGAAATATTAAGACTTTAAGGTCTACGGATTACGCGGTTAAACGCCGCGCCACCAAGGAGCGAAAAAATTCAACGTAATAATTCATTATGTGCAAACACACACATCTTCAACAAAAACCAATAACAATAAACACAATAACAATAAAGTAATATCTCATAAATGTATTATTATCCATCTATAACCAACCGTAGATTTATGGTAAGGCACACTAGGCACCGGCCTACACGGAGAGAAAAATCATATAATTTTGGTAGATAAAATTTCAGAACAATTACCATGCTCTCTTATAATGCGTGCGCGATCGACGACCAAAATAAGAAATATGTGCTAGCATGGTAAAATTTAATGCGCTAATACAACTTTTATCACACTCTTATGCATATATGTTATAGTTTAATTCTTGTTGTTGTACTCTTTCATTTGCGCATCTGACCCGCAACTTTATGTTGCTTGGGCGGTATCTGTAAAAACTTCGAACCTGTATAAGAACTTTATGATGCATACAAAAATGATTGCCAACAATATATTCTAATACTAAAGATAGTGAAGTAACAAAATGATGAATTAAACGGTGACATCCCCGTCCTCTAACACAGTGTAATGAATACTGCTTGCTGCTTGTAAGACAGTCTAATGGATCAAGGTGCTTGGTCCGACCCGTCCGACCAAGTTCGTCGTCCACACCTATGGTTGGCTATGTGACTTGCTATGGGTGAGGTACATTTCAACAGCGTTCACAACACACACAACCTTCCTTCTCTTTTTTTCTTTCTACTATTAGCAGATAGCATTTCAAATATTATAATACAGCATGGTAATTTTTGTAAGAAAAACAATTAAAAAATATTTTTTTGTCGGCAATGGAACTTTTTACTGTGCTGTTTTACAAATTTTACGGAGCTAATATTACGGAAACAATATTCTATCCTTTAAATTTTCTATGATTAATTATAATTTTTATATTTTTACCGTACAAAATTGAATATGTTCGCCTTTTACACGTCGATTGTAGTGCTGAGCACAGTAATTTTTATATGAATTTTCTCTCCGTGTAAGGGAGGGGGGCACCATAAAGAGAAATTACTTTTGATTAGAAATTATAGTATAGGAGGACTTATAGTGTTACAGTTACTTCATTATGGTTTCAGCACTTTTTGACGATAAGAATTATAATAAAAAACATATTGGAATATTTGCAAATCTATGTGAAAATAAAATTTTATATTAACTGAAATGTTAACTGAAATGTTATTTACAAACATTCAGTGAATATATCGAACGACGACATAAAAAAAAAAAGTAGGGTACACAGAGAAAAAATTCCAGTAAAAATTACTGAGCTGCCTCCGGTAAACGAGTCTTAAGTGACCAGTCTGTAGGAAATTATTAAGCAAAAATATAAAAAATGCGTCTCAAACATTATTTTTTACGATTCATTTGAAAATTTTTCCTGTACATCTTAAGAATTTTTCCTGTACACCTTAAGAATTTTTCCTATACAGCTGCGTAAAATTCGATGGGCTAGTAAAATTTCATGTGGACACCGGGAAAATTTACTTAATTTTTTGTAAAATTATACTGAGTCGCTGTGCATTTCATCCCTCTCACATATCATTGCAACCAAGCATCACACAGACATGAGAATAAATAAAACAAGCACGCAAGCGCACTGAGCATTGTCCAACACGACCAACACGAGTTACAGGCATAGCAACTAAGCAGGTTTGGACGGTTTGGTTCAGTTGTGCAATAACAACCAACATGACTGGATGTTTATGAAGTGTTTGTTTGTTGTGTTTCATGAATTTTTGTTTAGTTTTTATTTTAATTCTTGTATGTTTTTTTTTTATATGTATTGATATTATGTTAATTGAAATATGTTTTTATACAAATTATTGTAATGTGCCTATTGTTTTATCATGTAATATGTCAAATAAAGAATTTATATATTTTTTTCCACAAATAATAAAAAACCACAAAAAATTTTTTCTATATTAATAATTTGATTTTAATGCTTACCCTTCTATCAATATCCTTTTAAACTATTTTAATTCAATTATTTATTAATAAATAAAAAAAAAAACTTATTTATAAATAATACGGTAATTTTTACTGAGCTATAGGGTAATTTACAATTTTTACTATAAATTATCATACTTTTTGCTTAGCTTGTCACTTATGTCCGCATTACCAGAGAGCTCAGTAATTTTTTACCAGAAATTTCAGTAAAAATTACTGTATTTTTTTCTCAGTGTACCATCCACAATAAAAACCCAGGACATCAAAAAGTTAAATCCGGTGTTGCCTATAACGTTTAAAGAAATCACCATACAAAGAGTGCGTAGTATCGCGCACATGTGTGCTTAGCTTCTGCAATTGTTTTGGCTATCACACATATTATGTATGTTGTGTGAGCGGTCATTAAAGTGTTAAAATTAAAAATTTTTTCAGGAATCTAATTATCGTGTTATAGGATGGAGACTTGTACATAGGAAAAAATATAACAGGGCCGTTTATAGAATATTTTTTGTTTTTCCAAGCGTAGAATACATCAACAAAACAACATGAAAAATAAAAAATAATTATTGGTAGAATTGTTTTTATTCGTATCGAGTATTTGCTTACTTCGGCGGCACAAAGCTTCAGGGTTTTCTGGATTTTTCATCTCTCAATCTACCATTTTGTGTATATGTTTATTTTGTTTTATTTATTGTTTGTTGTACCAGTATTCGGATTTTTTTTCAAAATTTCCACATTTCTAAGGGACTGCTGTGTAAACAAATATTAAATGTAAGTATTTGTTTATAAACCATCTTATAGAAACAAAAAGGTAACAAAATGAGATTTTAAATATTATGATCGAACAATGGAAGTTCATCACAGCGCATTTTTTTTGCACAGGGTAATTATATAAGTAGACTTTTTAATAATACTTAATTTATCGGGACACCCTGTATAACGGAGAGAAAGTGAAAAAAGGCATAATTTAAATTTGTACGTACTTACAGTACTACAGTGCTAATAATAAATTTAGGTTTTTTTTTTCCAAAAAGTAGATATTGATAATGAGTAATTTATTTTGGTGTTATAAAGAGCGTGTGTATTTTTTCGATAAAATATATCTGGGGGTGTTTTTGTACAGCGCAGTGAAATATATTTTCATAGATAAGAAAAACATTTTTATTTTATTTCTTTCTCCATATATAAATGTAATATGTATGTAATTTGGCAGCTATATTTTCCATGAAAACGTATATTACAAATGATTGAAAAATTTTTTTTCAAACACTGTATTGATAAAACAACATGTACAGTCAAATGCCCATACTTGGGACAGCACCCTAACTTGGGACATTTTGTTGAGTTTTGTTTTGACGGTTAGTACACCTGTCTATATTTCATTTTCTAAAAACAGGTGGTGGAATATTTTAGACTGATAGTTGTTGTTTGAGATTATGTCTGTTCGACCTCATTTGCGCAGCGTCATAGGTGAGTTAAATAATTTTATATTTTGGAACAAAAAACACAATTTTTTTATATGAAAATTTCTTTGATCACCCTGATTGACCCGTCAACATCAGACTTGAGTAAATCCTAAATTTCTTTTGTGTATGTTTTTGGGCAGTGCTTCTACACTTTCAGTTAAATATAACTAATTTCCTTAATTTTTTATTTATATTTATATAAAAATCGGAAAATATGCTCCTAACTTGGGACAGTGTCCCAAGCTAGGAAACAAGAAAGTGACTGCTTTGAGATAAGCTACATGATGAATTATTTAGGATCAACAAATACATTTGTATCAGGGGCGTATATAGCGGAGCTCCTTGGGGCGATCATGCGGAAAATAATAGAACTAAAAAAATTTCTGAGACAAAATTAACAATAAAAATTATAAATTGAATTTCTGTACCGTTGACGACTAAAAAAACAAAAAAAAAAAAAAAAAAAAAAAACGGTAAATTTACCGATATAGTGTTTAAAATTAAATAATATCCAGTGTATATTTTTAATTTTTTTTTTTTGGGGCGGGGGTGGTCATGACCCCTTGACACACCCCCTTGTATACGCGCTTGATTTGTATTCCCAAATGTCGAGGACATTGAAATAAATGTAAATTCTGATTGGATTATGGGCGTTAGAAAGCATATCAAAGTGTTCAGAGGCAGATACATATTCCCAAATTTTTAAAATGAAGCAATAAAAACGCTCCTAACTTTTAGGCAATTTTGGACTGTGTTATATGTGGCTTTTCTTCTTTTTTATGATCATTTGTGAAATAAACTGTCTCAAGTTATTTACAACTCTCAAGTGTCTCAAGTTATTTACAACTCTCCTATATGTGATACATAAGTAAAAATACACGGTGTCCCAAGTTAGGATGGGGTATCCCTTACTTGGGACAGTGGACATTTATTTTTTTTAAATTTTATTGACAGGACTTATAAATCTAAAAATTTTTTGCAGATAAAGTACTAAGTATCTTCCAAAACATGGTGGGTTTATTTCTAAAATAAAACTTAATAAAAACACACTGACGAAAGTTAAAGCTTAAAACTGTCCCAAGTTAGGGCACTTGACTGTATGTACTTTTATTAATAGTGTAGGTATTACCTAATATGTGTAGGTATGCGTACTATATAAAGCCACATTTAGGCTTAACTTTATTTTTTTTAAATATCTTTTTTTAAAGTATTTGAAAACTTCAGTTAATCTGTTTCCAATTGATCCATTTGTTACAAAGCAAATGAATTCTATTGCACACAAGCCTATATGTAAATATGAACTATTTACTAAAATTATATTTTGAGGCATATATAGAAGAGCTGGAATGTTAGTTAATTACTAATTTATTAATGAGAATATGTTAAACAAAACAAAGTTCGGTAACTCATATACTTTCGTTTTATTCGTTATAAAAAATTACTTCGTATATATATTTTTAAAATCAAGGCTGTAGAGAACTTAGATGGGTTTCACGACAGTAATTGATCCGTGCTCTCAATCCTGATTCACTTTCAAAGTAAGCAAAAATTCGAAAAAATATAATACTTCCAAACTACGGCCATGAGTATAAGCCTTTTAATAGTAGAAATACGAAAATTTTGTTAAGGAGTATTATGGTTTAACAGAACACACGTAGCTTTATTAGCAATTACTTAGTTTAACTACATATGGCTCTATTGTTATGGCATTTCATAATTTATATTCTATTAGGATACTAAACAATTTGAAAGGGTTTCATATCAAATGAAAAATTTGCTGATTGAAGTTTATTTGGTTTCCAACGCATCTTTTTCCTCCAAGGCCCGTCGGGTGCTCTAAGCAATCCCGAATCCAAGTTTTAGATGTAGCTGCAGTGACCCCCATATAAGCGTAGATACCTAGGTACTTAATTTTTGTTTTTAAATACTTAATTGAAAAATCCAAAAAAACGTTTAAAAAAGTGGAAAATAAAGTTATATGATGTCAAACAGCGTATGTACGTGTCTCATATCTGTACGTACGAGATTTTTCTCAAGGTTAACAAAACTTATTTTTCTCAATATTTTTCTAATCTTATATTTTTTTGCCACAGTGCAACATTTAACCGTAGTACTAATTTACTATTTATTGCTCTCGCCGAATAAGTGCTCTCACAACAAAATATTTTTTTTTTTTTTTATCTTTAGCAAATGTTTTATCATCTACATACAAATTTTATACAATTAAATAAGTCACTTATACGGCGCTGAAAATATAAATTTCAATAAAACAGTTTTAATAAATACTGTATTCGTATATCTTTATCATTTTTATGATTACAATTTCTTCTAGTCTATTTCTTATCTTTTCCAGTCTTTGATCTTTCCCTTGTTTCTTTTTAATATATTATAAATATGATGGCGCCAAGAAACAGTTAAATAACAAATCAGTAAAACTTTCCGTACATAATTTTCCCACTTATATTTGTTTTGTGATTGTCAATTGTTTAAATAAAAGCAAAAAAAAAATTCCAACAAATAAAAATACCTACATTTTTTAGTACAAAAAAAATTTATTCTTTAGGTACGAATTTTTTGTTGTAAAAAATTATATTTTAACGTTCTTTGTGTTTTACCACGACAATTATATTTTTGAAAAATAAAATTTATTGTCCAAATTGATATTACGTTAATCTAAAAGGTTAGTTTTTCAAATTGGAAAAAAATTATATTTTCATTAAACAATTTCATGGGAAAAAAGAAAAAAAAATTGAGAGAGAACGGACAGATACAAAAAATAGAAGATGAAATAAAAAATTATAATTACTTGATAACGATGGAAAAAGAAAAATATTAAAAAAAATATGGGTTTGTAGGTACGTATAGCAGGGTTGGTATGTTTAAAAAAATATGTTTTAAATCACATGTTTTAAACACTGTTTAAAACACAATCTAAATAAAACATGTTTGAAATTAAAGTGTTTTAAACTATGCTTAAAACAAATAAAAAACATTACATATTAAACTGTGTTCTGAACAATCTTTAATTAAATTTTTTCGGTTAAGTTGTAGATAAAATATACTGAAATAAAGAAAAAATAGCTTAATTATATCTTTACCAATAAAAAATTAGGTAGTTCTATTCCAATAAGCATCAGTAATAAAATAATAAAAACAAAATTAAATTTTAATTAGGTTAAACTAAATTTCTTTAAGATTGTATGTATATTATTTATGTTGTTTTTTTTTCTTTTATGTTAAATACTATCTTATGTTAAGTATTTCCATTTAAATTCTGAAAAACAGCTACTAGCATTGCAGCTCTTTCTACTAAGGCTACAGTCGAACGCAACTCTGTTACTAAATCGAATGTTTTGGGGCCGATTTGTGATTTTAGTGATAGCCGCCATTTTAAAGCAGTATTTTTAATTGTCGTACTTATATATATATATATATATATATATATATATATATATATATATATAAGTTTTTAATTTGAGTATTTTGAGCAGGATGGCAAATATACCTATGTCTTAAATTTAGCTAAACCTCCAAGTTCCCTCTAGTTTGAAAATTTCCAGCCAAAAATCACTCCAAAGAAATTATCCAGCTAAATTCTCTCTGGTAATTTAAAAATTCTCTCTTAAATTTTGGAAGGAAAACCCCCCAATCTGGCAACATTGATCAAATTTTATAAAATTTCTCAGGAACGTCTTTGTTGTGGTTACACAATATTCAACACACATAAACAACAAACGGTTTTATAAATTTTACAACAAACAAAATATTCAAATGTTTCCATTTAATGCCAGCAAAAAGTCAGACATTTCGAGCCAAATAGTTTTTTTCCATATGGTTCAATTAAAGGAATTAAACCTGTTTAAAACAAGTTTAAAATGTTTCAAACATATGTTTAAATTAAACTAATGAAAACACGATTTTAAACATAGGAACACTTGTTTAAAAAAAACAATAAATTTAAAAAAAAATTGGTTTTTTCCATCCCTGACGTGTACAAATACGTAGTTGTCTAATGTTTTTCATGTAACGTACTACTGACGTCTTCAAATGTTATTGAAGTAAAATCAAAATTAAATTCATTTGTTTTGCGAAGGTATATAAAAGTACAACAAAAGTTCTCAATAATACCACATTTATCCAAGAGGGAATACAATTGTTGGAAAAGCTACACTGTAAAAAAGGAAGGTAAATTACAAATTGTGTAATTTTTAAAGTGCCTAAAAAACCTAAGAAATTTAAAAAAAATCTAATAAAATGTTAACACTTGCTTTTAGACGTTACCCTGGCCTTACTGTTAGTGTAATAGGAAAATATCAATGTATTTTTGGGCAATCTATGAATATGTGTTTATTATTTTTGTAAATAATGAATTTGTAACTAATGAAAATGTAAATTAAAACAATTGTATAAGTTCACGATTTTGCAACGTAAATATAAAACAAATTCGAAAAAATTCGAAATTTTTGTGTATTTTCATTCACGTGTAAAATTACATTTTTGTTAGCCTAAGAATTCTTATAGGTACTTAGATAATTTAAGTATTTTAGTAATAAATCGTTTACACTTTTACAGTGTATTAGCCCAGGTGCTAGATGACATTGAGTATGCACTGAAAGAGGTATAGAAATTGGCTTTTGATTATTGTTAGTGGGTCTTAGGTGAGTATGAAAACGCATGTTGTCGACCTCTAGGGTTGTCGGGGGGGGGGGGGATGAATTGCCCTGATCATTGAACATGAGATCACGATCAAGGTCATATTCGGATGCAGAATTCTACGCTTTCCATTTCCGGGGTCAAAAGTGGGGGTCGCCATATAAAAAAACGGACTTGACCTTGATATGACCTTGAACCTTGACTTTGAGGTCATAGTGATGGTCATCATTGGATGCGCCGTAACAAATGGTGAAATTTTTGTCCTCATCATTTATCCCAAAAATGCTTTCCCGCTAAGATTTCTGACTTTCTCATACTTTTGACTAGCCCTGTCTAGGTACTCAAAATACTTAAATTTTACCGTTGCCTTCTATTTTCATTTTTTTACACGAAAACCGTTAGGTATATTAAAAGTTTGCATATAACATAAATTTTAGATAATTTCATTGCAAACAAATTAAAAAAAATCACTCTACGATCAATCGTAAGCAAGATATAAGCGATTTCCCGATCGGCTTTTTCCGCAACTTTACCCCCCTCTCCCCAAGTTGGCAATAACCCTAGAGGTCGACGACATGCGTTTTCATACTCACCGCCTAATAATAATCAAAAGTCAAATTCTATACCTCTTTCAGTGCATACTCAATGTCACCGAGCACATAGTCTATATAGCCTTTACTCTAGCTTCTTAGGTTGGCTTAGAAATAAATGTCGTCATACCGTATTTATTTAATTTTAATATAGTGTATTGTTATTGATTTATAGATTCTCGATTTGAATATTAGAACGACCGTATCTGAATACAATATTATACAGATATGGTATGTGGATAGTATGCTGCTTCTAGTATGCATTCAATTATAGAATTTTCAGTAAAATATTAAATACATATACTTCTCTATACACGTATAGATTTCATCTAATACATACATAATTATATAATATGTATGTAGGACACATGACCGCAGATTTTTTAATTATTAGGCAAACGATGTTCGACTGACTGCGACAAAAGCTAAAAAAAAAGTTAAAAATAATTAAAAACTATTTGAAAATTCAGGGAATTTGTGTAGTAGACCAAAATAATAATAATAATAATAATATAGAATTGTGGAGTGAATATTCAAAACGTGTTTTGTTACAGTTACCAAAATGTTGAAAAATCAAAAACTCCTCAACGTATTATTTAAGGATTTGAATTGTTCAGGTTGCGTTATTCTTATAGATTACATAATTTATGCAGTCACATGTTTTGGTCACGTGATTCAATGAACTAGTCAGAACATGTTGCTGGCTAATTCCCATTGGCCGTTGGACAAAACATTGTCTGAATTAACCATAGTAATGGAAAAAACGCGGTTTGAATTTTCTTAATTTCTTTCTTAATTTTAATGCGATAGAAAACCTTTTTACGACATTTGAATTGTCTGGTTAGATAGGAATTATACATAAAAATCATTTGATGCCCCTAACGCAATTTCGAATTTTTGTGACAAAACAGATTTTGAATATTTACTCCAGAAGATATAACAAAATAAACTTTTCAGGATAAATGGAAATTTGAAAATACAATTTATATTTACAGCCTGATAAAACTTAATATGGTCGATTATTTCTGAAAGCCTAATTGTTAATCATGTAACATATATGTGAAATTGTGACATTCACAAAAGATAATTTTAAATAACGAAAGCTTTTTTTAGTTTTTTATTGTTAGTTTGTCATTTTAAACTCACTGAATTTTCTCAGTTTTACAAACACCGTACTAATTCAAATGCAGAACCATGGAGAAAAATGATGAGCCCCAGAGTTTAAAAAGTTTTTTCAAAAATTTTTCCCCAAACATAGTTGATCAGCAAAAAAAATTCACGTTTTTATCTAGACTACAGCCCGAGCTACTGTCCTCTCGGGCCTGTTTAAACATTATTCGAGTGTAATTGTAAGTACGAAATTGCATAATGACGAAACGCCCAACTACTACACTATTTTGACAACTAATACAATTTGCTTGAAATTGTTGTCGCAGTAACTAGTCAGATTTTACTTGACACTGTACAGCAGGCCCGACGAGAGGGTGGGGTAGCCGGGGCTGTAGCTCTGGGGCTCGGAATTAAAAATAGGCCCGTATAGCTGTAATTAAGGGGCCCGGAAAGAAATTGAAGGAGCATTCTTTTACTCATTAGATATTTTTTTACGCAAAAAATTTTTAAACATGAAATTTATTCCCGGGGCCCGCCATTTCTCTCCACGGCCCTGCTGTACAGCGCTCCTGACTGTCAACGTGTTAAAAAATAATTGGTAAAAATTAAAATGAATTTTATCAATATTCATTTATAAAATTAATTTTGAAAAATCATATTCAGCTTGACTGCATTTTTAAAACTTTTATTATATTTTTAAGTGTCAATATAATTTCAAATAATATTTTAATATATTATATTAAAAAAATCATTTTTATTTATTACGACGAATCAAAAGGTATTTTAAATGAAATAAAAAATTGCCATTGATTACTCATTTTATTGAGTACCTTCATCTATATTCTGCCAACTCCTATATATACCTTAATGGAGTTGAATAGTATCATCTTGAAGAGTTATATCATTCCCTTCGCTCGTGTAGGTGATTCACCCAAATAAATGGTGTTTACGACAACTGTGATTGTGACACAGTAAAAAAAAATATATATAATATAAAAATATATATTTTATATTATATATAGGTAGCGACATTTGTGATATTTAAATTTCCATTAAGTAGGAAAAAAATCACCCGATATAAATTTCCCGATATCATTTCCTTAGTACAGCGCACTTGATCTATAAAGCAAGTGAAGTGTAATAAATGTAACGTCATTAGCTTGGCTTGCTGTATATGTTGCCAGTAGCTAACAAGTTAGACGAGGCAAAATATATGGGCACCAACCAGATATATTTATATATAGAAAAGAGATGTGTATATCTATCTATCTGTGCATATAGTCAGATTTCTTGTTATTCAGAAGTCGGTAGCGGTGAGTGACTGTGGGTCTCCTCTGATGTGTATACAGGAAAATGTGTACGATAACGCTGGGATATGATAAATTCTCGTAAGGCGAAAAAGTAATTTTTGAATATCCCAGAATTTACTGACTTTTACTTTTCCGTCCAGATATGTAGGCTATATAGGGAGGCTATTCCTATAATAGAGAAAATTTGATAATCATACCAAAATCAGCATATCGCTACTTCTCTTGGTGAACCTAGTATCTGAAAACTCCCAATTTTTGCACACTATGAACTTAAGATTTATGCTAATTACACCCTTTGATGTTGGCTATCTATCTATCTATCTATCTATATAGATAGATAGATAGATAGATAGATATATCTGTATATGCAAGTATATATATACATAATATATATATACATATATATATATATATATATATATATATATATATATATATATATATATATATATATATATATATATGGTATTTAATCTTTTTTTGTGTGTCCTAAAGACCTAAAACATGTAGTTTTTAATATACAGTCAACTCTCGTTAATTCGAAACTCGAGGGAGAAATATTACGAATTATCGCAAGTAACAATTTTAATTTTTTAAGCATTTGCGATGTATGAACTTGTCTCAAAATGTACTTACAATCTTTCTGTCTCTTTCTCTCTGCAACTTTGAATTGTCGAGTGTTTGACGCCGATGAGTTCGAATTAACGCGTCGTTTTGTTACGTAGCAATGATTTTTTCGTTCGAATTATCAAGTGTATAAAATTGTATTGTTTTAGTTCGAAATATAAAGAGATTTTGTAGGGAACTCGTGTTATCTACCTTTGAATTATAGAGAGTTTCGAATTATCGCAGGTTTGAATTAACGAGAGTCTACTGTACCTACTACTACGGATAACCATATTTCACTACTTTGACACTTTTATATCTTGGGAAATATTGACTTTTGAGACTTGGTGCAATGGTAACTTTTTATCAGCATGGTTTTTGTGCGGAGTCGTTTCAATGAAAAAACGCACACTACTCTTCAAAATAATAAAATATGCACATGACCTTTCTTAATATTTTCAGTTGGCGCCATTCTGATTTTCGAAAAATCGAACTAAAATATAGGATTACAATATATTTTTATAGAAATCGTTTCAAAATCGAAGACAATACGATCATAATTCGATCACCGGTTTACACATCCAATTGTTACACAATTTTCGTTCGATTCGATTAACATTCGATTAAAATCGTATGTCTAAACGTAGGGTAAAGCACCCCTTAGACGATCAATATTATTGATCAATATGCATTGATCAATATATTGAAGGTTCCATCAATACGCTTCAATATAGCTTCAATATGAGCTCCATCAATACGATGACTAGACATTTATAACTTGTCTCCAGTAGGGTCATATATTTATATGTTCCGAACATTTATATCAATTGGTGTCTACATGAAAATGTGACTCTAAAGACAAATATTTTTTGGTGATATTGGTTAAAATCCAAAATATTTTTAATTTTTACTGCATATTTTATGTACGTAATATGGAAAATACATAATATATGTAAGCCGAAGTGGAGATGCTAAGTTTATTTTCAAAACTATCAACCCAATGGTGTAATCAATTTGTCATATTAATTACATTTTATCGATTAATCGCGGACATTTCTCAAACTTGAGGTGATGTTTGCCTTCATTTGACAGTAACGTGCACGTGTTGATGGCAAAATCTTGCTCATTCGGCAACGGACTGTTGACTTGTATAAATAAATACATATATTGTTAACACTTCGATGTCTGAAACAAGACTAATGCAAATATTTATCAATGTACCTTATAAACGTCAATATGAGCATCAGTATAGCTTTCATCAATACGCTTCAATATAAATTTCTATCAATATGCTTCAATATGCTATCAATATGTTTGAAGCTCTCCTAAACGATCAATAGAGCCTTTCAATACGTATTGATCAATGCATATTGATCAATATATTGATCGTCTAGGGGGTGATTAACATCAATAACAGTTTCCAAGAAAAATTACAATTTTTTGTCATGTGATGTAAATTCTAATAAACAAAAGTAGATAGAGAATTTTCCTAAAAATAGTCTGACAACAAATTCAACAAATGAAGCAAAAATAAACTATTTTTATTGTTTCTTTTCCTTTTTGTTTTTCTTTTCCTTTTTGTTGTTTTGACATTAGAGTAACTGTAGTTACTTACTCTAATATCAAAAATAACATTCTTTTGTCAAATTAGATATTGACTCGATTAAAGTCACTTAAAATTTGGTACTAAAATTTTTGAATTCTTTTAAATAGAGTAGTTTTACAATAGGATTTTCAAAAGCAAGACAAACTGAATAACAAACTTAAGTATCTTAATTTAATTAAGTATCTTAATTTAATTAATTTAAGTCAATTCATTCAAACTTGACCAAGTGTTTTTTATTATTTTATTACAATGGATAGCAACAGAATCGTAATTAATACTAATTCTGTAAGTACCCTCCTTCTGTTTCTATCGCACGGGTCCAGCGCTCCTCAAGCTTCTGTACAACTCTACTGTACCCTCCTTACTATACCCCCTGTATTTCTTTCCTCTCTAACTCACTGTTGCCTCACCTCTGCCCTTTCTAACCTCCTACTGATTTTCACGAAAACGCTTCACCCAAAGTTTTACTGTAGACTTGTGTAGTCTTGCGAACACTCTTCTGCAGCAGCCGATGAATTTCGGAAGCAGTAGCTCCACCAAGCACATGAATTTTAATGAACTCTCGCTGTTCAGTATCAGTAATAGATGATATGCCTTTTAGTTTATCCGTAACTAAATGGTACAGAATATTTTTATTTATTTATCAAACATGAGTACTAACGCTCCTTTCACATTATACGGTTTTTGCCGTATGGCAAAAAACCGTACGGTCAAATTTTTTCAGTGGAGTGAAGAAGAGCATAGGACCTTTCACATTACACGGTCACGGCAAAATGCCGTTGCCGTGCCGTGTAGCAGCCGTCTCTTGCCACTGGATTTGACGGTTGCCGTACGGCGTTTTTAGGTCAGTAGTGTATGTAATTAAATGGATGTTTTCACATTAGACGGTTTTTTTAAGGTACGGTATTAACAATATTTTGTTGAATTTCATGTTAATTATTAATTTTATTTGTGAAATGGATGAAACTAATATTGAATGTGATAACCAGTATTTTAATAGATTGTATGAAATTTCGAAATTGTGTGTTTTGATGTTAAGTTCGCCAAAAAATTTATTAAAGGATCCTGTAAACATCCGAAAATAGTTGAAAAATTTATTTTCGTCATTTTTCACGTCTTCAAAGAGTCTGATAATAAATAATCCTACTTTCTAATTATTCTGATTTATATAATTAACTTTAATCACACTTGTTACTTGTATAATGTTGCAAATCAAATGAAGATACAACGGCAAAAAACCGTGCAATGTGAAAGCAACAATATCACGGCAAAAAGTCGTACGGTTATTTACCGTACGGCGAAAACCGTACAATGTGAAAGGAGCGTAACGCTGCAACTTGTTGATGTAGTAATAATTACTTGAACTGTGCTTATACTTGTGATAAAAAAATAATTCGATAGTCAAGTTTGAATGAATTGATCTAATAAAGCAGAATTTAAGTCATCCTTTTTCACTGTTCTCGATTAGGTTGTATATTTCACACATCGATTTATAATAACGCATTACAAATATTCAAGATTTGTTTGTTACCCGTGCATTTGACGTTCATTTTGGTTTGTGTAAAATATCATAGCACAAACATATACCTACACATTGGTAACTATTACTCATCATTACTTTGTAACTATATATTCAATGTTCCATTATATTATAAAATCCATAGTGTATACCTTATGGTACATGTGCACATCTACTCCTTTGCTCACAAGCTCACAAGCTTGTTTCTGCAACTCACCACCGACTCAATGTATTCACTCACTGATTCACTATATGTTCACTCTTGGGATTGTGTATTTACTTGAAATAATTTCTTCATCGTTGATTATCGCTGGTTTTAAAGCATATAGATAGATATAGACCTATCTATACCTGTAGTTTGACATAAATAATTGTGTAACTGTACGAAAGCGACGCAGTGATCATGTGCCGAAACGTTTATAGGTGTGTGAAATTTCGATGCCGTAAATAAAAAGCAACGGATGTATGATATGTGATATGTCCATGATATTCTCTCTACGTCTACGAAATTTTGAAGCAAAACTATATTCTTATCAAATCATACTACCTATGTATGTATGCATAAGTATAATAATTATGTATATGAGCGTTATATGCTATAATAATTATGTATATGAACGTTATATGGTTAGGCAATTTTTTGGCTAAATAATGACTGTAACACAATATTTGTCGATTGCCCACTCGAGCGAATGAGCACACTCATTACGATTATACGCTCAACTTCGCTCTTGTGGGCAACCGACAATTTCCCGCCCTTATTGCACAATATACTATAATCTATTTACACTGAGAAAATGAGCAAATACGTATCTGATCAACTTGATTTTTGTTTCAGTAACTTTTTTACTGCGAATGCCATGAGTCGGATAAGAAATCTGCTCCCATATGCATCATTTCCTTATTATTGTTGTTAGAATGCTAAGAGTGAAAGGGATGATTTCGAGTGATGAGGAAGTTTAAAAGTTTAAGCTCTTAATTTTATATATATATATATATATATATATATATATATATATATATATATATATATATATATAGCGTTTACTTAAACAGAAAAATTATTTTTAAAATTTTGGAAATAATTTTTTGAACGATTTGATTGATTTTTCTGAAAAAAAAAATATGTTACAGAGGTCACCAAATTATTTACATTTACAGTATTTTTTTATATGTCTTAGTGTCTTTCGTAGAATCTTTGAATACTATTCTATAACACGTATTTTTTCTTTCAAATTTTTATCATAAGTCCTTACCTACAAAAAATTTTTCCGTATCTTTGATTTGGTACAACAGCTGCAACATTTAATTAAAATTTGTCACTTGATATCTACACGATTATGAAAATTGAAAAACCAATATTATGTCCAAACTTTTAATAATTAAATTGTAGCAAATATATAAACTCAACTTTTGTGGAAGCTTTGGGAACGTCGCTCAGATGTTAGATATATCGTTCTCAAATGTATCGAAAGATATATAAAATCTAACAAATAATGGGGAGCTCTGTGAAAAATAACTAGTACTTTTTTGAAATTTTTATACTTATTCAGTTATTAAAATAGTTGCAAACTACAGTTTATAGTTCATATTTATACGGTGGGTAAAGTAAAAACTAATAATGTTATAAAAACTTTTACAACAAGTTGTCATAATCATAGCAATATCATTACTGTAAAACGAGTGGGAAGCTGGGAATGTTTTAAAGACGTTTGACATTTTCTTGTTCAGTTACATAATAAAATATATAAAAACCAACAAACAATGGAGGCCCTGTGTATATGATTTTCGTCAGGATGATTACAAAATATTCAGTTCTTCATAGGTTAAATTACTAACTTTATTTACGTACAGGATAGCCAAGTTTACATAAAGCTAACCGTCCTTTTTGTTTCCAATGTTCTTTGAAAAATTATTATAACACCGAATATTTTATAAGTACATCTAAATAACAGTTGATTTTATAACTGTTTATTCGGGTTAAAGCCAAATGTTAGCGTGTTATATGAAAATAATACAAAAAGTTTTCAAGCCAATTGTTGCAATCGGGCCATTTGTTTGGACACAAGTTGTTAACGAGGCCAGTAAACCAAAACAAACAACCAAAAAATATCGACGATTTACTAATCCATGCTTTCTGCTGACTCTAGCTCTGGTAAAAATGACGTGATTATGTGGGTCAAACAATAATATAAAAATAATTGTAAAAAGATAATCGAGGGGGTAGTCAAAAGAAGTAGTCAGAGTGGAGAAGTGAACAAGTAGTCAAAGCGATGTAGTCAAAGTAGAGTAGTCGGGGGGAAGGAGCGGAGAAGTCGGGGAGAAGCAAAGGAAAAATCGCGGGGAAGAAGTCGGAGAGCAGTCAAAGTCGGAGTCGGGTCACGTCAAGTGAAGGGCAGCAGAATAGTATGGAGTGGTAAAGAGCATTGGCGCTGGTAGCTAGTTGCTAGCAGGGGCTTGGGCTACTCAGGGTAATTTAACATACTCAAGGTCGTAATTGGGAAGTTTGTTTTGGTGGCCAATAGCAAGATCTTCTAACTAAACCACGGGAATAACTTGTGTCCAGGTAAGTCCTGATTCCGTTGCTTATATTTTATCTTTTGTTCATAAATGTTTACTTGATTATTTGGGGAAGCGATTCCTATTTTGTTAGGTTTCATTCATGTTCCTATTTTTTGTTTCTTGTAATTACTATTCATTCATTTTGGTTTTGTTAATAAAATTGTTAAATTGAAACCATTATTTTATTGAGTGAAAAGTGAACACCCTTAAATTCCCGCAAGTCTACCGTAGTGATCAGGAGTTCGAACCCAGGCCTTTCTGTGGGGTTTTCAACGCTACCAATAACATCAATTTACCCCCTACAGAAAAGGTCTGTACCTCCGTCGATTACACAATGATGTTATTTTGATTTTCATATGAATATTCTATAGATCATAATGTATACTAGAAATGAATATGTCGTTCTTCTTTAAAATTAAGTGAAAATTAATCGAAATTTTTTACGCATGTTTTAATACAATAAAAATGAAAATAATACACTTGTAAGTAGATGGCTGAATAATTAACACTTTCAGTCCCATGGCTTCGGCATCCGAAACCAAACAAAACATCCCCAGAGGCCGACCGCGATCAATGATTAATTGATTAGTTGGTTACGCATTATGTGTGCGATGTTTATCATCATTCATCACACGGATGTGTTTCTACTCACACAAATACATACCAACACCCACTACTCTTTTGGTTTCTATGTATAAAAAATTTTAAGATAACCAAAAAATACATAAAAAATATAATTTATATTTTTAAATAAAATTGATTTGAATGTCAGTGTATATTTAGTATGTACGTATCACGTACGTATGTTTACAGTTTTACATATACATGTTGAACGGTGTTGAATCTATTCAGAGTTTGAATCATTTTATTTTATGGATTTGTTTATGTAAAGTTTTTTTTTTTTTTTAAATATTGCCGGCTTCCGGAGAAGTTTACTATGAAAGTGCTCGGGCCTCATAGTGTTAATTATCATTCTCGGGAATTTATCTATGTATACTGGACTTTGTTAATGTGAGTTAAGGGACGGATAGAACAATTTATGGTACAAAAAAATTATTAAAAAAGTAATAAAACTTCGATTGCTTTGATTGAAACTTATGTGATTAGTATACCACTCGGCACTCGTATTCTGTTTGCCACGTAATATACTATTATAGACAGGTCAATTGTCTTCTCAATATGATTCCAAAATTCTACGTAAATTTTCAGTGAATATAAAATTATCATTTTATTTCTTCTTATCGTTGTTATATTTTTAAAGTATAAAAAGAGAAAATACGGAATGAAAATTTACATTGCTGGAAAATTAACAAACTCTCAGAGAGAAAAACTTTATGCTGCATATGGATAATATTTGCAAAATATACACACAACTTCCGTCTGTTTTTCTCTATAATTTTTCGCCGAGAATTCCGCATTTACTTCTTCGTTTGCTTTTACGTTATTTCGTTCGTTCTAGCTTATGAATGAAAAAGTAATACATGTATATAAGAGAAGCGTATATCTTTTTCACCATCGTTTATTCTTATTTATTTTCTTTACCATGTTTCTCCATTTTCTATTCATTTATTTATAAATGTAAATGAAACGAACAACTGACCTTGTATATTTAAGACGAGAGTATAGTAAAAACAACGAAGAGCCTGTATCCTATCGTCTGTTGGTTCGATGGTAATCTCTGATTTACACGTGATCATTTTGCTCTCATATAGAAGAAGTTTTGTGTTTTCATTAACTTCTTCCAGTTTTCAAATAAAAAATATGTTAGAAAATACATAGTATGTATTTTGTTACTATAAGTGTAAGAAATCATTAAGTTTAATAACTAGGATGTAATTGTATAAGCAAAAAAAATCTTGTCACATCATCCTGTATAACCTAGCAAATTTCCGACTACAAGACTTACCTCGTTTTGAGGCTAACTAGTTATTTGGTAAAAATAAAAAAATAGTAAAAGCAATCTTAATTTTAAGAGCCCTTTCTGGCAATATACTACACGATGTGATTGGTGGGTCAGTACCTGAAAGAAATATCATTTTTTTTTGTGCTATTTATCAATTGAGATCTATACCAGTAGTATGAACATGGAAGATTTCATGAAACTATAAGGGTTTCGAAATAAATTTCACAAAATTATAACCTTGGATAAATAACACGAACAGTAAAATTGACTATTAACGTAAAAGCCCCCATTGTGGAACGGCCCCCAATACAAAAACAGTTTTGACATTTACATATTAATGAAGTTATTTCTGAAAGAAACGTCTGATAACAAGAATTATTATTAATAGAATGATTGTTTTCCAATTTAAATTCACCTCGCATTTAATGCTTCCTTACTTAATTAAAGAAATACATATATATATATATATATATATATATATATATATATATATATATATATATATATATATATATATTAAACAGTTTTTGCTGAATGTGTCTCTTTTGCGTTTGATCAATGCTTATTTATAGAAACACATGCCTTATAAATTTCAACATTTTCCAGTTAATTTTCGAAGTTAGCGCAATAAAACTATACAAATAATTTTTATTAGTCCAGTTAAGAGATTATAAGAGCTTAATCACCTTCTTATTTGGTTTAAATATGATTTATATATCTGTGTATTTCTATGGAGTACAGATATAACCTTTGTATGTAACTAAAATCATTAACATAAAATGATCATCCATGATTTTCGGATTGTTGTTTTTATTTTTGCTGTAAAACAAGAAAATGACGGACTAGCGTTATGAAAAAAAAGGTTTTTGGCAACAAAAATCGTATGTTTTAGAATTAGGTTTTCTTTTCTTTTTTTTTATTTATAGTCCATAATAGCACACGCCTAACACAATGTAGTACAACTTTTTTGGCTGCAAAACAAGCAATTATTGGGATTTAGATTTTATATTAACGGCATAGCCTTTTGGTTCGAAAAAAAGAAAGTGGTGAGGTTAACTTAGTGGGAACATATCACTGACCAAATGGTCGGAAAACGACATTTCATATTAGACGACCAAATGGCATTCCAATTAATGATGAAAATGATTCCAAAATACAATATTTTCATTTAAGATTAAAGAATAACTTACATATTTCTTTAATACCTAAGAAAGCGTCGATTTTTAGCTGGATTACGTGGTAGACCGAGTGATCGTAAAACGACGTTTTATATGACGCGATCAATTTATATTTAAGTTTTTTTTTCTACAATAAAACTAGGTTTGATGCAAATCATATATGTTTCCTAAAAGCAGCTGAACTTGAAGAATTTTCAATCCAAGGGTACTTCCGTGGGTA
The DNA here is from genome assembly GCA_035578155.1 of Brachynemurus nebulosus. Lineage (NCBI taxonomy): Eukaryota > Metazoa > Arthropoda > Insecta > Neuroptera > Myrmeleontidae > Brachynemurus > Brachynemurus nebulosus. Next base: position 30,031,036 of record JAPWDM010000001.1, on the reverse strand, counting down.
CTTCAATCTAACTGTCGTGTTTTTACTAGTTGACAGTTCTTCCTGTTATATTTCTAAAATTTCTAACGACACATTTTCGTTATTGGTAAACACAAAATTATTCGAAAAATAAACATCTCGTCATAAATGTTTATTGTCTTAATAATATTCAATGGCTACTATGAATTTTTATTATGTTAAAGTAATACTATAATTATTACCTAATACATCCAAGATCGGAAATATTATGGTCGCAAGCTCAAAAGACCTCCAGAAACTGAGGTGTCGGGAAGACAAATTGTATTATTTCCATAGTCACCAACCAAACCTAGTAATTATGTTTTTATATGAGTGAGTGAGTAAACTTCTATTTATTAATATGATAGACAAAGATAAATGCAGATGTAGAGAAAAACGTTCTTTTTAGCTTGCGCCCATAAATAGACGATTTAGTCTACGTTGCTAGTAGTAGTTGTTTTCACTTTGTTACCAGGCTGTAAACTAGCTCGATAGAATGAATCTCACTTATTTTCCTTACACGCACAGTAATATATTATTAATGATTTGCAAATTTTAAAAACTTTTTTGACAAAAAAGAAAGAGAAGAAAACGAAAGAAATAAATAAGATAATCTTTCACCCCCAAATATGAAGGCTTGATCTCATTTTTTATCAAAATATTTAAAATTCCAGAAGGAAAATTATTTATTTCTACATGTGGGTACCTACATACAGACATATAGGTAGGTATGCGTATATTTGAAGAAAAAGGGGAAATTTCCGTTTTCTTTTTGTTATCGGTATGAGAAAATATTTTTGCATAGAATTTGATTCTATCAATGTCAATTTGATACCGATTTTTTTTTTTGCGTTATTTATTTTCTTATTTACTTTCTATGTAAGTATTGAAATTTTTTTTTTAGTTAAATACGGCATCAAATGATAGATTTGATACCGAAAAAATTATTTAGTTATTGTAGCTAAAAAATAATATGCTAATGTCAAATTCTAATCTAATCATTATATAAAACTGTTCACTCTCAAAACGATTTCTTAATTCGAAAAATAACAATTTCTTTGATACTTTTTTCTTTGAATCAAAAATTTTTTATTCTTTAAATAAAGAAATTGTTTTGAGACTGTTGGAATAATAAATAATTCAATTCTAATCATATACTTTTTTTAAACTAACATTTTCAGTTATTACGACTGAAAAACTACTATATTTTTGGTTAAAAACGGCATCAAATAAATACTTTTAATTACCGCAACTAAAAATAAATGTTTCTGATGACTATGAGGGCACTGATTCAAGTGATTAACTCAAACTGAAAAAAAAAAATTATTTTAAGTGACTATATATGTAATTCCACTTGAACAATGAGTAATAGAAAAGACTGCACCCAGTCACTCGAGTGAAAATATTCCACTATCGTTCCACAAAATACTGTTTTTTTCATCAGCCGGGAATCGGTCATCCGCATGACTGGATCTAGTCTATAATTATGTGCTGAAAAGTGATTGACCTTATCAGTGATATTATTTAAACCCTTGTGAAAATTGACCTTTTTGCACAGTAGGTAGTATCTTTCGTATTTGAATTTAAAGTGTTACACTAAAACCGTTGATAATTAACTTGTAGACAAAGTTTGGTAGAAAATGCTACTTAATCATTAATTATCGAAATTAATGTGTTATTTTACGAATTAATTTTTAATTTAGTAAATTATTAACGAACTTCTTAAGTTCGGTTAATTAAGTAAGCGTGCTAATGAAGCCGTATTTGCAAAAGTAACATAAACCTAATTGGACATGAATTCAAAAGATTCTTTTACAGATGCTCCCTTCCTAGAGGATTCTGTTTTACTAAATCGATTTATTAAACGTAACATATAGTTATTTCCTCTAATACTGTAATGAGTGTAATGGAACGTCTGTTTTCCAAAGGAATATTTATATTTTGCAGTCTAAACGATTATCCTTTAGTCTACCTATGTTATAACAAAACACACGCTTGAAGCATAATAGAGCTCTTAACTAACTGATTGACTGATTTAACATGTTTACTTTGACTCACGTTAGATGATAATCAGTCAATGAGCATGGTGTCAAGGCGGGACTTACAATTATTATTAGGGGAGGGGGGCAAACATAGTCATAGATTAAGAAAGTCACAACAACCAATTAATTATACAGGTATTATTCTTTATAATAAATTACCAGAAGATGTGAAGAACTTATCATCGAACGGTTTTAAAAAGCAAGTCAAAGATGTATTGTTGAGAGAAGCATATTGTACGATACATGAGTGTCTGGCTGATGACATTTTTAATATGTAAATTTTAATTTTTTGTATTGACGTACTCAAAAAATTTTGTAAATTTTATAGAGGAAATAAATTATTATTATTATTTTAAGATTTAACGAAATAAACGCGACTGCACTTCACAAACCCCCAGGCGGAGGAAAAAGTGTCCGTGCAGCGTACCAGGTCAGGTACTTCAATGTCAGGTACGTAATGTCCGTCATACAGCATCCCCTTCCTGGTCTTCCCTATCTAATGAATCCCCGAACCTCGCTGCAAGACACAAGCAGTGGGAGATTCGAGGGCAGGTCCAATGGATCTTCGAGGAGCCGCTCTAAACGGGGCATGGGCGTTCAAAGATGTTCATGAACTCCTGGAAACGGTCGCCTCGTGCGACCGAAGCGTGCGGAGTGTCCCGATGATAACTGCTTTTTACTATTATTATTATTTATTATTAGACTTTTACGCCAACCTGGCGCTCACTACTCAGTAGGACAGTACTGGGTAACATTCACCTATACCGGCATTATGCAAGGTATTAGGCTCTGTGGAAGGGTAATGTGCCAAACCAATCCGTAAAAGTACCGTAGTACATTCACGGACGGGTTTGTCACATCACTCCTTATAATGTTGTTGTTGTTGCTTGAAACGAGGTGTTATGCGTCTATATACGCACACGCTTCTTACCAGCTTTAGTGGTCCCCAAAGGATGCTCCGAGGAAACACTTAAAGTCGGCTGAGCCAAAGGTGTTGGGGGCTCCGTAAGTAGGGCAGTAGCATTTTGGCTGAAGGTGTTGTTACAGCTGACAGGTGGCTGCCTAGAACCCAGCCTGTCGTCACCGCGATCTAAGCTGTCACATTCAGTGGTGACCCTGATGCGCCCGGTCGCTCCACCGGCAGCGGCATTTTTCCGAGGCTTTTCTTTTTTTAACTTCTCCATCCTAATGGGTTGTCCTTTTAGTCGCCTTTTACGACAAGCAGGACTTACTGTGGGCAAATTCTGCAAAGTGAAGCCCCCACCCACAGGGCGTTTATTATTATTATTATTATTATTATTATTATTATTATTATTATTAAAATTTTTTTGTTCGCGCCCTCCCTGAGAAAAACGATAAAAACATTTTGGCGCAACAATATTTTAAAATTTTTTCCTGAAAAAGCAAGTGACGAGCAAAAAAACAAATTTAATATTTTGGTGCTTTCGAATTTACGTTTTTGGCGCCCCTAAAACCTTGCAGGGGGCACGTGCCCCCGCTACCCCCCTAGATCCGACCCTGCATGGAGTAACGATTAACAAAGTTAAATTTTAAATTGACTTTGCGTAGTTTTGCGTGTGGATAACTAACAAATTCTCTAGTGACGAGTAGGGCCGGCGAGAGAAATAACGAGCCCCCGGGCAGAACAAAAAATTTTCCAACATTTTTTTCTCCAAGACTGTAGGTAGTTGAAATGATAAAAAATAACATTTTTTCACTTTGTCCGGGCCGCTAACTGAGGCTTCGAGCACCCTTTTTAGTCACGAGTGTCCGAGCAATTGCTTCATCTAACCCCTGCACATGCCGGCTCTGATGACGAGTCGCAAGTTTTTATACGTAAACTGTTCATATAATTACGTGATTTAAACACGTGATTTAAAAAGCATTGACATCTTCCTGAAATTTCGTTCTCTGGTAAGTATCCACACAAATTGGCATTCTGAAAAAATGCTGTTCACCGTGACGAAGAGGTCTTGTGGTATTTTTATTGCTTTGAAAACATCTAACGACGAAATTGCCATAAAAATTTTATGAAACCAATGAAAAGAACGTTAAACATAGTACATTTATCACATAATTGCCGGAAAGTATCTGTCATAAGTTATTTTATAGTTCCGAAAAGTCAATCAGAGATCTAATAAAAGATAAATTTCGAATTACCGATTCAAAGGAATTGGTGAGGAATTTAGCGCAGCCGTCCTCCTACTCCACAGTCTCTTAGCATACCCGTTGCAATTAAAGACGACTTTTAGCGATTCAATGAAATTCATCGGTCGCTCCGCGGACAATTACCATAATAATAAAATCCAAGTTTCACGTTACTCTAAATACTATTCTTTCACACCATACCATACCAAAACCAGTCTTTTCACCCGCAGCAATATATCAACCCAATACGTTCAGTTTGTAAGTTTGTAATAAATCAACGTTTGAACTATATTATTTTTTCGCATTTTCATTCCGTTCATTCGATAATAATATTATGGTATATACGTAAGTATACTGTTAAACACCCATACTCTTGCACTTTAGTACCGGAATAAAAGATAATATTACGTAAGTATATAAATTATTACATCACATCTCATGCTGTAGCCGTGTGAGAAAAGAAAAAAAAAATATGAGTGAATTTTTAAATTAAAAAAAAAAAAAGTAAGAAAAATATTGACAGGTTATAATAAAATTTTTAACCGCACCGCGGTAAAAAAAACTTTTTCCTATTATTGTTGTGTGTTTGTGTAGGTACGTGTGTAATACGCAAAAAACGAAAAGGTAGAAAATATAATTTTTTTTTGGCGCTTGTCAGTTATGTGTACAGTGTAAAAATGGTGATGAGTATGGAATATTTTTGAACAAAAAAAGTTATTTCTAAAACGAGAAATCATAGTTGAGAAACGATAGGTGTTATGTTTAATTCTGTTTTTTTTTTTTTTTTTTTTTTTAATTTTTCAATACATAGCATTCCCTCATAACGCACGCTCCCATTTAACAATTACGTTGCACAGAAGATGTGTATAATGATCCCTTATAACGCACGCTCCCATTTAACAATTACGTTGCACACAAGATGTGTATAATGGCACCTTTTCGTGTTTTATACAATATATACAATAATAGTTTTTAACAATAAATCATACAGTAATAGTTTTATACAATAATAGTTTTTATAATTATACAATAATAGTTTTTAACAATAAATCATACAAATATATAAATCAGAAACATTGACGTCCGTGATCTTTGACTTTCTCATTTACCAATTTCGTCCCAGTGGATTGCGTAATGGGAAAGTTCTATGTACTTAAAGTCAAATGATCATTGCAGAGATAATTAGTGCTGTGCTATAACTGTATGAACTGCCTAATATTTGTATTATTTCAACTTTATTATTTTCATATTTTATTAGATATAACGTAAAAGCCCCTATATCGAAACGCGATCATATGTCCGAACAGTTTTGGCATTTATATATTAATGAAGTTATTTCTGAAAGAAACCTCTGATAACAAAAATTTATTATTAATAGAATGATTATTTTTCAATTTAAATTCACCTCGCATTTAATGTTTCCTTACTTAATTAAAGAAATACATATATATGTTACGGCTAATATGCATGAAATAGAAAATACGCGTATTAACCGAATAATACACGTATTATACGAATGTCGTGGATAATACACGAATACGCAAACGATTCTTCCACTAACTAACACAGATCGGTTAGGACGCGTTGTATCCAAAACGTCTTGGTTTAAATGTTTGTTTTATCAAAATACTCCGGTAAAGAAATAACATGGCAATAATAACAACAAATACTAACGATCGAAATTTCGTCAAGAATTGAATAAAAAGTATAAAAACATTACACAAGATAAGTTTTGTTCCAGCATCTATTTTTGGACAAGTACAAAACCAGTTACGAATTTGTTTGTACCCATGCTAAAATACAAACAAGTAACGAACTTGTTTGTAATGTACAGGATGTACAGTGTGCTGGAACGGTTTAAATTCGTTTCTGACATTCTATAGACTTTCACTTCAGTGCCTTGGTAACACTAATTACAATTCATTAAATAAACAGTTGGACAATTTGTCCATTAAAAAGTCCGGTGACAATTCTAACAGCTAGGAACAAGTTGAAAGCATGTCAAAAAAGATGCTGGGACGTTGTACATTTTATACAAAATGTACAAAATGTACATTTTGTTTTGCTGGAACGGTTTCGCATGTGCAAACAGTTTGCGGACTGTCAAACATGCGATGCTGGAACACAACTATCGTGTCTATTTATCTCACAAAGAAAATCCCTCTCCGATTTCGATTATACCCTGACATGTTATTCTTTGTCGAAATCTAAGAGACCCGTATTTTTTTATTTACGCAAAGCCGGTCTGAAGGGGTGAATTGCCCTTCAAAAATTGGGACAAAAATTTAATTTTACAAATATCTCGAAAATGGTACGTAACCTCCACAAAATTGATAAATTGATAATAAATCCCTTAAAAGAGTAGAATAGAAGAAAATATAAAGGATAAGTTTTTTTTGCTCGCCAACCCTATTTTTCGGGAAAATTTGAAAAATTTCAAAAGTCATTGTACAACAAGAAAAGAGAAATTTACGCCACGCGTATCAATTACTGTTTATTTTTGTTATATTTTTAAGACATTATGAGTGAATCTAGTGATTTCAGCAAGTTCAATTTGGAAAAAATATACTACGGAAAAATTTTTGTGATTGTGCAAGGCCGCCAAGTCATTAAAAAAATACACAAAGATATTCTATTTCTTTTTTAAACATGAAATACCGTTTTTGATATTTAAAAAAATTATACGTTACAAAAAAAAATTTTCGTTATTGTGTAAGGCAGGTAAGATCTTTAAAAAAAATATAAAATATTTTTTTCTTGCTGTTTTAATCATATTAAGTCTTCTAAAATATTTTCTAAATGTATCCCAACAGACATATTATCTAAAAATTACAAAAATTGTGTTATAACCAACGGCTGTTGGTTATAACCGGAACCCCTCGGATAAATCGCGTAGAAATCGGATGATTACCGAAACTGTTTGGAATACATGCATTTTGTCACATATTATCCGGCGTTTTTGGCTGATTCGCGATTTAATTGGCTAGTACGCGTAATTAAAGTTTTCGCATATTAGCCGTAACATACAGGGTGGGGCAGGGAAGTATCCCTAACTTTGAAGGTAAATTTAAAAAAAACGAAAAGTGTTAGAACAAAACTTTATTGTGGCATCAAAAGGGTACAGATGGAAGTTAATTCTTACTTTGTTTTAAACAATACATCATTCAAGTGATGTCCCTCATTGTCAACACACTGATCAGTACCAGTCACACCAAACAGTCACTTTTTCACTGTGTAGAGGCCTCTCATGAACTACCCTAGGGTTTGCGCCACTCCAATAACGCATATTCTGCTTATTAACAACTCCAGAAATGTGGAAGTGCGCTTCGTCACTAAACAAAACTCGTGAATCATGAGGCAAGTCAGCAATTAAAGTTTCACATGCCTGTACTCGTTGTTGCCAGTCCCGTTGTGTGAGTTCTTGAACGATGACCATCTTGTATGGATGGAAGTGGAGTTCTTCGTGGAGAATACGACGCACAGTGCGATTAGACAATGCAAGGGCGGATGCATGCTTGCGGGCAGAACGCTTAGGAGACTGCAAGATCGATCTTCTGACACGGTCAATGTTTTCTGGAGTTCGGACAGTTCTCCGAGCCCCAACTCTCTTTTTCACTACACTACCACATGCACGGAAGTTTTCCACCCACAACAAAATGGATTTGCGGTCAGGAACAGGGTTGCGAGGGGGAATCCGATAACGAGTTCGCAGCGCACGCTGCACTGCAACAATAGACTTATTCTGAGAAAAATACGTCTCGACAGCAAAAGCGCGTTGCTCATTCGACCAAGCCATGTCTACAACTGACAGCGCTACTATCGGAAAATTCCGTGGCCACAGCGTCATTCGAACCTACCCCCACTCCTCCAACATGTCCCCACTACTCACAATGCCACCTCGAAAGTAGGGATGTTTCCCTGCCCCACCCTGTATATATTAAATAATTTTTGCTGAATACAGTATTTTGATCTTTTATTTACGTCTGATACTTAAACCATTCTATGTTTCCTACTTTGACATCTAGATGTCACTCTGTGTGTCATATTACTCATATTACACGTCTGTTTGTATATCGGTTCCCAACTCCTAATGTCATTAATATTTCTTTGTTTGGATATAGATGTCGACATTTTGTAATGGAAAAACATTAATAAATAAATATTTTTGGGTTGTATGTTTTTAAAAACATATTCATTGGATTAAGAAAACTTTCTTTCATGTTTATTAAGAAAAAAAAATGGGTGTTTAATTTATTTGTTAATTTTTATAAGCCAGTTTAATTACACACCTAAAAATAGTGTTCCAGTATAGGGGCTTTTACGTTAGGTATATGTACACTAGTATTCTAAATATAAGAATACAATATTTATGTGACTGTATACTAGTATACGTATATCTAACTAATAACACTGACTGCGATTGACAGATAACCCACAGCCTAAACTGGTGTGTTTAAAAGGATCAAAATGTTACACAATAGTTCTATATATAACTTCAGTTAGTATACTTCATATTCGTCCCCTAAGGGTATTAAGTAGGAGATGATAATTTGTATCGGAGTCTGTCATTTTTAAAGTGAGAAATATCGAAATCGATGCTTATGTTTCTGTTTATAAAGAAAAGTCAGTTGTATTCAGAGAACAAAGAGAACGAACATTACTATGTCTATGCTAGGGAAACGAGCGTAACCACAAAGGATAGAAAATAAACCCCCACTATGTTATATATATGCACGCGGAGTTGTGTGTGTTAGTCCGTTGAATGTTGTGTGTATGGGTGTCTTGCATACATATATACATAATATGTACGTGGTGGTGGTACGTATGATGTACGTATATCACGTACATAGTCCGTGTTATTACGAGAGGTAACAATATGACAACAATTGAAACATATCCATTGAGTGCTGGCGAATGAATGAGGACTAAGTAACCTAAGATGCACATAAATGCCCATAAGTGATTGCAGAAAAGAGATAGATGTATTTGTTCTATTTGTTCTGTGGTTGTATTAGTGTTTTTGGAAATTCATCCACTAAGGTAGTAAAATAAGGAATGAAAGTGTGAATGGGAATGACGTCAGTTTTGAAGCTAAAAGTGTGAAAGTTAGTATTTAGGCTTCTGAAGAGCTTCAAGTCGGATAGTTACGAATAAAAATCGGTACTTATGCAACGCATAATATATAACACACATACATTTGTGAGGATAACTAATTTTAGATGTTCAAGCCAGTGTTCATAATATGAAACTAAACAAGTAAAAAATTCTAAAAAAACGAAAAGAAAACATTATATACCATGACTAAAATTGAATCAAAAAGTTACCGGTAAACTTTTGACTTCGTAAGTTTTAATAGTCGGATTGGAACTTATAGTCCGAGAGACCGCCATATGAAAACCCTATGTATAAAATAAGATACATAAACGAATTTTTGTGCGTGAATAGTACTATTACAGATTCAAAAGAAGCCACCATTTATTTAAGCCAATTTTGCCCGCGTCACATAACGTCATTTTTGGTTATGATTATTACTGTTTACCTAAGTCATTTCGTGTAAGAAACTTACATTTTGATATAAATTTCATCCATGTAATTTCTTGAATTAGGGTAAGAGACCCGATGACCGATCACTATTTTTAGCTGTATCATTAAATTAGCTTAAAAAAATTAAAAAATAAACAAAACACCCATTTTTTTTTTCTTAATAAATATGAAACCAAGTTTTTTTAATCGAATGGATATGTTTTTAAGAAAATATAACCCAAAAATTTTGATTTATTAATGTTTTTTTTTTTTATAATTTGTTGACGTGTATGAAAGATCGGACAGAATATATTAACCCCCTTTGAAAGTTCAATATACTGACCCCAAACAAAGAGCATGCATTTATGTACATAAGATACTAGACATACATCATACACATTTTCTGCCATCTCTTCACGTATAACTCAACTAATACTTTGATATGTATGAAGTGAATAACAGTGATTATGTATAGTAAATATTTAAAATATCGAGACACAGAGCGACATCTTTTGATGCATCTGTATAGTATATAATTATAATATTTGCTTTGATGTAATAAGGACCCAGCTTGATGACATTATTGCCACCTGGTGTCAGATTTAGAGAAGCATTTCGAGCAATACATACATACATCTTATGTATGTATAATATTATTAAATGTCAAATTAAATTTTTTTAATATTTAAAATGCACTTCTTGCTCATTAAATTATGAATTAATGCTATTAGTAGGATATGCAACCCCGCTTTTACTTTTGAAATTTTCCATCAACTTTCGTTCATTTTTCCCTGTTAAAAAAACTGAAATAATATTTATGTCAGTCAATAAACAATACTTACATGTTTGATACTCTTAAACGTTACCATTTGTTTGAATTACTTAGGTAAATGTTTTTTTTTTCACAATATTTATTTCATTTTTTTAAAAATGCAAAATGGCATCTTATGCCAATGCAAAATATATTTATCACATAAATACACGGGGAAAAACTTTCCATAAATTGCTTGCAATGCCACTAAGTGTTCCGTCTGTGAAGTACGTTTAAAAAATTAATACAGATTCCGTTTTCTACTTACTCTGCTTACGATTTTCGCCATCTAGTGTGATCTATTGATGTTTTAAAAAACATCGTTGAAGTATATGACGATAGATGACGTATATATTTATATATCGTTTCAAATCTAAATGTCTGACATTTTTATTTCAATTTCGAAGTTTTAATTCAATATTAATTATTTTTCAATTGATTTTACGTTCTGAAATAAATAAAATATTAAAGTGAAATTATAAAAACGGTTAGTTAAGTGTTTTAAACCCAAAAATTAATTAAAAATGTTTATAAAATAGATATGGAATATATAATTCTCAAAATACCCAACTTTAAAACTTGGATCCCAACAAGGATCAGTCATACAAATAATATTTAACACATATAAAATTTAATTTAGTTATCCTAATCTCTTAAGTGGACTAATAACAATTATTTGTATATTTTTATTATGCTAATAACTTTAAAAATTCGGTGAAAAATGTTACAATTTATAACCCATGTGTTTTGAATAATGATCATCCACCATATTAAAAATTCACGAATTCAACAAAAATTGTTATATATATATATATATATATATATATATATATATATATATATATATATATATATATATATATATGTATTTCTTAAATTAAGTGAGGAGACATTAAATGTGAGGTGAATTTAAATTGAAAAATAATCATTCTATTAACAATAATTTTTTTTATCAAAGGTTTCTTTCAGAAATAACTTCATTAAGATATAAATGTCAAAACTGATCGGACTTATAACCCCGATCGACAATGGGGTCTTTTACCCTAAGTAAAAATTAAAAATCGTAGTCAAAAATCGTAGTCATATTCTGTGATGCAGGCAAAATTGGCTTAAATAAATGGTGGCGCCTTTTACGTTTGTAGTACCTACTACTCACGCACAAAAAATTATTCAGCTATTAGCACTACCTAATACAAGACCGGCCCAAAGGAAATGGGTATAAATTAGATGACGAATAGGTATCTGAGTGTCTTAGGGAAAACACGAAACACAAAAGGGGTGACTTTTGCGAGAATCTAGGATTTTGCGCATGGAAAACTATACTTTTGGTAAGTTTTGGTAATTTAAATCAATTTTCGACCAATTTATTTTCAGGACAAGACTACTAGCATTATGTTAATAAGGTAAATAAAAATTATCAAGAGAAGCTAACTTTTATTTTTAAAAAAAGTAGGTACTGTTTTTTCTAGCTTTTTAGGAATTATTACACGTTAAAACTGAAATAGGTTTTTGTAACGTGTACAGTTACGTTCCCATAGACACGTTTTGTAGTTAAATGTAATGATATACGTTACATAAAATTTGTTTTGTAAATGTGTTCTTGTGAAATTAGATTACTTACGCGAAAATATATTTGTGTGTGCAATATATATAGATATGTAGATAGGTAGGTAATATAGTTTCATTTTAGAATAACACTATTTCAAAAGCTCATTCACTATGACTTGTTATTCACAAAAGCTAGTTGAAGGGTTGTCAATACTAATTTTTAAATATAAACATTAACACTTTCAGTCTCACGGCTTCGGCATCCGAAACCAAACAAAACTTCCCCAGAGGCCGACCGCGATCAATGATTAATTGATTAGTTGATTACTCATTATGTGTGCGATATTTATCATGTTTATCATTCTTCATCACACGGATGTGTTCCCATTCACACAAACACATACATACCAACAAACACTACTCTCTTGGTTTCTATGTATAAAAAATTTTAAGATAAACAAAAAATGTGTACATAAAAAATATAATTTATATTTTTAAATAAAATTGATTCGAATGCCAGTGTATGTATATGTAGTATGTATGTACGTATCACGTAGTACGTCTGTTTACAGTTTTACACATAGGTACATACGTGTGGAACTGTATTGTGTGTTTGAATCATTTTATTTTATGTATTTGTTTATATAGTTTTTTTTTTAAATATTATCGGCTTCCGGGGAAATTTACTATGAAAGTGCTCGGGCCTCATAGTGTTAATTACAAACTAAAATTTGAGCAACTGAATTTGTATAACCGATAAAGACAGACCACAATTCTTGTAAGCTTCTTGGTTATTAATCTGACAAGTTGTACTTAGTATGAAATATTTCGTTCAAAATTCAGCTCATTTACGGAAGGAACTGATTATTTATCGTATTATTGCAAAATTGAAAACAGTGTGTTCCTATTTAGTTAATAATGGACGGAATTGCACTTAAGGAGGCTCACCAATCCAAAGATCGAAAAGAACAGGTTTTTTCACATATTTTTTTTTTTTTTTTTAGATAAATTGGAAAATGAAAACAAATAACAAATGATATCAGTTCTTTTATTAACTATTCATTCAAGATTAGAAAAATATTTTTACGCAGCGACGAGTGCGTGATTGCGGGAGTGTGTGATATGCCTTAGAACCGAGTTACGTACTATACTTTATCTACGACTAACATGAAATTTACAATAACCGACAACATTTTGGCAAATATCTACAAATACCAATACATTAAAATTATGTAGTATACTTATATGAAATTTATTAAAAACAACTGTAAACAGTCAGTTGCTAGGTAAAATTTTTGTACAGATTCTAACATAATATGTATCATGTATATCACTGTATAATATATCCCACCAAAAACATAAATGTGAAAAATGGGCAAGTTCTAATATGTATTGTGTTAGCCTGAAAAAGAATTGAAATCAAAATAAACTGTCAAGTTCCAAACATATTTTTCGTGCAAAATCGGAATAAGATAAATTGTTTTAAAAAATATACATCAAACTTTTTTAAGGTAAATAATAGAAATTTTTCATTAGAACATGGCGAGTTTTTATTCATTTATCATGTATTACTTGGTGTTAAAAACTCCCCAAGTTCTAATGAAAAATTTCTATTATTTACCTTATAAAAGCTTGATGTATATTTTTTAAAACAATTTATCTTATTCCGATTTTGCACGAAAAATATGTTTGGAACTTGACAGTTTATTTTGATTTCAATTCTTTTTCAGGCTAACACAATACATATTAGAACTTGCCCATTTTTCACATTTATGTTTTTGGTGGGATTTCACGACTTTTTGTAGGAAATGTAGTTTAATACAAACTGGTTCAATTTAGATAGTAGGATAGCAAGCAAGCAGTACTTATTTCTTTTTTTTCGATTTGCAGTCTGATTTAGTTTTATTTTTACGTTTTTGACTGGATCTTTTACTATAGGATTCATTTGGTATTTGAACAGCGATAAAATTTGGTCGCAAAATCCACTCTCTGTCCGGAATTTTTTGAATTTTGTTCTTTTTAAGGATAATTTTGTTTAAATCTCTTCGATACAAAGATCTAAGCCTATTGTACTCTGCTATTGCATTTTATTGTGCTTTAATCTGACTCGGGTCAAAATTTATTAAGTGAACACCTTGGAGATGTCTTACTCTGGATAGTGCAACCTATGCCTGAGCACATGCGAATATTGATGAGCCAATATCTAAAAGGGCACTATCCAGACTTAAACCTTGACTTTTATGAATCGTTAAGCGTACGCCAAACAAATCGGGAATTGTTCCCTGTATACCTAAGCTCGACTGAAAATTTTGAACTTAATTTTCACAGGTTCTAAGTCACAAAATTAAATCATGACTGAATTGTATCTTCACTTTGAAAAATCATTTCCATGGCTATCGTAAACCAAGTATTTTACTCCAAATTTTTGTAACTTAAATTATTTTTGATGTTTATTAATCATAATAGGTGAAAATATTTATACGATTCATAATAGGTAATTTGTTGCTATAAATAATTATTTTATTTTCATAGTTACCGGCAACTAATAGATTTGAATATTAAGGAAGGCTTTGAGTAATATTTTTTTTTTTATATAAAATTGCCCTGTATTTTTCCAAAGAAAGGGCACAAATAACGAAAATAACGAAAAATATTATGATTTTAGATTTTTCCCTTTACTGTTAGACTCAGATCTATATTCTGACCGAATTTCAATTTCCTATGTCCACTGGAAATAGGCCAGAGGTTTTGATGATCCCTCAGTGAGTGAGTGAATGAGTGAGTGCCAAAATTGTCGATTTTTGGAGACCTATACCTCAGAAACTACGAAAGTTAGATCGATGAAATTTGAAATTGAGAGTCATTTCGAGTGTGTTATTGTGTATGCAAAATTCTAATTCAATACAACAAATAGAACTAGAGTTTTTAGGGGGTCAAAAATGGCTTGAAATGGTTCGTGTAAATATAGCTTGGTGCACGTACGACTGGTGAGAACTTGCCGACGCGCTACCGCGCTTATTGATAATAATTATAAGAATTAATAAAAGTGCAGTAGGCGTTATTATTTTTCGCGTACATACGTGTAAAGGGCCATTTTTTTGTACAGCTGAATATGTGGCTGTGTGTAAAACGTAGCTTACTTAAATAGTATTTTGTACAATAAACAAGCAATTTCATGGTAGTCGTAGATAAACACTTTTTACGTAATAATTTAGATACCTATTTTAAAATTAATTTTTTTATGGCTAACAATTAACGATTTATGACTCGAAATTTTTATTTTTCCTAGTTAAAAAACTTTTTCTTTACCTTTCTATCGATATGTCTGTCAATTATATAATTTTCATTTGGGTTATGCTCATTTTTTTAATTCGAGTTTCGCATAGATATAAATAGAATAAGTTAAAAAAAAATATCGAGAAGGAAGTAAATCGAAAAAAAAACAACTTTTTATCCTATTTATCTCGCCAATTTTAGAGTCCTATACATGAGAGTGACGATTTTACAAAATCATAACTCGAATGGTTATCGAGAATTTAAATTTAAGCTTTTGATAACACTACTTACTTTCGATTGCAATAAAAAGAATCCAATTTGAGGTAGTTATAAACCAGGTATGTCTTAATGGTCTTAAAAATTATACTGCTACGAATGGTACCAATCAAAGTATATTTTGGTTAACCCTAATAAATTGAATGTATGTATGGTATACATCTATCATTTAATTATAGGAGTGAAACGTACCTACATACATAATACATGTGCCAGTCAGATGAAATAAAATTGAACCTTTGTGTGTTTCATTGGTGTTTCGCATGCACTGATCTCTCTATATTACCCAATATATTATACAACATACATACATAATGCATATGTTGTATTTATGTACATATATGTGAAACTATCTCATATTATTATGTACAGAGCCTAGTGCCACCACCCACGTAACACATATAGATAGATCGATAGATAGATAGATACATAGATAGATAGATGTGTGTATAATTTTATATAACCTCACTATTACGGTTTTGTACAATAATTTGTGTAATGTTATTTACTGTGCCGCTCCAGTTATTCAAAATCAATTATTCAACAATACAACTAAACAATGAATACAAATAAATAAGTACCTACATGTATTCATATATGTACCTATATAGTCAAAAGTACAGAAATATACAGTATTGATACAAAGTCATTATAATATTATTAAGTCATAAGAGTTAAACAATCGACCAAGAGTGTATCATCGAATAAATCTATGATAAGGTATTTCATAACTTTCACCGGACAAAATATAACAAATTGATAATATTATACAATATAACTCATCTTCAAATTACAGCTGAACTCTTTTTTATGCGATTCTTTTTTGTGCGATTTTTTTTATGCTGTTTGTAAAAAATGGCCAAAATCACGAGACAGTAAGAAACTTAAACAATTACTATAATAACTTTCTTTGGTAAAAATATTTTTTAACGGCTTTTAAGCATTTAATCAATACATTGAATAAGAACATAAGTCATTGCATCATTTAATTTCGTTACAGATGTATTTTTCAAAATTTTCATAACGTTATAAAATTGAAATAAAATGTTTCTAGGTGTAAATTAATGCTTTATCTTGTTTATAGTTGAAGCAATTTTTGTAAGTTTTGAGCGTTTTGAATGCTGTTTTTTCGATGAAACTTTTTTTTATGTGGTCCCGACCAATCGCATAAAAGTTTTTTCTACAACCCGGATCGAACTATACTTTTTATAGCTATTTATGATGTTTTTGAATATATTTTTTTTGTACGATTTTTTTTATGCGGTCCCTATCCACCGCACAAAAAATAGTTCAGCTGTATAAGAGATACTTTTTTTCCACAGTTAAAATAGTAGTGCATTTATGTGATATGAATTCCTGTAGAAATGAATAATATAGTTATTTGTGTCTTAAAAGCGCAGAGTGGTAGATACATTTTCACTCTATGGAGAATGTTGACGCGCGATGCCGCCAGGCGGAGCGCGTCATTCTCACGAGAGTTACTTTGTTACTTTGTGCTCGAATTACACACGTAATTTTTTCTACAATCTTGTTTATTCGTTTTCTTTAAAGATATCTGGAGGTGTATTTGATAAATCGCTGTCACTATTGCATGTTTCCATCATATATAAGTACCTATATATATTTTTTTTTAAATTATTTATCAACTTATTATTTACTAGCCGTATATCCGATGGGATTTCCCATCGACAATATCTTTTTATTACTAGGTACTCACTTTCTGCTCACTTTTAATGTTTTTCAAAAGCCTAAATCAATATCCACGTTTCTAACTTTAAAAATGAAAAATTACGGACTTCCCATACGAACTTTCATTTCCTGTTTTAACTCCTTAGGGAATAAATTTCCAGAAACGTTTACACAACTGACTTTTATTTATAAATATAGAAGCCAAAACGCCAATTTTGATATCTCCTGTGCTAAATTTCGTCCTTCTAAACCCAACAGTTTAGGCTGTAAGTTGTCTGTCAGTCAGTGTTAAGGATTTATTAAATAAAGTAGATATTATTTATTTTAATAACTATAGTAACATATTTTTATATATCTCTAACTTCAAAAATGACGAATTTCCCTACAAATTTTCATTCTCTATTTAACCGACTTAGGGAATGAATTTTCAAAAATCCTTTCTTAGTCCTCACCTACATTATATAAGGAGCTCCTGTACAAAATTTCATCCTTCTAAACCTAACGGTTTGGACTGTGCGTTTTGTGTCAGTCAGCCAGTCAGTGTTAGAAATTTATTAAGTAGAATATTCATATAGTTACTATGTCAACCTATTATTTATTATTCATTATTTTTAATTAATATTTTATAGTTATTTTGAAATTTAATAAAATTGATATTTCACTTGATCACGATAAAAATCTATAATATTAAGTTTAGAATATGTTTATTTGTTGCCTTAGAAAATACAAACAACGCCTACGCGATTTGTAATTAAATATATGTTGAGCGAGCGACAAATTACTACTTTTCGCTATAGAGCAAAAACTAGCAGTCCTCGACAAACACACATTTTAAGCTTTTTTCAGAGAGCGCAAAAGTTAATTTTCTATTATGATTGTAGAAAAACAATTTTACGAAATCGTGAAAAATTTACTTTAGGTATAAAAAATTCAGAAGATATACGTACCCCTTTTATACCACTTCTCCTTTATATACCGATGAATTTTGTCATTCCTATTTATAATGTGTGCGTCATAGAAAGAGAGCTGGTTTTGTTTCAGCTCAGAAAGATAAAAATTTCAGGGTGGTAAAACTTTCCCATTTAAGCTAAAGTATATTTGCGCAAATGCTACTTTCTGTAATTTTTTAAGTTTTCTTTTTTTTTTATACCACTGTTGAAAACTTTGAGGGTGGGTGGATTTATTGCACGCCATTTTTGAGCTCAATATTTCGCCGACAAGAAAGTGATAAAAGGGAGCTCCTTTAAAAACTGCGGGATCAGTGCAAAAAAAAAATTAAATGTTGGAAGGTAGGTACTTGAAAACAATTTTTTTTAAATTCATTTCATTTATGATTCTAAATTATCAATATTTGTCTTTATACCCAATTTCGTCTTAATAGATGCAAAAATGAGAGAGTAAAAGAACTGCTACACAGGCAGACAGACATGATAAAACCATAAGAGTTCCTTCTTTGCTATGGAATAAAAATTAAATTGTATAGAGATACAATATTAACACAATGTATTTTGCATAAGATATAAAAGAAAAATGGTCTAAATTTTAGAATCACCCAATTAGGTAGCATAATTAACACTATTAATTAAACAGAACTGCATTTGTAAACACTGTACAATTTATTGATGTATTTATTTTAAATATATACATTTGTAATTGCTAAATAACTTTTAATAAAAACTCAATTAAATAAAATTGAACTCATATCTCTGTATGAATCATAATTTTAAACAAATAGCTCAACTAAAATTAATTTGGATGATAACTCCAAATTGTTACCTCTAATTTTATAATAAAAATTTTGCACAGTTATAAGCACATTTTAGTATTCCGTATCAAAACTGGCAAATCGGAACACTAATGGAATCATTTAGAAAAGTGATGTAGTGGTCTAGTTATAGATAAGAAGTATAGAAGACTTAATTTGTTTCAGGTGGTAAAGCGTGTGGCGTTTCAAAGGAAAATTTATTAAGCACAAATTCAAGAATTTATATGGCGTAGGTATACTTTAGACATTTTTGAAAAAGTTTGAATACTGAGATAAGAATGGAGTGTCGATTGAACCAAAATTCTAACGCAATTTAGTTACATTTAATCCATATTCTAAAACAACTTATTATACGGACCACTATTTCTAGGTACAAGTATGATTTGCACTTGACCGGTGCAATTTTTTCCGATGTCGATAATCGGAATTCTCAATTAGTATAATAATTTATTTCCTTTTCCAATAAAACATTTTCCAGCAATTATTTTTCAACAAAAGTTTTTATCAGTTTTAAAAATACATAGATTCGAATGAAAGAAAACAATAAATTGAAATGCACGCTTGGTTTATTACCATACTATTTTTCCACACATAAATTATATCTATTATGGAAGCGCGTAGTGCCTCGCTAACGTGCTCTGGCGTATACCTACTCTTGACAGATATACAAACCATACGAATAACAATAAGTACGCGCTATACTTACAGAGATATCAAGCAGATATATATTATCTCAGATACGCTCTTGATAATTAATTTATTCAAACATGTAACATTTTAACTAATTTGCAGCAAATTTAATAAAATTAATGAAAATACATGTAGGCGAACTGATGCAGTGGTGGACATAGAAAATAATACAGTGGCCATCCAATGGTACGTACTCCGATTTTACGTAGTCCGAATTTACGTCAGCGAGTAAGTGGGGTTCTCCTCTCACAGATATGTTGTTGTTTATCTGTGTTGGTGAAAATTTATGTACCAAGCCAGAGTCAGGGCCGTAGGTAATATTGTCTGAGGGCCTCGTAGCCTTTAAAAATTTTAAAATTTCACTGCAGATATATATGCACATATTCTGTATACAAAATGCAAATGCAAAATGCGTAACGTAAAATTCTAGAATATTCTAATCGTCAACTAGCAGAGATATCAAAAAACAGACTTCACCGTTGAATTGGTCATTAAAAATGAGATGAAACAGCGCAGTTTGACAAAAATTCTAGAATGTTCTATTTATCAACTAGCAAAGATATTGAAAACTCAATTGTACCATTTAATTTTCTATTGAAAAAGAGGTCAAATCACATATTTTGACAAATGTTCTGGAATATTCTATTCGTCAACTAGCAAAGATATTCAAAAACAGACGTCGCCATTGTATTGGCTTCCAAAAAAGAGACTAAATAACACATTTTGAGAAATGTTCTAAAATATTCTATTTGTCAACTAACAAAGATATTGGAAAATCTACTGCACCACTTAATTGTCCAACCGAAATTAAACTAATATAAACCAAATGTCCGATTTTGACAAACAATTTTTGTTATTTGACAAATAGAATATTCCGTCTTTTATTCGGTGACCAATTAAATGGTGCAATCGATTTTTCGATATCTTAGTTGACGAATAGAACATTGTAGAATTTTTGCCAAAATGCGCTGCTTAATCTAATTTTTAATGCCCAATTCAATAGTAAAGTTTATTTTTTGGTATCTTTGCTAGTTCACGAGTAGAATATTCTAAAGTTTTTGTCAGCTTCCACTATTTGGCGTCTTTTACGCTGATGAATGCGATAGTGAAATTGATTTTTCGACAGTTTTCTAAAAGTCGTCACTAATATTCATTTGTATAACATTCGATTTCCTTTGTCTACACAACCGAATCTTAGGTGTAAATTGTCTCTTAAGATTATATAGTTTTAAATAAGTTCAGATAAATAATGTTTACCAACCCCCGAAACCAAAGTTTACCGACGCCCCTTATCTTCCGATTTTACGTACTTCCCCTTAAATTTGCACCGACCACTACGTAAAATTGGATTTGTGGTGTATGCCTGAGTAAATTGTTAGTTTTAAACAAATTCCAGAATTAATATTTCTTAAGATACTAGTGATATTCCTCTAGGATTGCAGGGACGGAATCTAGATTGTGGTGTAGTCTGTGCGATTCTCTGAAATAGTCACCAGAGGATACAATCATTATGTTCTTGCTCGCTCTAGAAGATGTTGGAATGCCATGCGTTATGGAGGTATTTAAAAGGTGGTACGGTATAAGAACAATTGATTTATATACATACAAACACATAATTACATAAAACGGACTATTTATAATTTTGGAAATTTTGATAAATTAATTATTTATATTTGACATATTAGACTTTTCACATTTTTGCTTTTATATTACACGAATAACGAAAAACGTTCGGTTGAATATTAATACTAAATAAATCATCTCGTATTAAAAACATATTATGAAAACATTTCATTATTATTGAAATATTGGCACTTTATCGGCATAGGGAATTCAACGCTAATTATACGGGATAATCATTATTTTAACTTTGAAATTCACTTCTTGTTCACATTAGTCCATTTTATTATTATATGAGCAAAATATATATATTTTGTTATTATACTGATTTAAGGGGGTGACTCATCTCCCCCTCCAGTGTTATTCACACTGAATTTTGAATGTGACAATTTCATTCCTCCGCTATGCTAATTGTTTTAAACTATTTTTCCTGAAAAAGAAGTTCTTGAGTTACTCAAATAGTATGACTATGTCGATATAATTACTCCCTAATTAACTTCCAGGTTAATTAGATTCTTTTACGTAGATCTGAAATCCGTAAGTAGGTACAATAAATTTTAATATATATAATTTTTATCCTCTTTTCGCCAAATTAGCTCCCAAATTTTAACGTCCAACCACTCCTGTTGACGTAATTTGAAGAAATTGCTTATCAGTTGATAGTTTCAAAAAAAAGCAATATTGACAATTTAAACTTTTACTCAATCTCCTACCGTTTCCGAGATATTTGAAAAACTAAATATTTATCCCAATTTTTGAAGGGGAATTTCACTCCTTCGAACCGTTTTTCTGCAGACAAAAAATACGCGCCAAAAATAAGTTCAAAAACAAACACAACGATATCTATTTTTGTAAGTTGGTAACTACGCATTACTGTAATCATATTGTGCTCTGCCGACATTTTGTTACTAATAAATGATAGTTATTAGTTATGATGTAAATTATTGTAATTTTTTTTAAATTCGCAAATTAACTGGCAATGAAAACTGCATACCATAAAAATAACTATCCTTTATTAGTAATCAATTTCGTTGACAGGTAGCACCGTGGTCACTATATTGCATATGTACGAACTCCCAAAAATATATTTTGTTGTTTGTTTCCCAACTAATCATAGTATAGCATAGCATCTCATATAGCACATTTGAAGAATAGCTACCCAACCGATATGATTTATATACATATTTTCTATTTTCTTGGTCGTTTTATAAACTACCAAGAAAATGTTCTAATTCTTATTTCTTCTACTGTATATTGTTAATTGAATAAATGAATAATCAACCGCGTATCTGGCAACTGTAACTGGAAAACAGTAAGTAATAGCATCCACATTCTAGTACTTACATACGTATACTATTTAGCGACTCAAATAATAATTTCTTTATTAAATTTCTCGTGGATAGCAACCAACTCGCGCGCTCGCGTACATACATTTCAAAACACAGATATTCATTGGCAGCGCTGATGATTTTTTGAAATTACATCGTGATGATAACATACATTGTTTTCCTTTAATTATACATTCCTGTTATCACATTCCTGCTATCCTTCGTTCACATTTTATATTAAATTAGAGAAAATAAAAGAATACGAAAATGGACGAAAAATGTAGGTATCAACCCACCCACCGTGAAAACTGGTGCGAAAGTCAGGTAGATAATATTATCAAACAATGAAACAAATGGTGAAATTTTATACTTTAAAGTTTTCACCTAGCAGCAATTTAATCACACTAATACTTACTCGAGGGGCAAACACGAGTAGCGAGGATAAATACGTGTATATAGCGTATGTTCCAAATGTACCGACATTCGTACAGAAGTGAAATAATAAATCTTGGTGCTTGTTAAAGGAAAATTTATATGTACATTAGGGATTTTTCATTTTATTAATGGTATAGTAAGAAAATTTATTTTTGAAACTGTGAGAAAAAAATTTACTAATTTTTGAAGTAGGTAGGTTAGGAAATATGTTATAAATTTGAGACTAATTGTAATTCCATAATATATGTGTGTTGCCAGGTAATTTGATCAGATTTTTTATTAATTTGACTTTTAGTTATAGTAGTATATGTTGAATCAATTTCGTCAATTTACTCTCTCCGTTTTTATTTTGTTGTAGAATTTTATCTTAAAGCACTTTTTCCAAATTAGTTAAGTAGTTATAATTTCAACGTTAACAATTTAAAATAAAATACCCCTGTCACAGCACCTGCATAACATAGCGAATTTCCAAAGATTAGACACTGGCAAATCTCATATAACAACCTCAGTACTCATCTAAAGTAGTTTAAATCTCTAACAGCAAATTTTCAAAATTGATGATGACGCATTTTTAAAAAGTTAGTTAATTTCTGTTTTAAAAAATGAAGCAAATATAAATAATATTGTTATTGTAATGACAAAAACGAAGCATTTGTCGTAAAGAAATTCGGCCAATTTCTTAATTTTTCTCGAAAACTAGTTCGTTTAGGACAATATTTTAAAAGGTTATTTGTTAAAAAAAGTTTTGAAATCTGACTAATTTTTAGAAAAAACCACTAAAAATATCTAAAAATTGTCAAAATTTGGTTTCCAAAAATCTGACACATCTGGCTAAAGAACTTATCCAAGTTTTTGGGTCTTTTGACTTTCTCACTAAATTTTGTAAAAATTGGAGACTTCGTTCGAGAGTTATCGTGCAGACATGAGTTATCATGAGTTACTGAAGGTCATTTTCGGTTTCTCGAGACCTCAAAACAAATCTCTGTCATAGTCCCGGGCTCAGGTCTTTTCATAACAGCCTCTGTAACAGCTAAATTTGCAGAATGGAAATTTGCTAAAAGAAATTTAAATATTAGGACTATCGATTTATATAACTCAAGTTAAAAAAATTCTCATTAGTACAATTGTTTTAAATTATATCGTAAACTTTGAGATCCATTTTCTGGGAAATTAGAAGCTATTGCATTAAATCTGCTATTAGTGTGCGTCAGTA
This sequence comes from Brachynemurus nebulosus, assembly GCA_035578155.1. Taxonomy (NCBI): domain Eukaryota; kingdom Metazoa; phylum Arthropoda; class Insecta; order Neuroptera; family Myrmeleontidae; genus Brachynemurus; species Brachynemurus nebulosus. Next base: position 30,006,675 of record JAPWDM010000001.1, on the reverse strand, counting down.
TTATGTACAACGCAATTAAAAAACGAACTAAAAATCCATGCTTCCACAGTTGTGTATATTCTTTGTTATTAGTTTAATGACGCTCCTGTCTGAAGGATTTATTTACCGTAAGAACTTGTTGTAATTACCTCATATAAGAAAGACGCCTTGATTTTCAAAATATCAAAAAATAATCTTCCACTTTTACATTGTTGCCGAAGAAGAAATTATTAACCGTACACTGTGAAAATTTAATTTGATTTCACCTGTATATAGGAAACAAAAACATTAATTTATATATCGGGTAATGCTAACAAGAGTACGCAAAAGATAACTAAACCAACGCAGGTATAAAGAAAGAACCGCACAAGGTTGAATGTAACTCAGTACAAGATGAGGTGAATAATAATAAATACATATTTAGGATACCTACTGTACACCCACCGATATTTTATTGGCGTTAGTGGTGGAAACCATAATCACTATCATCTATCTTTATTCACGGTTCACGTTAATATCTTCTTTAACATATATTGTAGGATTGGAAAAGTTACTAAACAAAGACACAAAGTAAGAATTAAAATATAAACCAAAACATACGGTTAATTTTCTTTACTATAATAATACGCGGATGAAAACTTACCACTTATATTACATATATACATACGACACGTTACAGACGAAAACAAATATGGAAATTATAGTGCCTGGATAAGGACGAACGGCAAAGTGGTAGAGTGAATAAGGAAAACTCAATGGAAAGTGTCAGTCGTGCGTGAACAATTTTATTAATGTAAATTTTCGTTAATTACAAAACTAAATAACATTTTCTTTTTTGGAAATAAATTTCGAATATTTGTACAAGATGGGGGCGCCTGCGTGCTCTATATTGGTTGAATGACTCGCTCATTCTAATACTCAAACAGATTTATACCGGTGTTAAATCTATATAATTATTATACGCATATACATGTCTTTAGCTTTCATACGTGAGGATATGAAAAAATCGACAACTATTCGATAGAACAGCGAGTTGAATGAAAAATTTTAAAGCTACGTTTACTTTACATGAAATAAGAATTTATTTTAAACTAGCATTTACTTGCAGCGGCTTCTCTCACGTGGTGTTTAAAATTATGATATCAGGTCAATACGTAAAGAGTTTAGTTGTATCATCGGGTCACCCACCACCAAGAGCTGTTATTTTCTCTAGGGAACTTTTCCATAAAAATAAAATGTTTTCTTGGAAGAAAAGTTAGCCTATAATATTCCCTGTTCCCTAAGTTATCTGTATACAAAGCTGAAAGTCAAACATGCAAACAAACTCACTTTCACATTTATAATATTATAAAAGATTTGATTCAATAATGTTCCAATAAATTTAAAAACTGGTACAATTCTCCATAACCAGTCAATAAAGAGCGAGCCTTACATTCAGGTAAACTAGGAGTTTCAAATATTATCATACATTTGGTAACATTTGAACTTCAAATAGAACTTTAATATGAGACTGCACATTCTTTTAGAAAATATTTTGAAAATTGATTACTAAAATTTGAAGAAAAAGTAATAAGATACCTATAACAAAACTATTTAGTTACTCATTTTTAGATAACCGGGGGTCACTTGGTATAAAACAACGTCAAAAATGGTTAATAACTGTGACGCTGGATAGTTATAATTACCATTACTCAATAAAGCTAGCCAAAAAAAAAATTTGCAAAATCCCCAAAAAGTAGTAGATAAAAAATAGGTGTATTTTAGGTGTAAATTCGGTGTGCTAATAAAAAATTAGGTGTTCTTACGGTTTTCGAGAAAACATGAAAAACAAAAGAGACGGCTAGGTTTACGTAAACCAAGCCCTCCCTTAGATAAATAAAAATGTTTTGGGTAACTTAAAGTATGGAGAATTAGGTGTAAATTGGGTGTTTTTCGACCATTCTGACAAAAATTTCGTAAAAAGAAAATTAAAAGAAAAATCATACAAAATAATTTAAATCATGCGAGCGCGGTGAATAATGTTAAAAACGTTATACACAGCGCTTCCATTGCTTCTTGAATGTTATATATCTTGTTATGTAACTGACTAGAAAAATGTTAAAAATTTTCTTAAAGTTCCCAGCACCCCCATCCACCCCAAATTTTTGTTCATGTATTTCTATCTTAAATAATGTAATAAGAAGTTTCCACAAGGAATAAAATTTACGAGTAATTATAGATAACCATAAATTTAAAAGTAAAAATTTGGTTAACAGGCGCATTATTTGCCTTACTTTTTTGTGTTCATACAGTCACACATATCTCGATAACATAGGTAATTATTTTCATATGGACAGATGAATCAAATATGTAAAATATATAAAAAAAATAAAATAAAAAAACTTTTAAGAACTATTCCCTTTTTCAAAATTATTGCAAAGTCCACAGATCATATTTGGTCTATTTATTTTTATTAAAAATCATTAAATATGAGATTTCTATATAGACAGTGATATCCTACCTACAACACAATTACTGTATACTCGTATACCAATTTGAAGCTCCTAGCAGTAACTTTTGTTTTTCATGTTTTTTTTTTCGAAAACGGTAAGAACACCTAATTTTTTATTACCACACTTTTACACCTAAAATACACCTATTTTTTATCTACTACTTTTTGGGGATTTTGCAAATTTTTGTTGGTGGAACGGCTAGGAGCTTTCAGGTAGTCATATATATGACATTATTATATCCGACAAAAACAGATATTTGGGAATATCTGTAAAAAATGGCGCCAAGAATATTATGTACATTTGTATTTAAGAAAAAAAAATAAAGCTTTAAAAAATAATTGAAATCCATTTCTATGCCAAGAACAGATATAATTATAATAACTAAGCCTACGTACAGACGGCATTTAAATAATCTAAACAAAATTAATACTAATTTCCGGAATAAAAACTTTTGTTGTACTTGGTTCAACATTTTTTTTTGTTTTGTTTATTAATATCAAGTTAAATCTTGAGCCTTTTTTCTTGATTAATACAAGAATCAAGTTAGTATTATAATCATTCTTGTACACTTTCTGATTAAGAGCAAGAGAAAAAAGAGAAAAAAGTGCTCGGAACTTTTTACTAGTACAGCAAAAGTTCATCGGTTCATAAGTAATGGAGATATAACGAAATGAATTTCTACACAAAATCCTTGCTATGAATCCTGTAAAAGTCACTTATGAGAGACCGACGGACACCGAAGTGGTTCCGTAAGTGTTTCTTTTCGCTAATTTCGATACCGAACACTAAAAATACGTATAACCAACAATTCTCTGGCTTATTTGATATTTAATAATAAAAGATCTTTTAAATGATTAAAATTTTGTTAATATTTTTATTATAATAACATTTTAGTAACATTAACAACTGTTCATTTATATTATAAACTTTAAAATAACTAATTTGGGTAGAAATAAACGTACGATGTATCTAGCAAGTCATAATGATGTCATTGTAAATAAAAGCGCTCATTACTTTAGTATACGATCATTGCACCGTGATAAAACATTTAGGTATAAGATTTATTGAGTGAAGAATACTCTGATATTTCCTCTATTGTTATCTGTTATTGTTATTACTGCTAGGAACATTATATGTTTAGTTGCAAATCAAAACCAACTGCGCCTGCAGGGAAATTACATATTCAAGGAGCATAAAGTTCAAATCGATGACGACAGACCCGCAAATTACAAAAGGAATCAAAAAGACAATAAAAAAACATAAAAAATCAAGTTTTACTAGTTTCAACCGTTGGAAACGGTCATCTTCAGAGACAAAAGACCCAAATCGTCAGTCAAACTTCATAAAAAATTCTTCGGAGCAATTTAAAAAATTGTCAAAAAATGTATTTATAAAGGGTTTAAAATTATTAAAATCAAAGATTAACCACATAGTTAAGAAAAACTATGTGGTATGACAGTAATGTTAAACAAAGAACAAATTGAAAACTTTAAGAAAATTTTTTTAGGATAATTGGAACAAAGGGTACTGAAAGCCCTGCCCAAACATCAGACAAAAACAGGTTTCCGAAAACCACTAAAATTGAAAAATTTTTTTCAAAATAAAATTTAATTTACATACAACTAGATTATAATATGTTTATATACAATAGGTATACGCCGTTTTTGTAGTATGATATCAAGTAGGGCTTACTAAATATTTCTTAAAGTATACTAAGTCTAACTATAGGAATTTATTTGATTAAAATACTTTAAGCTGTGGTGAGTAAAACAAGAAATGAAAACAGAATTAAACTAAAATTTTTTCTGTTATATTCCTATCCGTGATACTATGAAAAAATTCAATGATATAAAGCTAATAGTAGATTTGTTGTGTGTATATATTATATAATTAAGATTAGTTTTTTTTTTGTTTTTTTTTTTTTTTTTTATATTAAAAATTTGAGAATTTTTTCTATTCAGACCTTTAAGCCACAGTAATAAGAACTCTAACTCCAGGTACATACAGTACCTAAGTGCACGCTGTTAATATTCAAATTTTCTTAAAAATTTTAATAGGCGTACGTAAAATATGGTAACCGAAAATAGGTGTCAGAACTATAATAAATTAACTTTGTAACTGTAGGGGAAAATTAATTTTTGTAATTGTCACTCTTATAATTTAGCTGCTTTTAAATAAAATAGAATTTTAAAAAAATTAGCTCTGTGTAGATGAATCGTAAAATAATGGTGAAAAAGTTGAAAATTGCCAATAAAAATAAACATATACATGCCATAACGGTACTATTAGGATTTTTTAGTATTTCATGTAAATAAATGTTTGTAACAGTGTTTTCACCACAGAACACTAGAAGCAAGGCAAATATGAAATTTGATGGATCGTCTGGCGCCCTTTGGCGGGATGTTATACCACTTTATATTTAGTCGTTCAGAAGTAGTGAAAGAGTGTATATGAATTGTTGATGATTGTTGTGCGATTGTTGCCACCAATGTGCCAAGCGGTGTGCATGTGTACTTGGTGTTATGTATGTGTACGCGAGCCATAAGTGATGACACACACACAGATACACATATCAGACATATACAAGCGTAGGATCAGTGTATGTACATAACAACGTCTACGCTGGTTTCGCTAATATAGAGATAGCAATAAGGTTTCTGTATTTTGTGGTTTTCACTTGTTAGACTGAGAGAACTTTAAATTGAAATAAAACGTACGAATTAAGCTAGAGGCCAAGTTTTTTTTATTTAAAAAATGATTTTATAGCAGTTAGCTTCGTCTTTTCAGAAGGGGAAAGTCTGGCAAGAGTTTAAGTCCCCAGGCTGAGAGCGACCTGGACCAATATTTATAAGACATAGAAGACATCCATTGTTTGAAAGTAATTACTATTTTATAAACTGCATTGTGTCAAATCAATTTTGAATGTAACTGGAGTTTTACTTTGCCAGTAACATGAATTATGTTTGTCGTCAAAGCATCGATTGTTACCGGTTTATAAGGTTAATCCAGAAACTTCATGCAGAGGTTTGTACGAATCAGTTTTTAACGACCATTTCTTTTTTTACGCAGACGAAAGCTCATCCGTACGTATTTTGTTTTATTAAAAAAAGTTAGCTTAATTTCAGTTAATAAAATTCCAATCTTTTTAGTCGAATTTTTCAACTGAAAAAATTAGACTTATACAGCCTATACGATAAGAACACCGCGGCGAGAGGCCAGAGTAGGGAGCGCTATCCGTTTTCGGACCCGCAGAACACGATTCTGTAGAAAAAATGTCTGATATATATATATATATATATATATATATATATATATATATACATATAAATATATATATATGCATATATATATATATATATATATATATATATATATATATATATATATATATATATAAATTTCTTGAAAACGTTGGAATATATATCTATATCTATATATATATATATATATATATATATATATATATATATATATATATATATATATATATATATAGGGTGGTCCAGAATTACGTACCGTAATTGCTGGATTTGATAGTATGTTCAAAAATAATGGTACCTTTTCATCTACACTTTTTTCCAAAACTCAATAATAAGGGAGATAAATCAGAGGGGTAAAACGTAGAGAAATGGAACGAAACTGGCTTCTTTTTTTAAAAAAATTTTAAGGCGCTTTTGATTAGTTGATTCATATTCCAGGGGCGAACATTAAGAAAATTAAATTTATGGGGTCAATTATTCGATCATTTATGATTAGGGGATAATTTGGAAATAGATATTTCTACTTTAAATTACCCGAATACGGTAATATTTATCGAAATTTAACAAGTATACCTTTTTTGCGTGAAATTGTCTGAGGAATATATTATCAGGGATTTTGTTTAAATAATTGCAAATTAAAAAAGAAAAGACGTGATTACTCACACCTACCTTAGTCACGAGTGGTGTTGACATAAATTTAGACATAAATTTAATCCTTCTAACGCAAAATAAGTACCCCTAAAATATCAATCCCTTATTCAAAAGCGTTTGGAAAAAATTTAAGAAATAATGGTTTTCGTTTCATCCCTTTACAGAGTTGTATCTCCCTTATTATTGAGTTTTGAAAAAAAGTGTACATGAAAAGGTACCATTATTTTTGAACGTACTACGAGCTCTACCAATTCGACCAATTACGGTACATAATTCTGGACCACCTTGTATATACATACATATCTTGTATATATATATATATATATATATATATATATATATATATATATATATATATATATATATATATATATATATATATATATATATATATACAGGGTGGTCCAGAATTATGTACCGTAATTGCTGGAGCTGATAGTATGTTCAAAAATAATGGTACCTTTTCATCTACACTTTTTTCCAAAACTCAATAATAAGGGAGATAAAGCAGAGGGGTAAAATGTAGAGGGGTGGAACGAAACTAACTTCTTCTTTTAAAAACAATTTTGGGTGCTTTTGATTACTCGATTCATAATCTAGGGGTGCATATGAACATTAAGATAATTAAATTTATGATATCAATTATTCCATCACTTATGATTAGGGGATAATTTGGAAATAGATACTTGTACTTTAAATTACTCGAAAACGGTAATATTTATCGAAATGTAACAAGTATACCTTTTTTGCGTGAAATTGTCTGAGGAATCATATTACCAAGGATCTTGTTTAAATAATTGCAAGTTAAAAAAGAAAAGAGGTGATAACTCACACATACCACCCAAAACTACCCCTTAGTCATGAGTGGTGGAATAAGTGTTGACATAAATTTAATCCTTCTAACTCAAAATAAGTACCCCTAAAATATCAATCCGTTATTCAAAAGCGTTTGGAAAATATTTAAGAAATAATGGTTTTCGTTTCACCCTTTTACAGAATTGTATCTCCCTTATTATTGAGTTTTGAAAAAAAGTGTACATGAACAGGTACCATTATTTTTGAACGTACTGCCAGCTCTAGCAATTACGGTACATAATTCTGGACCACCTTGTATATATATATATATATATATATATATATATATATATATATATATATATATATATACACTAGCGGAAATAATTAAAGGATCAAAAAAAATTAAAGGATAAAAAAAGCGATTTTTCGAATGGCTGTATCTTCGTGAAAAATGGTCGTATCGGAGTCGTAAGCAAAGCAATTTAAAGCTGGAAGTTTCTAGTTTCGAGATCTTGTGATAAAAAAATTTTCAAAGTAACATGTGTGGCGCAATCTTAATAAATACACTAAAAAATTTTAAAAAAATAATTTTTTTTAAGAATTTTTCGAAAAAAATTTTTTTTAATTTTCTTAAAAAATTAAAAAAAAATTTTTTTAAAAATTTTTTATTATAAATTTAAATACTGTTATTGATAAAAATTTGAAAAAATTTGATAAAATTTTTTTTTCATTTTCTTGAAGATTATGAAAGTTTAGGATCAAAACTTCTCTCACTTGTCCCATTTTTACATCGGAATTGAATGGTATTGTTAAATGTGTTTTAAATGCATTACATTTATTCTAATACAAATAGGCGAATAGTAATTTTGAAAAATTTAAAGAAATGAACTTACTTTTATAACAAATGCAATACACAAATATTCAGTAATTTAAAAATGTTATTAAAGTCACTGTTTAAGTAGGAATTTTGGATTTTTATTTTTAAAATAGAAATTTTGGATTATTTTGGAAAGAAAAAATATCTTCATAAAGGCCTTCCAGTTTACTATTTAAGGTCCTTTTTTAATACTTAAAAATAAAACACAAAGGCAATTGGCGGATAAGCATGGGTAGGAATGCCCTCGTACGAATTGTGTTGGCTTTTTTCCTGCTAACTGCTATCGGCACAAAATTGAAATTTACTGAGATTCAGCCCTTAAAAACTTAAAACCTTTTTTTAAAACCCCGATCAGCCGGACACTCATCATCAGTTTTGAAACCACCAAAATGACAAATCGCTTGTAGTTTTTCAATCACATTTCGCCTGTAGGCATTCAATACCGAAGATTAAGGAAAAAATTCGATTTCCGTGATGGAGCCCCGTTGCTCACGGTGTTTTTTTTTATAACACCAACTTCTGTTTATTCGTTTTCGTTCTTACGTAATAAAATTTTATTTAGAACACTATGTAATAAAAATAGATTTTATGTCCTTATATTATTATTGTATTGCCTGGCTATATTATACTCCTTCATGTATACATATATACATATATCTGTATATTTCTTTTTAATCGTATTACGTACAAATATTGTAATATATATATTATTAAAATTTATTGCAAACAACAGCAAAATAATGATAATAGTCTTAAGTTACAAGTGTATTACTAAGTATTTTAAGTGCTTTAATGTGTTTCATATTTGTATTGTATTATTGTTGTTGTTATATTCTCCTTGTGTAATCTTTATTGTTATAAAAGAAAATATCTTTCCGTAGCGTCACATATGTATGTATGGGAAGAAGTAGACATACTTTATATACTCGGAGAGTAACGATACACTTACCATAGGGATTTATAATGAAATGTGCCGTTATAAATTTATAAATGACAATTTTCCAGCTTGTAAAATTAATTATAATTGTGAAAAAATGTCCATAATAAAATATTTTATTGTTAAAGAGAACTTTATATGTATCGCTCCTTTGTATCATTAGATTCAAAGACCATGGACGTCCAACTTTTGAGTACCATTGAGATTTTGAAAGCTTTAAAAATCTTCTGTTTATTCTGTGTATAAGTGCAAAACAATTTGAGCCTAAAATCCTAATAAAATTTAAAAAAGTCACTTTACTATATACTGACGATTGGAAAGAGAAGTTATTACAAAAGCTAAAGAACTTTTACATGATGAAACAATTTTCCTTTCTACACAGTGAAAACATTTCTGTTGTGTGTAAAAAAAATCTAGTGGTTAAAATTTTTGTGTTAAATAAGTAACCCAACTCTGTTTTAATATAACATCTAGTGTTTGTGTTAATTTTAATTTAACAGAATAAAAATATTAATCTTTGCGCGGTAATAAAAATGTTTAAATAGTGGAAAGTTTTTTATGATTTAGAGAAAAAAATCCTATTCGTATTATATTCACACCTATCCTAAGCCTAAGGTGTCATATTGTTTTCTATATTGAATTTTTTTTCTAACCTATTTCATACAACCGTTTCACATTGCAGTTTCAAGCCCTGGTTTCAAGGAATTTATCAATTACATGAATCAATAATCTGTTAGTCAGATTCTGTTTGGATGTAATATAAAAGGCAAATTTGCAGGTAAAATATAAGGTAGTTATGTTCTGGGAGACAACCGGGTGCATACTAGTTCGCTCCCGCGGTCAAATTTTAATCTCATCTTGAAAAAGGGTCGTGGGTTAGTTCGCTCCCGGGATGTATACTAGTTCGCTCCCGCGGTCAAATTTTAATCTTATCTTGAAAAAGGGTAGGACAGGTATAATTTATTTAATTTCTACAATTATGTATATTATTCAACCTTACATTTATAATTATTCAAGTTAAATTTAAAGATCTTTGGTAATATTCATTATTTAATCTCCCCGCCCACTATTTGCTATCTACCTAAAACTCGTTCAACATCAAATTCGTAATTTGCTACTTGTTTCCAGTACACGTGTATTTGTTTCTTTCTCCTGGGTTTTCCCCATTTCTTAACGAGTCCTTTTATTGTCTTTAAAGGTATATATTCTTTTATCCAAACTGAATTCAGTCCAGTTTACTTTTCATCTAAAGATGATTTAATCAACCAAAAACTCAAAAACTAGAAAATTTGAAAAAATAAACATTTTTTTCACCATATTAAAAAATAGTAATATTTATAATTGTGTGTTGTTGCAGAACGCGGTGTTTGGTCTGTATTGCGCAACGGATATTTTGGTTAATTTCTTAATTTAATAAATAAAAGTCGAATTGTTTTTTATTTCAATTAATTTTATTTAAATATTTTTTAAAATTACATATAATTGTTTATTAACCGCGAAACACAACACAAAAATGAGAGATGCTTATTGAAAATTACATTGTTTAAAAATATCAAATTAGTTCTTCAAACGTACGTCTGATCTCTTTAGTGGTCAAAACATCTCTCTCCACGGTGCCGTGTGCTTCATCGCACCGGTACCTAACATCATAGCTATCAACATAATTCGGGTATTCCCCGTATACACATGTACATTTTATTTAAAATCTATTATGTTGTCATCAAACTTAATACTTAATTGTTATAACATCTGAGTTATGTCGTCTGCATAATACTTTATAGAATGTCATGTTTGTTGAGATTCCATGACATAATCCCCTCCTCACGGAAACTGAAATTTTTTCGGCAAAATTCAAAGCAAAATTCTCAAAAGTTACAAAATTATGACATCTCCCCCATGTGTTATGTTTTTCTTACATATAATTTACAAAAGATACAAAACTCTTAAAAATAATAAAATATTCAAAATTTAACATATTTAAATCATAATTAAATTCAATTAATTAACAAATGTTAATTAAATTTTATTAGATACCCATCAAATGTTGTTATTAAATGTATTTATTATAAAATTCTTTATTCAAAATTTGCATTTCAAATCAAAATCGTAGATCGACATGAAAATCTTTTCATAATTCAAAATAAAATAAAGTTTCTTTTACTGTAATTTAATATAATATGTATTTTTAATAGAATGTATAAGAAAACAATTCTTTATTAATACGATTCAACCCCTGTTACAAATATAAAATTTCAAAATTATTTTTTATTTCATTAAAAGGTACATGTGATTGTATATTTTAATAGATTCTCATAAAGTCAAATACACGTGTCCAATTTGTCCTTGCTTTTATATTAATGTATACTGTGCTTATATATTCGACAAGTTTTAGGCCTGGGACACACGAGCGTTAAGATAACGTACGTTGTGACGCACGTCACTTTTAACGTAAGTTACTATGCTTGTCACACGAGCGTTGAAATTATTTTATTGACGTCCGTTGATTATAATACAAGATGGACACTATTGAAAATGTTATACATTTTATTACCTGGCGATACAATATTTCAATAAAAAAAGGTCTGTTTTAAAAAAGAAAATAGTTGGTACATCCCATAAAGAGTGAACGATATCTATACGGTCATTTTTATACTTTATATAAGTACGTCTCAAAACTAATGATGAAAAATTTTTCAATTATTTCCAAATGTCGAAAATTCTTTTGATGAACTTCTGTCTTTCTTAAAAATTTCATTAAAATTTGTTAAAATATAAAACAAGAGCAAAAAAAAATTAATAAAATATAATCTTAATTTTTTTTATACTTATAATCAAAAATACGGACGTTAATAATAAAACGTGTGAATTCTATCAATATGTTGTATACAATGCTACAACGGACGTTCAGTAATTTCAACGTCCGTCTAGCTTGACCACGTTGGCAATCAACGGTACGTCCGTTGCAACGTACGTCAAAACAGACGGACGTTGATCGTGTGTCCGATTGTATTTAAATTATAATAACACTACAACGTACGTTGTAATGTGCGTTGTAACGGACGTCATTTTAACGCTCGTGTGTCCCGGGCCTTAACAAACACTACATCGAGACATCGTTAAATATTATTTCCGAAATACATCTACATATATAAAAAGTACTAGCATTGTATTAGTCATTTTCGGCTTATTATTTTAAAGGTATTTTTTTTTTTTTTTTTTTTTTTTTTTTTTTTTTTTAGTTCCCATAAATTCAATTGAATTCATATATCTTTTTCGTAGAAATACACACAGATAAGTACTATACATATACATACTTTTTCATTTGAAATAAACAACTTTAATTATCTTTTTAGTTATTTTTTCCTTTCCATGACAAAATAATAAATTCTTTTTTTTTTTTTTGATCGCCGAAATAAAAATAATTTTTTATGAGAATAGATTTTTAAATATTTTTTTTTTTCTTTGTTTAAGGACAAGTTAGATTTTAAACGAATTTTCTTTTATTTTAATATGAGAACCTAAAATAAATTCTATCCTTTTCTAATATACAACATACATTCAAAAATTAAATAATTTTTTAAACAGAATTTTTTTTTTTCTTTAAAATTTGACTCTAACAACAGGGATAAGCAAAATTTTGTACGAAGTGGTAATTACTATATTCAAGACGTACGATGGTTATAAAAACCGTAAAAACCCCAAAAATTACCCCTGTGAAATCTACTTGGTTGGATCTGCCGGACGGCCAACGTAACGACAGATACCTGCAAAAGTTACAAAACGGAAACTAATAAATTCAACCCCCCTTAAAGTTTTAAAAGTTTTTTACATCAGGTAACACACGCGTCGCCAGCCTGATGGGACTGTCGACATAGTTCGAATAAGTGGATTAAAGCGTATGCCACCCAGAATCCAGAAAAAGCATTAATCATAAAAATTTCAAGTCTTACACTACAAATTCGGTTAATGCTCCATAGTGCCGTCATCTAAGGATGCAATACCGAATTCCCTCAGATCATTCTTTGCAATTAGTACGCCTTATTTCAAATAATACTCAAAATTTGTAGAGGCTATAAACGTTATAGGTCATTACAAGTCAAAATGAAAATGTGAAACACATATGTCCGTTGTTAAATGTACATACTGTGACATGAATGTATATTATATTTCTCTTATATTGAAGACAACAAGATTACTTAACTCAATACACAATAAAATTAATATTTTCCATCAATTTGAACTCTTATGCTTGTTTCAAAGTCATAAATAGACGAACGCATTTTCAGCGCTTCTGCAAATCTAAATTTTCTTATCACCAATCATAAGAATTCATTATACATACCATTCAAACATCAAATATTATACATAATATATTTTATATTAATTCAAAATGAAACTTTCATATCAATAAATTCTTTAACATATTAATTACCTAAACCATTTCATTGTCTTCAATTTTTTTTTTTTTTTTTTTTTTTTTTTTTTTTTTTTTTTTATTACATTCACTATTATTTTTTAAATATGTATTTAAAGAGTCATTCCATTTGAAATCAACAAACGGGTGTGCTGCATGTTTTTTAATTTTAATAAAAAAAATTGAGGATAATCTTTGTAGTGCCGGAAACGCTAAACCACCGTCATTTAATTTTTTTATTTTGTAACTTCCGGTCAGTGCCCCTAGGAAGTCAAAAATTGGGTCAATTTCATACTTGTATATAATGGACTCTAGCTTTTTAATTAGAATAGGTATAGAAATGACTCTTGCTCTATTTGATAGAGTAATAATTGTGCATTTCATATAATATAAAATAAAACTGAATTGTAACAATTAAGACCAAAATGGCGGCTATCTAAAATTTCCCAATTTTTTCTCATTTTTACGATTTTCAACTGAATCCTGTGTCAACTCTGTTGCACGTTAAGGATTGATTTTTTTTAGGAATACAGTACTGACCCTTCTGATCTTACGACGTAATTATCATTGTCCTAGAATAATATCTTCTACGAAAAAAAAAATTGTGAAAAGTGATAATTTTGAAAAATGCTGAACTTTGACCACCAAAAAACCCATGTGGAGGAAAAAATAAAAATCTGATATTTTCAGAAAATATAGTCTATATCTTCGTTAATTATGTCCAATTAGTGCCATTCTGTTATTTTCACTTTCTTAGGAAATATGATTTTTTTGAAAGTACTACTTTTAGGAAAATCAAAACAAAATTTTTTATACTACAACTAAATAAAACAAGCGCTTTAGAATTAATAGTCATTATGTAAATATTTCTTCGTAAAAATAATAGTTTTATTAGCATACCAAAAGCTTGTTTACACTTTGTTGCAAAGTGTAAACAAGTAAAATCTTGCTAAGTTTGAAGCCCTGCCATGTATATTTACAAAATTTAGATTAAATAAATTGTTAAACTACATTCGTATTTTACTGTTTACGTTGTGTCACGAGAGTGTTGTTGTTGTTTAGTTTTTGTTTATCAACTTACGCATATTCTACAATTTCTATATAAAAATTTATTGCAATGTGCAGTAGCAAAAATTACGTAACCCAACAAAAAAAGTAAAAAAATTCGGGGAGGTAGGTCTATCCACATTGTCAACTTCCCATTGGGTGCCCTTAAGAACTAGAGATAATTGTAGATGGCACTGCACCTCGAACGAAAAAATCCGAGAAAAAAATATTTCACAAGTTTTTTAACTTCTTTTTTTACACCGCCAATCCGAACTTTTTGCAAAACTTATCTGGTCTTAATTTTTTAATTACGCATCTAATAAAATTGGTTCGCATCGATATCATCATTTGTCATGGTGGCCACATTACTGGAAAACCTGGAAAACCTGAAAATGTCAGGGAATTTTTACTTTCTGGAAAAGTTAGGGAAAAGTCAGGGAATTTTACCAGAAGACTGGAAAAAATTGATTTTTATATAATTTTTCACTTGTTTTGAGATTAGATTTAAAAATTATTGCGTATTTCTGATTAGATTTAAAAATTAACGCGTATTTCTTTTTTTTTTTTTCTCGTCATTTACTTTTTTATGTCAGAAATTTTTTTTAGCTTTTTTGGGATAAAGTAGGGGTGGCATTTTTCACACAATAGTCAGGGAATTTTTTAATAAAATTTTTGGAAAACCTGGAAAAGTCAGGGAATTTGATCTTCAAAAATCTGTGGCCACCATGTTTGTTCTCCAGGCGAAAAAAACTCAGTAACAAACGAACGAACGAACGAACGCACACATACATATCTCGCTAAAACAAATTCTAGTGACCTTGAGACGTGAAAATTTTAAGCGTCAAAATTAGCTACTCTCAAAATCGGATCCATTACAATAACATCCAATGGGAAGTTAATAAAAAAATGTAGCTTAATAATTTTAATAATTTATTTAATCTAAATTTTGTAAATATACGTGGCAGGGCTTCAAACTTAACAAGATTTTACTTGTTTACACTTTGCAACAAAGTGTAAACACGAAACAAAGTGTAAACAAGCTTTCGGTATGCTAATATAACTATTATTTTTACGAAGAAACATTTACATAATGACTATTAATTCTAAAGCGCTTGTTTTATTTAGTTGTAGTATAAAAAATTTTGTTTTGATTTTCCTAAAAGTAGTACTTTCAAAAAAATCATATTTCCTAAGAAAGTGAAAATAACAGAATGGCACTAATTGGACATAATTAACGAAGATATAGACTATATTTTCTGAAAATATCAGATTTTTATTTTTTGCTCCACATGGGTTTTTTGGTGGTCAAAGTTCAGCATTTTTCAAAATTATCACTTTTCACAATTTTTTTTTTCGTAGAAGATATTATTCTAGGACAATGATAATTACGTCGTAGGATCAGAAGGGTCAGTACTGTATTCCTAAAAAAAATCAATCCTTAACGTGCAACAGAGTTGACACAGGATTCAGTTGAAAATCGTAAAAATGAGAAAAAATTGGGAAATTTTAGATAGCCGCCATTTTGGTCTTAATTGTTACAATTCAGTTTTATTTTATATTATATAAAATGCACAATTATTACTCTATCAAATAGAGCAAGAGTCATTTCTATACCTATTCTAAATAAAAAGCTAGAGTCCATTATATACAAGTATGAAATTGACCCAATTTTTGACTTCGGAGGGGCACTGACCGGAAGTTACACAATAAAAAAATTAAATGACGGTGGTTTAGCGTTTCCGGCACTACAAAGATTATCCTCAATTTTTTTTATTAAAATTAAAAAACATGCAGCACACCCGTTTGTTGATTTCAAATGGAATGACTCTAAATGCTTTATAAAAATACAATTTTTTTTTTTTTTTTTTTTTTACTTTATAAAACAAGAATCAACCCTTTCTGAGAATTTTCAAATATGCAAATTTTTTATTTTACAGTTACATTTAGGTATTATTTATTATCAGTTTCAGAAATTCAGTTCATGATTTTCCAAATTCATTGCGATTTCGTCATATCTATATACACCAAAATTTTAATTATTGTCAAGATATTGGAGGATGGTACTTTTTTAGTTCACTAACGTTTCTTAAAGTCATACTTATTCCTATTTATTTCAAGTTATTTTCATAATTGTCAAATTTAGTAGGTACTTCCCTAGATATTAGTTTCATCATAAAATTCATTATTAAATTCAAAAATACATATTTTTTTCTTTTTCGTACTCACAAAATATATTTTCAATAATAATAAATTCCTTTTAACATTACACATATCTTTTCAAAATAACACACATTACAATATTTCATCATAAATTCATATTTTCTTTCAATACCAACAATATATTCAATTTTTCTTTTTATAAACTTATCAAAAGTATTTTTAATATTAAAGGTAATTTTTTTTTTTTTTTCATAATTAAGTATAATATTTTTCAAAATTCGGTAGTTATAATTGTCATATTTGGGTTGTCTAATCCATTTTAGGGTGTTTTGGGTCCTTATTAGGGTTTTATTGTAAAGAATTTGCTATAAAACTCGTATTACCTTTTCGCGCAATGTCGTTTTAAAGTTTCAACCCAAAAGAAAATTAATTATATTTTATACGAAACGGACCCTCGTGAATTAAAAATATTTTCCTATTCACGCAATTTTCTACAAAATCCTTACAATAAGTAACAGACAATTCGATATGTTTACTATAAAGTTCCTTAAATAGTTCAGTTTTCTGATTGAAAATTTCATAATAAATATTTTTAGAAATATTATCATTTGTAAAATCGTCTGATTTTTGTATAATATCCGAAACCTTATTCATAACATTTATACATTTATTTTTTCTAACAGAAGGTGATTTAGAAACTTTAACTATTGAAATATTAACATCGGTTGGTGTAGACAAAGGGTTAACAATATTCGAATTTGCTTTTGGATTAATATTTTCTGTTTCAGAAATTTTTTCAATATTTTCAGAATTATTACTATTATTATTACTAGATTCTAAAGGATCACTACATAAAATTTGATGAAGGAAAGTGTTTTGCAATTCTATTTGCATATTCTTTTTAAATTTTCTTAGAATTTCATTAAGATTAGTGGATAAAACAGACTGACGGATATCTGACAAAGAAGGTTTAATTGATGTAGACGGAACTTCTTGTACAAAATTTTTATCATTTTCATTGTTAATTTCATTAATTTCATCAGATTTGTCATTTATGGAAACAAAATTGGTTAAATTAACGGATTTTGTTGTAACATTTAAAATTTCATTGTTAATTTTATCAATTGTAGGAACTGAATTTGCTAAATTTTCGGATTTCTTTTCTACATTTAACACAAGTTGAATATTTACATTTGTTTTAGGATTCGGTTGTGAAATGTTTGTATTACAATCTGAAGTATTATTGGAACTATTATTTTGAATGTAATTTGATTTTTTGTCTGAATTTAAATTGTAATTCGTATTGCAATAATTGTTAAAATTTTGATTACACTGAATTTCATTGAAATTGCTATTATTTCTATTTAAATTTTCCCTACGCCAACAATTAGATTGAAGATTATTTGAAAAATTGTTGAAATTCGGATTTGAATCAAAGTTATCATTGTTGAAATTTCTACTAAAACTGTTATTAAATGATTGTAGTGAATATGAATTACTAGCAAAACTATTTGTGTTTGAATTATAAAAGTTGTTTCTTGTTTTGTTTGTATAATTTCTATGAAAACCGTTAAAATCGTTTCTTTTTTGACTGTTTTTGATATCATCAAAACGTTTTATTGTTTGCCATGCTTCTATTAAATTTTTACAATTACATGCTAAAATATGTGATCCATAATAATCTTGTAATTGGGCAAATATACATTGTATTAAAAATTTGTCAGATGGTGGATCTCTCAAATTACTAGCGGCTTCAAATATTTTACAAAGATATTCTATAGGTGTTTCAGGACCTTGGTATCTACGATTGAAATCTAAAATTTCTGATCTAATTCTATGTTCATCTTTTTCACTATAAAATGTACTGATTAAAAAATTTTCTAGTTCCTGAAATGTATTGAAGTTTGGATTTGAACTTTCAAAAATAAGTCTAGCCGGTCCTACTAATCTATTTTTTACAATTTGTATTTTCCTGCAATCATCAGAAATATCTAAAGATGTGAAACCATTTTTAATTTTCTTTAAAAATCCAAATATTGTTAATTGATCATTAGTGAAATCAAATTTAATTGAATTTAAGAAATCCATATCTTCGTTTACAAAATTTAACATGATTTGATTATAATTATTTAATAATTTTACCTATTTATTACATGATGCAAATTCTTGGTATCATTGTTGGATTTGTTGTTCATATTTCTGGATTTGGTACGGGCTTTCCTTGATTTCTCCTACAACTGCAACTGCTCCTGATGTATCTGGAAGGTTTTTCTGGATACTGCTGCTCCACGATGTACCACGGTGTCCTTGTTCGAATGTTCCTCTTCTCCCATACATTTTTTGTAGATTATAATTATTAATTTTGGCAAAAAATTTCAGTTTAAATTTTATTTATTTAATTGTTTGTAATTGTCTTTGTTTAACTTTTTTAGTTTAAATTTTCTTTGTTTTATTTTAGTTTTGTTTGTTCATTTTATTTTTAACTTTTTTATATCAGAAGATTTTTTCCAGTTTTTCACGTTCAAAGTCTTTAATTTTTTATTTATTTTAGTTTAGTTTATCGCTTTATGTTTAATAACGTGATTAATCTTCGAATTCTGGCAGTATCGACAATTTTATGTTGCAGAACGCGGTGTTTGGTCTGTATTGCGCAACGGATATTTTGGTTTATTTCTTAATTTAATAAATAAAAGTCGAATTGTTTTTTATTTCAATTAATTTTATTTAAATATTTTTTAAAATTACATATAATTGTTTATTAACCGCGAAACACAACACAAAAATGAGAGATGCTTATTGAAAATTACATTGTTTAAAAATATCAAATTAGTTCTTCAAACGTACGTCTGATCTCTTTAGTGGTCAAAACATCTCTCTCCACGGTGCCGTGTGCTTCATCGCACCGGTACCTAACATCATAGCTATCAACATAATTCGGGTATTCCCCGTATACACATGTACATTTTATTTAAAATCTATTATGTTGTCATCAAACTTAATACTTAATTGTTATAACATCTGAGTTATGTCGTCTGCATAATACTTTATAGAATGTCATGTTTGTTGAGATTCCATGACAGTGTGCTTCAAATTTTGTAAGTTTTTAAGTGCAAGGAAGCTAAAATTTGATATGGAAGTGTGGGAAATGATAAGTGAAAAAGGCAAACCCATGTTAATTGCAAATAATTATAAATATAATTTTCACAAAATGCTCTCGGGGGATGTGAATTCTTTATTTTACAGTTACCATCCAAATATATTTCAATTTATTGAAAATTTGAAAAATATTCAAACTGATACATATATTAAAATTCGCAGTAGTCATCAACAGAAAAAAGTGTATCGCAAGGCAGTTAATTTGCGTATGGAATTTGTAGAAGGGAAAATTTCGTTATTGAAACAAAATCTAATAAGTAGATTTAACTTTGTAAAATGTATGTCATGTAAATTTACACCAAATTTATAATGTATTTAATATTAAATTATAAAACATAAATAAAAACATTCTCATTTTTTATAATGTATTTATTTATTGTATCGATGTATTTAATAGTAAATTTATAATGTATTTAATATTAAATTATAAAACAAAAATAAAAATATTCTCATTTTGCTGTTCAATTTGTGTATATAGTTACGGGAGCGAACTAGTATACTACCCTTCAGGGTTTTCTGACCGCGGGAGCGAACTAGTATATGGTCACGGGAGCGAACTAGTATACGACCCTTCAGGGTTTTCTGACCGCGGGAGCGAACTAGTGTGAGCCGAGACAACCATACCTACTCGAAGGTCCTAACTGAGTTTGCTCACAGTCAGTCGCACCCATAAGTATCAAACCAAAATTGTATACCACAATTGTTTCAAATTTCAAATATTATTGTCATTAAAAACGAACAGAAGCTCCTATTTTACGTCTCCAAAAGATGTCGACACTTTAAAGTCAGGTTTTTCTTTTAAAATCAAATTTTTGATTGTTCTTTGGTGGTCTTTACACCTCTTAAGGTCAATTATAAAAAAATTCGTTTACAGCATTTTCGACGTGAAATTTCACGCTCTTTCAGAATCCGAAATAAAATTTTAACAGGTATTTTTTGGTAAAAGAGGAGGCTGTTATGTGTAAATAAAGGAATTTTTAATTAACACTATGAGGCCCGAGCACTTTCATAGTAAACTTCCCCGGAAGCCGGCAATATTTAAAAAAAAAAAAACTATATAAACAAATAAATAAAATAAAATGATTCAAACCTCATTCAAACACTAAATAGATGGAATAGATTCAACACAGTTCAACATGTATGTGTAAAAGTGTAAACATACGTACATACTACATATACACTGACATTTAAATTATTTTTATATAAAAATATAAATTATATATTTTATGTATTTTTTGTTTATCTTAAAATTTTTTATGCATACATAGAAACCAAAAGAGTAGTATGTGTTGGTATGTATTTGTATGAGTAGGAACACATTCGTGTGATGAATGATAAACATCACACACATAATGCGTAACCAACTAATCAATTAATCATTGATCGCGGTCGGCCTCTGGTGATATTTTGTTTGGTTTCGGATGCCGAAGCCGTGGGACTGAAAGTGTTAATATATTTTACAATACACCAGTTTATTTTTTTTTTTTTTGGATAAGTACACTCTTTGCTAATATTAACTTGGGAAACATATAACCTGTTTGATTTAATAATGAGCAAAAATATAGTCAAAGAATCTCGCATTTTTGTAATGAATTGTACTTTAAAGTACATAATTTAGAAGGAAAAAATACACTGCACCAGTCCCACCTATGCTTTACTGATATCTATACAAATATTATTTACTTATTTATTTGTTCTGATTTATCTATACAATTGTCAGTATTTTAAGGTTTGGAACCTACACAATAATGATATTGTTCATAAAAATGTTCAAAACAAAAATATTGTCCACACCAAGCACATCTTATAAAAGCGGGTTTACCACATGCATCTATACTTTTGTGCTTCTCTTTCTTCTTTGAAAAAGCAATATGTTACAGAATTTTCAAATCCTTCTGGTCGTTGGTCAATATATCCACTTTTATTCCATCTATACTTGAACAAATTTTGAAAATGAGGTGATGAAAACTGATTGTGAACTAGAGACTGAAGTTTAGGAGTATTGTTACGGCGATGTAAATCGATATCATACTCATTTAAAATTACATTATCCGAAAATAATCTGATGAATTGTTTCCAGAGTCGAAATCCATAGACACTCAGAGGTTAAAATATTGACAACTGTATAGATAAATTAAAATAAATAAATAATTAAATAAGATTTGTATAGATATCGGTAAGCATGAGGGGGGCGGTGCAGTGTATTTTTTCTTTCTAAATTATGTATTTTAAAGTATATTGTAAGTTTGTAACAATTCATTACTGAAATACGAGATTCTTTGACCATATTTTTGCTCATTATTAAATCAAAAAATTAAAACTTTTCCTAAGTTAATATTAGCAGAGTGTATTTATGCAAAAAGAGATAAACTGGTGTGGTGTGAAATATATTAATTACCTAAGAATTATTTTATTTAATACACATAACAGCCGCCTCTTTTACCAAAAAATATCTGATAAAATTAGGGGCTGGAGTGGGGGATGAAACATCAGTAATTTTATGACTTTAATTTTGGTATCATAATAAAGATCTTAAAGTGCCATTTACACATGTATGTAGTTTCTCTATCAAAGCTCTTACCATTTCCAAGATATTTAAGAAAATTGAAAAAAACTTGCATTTTTAGGGGTGAGTCACCCCCTTAAACCGCTTATGGACACGAACGAAATATGGCTCATGATTAGTTTTAATATCTACAATCCAACAAAATTTCAAAAATTTTTGAGAGATACAGTTGGATACCTTTCCTTGTTAATGAAAGTGAAATAACTACAACATTCATAAAACTGAGTTAAAATGTCGTTAAAAAAATTATTTATAACTTCAGAGTTTATGTGATATTTGAGTGTAAATAAAAACACTTTCTTGATATGAATTTAAAGTAATGTATTATGTAAAAGAACATGAAACTGAAACTGAATTAAGAAAAAAAAAGATATTATGAAATGATATTTTTTTTACAGAGGGCTCTTACAATCCTTAGCGGGGAGCGAAATATTAAAAAGCGACAGTGCCTTAGCTTTGATTGGCTACTTTCGTTCAAGCTACGGATGTTAAATGAACAGAGTTGGTTGATTTCTATCCACTGTCAACCATTGCTACCAACATTCTAATAATATAATATTGAAAATATAGTCATTTCATTTTTCGTATGTTTATTTCCCTACTTGCCTTGTCGCTGCCTCTTAATGTTCTTATAACACGGCTCATTACGTAGCATTGAAAATGAAGTTAGTAAAAAAATGCAAATTGAAAAAAAAATCATTTTAATTCAATTGAAGCAAAAGTAAAAAAAAGAACGATGATGTGAACAGAGAGAAATGAGCAAGAGTTCTTTCTATATGCAAATTTTTTTTAAGGAGTTATTATATATTTTAAATTTAAACTTATAATTACATTTTATTCAGTCATTTAGATTCTATATGGACATATTGTAAATTAAAATATTCAAAACACAATTAAATATATTAAAAAATATTTTAATCGAGTTTACAGAGTATTATAAGTTAAAAGAAATAAAAATAATAATATAATAGGATAAATTTAATTAAAAATCACATAGTGATTGAAAAATTGTCAAACTGGATCGGCTGAGACTTGAACCAATAATCTTCTGATAACCAGTCAAGTGCTTTGTCACTAAGCTATCTACTAATCACATATTTTTACTCGTTGTGTTGCGAAAAACACTTATTTTAATTTCAATATTGTCAATGTGCTTGTGAACATTATTTATCAATGTATGACGAACTTTTGTTCCTATTTAAATATACGTTAATATTCATATGATTAATTATAATGTCCAGCTAAACTGTAATGAAAATAACCGCTTCTCGCAACCAAGAGAGTATAAATAATATGTGACTGGTTGTCGAACCATTTTTTTTTTTTTTTTTTTTTTTGGTTACGGTACTAAAAATTATTTGATACCGTATTTAACCAAAAAATTTAGTAGTGGTTTGTTAGTGGTTGATTTAACTAAAAAGTCTAGGTTGTGATAACTAAAAATTTTTTTCAGTGCATTGAAGGATTTGGAAGTCAGTTTACCTACTCCGCTATTTTTAATTTTATTATATCTACCATTCCGGCAAGACGATGCTTTACTTATAATTGTACTATTGTACATAGGTATGTAAAGACCTATGTACCTATGTATTATTGGGTTAGAATAGAAGGGTTAGAATAAATACTTTGGCAATAGCAAAGTTTTCCTAAAAAAGAATTAAAATTTTCTGAAAAATGATTTTTTCTGAGAGGTATTGCAAAGTATTTCTCGTTTCTTGGATATCTACTTAATAAATCTCTAACACTGACTGACAGACAACCCACAGCCCGAACCGTTACGTTTAGAAGGATGAAATTTTGCACAGGAGTTCCTTATATAATGTAGGTGGTCGCTAAGAAAGGATTTTTGAATATTCATTCCTTAAGGGAGTTAAATAGGGGATGACAATTTGTATGGAAATTTGTCTTTTTTAAAGTTAGAAATATGTATATAAAAAATTTGTTATTATGGTTAGTAAAGTAAATAATATCTTATTATTTCAATAAATTTTTAACACTGACTGACATCCTTAGATGTTGCCGACGGTAAATTCCAGTCGGGTGGGTATACGGCTACCTTACATGTATTTCTATACTCATGTAAATATGGGTGTCTCTAATATTATTCGAATAATGACTTGTATATAGCTTTAAATTTGAAAATTGTTATATGTTGTTCACTTTCCGTAAAACTATAGAGTAAATATAAAATAGTAGGGTATTACATTATTGTTGTGAATAACAAAAGGATTATTTGAAAGATTTACCCTGTTTAATTTGTGTATGGAAAAATAAGATGATGAGAAAGGACCAACCAAACAGGATGGCACGCATTGTTATTCTAATAAAATGAAATACACAATAGTAAAAAAGATTCAGAAAGGATGAAATTTTCGGTAAATATTTTTGTCATAAAAAAATTTCTATAGGTATTTTTAAACAATGTAGTTTAAAGTTGACAGTAGTAAGACTTGAAATTAAATTTTCTGAACAGTGATGAATATCTAACAGTTTCCAAAGTCAGTAGGTAAACAAGATTGTTCAGAAATAGCTATTAAAAGTTCTTACATAACCCTGTATTGATCTAATAGCTCGAAACATCTCCTGAGATAACTATTATTTGCAGGATAAAATTAGTAACGACTTAGCCATTTATTACAACAAATAACTAACACTTAAAGTTTATTTATATTATTATTTTGGTTAGAACAAGACATCTTTAAGCTTTATTATTATAATTATACCGAAATCCTTATATGTGCGCGGGTAATATAGGATTATGAACATGAAATATACAGCAAGGGCTTGATAAAATTATGAACAAATGTAAATAATATAAAGGGTATTGTAAATTTAAATTTGTTTATCAATAGTATTAGATAATTTTATATTAACGGCTATAAAATGATCTAATATTATGTTTTGTTTATATTGGAAAATTTACAGAGCAGCTTCGTCTAATCAGTATATATTATTAAAAAGTTATTTTAGGTACTAAACAAAAGAGGGAACATTTAAATTCCAATTAAATACTGTAAAGGCATCCAACTAGTGAGTCCATGTTTTTGTAATTTGTTTTGGTAGGTTTGTGAGAAGATAAGTAGTTAATAAGGTAAATTTTTTCAGATATTGAAAACAACTGTTTTGACGTAAGTGCTACTACGTATGTTTTCCTGCGATACTTATAGTGTTAGCCGAATAAATTTCGGAAATACTGGAACATTGTTTAGTGCATTTACAGTATTCAAACTCCTTTCAATAAGAATAACTAACCATATTAATAATAAATAGTATAGTGTAACAGTAACGGGGTGTTTGCATATATTTAAAATTACTTAAAATTCGCGCCCAACACTGTTACTTGTTGTCCCACGCAGAAATAGCGCAAAAATTGGATGCCAAATTAATAAAAGTTCCAAAGGTATTGGGTTCTTTCGAAATATTACATTCCGTTGTGTGTTTAGCGTCGAACAATTTGTCGATTACAAAATAAAATTGTATTAGTCGATAGATGTTTAAATATGGTATTTGAAATAATAAAAAAGTTTCATTTTAATATTTTATATTTATTTTATATTTTAAGCACTTTTATATTTTTTTTAAATGATTATAAAAATATTTTACAAAAGTAATTTAAATATTGTTTCAGATCTTTGTTATGACTCACGACAAAATTACGTCTGAACCTATCTAAGGTTACATTGTGAGCGTCTGATGCGCGAAGCATCATCCTACCACCGGTTCACCGTTGTTCGTTGGTCGCTATTGTAACGAGTTCTCTGTTCAAAATCACTTAGTTCGGGTAATCACAAAATCAACCCTTGGTGTAAGAAATCAATATATCGGAATAATGATGGCGGCCTCACATAGTTCACGTTACGGCCGCTAGTTGGCGACATCAACCACGTTACCTGGGGTTTGAACCCATGATAAGTTTCCAAAAATTATTCAATCTCATAGAGGCAATCAACACTACATTAGTGTAAATTTGATTGCCTAAAGTTCCCGGCTGACAACCACTACTATTACAATAGGTATTATTCAATGAGAGTGAAATTAAAACTTGATAACAGACTTATTGTTCTGAACAACTGCAACTTCGTTAGGAGTGATTAGTACGATTATTCTATTGGTCCAAATAGTGTGAGTAATCAACACACCTTTGAAAAATGCATAACATTCTCAAGTATTATTGGATATTATTATATGATGAGCCTATTTTTCAATAAGAATAAAAAAATTAATTATATAGGCCAATCCAACAAAAAATGATCTAACGTTATTAACAAATGAAGCAAAGTTACACATACAAGCTTAAGTTACTATAGTTCGTTTAATATAAAAATAATAAAAAGAAAAACGATAGAAAAATATAGGTATAATTTTGCATAATTTTTGCATTTGTCTCATGATATTTAATTAATAGGAACTGACGTTATTCTATGTTTGCTAGATCATTGTTTTATACCTTTTCATTAAATCAGTGATGATATAGAAGGTTGCAATCATTACAAACTAGTAGGGTGAGAATCAAAACTGGCCCCCGGGCACAACAAAAAAATTTTCAAACATTTTTTTTTTCTCCAAAAATATAACTGATAGGCAAAAAAAGTCTTCTTACTTTGTCCGGGTACCTATACGAAGTTCTGGGGCCCCTAACATTGCCCCACTTGACCCCTCCCCATTACTCTGGCCCCGTAGTCTAGCATACGTATTCGGTAGCAACTACCGAAACGTCATTAATAAATAAAGAAAAAGAAGTTATTTCGTGAGTTATGTAAATGTTAATTCACGATCAAAATAGGTTTTGATAGATCGTCATTTCATGTGTTGAATTCAGAAGCAAAATTGAGAAGCTGGGTGGAAAAAGGGCGTAAGTTGCTTTACGCTTTTCTCCTTAGATTGTATTTTCTAACACTTTAGAGTATCTACTCATAGTAAACAAATTTTTACAGCGACTAGAAATCAATTAATGACCCTACGCTACGATAATAATTTGAAGCATATAAGCCATTTTTGCATAAAATTAAATATCTAATTAGTAACTCACAAGTAAGAATGAATTTTTACAGTACATGACAGATAATAGCCTTTAAAAGATATTTCTTGTCCTATGATGTACAGTGTGATACAGAAAAAACAGAAGTAAAATCTAAATTTATTTTTTGGGGCAGTTAGCTGTGATTTTGTATTCTGAATTAACTTTCACTTTTAAACAACTTTTTCAACTTATATTTTCTTCAATTTTGATTAATTTTAGTACTTTACTCTTAAGCCATATTTAAATTTTTAAGCAACCCTAGATACAACCAGATATATATCCAAATTTCTGTGTGTGTTTGTCAAGAATAAAATTTTCTGAAAAATTTGATATAAAATAGTTTTTCACATATAACCAACTTTCAGGCGGACACTGTACAAGTAAACATATAAATATTCATGAAACTAACATGAATCAAATGTTTTGGTTCAGAACTTAATAAATGTGCTGACAAAGTTTAATTGGAATTTCACAAAAAGGACATAGAACTTATATTTTTGTTCAATCAAAATTTTATTTGCAAAAAGAGCGTAAGTCATACTTCGAAAAAATTCGAAAAATTATGTAATAGCAACCAATATTCACTGCTTTTTTAATCTTAATACATAGTGTATTATTAGTGCTACCAATTGTATAACACGACAACTACCAGTTTTTCAGTCTTCACCTTCATAGTAGGCACCCAAACTTTGAAATGATCTTTTCTCAAAACGGTACTTCTGTACTTACGCCCTTTTTCCACCCAGGTCCTCAATTATTCATCTTAAATGCTATCAAATTTTCTATCAATTAAAAAAAAAAAAAATAATAGGAATATGCAGGGTGGGTCATATTAATCTACGCATCTAAATATCTCGCCAGAGGTGCCACCTATCAAAAAATTACCTTTAGAAAAGTTGTTAGGTACGAAGGGGGACATTAAATGGTGACCTTAAATTTGAACGTAACCTTCATTCTCAAGGTCATTTTGAGGTCAAGTCGTATTTTTCAAATGGAATGACCTACTTTTTTATTTCGGATTCTGAAAGAGCGTGAAATTTCACATCGAAAATGCTATAAACGAATTTTTTTTATTCACCTTTAATTTTTTATTTTTTAGTTATGAAATTTATTAGTTATGAAAAATTAATTTTTCATAATTTTTTAGTGCCATTTTTTTCTAGATTTTGACCCTAGAATAACTTTCAAAGGTCGTTAAAAACGCACAGAAGCTCCTATTTTACGTCTCCAAAAGATACCGACACTTTAAAATTAGGTTTTTCCTTTAAAATCTAATTTTTTATTGTTCATTGGTGGCCTTTACACCTCTTAAAGCCAATAATAAAAAATTCGTTTATACCATTTTCGACGTGAAATTTTACGCTCTTTCAGAATCCGAAATAAAAAATAGGTCATTCTATTTGAAAAATACGACTTGACCTCAAAATGATCTTGAGAATAAAGGTCAAGGCCAAACTTAAGGTCACCATTTAATGTCCCCCTTCGTACCTAGCAACTTTTGTAAAGGTCATTTTTTGATAGGTGGTACCTCTGGCGAAATATTTAGATGCATAGATTAAAATGGCCCACCCTGTATATCTTCTTATGATTTTTTCAAATTTTCCTAATGTACTGTTAGATCCATTAAGAATAGTCATTTTAAATTGTTTCGAAACTATAGAACTTAGTTTAACGCTCACATATACTTATATACACACGTAAGTATGCACGTATGAATCACATTTATTTTACTCCATTACTTACCTTTCATTTTACGTGTACCATTATACCATGAAACAGTTGGTACCGGTTTTCCACCAATCGCTTCACATACCAATTCTACTTCGGTGAATTCATGAAAGGGGCCAAGCCTTGAGCCATCAGCTAATTCAACATCACCCTTTTTTACATGCACTTCACTCGGCTTCACTGAAACAATACAAGAAAAAAAAAAACATGTAAAAAAGTACCGCAATAAAATTTAAAATGGTAAAAAGAAATTAGTATAATGTAAAAATCATAGTATCAAATTTTTTATTTTTAATAACTTTCATTAGATTTTATAATTTAATAAATTTCAACTAGAAAATGTAAATTGTCACAATCAGTAAAAGAATAACAACAAAATACGTTAAAAGTGACAAAAATACATATATGGATTAATTACTACCTATACCTCGCGGATGGAATGTAAAATTTTATCATATATCGCTCCATACTTGTTTTACATAGTATTATGAAACAATAAATTCTCATTTATCTATTTTAATGACATTCGCACTACATAAATGATACAAAAAATGATATTTAAAAAAAAAAACTAGTCGTATCCACGACGTCGTTCGCGCGACGCGTTGTCGAATCTCTTTAGTATTTCATCATGGAACTGAGACATTTGCTTGCAGTAAACAGTATTCTAAATTTTGATCTAGGTAATAAGTAGATCAAATTTCGTCAAAATTCGTTTAGTAGTTTTTGCGTGATGCGTGCACATGCTCCAAATTGTTTTTGTATTATCCCGTGGGAATACATTTCCGCACAATAAAAAGTAACCTGAGTCTTGAAGAAGGTAATAAATTTTCACTAGGTATCGGACATTTTTCGGATCAAACACCATTCGCCTTTTGTGTATACAGGTATATCGTACTTGATGTGATTAATATGAGTAAAAACGAATAGATATTTTGATAAAACATACATACACAACAGTGATAATGCGTGTCCGGCACGCACTTGGTGAATTTTATTAATTAATTATGCTTTATCAGACGACCCTACGAACATTTTACCGTTATATTTAGACACTACAAACGAAAATCTTTCTATTGTTATCAAAAAAAATTACCTTCACGATTGCTTCCGGCTAACTTCAGTACAAAATTTTGATTGTTAATTACAAATAAAGTAAAGGGCTACAAACGAAAATAAATATACTACAAACATCTACAAACGGCCTACAATCGATTGAAATTATTAAATTTTGACTACAAAAAAACTTCCGGCCAGCGTCATGATGCCCACTGTTGCATGTCTTCTATATAAAATTAGAATTAAAATTTTGTAAGCTATGTTAAGCTATATGTATTATGAGCTCAAAAGACCTCCAGAAACAGTGGTGAGGCGAACACCAATGGCATTATTTACATAATTGCCAACAAAACAAAGTAATCATGTTTTTTAAAGAGTGAGTGAGTAAATGTATAGGTATTTATTAATATGATGACAAAAATAAATGCAGATGTAGGTAAAAAAGTTCACTTTGGCTTGCGTCCATAATATTTATTCTACATTTAAAGCAGCCATTGATGTAGTTAATGCAAAATTTCCTATTATTAATAGTTATAATACTTAGTATTAACAACATACAATATTATCTAGCGACTGAAGATAACTGACAGACAAAGAAAGAGTTATCAGTAAAATATATCACAATTCGAAGAATGGCTTCAGAAATTTCTTTTCTTTCCTTTAGACCAAAAATGACTTTTTATAACGGCATTGGATTTATTAAGCTTTTATTATTAAATTGACTAAATACATTTTTGGGACACATAGATACCTTTTTTTAAATCCATATATTTACAAAATACGCAAAAAATTTCACAAATTTCGCAAAATAGGTAAATTCCAATTTTTTTTTTTAAATACTTGTTTATTTGTATATAAAATAATATCTTTCACAACATGGGCGTTTACACTAAAATATTCTATTGTCATATAAAAATGTAAAAAATGAGCTTTTTATAAACGGCAATAAAAAAACAAAAATTGTCATATAAAATATTGAAAAAAAATTTATTTTTTCATTTTTCATGTATTATGTCCATCTCTTCCATTTTTTACAACATACAATATATATTTATAATAACTATAGTAAAAATTTATTTATGTGAAGTTAGGCGTGAAATGGAAATATTTTTTTTTTTTTTTGTTTTTGTTTATATACATGGAAACTCCGTGAACATTTTATCTACCGTTACAAATATCATTAAAATGAATATATAAAAAGCGAAAAAATTTTGAATACCTAGATATAAAAAGAGGCCATGTTTACTGCTTAATTCGGAGACAACTAAGTAGAAAGTATTTTTTATTGTCAAGATAAATGTTACATAAAAGTACTCAATTTTATGCGCCACTAAAGAAATGTAACAGAGATAAGTATATGCGTTTTATATATAAAATGATTAATAAAATTAATATAGTGTAGTGCTTTCCAACATTTTCCTTTTAATCTTGTTAATTATTGCGTTTTGGATGTTTAGGATGATGGATAAACGGTGTTAGAGAATCTGCTTGAAAAAGATAAATATTGATAGCAGTAGTGTCAATTACCTATGTACATAGGTCACTAGATAAGTTTTGCAATACAAAATGTTTATAATCGCAAGGTACTTGCATTTACTTTTTTTATAAAGTTCAACTCATAACTAGGCGGTAGCCATACAATAAGTCCCCCTGAATCATTTGTGTACAGAACTAAGACATTAAAAATGTCCGAGTGGTTGAAGGAGAGT
Organism: Brachynemurus nebulosus; assembly: GCA_035578155.1. Taxonomy (NCBI): domain Eukaryota; kingdom Metazoa; phylum Arthropoda; class Insecta; order Neuroptera; family Myrmeleontidae; genus Brachynemurus; species Brachynemurus nebulosus. The sequence continues at coordinate 29,974,822 of JAPWDM010000001.1, read as the reverse complement.
GGTTAACTCAAGAATGGATAGCTGGCATTTTCACCACGATAACACTTCTGCTCATCGAGCTCATGGGAGAGTTAATTTTTTAGAAAATACTGACATAAAAATGCTTGATCATCCCGTCTACAGTCCAGACCTTGCTCCTGTGACTTCGCTTTGTTTCCGATTGTGAACGGCTAGCTGAAAGGTCGGAAGTTTGCGAGCGATTCCGAGCTACTGACGGCCTGAGATCAAGTGTGTTCAGAACTGCCAGAAGAAAAATAGCACGATATTTTTGACAGTTGGTTTTTAGGTACCACTAAGTGTATAAGCTGTGACAGAAATTATTTTGAAAAATTTTAATAAATATGGCTGTATTGCAAAACTTATCTAGTGACCTATGTACTTTTTTCAAAGCCACACACAGTCTTATCTATATTCATAAAGTTATTATAACCGGTCCACACTACACAAACTTTGCACAAACGAAACGCATGGATGTGATGTTTGCACAAATAGTTTGCGCAAATGTCACGTACACCCGTCTTGTTTGCACAAGTTTATGTTTGCGCTAACAAAAGTTTGTATTGTGTCGACAGATTGTTAGAATATTTTAACACAAAATGAAAATTATATAATTTCTCTAGAATGCCTACTTAAGTCAGTTTTGGTCTTTTTGAGTGAATTTCACAAAAAAAAAAACTTTGTCAGAGCCTGCACATACTGTAATTAAAATTTTATTTAAATACAATTTTTTGTGCAATTTTTTTTTATGCCGTCTTTAAAAAAATGTCCATTAAAGTGCATAAAGTGAATAAAAAGCAAGAGAAAGTGGGAAATTTAAACATTAATTTGCGATAAAATTACTTATTCATTGTTTTCTAGGATTTAATTAATACATTGCATAAGAATATAAGTTATTAAATCATTAAGTTTTTATTACTGATATATTTATCATAATTTTTATAAATGGGTTTAAAACCATCCTCCAGGGTCTTGGTGATCCATAAAACGGTAAAAATAAATGACTGGACCGCGTATTTCCGTTTGCGTGTTAAACAGGAGGCACTGTTGCTGTTGTAACGCTAGGCTATTCCTCCAAACACGTGCCTAATTCAAATGCCCTGTCCTCTGAACGCGTACGGGTTTGTAACACACATTGTTTTTCAAACACGTGTTCAAGGAAACGCTATGATCAAAAGGTTAATCATTAACGCTGGCAACCAACACTAATAGTCATAAAGGTCACACATTTGAGCCTAGTAGAAAAACTGACACAGAGGGTCTGGTGAATAAAAAAAAATAAATGTTTAGATTTTTTGATGTGAACACTCACGTTGGAGAGAATATAATATTATAAGATTGTACTCAAATTTAAGACTCTTCTATTCTTCTGACCTATGAATTTTTCCAAATATTCAAATTGAATTTGTATGTCCAATGGATAAAATGGTAGCTTTTATAAATTTTTATAAAGAATCATGTTATCGACAAAGAGAAGTTATAAGCTCTAATAACTCAAAAAAATTATTACTTGAACCTAATAATGTCAATTTTTTGATAAATCAGTTTTTACCTGAAGACGACGACACCAGAGCTGTCGTCGTCTTCAGGTAAAAACTGATGATGAAGATGTGTCAGAAAATACTGGATTTTCTTGTTGGTAAAAATTCTATTATTTATTGTTTCCAATCATTTTATTTAACTGGCTTGTTGACTATAATATTGGCATCAGGGGCGTATACAGCCGAGGTTCTTGGGGGGGGGGGCACGCGGAAAATAATCGGACTAAGAAAAATTTTTGTAACACAAAATTAACAAAAAAAAATAAACTTCTATACTTCTGATGACCAAAAAAAAAAAACGTCAACTGGTAAATTTACCGATATGGTGTTTAAAATTAAATAATATCTAGTGCATATTTTTAATTTTCGGGGGGGGGGGGGGGGTCATGACCCCTTGATCTCCCTCCCCTGTATACGCGCTTGATTGGCATAAGTTTTTTTTTCACTATTGCTTTCGTAATTTTTTTTCTACTGGGCAATAGAAAGTATTTTGTCAATATTTTAGACATGAATCTCGCCGTAATTCAAGCTTTTATTATCTTTGCAGAACTATCCTTCTAATCATCGCGTTTCCTGGAACACGTATTTGGAAGAACAGTCTGCATTACAAACCCGTGTGCGTTTAGAGGTCGGGCGACTTAAATTGTATACGTGTTTCGAGTGTTACAAAACTGTACGGATTTCGAGGCAACAACAGTGCCTCCTATTGAAGACGCAAACGGAAATACGAGACCGGGCCGTCAAAAAGTGTTCAAAACTAAAGTACTCCTAAATTTATCAGTTTTAATATCGACGGAAAGATCTCAAGACACAAAAAATTAGATACGTTATTTGAATATGAATGTGGCTATTTTAGAGTCGTTGAGCGAGCGTAGCGAAACACTATAAGGAACTAATTTTGCAAACAATTTAAAAATATCTAACTTAAAACTAAAGTAAGTTCGAAATTAACAACCAAGACTATCGAATAAGACTCACATTAAATAGCTGGATCGATCTTGACAATGTTATATGAGAATTAAATATGTTATTGAAATGTGAATATGGTTACTTTGGAATCGGTGCCGAGCGAAGCAAAGCACTATAAGGAACTAATTTTGTAATATCCATTTCAGTTAAATTTAATCATGCTCCATCATTTATGAATTTAAATAATTTCCGTTTTCTTGGCGTTATCTCTTTCATTATTGCACTTACGTAAATTTTAAAATTGCAGTTTGTTTTTAGAAAAGAATAGAAGATTGATTTGTTTTGAATATAAGAATTATTTCTGTGGCTACAAGCCAAAGTATCTTAAGCCTGAAATTTTTATTTTTTAGAAGCCGAGTTTTTACGTTTGATAGGGCCTATAAAAAATAACTTAAGCTACTCAAATCACTATATTGAGCCGTACTGTGGGCTGGATTATACATAATAATACAATTTTTCGCCTTAAGAAACCGGTCTAGCAAATATTTTTTGTATTTTAATTTTTTGTGGTTCCCTAAGGGGAAAAATTTTATTATTATGTACTTAAACTACTGTTTTTCTGTTGTGAATTTTTTCCTATTTAAGTTGAGTAAAACGTATAGGTCAACTTGATATTATTGCGTAATGTTCTAATCAGCAGCATGTTATAATCAATAGAAATCTGTTTTTTACTTAAATTGAGTTAAGATACTTTGGCTTGTGGCCACAGATTTAATTTTTTTAACTTTGACTCACGATCAATTGTATTTGAAATAGGGTATCAAAGTAATCATACCCATAATTCTGGCAATTTTACGCGGGTAAAGTGTCGAGCCGTATGAACTACACCATTTAACTATACTCTGTTGGAGAGTATTCCACTTAGGTATCATTGATCCTAAACATTAATAAAACACACTGTATATAAATTAGATATACTATAAATATTATACATATTGTATATCGTGTAATATATGATGATAACCGAAAACCGACAACAGATGGCGAACGGGGGCACAACGTTCGCGTCGATAATAGTAGCTGTACTAGCGGTATACAATATTATTATATGGTCGTGTATTTTAGATACACACACACAGTCTGCGATACAAGTGTGTATTATTACATTTTGACATGAAAATATTGCTTGATCATCAGTGGCGGATATTGAAATAAAATTATTTATAGCGCACAAATAATAAAATATGTTACATCCATGTACTTATAAATGAACAGAAACCATTCCGCCTTTAACATTTTCCGTTTTCAAACTTATCGTGTAGGTATATTTTTAATATAATATAAAAACAGATTTGGGTTTTACACAAAATAAATGATAACACTGCGAACGAGGGAAAAGAATAAGGCGTATTCTTCGAGGATATAATAGCGTACTTAGAAACATCATGTCTGTTTAATATGATATTCTTACCCTTCTTATTTAAACATTATTATAAACATCTTCAGTTTTTGTAAATACCTATACCGTAAATTTAATTCAAGACATACAGACAGACGTCTTGAAGGTGGTAAATAATAATATGAGATTTTAAAGAAAAATAAATATTTGAACTTTTTATATTTATTTAAGCTGTTTATAAAAGATGCGGGTGGTTAAATATAAGTAGCGCGTGGGAAGCATTCATTTCTGAATTTTTAAAATTAAAATAAGTATCTCTATTAGTACAGTGCAATTAGACCCAAACCTCAACATCCAAAGTAACAGTTTCACTCCAACTCCAAATCGTTCTATACAGTCCACATATTGTTTGGTAAAAAGTTACACCATTTTGAACGACGGGTTTGGGAGGGGGGAGGATAGAAGTAGGCAAATTAACGGTTTCCGTCAGTTTTTTTTAAATATTTCTGTGTATTAATAATCTGTGTATAATAAATATGCAGTTTAGCGCAAAAAGTGCCTATACAAAAATAATCTTCATTAAATTGCGAACAAAAATAGTGTGGCGTAGCTTATCTTCGCCACATTTAGAAACAATAGATTTTCAATAAAAACAAAATCAATAAAATCAGGCACAGGGTGCCATCTGTTGAAAAGTGAATCAACCTCTAGGGAGGAAGAGAACTGATTTTCACACAGAAAAAGCAATTGTACATTTTAAAATTTTAATTATCTAGTTAAGAACTTGTATTTGTTTACAAAAAAAAAAATATATTTCAATTACATAATCATCTGTACAAAACATCTAGAATTTTTACAAAAGACAGAACGAAAGTTAAAGTTCGATTCTTTTCTATCGCTCTCTTTTAATTCAGCAAACGAGCTGATAACATCTCTCTTAATTCGGTCGTCGTAACTGAAAACATCTATTGTCGAACATGACATGTAACTCAATAAAGATTCGACTTTGATTTTCGTTCCGTACAAATGAATTTTTTTTGGTGATACACATTGTCATTAAATTTTAACATCTTATGTGAAACAACTTTTGTGAAACTTGATCGGAGAGAATCCACTGGAAATTTTGGAATTTAAAATAAAGTTGGAGAAAAACGAATCATTGATTTTTTTAATTTATTTTTTTCGTTTTAATATTCGAATCCTATTTTCGGACGGGCATAGAGGAACGGCTCCGGGAGAATTTATTTTGGAATTTATAGGGACTGCCGGACTTGCGGCGTTAATCCTCAATAGATATTTCCGTCCAAATTAGTTTAAGGATTCACCACCACGGAGTTATCTGGTAAGTTGATTTACTGTTCGGGTTTAACGTCGCCCTAAGTCGATTCCTACCAACTTCATTCTCCTGATTCCACCAGCGGTCCCTTTCCGTAATTTTCACATATCATCTTACCCCAATCCAGACAAGAATTATATTTCTTTTTGAGGAAAGTTTCTTCCTCCATTTGGCTTTGATTTTACATAAATATCCAAACCATTAGTAGTATTCCTCAATCCACGTCTCCTAAAAGTAAAATGGGTCCAGCCATCTCTGTTAGAAGTATTTAGGACACTACTGGTTGATGAAGCGGAAATAATGGGTACGTGTGTGCTAACTAATTGCGCTCACCAATAACCCTGGAGGGATTATTGGGCATTACTACGCCATAATAGTCTTGTGCATAATCTTACTGAAGTGAAGAGTTCCAAAGTTATGAAGAGTGTAAAAGTAGCAATTTTTAGTATTTTTAGATTTTTTGGAAAAAATATGACACATTATCAATAAGGAAACTATTTTTTTTTTTTTATACAGGATTGTGTTTCGTAAAAGGAAATTGCGATTAGTCTTCTTCAAACATAGCACTCTTCTCTTCTGAATCTTCGTCTACGATGTTCGTATCCCTGTTATCACATCTTAGGCCTGAGCAATTACCGCATATGCTTGAGCAGTTTAGATCACTCTTTCTGCATTTGCAGTTACGTACGTATTCGTCTTTGCAAGCGCACGCTATGAGGGAAAGTAATTCCTCGGTAGCTGCAGGACGTGACGTAATTGGTCTCAGGTATACGTCAATTTTCTCCCACTCCCACTTGAGCGGACTGTTCTTCTTATTCACTATCTTATTCACTGCTGCACCTATCACCAGGTGCAGCAGTGGTTAAAAATACTAAAAATTGCTACTTTTACACCCTCCATAACTCTGGAACTATTCACTTTAGCAAGATTTTGCACAGGACCATTTTTGTTCGCACTTTAATGTAGATTACGCTAAGCCCCATAGTTTCCGGAATATTTCAAAAAACTGATGAAATCCGTTAATTTGCCTACTTCTACTCCCATCACCCCAAAACCCGACGCTCAAAATGGTGTAACCTTTTGCCAAACAATATGTGGATTGTATAGAACAATTTGGAATTGGAGTGAAACTGTTACTTTGGATGTTGAGGTTAGGCCGTGTTTTTGAATAACTGCACCGTACTATATGTAATTAAGTTAAAGTTATATTATTTAAAATTATAAATATTTACATTAATTGTATGCAGGGTCGGGGCCTACAATTTCTACAATTATTATGAGGAGGGGCAAACTTTGTTGTTGGCGCATTCTCCAAGAAAAATTCAATTTTCAAAATTCAAAAATCATTGCAAAAAGCAAGTGACGAGCAAAAAAAAACTCAAATTCAACATTTTAGCGTCCCCAAACTGGCACGTGCCCCGGCTGCCCCCCACTCCTAGATCTGGTCCTGAATAAATGTATAGAAAGTATGTTTAATCTTTAATAGTATGTTTTGTCTGCCATTCAGTTATTGTGGGCGTTATTTACGTCGAAGTAATTATTTTTAACCAAATTTTCAGTTTTCAAATCTTGATAAAAGTGTATAATAAAATAGATAATTTATTTTCTATCATAGAATTTGTTCAATAAGCTACGACAGAAAAAAATAAAATTAGTTGAACGTTCAGTCAGTTTTTGAAAAAAAATGAAAGAATGTAGCAAAACAAACACAAACGGTTCTATATGATTTTGACCAAATTCTGTTTTTCCAAGGCTGGTCAGAATCCATGTGGCTAGATTACCAATTAAGTAAGTTTGATATTGAAAAATACATGAATCATTATCGGAAAGTAAAAATTTACTTTTCATGATGAAATAAACAGAAAAATTAAATAAAATATAGAAGGTATTTGCAACCAATAATAATGCAATATAATCTACCCTATTTTTTTCCTCTTTATATGTTTTGGATACCACACATATTTTGAAAAAACACAAAAATACATATCCCATAATTTTTGGTGGTTTTTCCATTTATGATGGTAAAAATTTGATATATTGAGCTGCACAAGTAAATTTATCCCCGTTTTCACTCCTGCAGCCTCTCTTATGAACTCGACCCTGGTTTACCCTATATAGGTGAATAGGTTTTTCAAACAGTAACATTTCGTGAATTTAAAGTTTAATCTCTTATAGTTTTCGAGATACCTTAAGAAATACGATTTGAAGCCCCCCAACTTTAGGGGCTGGTTTCACCTCGTAAAAGTGGAAGATGGTCGATAAAAAAATACGGATTCCTTACTTTTGCCTATACCTACTACCACGCAGTCCAAGTTTCATCAAAATCGTTAATTATTAGTTCAATACCTTTCCTTGTAAGTAACAAAATTATTGTCAATTCAAACAAAAGAAGATGGCCTAGTCAATGTGGGACAATGTAACAATCATGGACCTTTATTTTAATCGTGAGATATTTTGGAAAATTTCAAAAATACAGTTAATGAGCAGAAAAAAAAACACTGACAAGGTCGGACCACAATACGATACAACTTTTTTTGTCTTAAAAAAAGGAAATAGAGGGGCTAATTTGACGAAGTTATATGGTCCACCAAATGGTCAAATGATCGGAAAACGACAAATCATATAACATGACCTAATGTTGTGCCAACTAACCGTGGAAATGGTTCTAGACTATAAGAATCCAGTCCAAAATTTTATTTATCTGAATTATATGGTAGACGAAGTGGTCGGGAAACGACATTTCATATTACCCGACCAAATAATGTTATTTCAACTAAGGGCGGAAATGATTCCAGGATACAATAATGCTATTTAAAAATAAGGAACAGCTTTTAAATATTTTTCTAATGCTTCAGAAAGTATCGATATGTATCTGAATTACTTGGTAGACGAAGTAGTCGGTAAAACACATTTCATATTATAGGTATAAATGTAATTTAAAAAACTAATATTTTTCACATGTGATTATATATGTGATCGGTCCGCATAAAATTATTTGAAACTATACCGGGCCGTGACTTAAGAAAGATTGAGAAACGCTGTTCTATAACATATATTCGAATTTCGTCAAAATATTTACTTTTTCTGTTAGCCCCAAAGTATTGGTTTTTTTAATTTTTACGTATTATTTAAAATAAACATTGTGCATTTTAAAGTTTCCTTACTTGCCATTTATTTGTTCCATTCAAAACATTCAGATTTCCGTTGTTTTGGGGCGTAAGTCCTGGCGTGGCATTTCAATAAATTATTTATAATTGTCAATAATTTTCCCACTTGACAGACGATGGAAAGGCGGAAGAAGAGAAACGCTTACAAATTCAACGGATAACTTTTTACACTTCAGTGATTCGAAAAGAAGGGTTACAAATATACACAAACTTATATTTGTACACAAATGTTAAATAATATCTTTAGTATTGTAGATAAAATGGGTTAAAGAGTTAGATAAAAAACTGATGTCAATTATCTAATTATGGAAAGTCTACACCTTGTTGTAGATATGTTATATGCTCTGGCAGATAACAAACGAAAATAAACTTGTAATGAACTAATTTTTGTAGACCCATTTTAACTGCAACATCATCAAAATAATTCGGTATATTCAAACTGAGAGAACAAACATTTTTCGGGTCTTAAAAATCTTAGGTACTTTTTTATTTTACGATTATATATAATTGAAAATATCAGTAAGATAACTAGAATTTAGTAGTTTGTGAAGACTTCTTGAGATTGAATAGCTTATCGTGTCAATTAAAAGTGAAAATTACTTGAAAAGTATTGAATTTTGGCAGGACCATAGTTTAGACTGAATAATCAATCACCAAACTGCAGTCGTTACCAAAATAAACATTATAAACTACTATCTGAAATAGAGAAAGAGAAACAGACATCAGACTGTGTGAAATGAATGAAAGGAAAATAATCACCTAACTGCTTCAATTTACTTACAATATTTTACTAATAAGGATAACGTCTGCTGCTACAAGACTAAGAATTAGCAAGCATTCACTAACATAGCTGTTTGTGTTTAGTATTTGTTATACCAGCAAACACTAAACTTATATATACAAATGACTATTATAGTGTGCAGTGTACTCACTATGGGCAAATAAATGGGTATATATTATCCTGTATGTATTTGTTGCCGAAATCAGCCAAGTTGAAAATAACATGATTTGTTAATTAGCTTAAGAATAGCTGATTTATTTGAATTTGTACATACTCTACAGTCTAGAGTGATAAACAAATAAGTAAATGATATAAATTTGTATATACAGATCGGAGGAATAATTCTGTGTAATTGAAACATTGTTATTTAGCAACAATTTAAAGTGTTAGGAAAAACTCTTTTTAAAATCTGTTTAAAATTTGATAAGATCAAATAATATTTCACTTCGAATCATTGTTCTAAGTGAATTAGTTTCCGAGAAAAATTAAAAAATTTGTTCAATTTGTTTACCATAAATGCTTTAAACAATATTTATATCTGTTTCCTATTTTAAAATAGAAATTAACTTTTCAAGAATGCGTCATTATCAATTTTGAAAATTTGTTCATTGTTAGAGAACTAAACCTTACCATTTACAAGATATTTATTTATTTAACAAAATTCAAGTTTTCAAGAGCAAATTTCACCCCTAGGGCACGGGATATGGGTTGTGATTAATTTCAATAAGATCGAAAATCTAGCAACATTTCCAAATTGTTTGGAAATTTCAGTTGGATAATAGACGAGGCGCTAGCTTACATTGAGTATGTACGGAAAGAGGTTTAGAATTTGACTTTTGATTATTGTTAGAGGGTCCGCACTTCCTCCGGGATTCGGTTAAACCGAGTTCGGATAATTGGAAGATTACTGTATTTACAATTATTCTTTGCCATTGTTAACCATAAATCTTAAGTTAAATATTTTTATTTCAATATATTGCTAGATTTTTATGTAATAGAAATCTTGGTTGCCTAGGCACAAATTTTTATTACCTATTCGTATATTGTAAACAACTTCTAACTAAGAATTTCCTATATATATTAGCGCATATTTCCTAATATGAGATAGTATCTCATATTAGGATACTCTAGCACCTCATATTAGGAATCTTTAGTACTTAATTTTTTTTTTTAGATTATTAAAAATTACATTTCTGATTGATTCACATATTGCTAGATTCAAGAAAAAATTTTCACTGTTATTTTTGTTTTAGCGAATTTCCAAAAGTGAAACTGGAAATACGCTATTACAGTAGGTGTCATGACGGGACCTAAGCCCGGGATCATAACAGAAATGTGTTTTGAGGTCCCTAGAATACGAAAATGATATTCACTAAAATTTATATATATATATATATATATATATATATATATATATATATGTGTCGCCACGATAACTCTCGAACGAAACGTCTAATGCTTATGAAATTTTGTGTGCGGACTGGATTCTGAATTGGCTCGGCTAAGTTCGTTAGCCAGACACGTCGGATGCCCAGAAGTAGGTTTTCTGGCCATTTTTTATCATTCGATCCTATCATAAGACGATTTTTACATCGTTGAAAAGGAAAAAAAATTATGAAGAAAATATTCTTATAATTTTCTTTCTATTTTAAGTATTTTTCGAGAAAATGTAAATTTTCACCATTATATTATTAGTTTTCTTTCTTTGTTAGTCTAATAAGTAATTTATATTTATATCTCAGTTCTTTATGAAGTATAAAAATATTTCACTTTTTTATTAAAGAATTTGGTGAGAACAAGTGAAGTCTATTCACATACATGTGTTATAACACACATACATGTATAGAGTTTTGTTTCTCATTTATTGCATTATAATTAGCATGGTTCTATCTCATGTTGAAAAATGTAAATTAAACAGATTTTCTAAGCTAATGTAATGAAGAATTTTTTTTTTTTATTGAATTTTTAAGTAAACAAGAAATTGAAGATTATGTTATGATATAATATTATTAATTATATGAAACAAAACAAAATATGTACAATGTACATATGTATATGTACATTGGACGGAAAAATATTTTGAATCGATTTTGAAAATTTTTTCACTAATAATTAATAATGTTAAAAAATTAAACCATTTCAGATGGATTTAAGGTATTTTATGTGAGGTCAAGGTTTTCGGGACCTAAAAAGGCCAGAAATTAATTAACCAATCGATTTTAAAAATTTTTTCACAGTTAGTAATTTAGTATTTGAATTAATTAATTAAATGATGTCCGCAAGAAGCTTACGGACTGCCATAAGTTATATGAGATCCTTAGAACCCTTTTCTTACTGTTAGAGTACTAGACTTGTATGAGTTTCGCCAGGATTTACTGATCCCATAATTGTAAAAAATAAACTAAACGACCAATTTTAAAAATTTCTTCACTGTTACAGAGCTAAACTATTTTAGATAGATTTAGAATACATTATGTAAGGTCCGCCAGGGTCCACAGGACCCAAAAGTGTCAAAAATAAACTAACTGACCGATTTTGAAAATTTTTTCACTGTTACAGAGCTAAACTATTTTAGATAAATATCGATTACGTTATGTAAGGTCCGCCTGGGTCCATAGGACCCAAAAGTGTCAAAAATAAACTGCCTGATCGATTTTGAAAATTTTTTCACTGTTACAGAGCTAAACTGTTTTAGATAAATATAGATTCCGTTATGTAAGGTCTGCCAGGGTCCATAGGATCCAGAAGTGTCAAAAATAAACTAACTGACCGATTTTGAAAATTTTTTTACTGTTACAGAGCTAAGCTATTTTAGATAAATATAAATTACGTTATGTAAGGTCCACCAGGGTCCATGGAACCCAAAAGTGTCAAAAATAAACTAACTGACCGATTTTGAAAATTTTTTCACTGTTACAGATCTAAACTATTTTAGATAAATATAGATTACTTTATGTAAGGTCTGCCAGGGTCCATGGGATCCAAAAGTGTCAAAAATAAACTAACCGACTGATTTTGAAAATTTTTTCACTGTTGGGGAGCTAAGCTATTTTAGATACATATAGATTACGTTATGTAAGGTGTGACAGTGTCAGTGGGACCTAAAAGTGTCAAAAATAAAATAACTGACCGATTTTGAAACTTTTTTACTATTACCGAGGTAAACTATTTTAGATAGGTACAGGTTGTGTTATCTGAGATCCACAACTGTCCTGCGGATGCAAATGCGGTGTAGAATGCTACACAACGGGTTTTGAATATATATATATATATATATATATATATATATATATATATATATATATATATATATATATATATATATATATATAACATAAAGCTAGAGAACTAACTCACTACTCACTGCTAGAGAACTAAATTATTTTAGATGGATACAACTATGCTGTACAAAATCCGTTCGGGTTCTTGGGTCCCCAAAAATACCAAAACTAATTACCCAGCCGATTTTAAAAATTCTTTTACTCTTAGAAAGCTAAACTATTTTAAATAGGTACAGGTCTTAGATGAGATCCGCCAGTGCCCAAGATTTGGAAATTCGCTATGTTATGCAGATGCTGCGACAGGGGTATTATAATTTTTACACGAAAACCGTTAGGTATATCAAAAGTTTGCATATTACGTAAATCTTAGATCATTTTATTACAAACAAGTTAAAAAAAGAATCATCACTCTATGATCAATAATAAGCAAGATGTAGGCGATTTACCGATCAGCTTTTTCCGCAACTTCCCCCCCCCCCCCCCCCCCCCCCAAGTTGTCGACCACCCGAGAGGTCGACGACAAGCGTTTTCATAGTCACCTAAGACCCCCTAGCAATAATCAAAAGTCAAATTCTATGCCGCTTTTAGTGCATAACCAATGTAAGCTAGCGCCTGGGTTATAATGTTCCTTGTTGGCTAGTAAAAAAACACGCCGTGAGCAGCGAGGCCCCATCACGGAAGTCGAATTTTTCCTTTCATCTTCGGTATTGAATGTCTACAAGCGAAATGTAATTGAAAGTCTACAAGCGATTTGTCATTTTGGTGGTTTCAAAAGTGATGATGAGTGTCCGGTTGATCGGGGCTTTAAAAAAAGGTTTTTAAGTTTTTAAGGGCTGAATCTCAGTAAATTTCAATTTTGTGTCGATAGCAGTTAACAGGGAAAAAGCCAACACAATTCGTACGAGGGCATTTCTACCCATGCTTATCCACCAATTGCCTTTGTGTTTTATTTTTAAATATTAAAAAAGGAACTTAAATAGTAATCTGCGAGGCTTTTATGAAGATATTTTTTCTTTCCAAAAAAATCCAAAATTTCTAGTTTATAAATAATAAAAATCCAAAATTCCTAATTTATAAATAAACAGTGACTTTAATAACATTTTTAAATTACTTAATATTTGTGTATTGCATTTGTTATAAAAGTAAGTTCATTTTTTTTTAATTTTTTAAAATTCTCCTTGTATTAGAATAAAACTAATGCATTCAAAACACATTTAACAATACCATTGAATTCCGATCTAAAAATGGTAGAAGTGGGGGGAAAAGTAATGTGAAATCCCTAAAAGGCACTAGCTGGATACTAACTCAATACAGGTACGAAATTTCAGCCCTCTAGATTTCCTTAGAGAGTCTCTAGAAGTGTTAGAAAAAAAGCAAAAAATTAAGGAAATATTGGCGTAAAAATCGTGGGGGTAAGGGTTAAAAGTTGAAACTGAATTTATTTAATAATTTTAATTTCCGATGGAAAACGTAATAATCGTTTAATTTTTCGTTACTACATTGTTAAAAATGGCAGCCATATTGAGCTAATATCTTTTTAAATTATATAAAATCCTGATCGTTTGCAAGTACTTGAGTACGAAATTTAAAAGCGTCATTTTTAAAACGTAATTACTCAAAAATATGAGATAAAACAATGAAAATTTGAGTGTTACTGGTAGTTTTGAATCATAAACAAATTTTTGAAAAACTTTTAAACATACGTTTCCATTTAAAAAACTATAAGTTTGTATCATAACTCGAAGCCATAAGAGCTATAAAGCTCCTCACTATAGCAATCGGTTACCTCCGTCGATATCTACAACTCTTATTTGAACAATTTTTCGATTAAATCAACGGTTTGGCTGTTATCAAAATGGCAACTCTCGAAAAACTCACGCTATATATATATATATATATATATATATATATATATATATATATATATATATATATATATATATATATATATATATATATATATATATATCAGACATTTTTTTCTACAGAATCGTGTTTTACGGGTCCGGAAACGCCCCTATTCTCGCCTCTCGCCGTTCTTATCGTGTAGAAAAAATTCGACTAAAAATAAATAAACATTTGTTTGTGCACGGAGAGAAAATTCCTATAAAAATTACTGTGCTCAGCACTACAATCGACGTGTAAAAGGCGAACATATTAAATTCTGTAAGGTAAAAATATAAAGATTATAATTAATCATAAAAAATTTAAAGGATGGAATGTTCTTTTCGTAATATTATCTCCGTAAAATTTATAAAACAACACAGTAAAAAGTTCCATTACCGACAAAAAAATAATTTTTAATTGTGTTTATTAAAAAAATTAACATGCTAACATGCTAATAATAGAAAGAAAAAAAACAGAAAGTAGGTTGGTTGTGTTGGGATCGCTGTAATGAAATGTACCTCAATCAGCGAGTTACATGGGTTACATGCGAACCATATGTGTGGACTGTGGAAGAAACTTTGTCAGACAGCTCGTACCAAGCACCTTGATGCAGGTAGTAGTCAGTTGCTTTTACACTCTCTTAGGATGATGTCATCGTTTAATTCATCTTTTTGTTATTTACCTATCTTTAGTATATGTATTAGAGTTATATTTTTGTATACATGTTTTTACAGGTACAGTGCAACCAATATAAGGTCGTGAGTCAGATGCGCAAATGAAAGAGTACGACAACAAGAATTAAACTATAATATACATGCATAAGAGTGTGATAAAAGTTGTGTTAGCACCACATTAAATTTTACCATGCTAGCACATATTTTTTATTTTGGTCGTCGATCGCGCACGGATTATAGGGGAGCATGGTAATTTTTCTGAAATTTTCTCTACAAAAATTATAGGATTTTTCTCTCCGTGTGGTAAGATACACTGGTTACCTAAAGTGTTGATAGTTTGATTTATCAATTATTATAATTTTAAGAATCTTCAAATTAGAATTTTAATAACATTCTCATTTTCGACATATTCAATTCTCCCTTTTCATTTAATATGTCAGTCAAAAAAGCTAATGCTAATTTGTGAAACAAGATATTTTAATATTACTTAATTAATTGTATATTTATTCGAATACACTGAAGTGGCCAAACGTATTATAAGAAAAGTAGATACACAGCAAGAGAGAAAGATATCGTAGGCAGCAAACATACAATTAATGAAATTTGGGAAAAATGAGGCAGGAAGATGTAGACGAGGACTGAACGTACGGTTGGAAGAAGGGAACACGTTTTGTTCCGTCTAAAATACAAATTAATTCCTTGTTGAATTTCAAGTTCAATTAAGGTTTGAATTATTTAAATTTACCTCAAATCTCTCTTTGATTATAATAATATTATAGAAAGCAAGCAGGTAGGTATACAAGCGTTAGCCTATCGCGGTACGATGAAGAATAGACAAATGCCATCAGAAAATGGAATACCAACTGTCTTTCTGTACTTAACTAGAAGCGTAACCGTAGCGGCACGTCTGTCGTCTGTCGTGCCGGGTGTGGGTAGTGTGACATTACGTTTTGTTCCAAGAAGGATGACATTTTGTTAAATAAGGTTAAGTGATAGTCTTAACTAGTTTTAATGCGATATATTTCATTTTGATGCCTATATATTGTATCTATCTATTTTGTGATTATATACAAATTTAGTGCTATTATAACGTACGGTCAACTGATTTTTTTTTTAATACTACCTACATATAATTTGTAAACTATATATTGTAAGATTGCGATAGCTTCTACATTGGTCAAACTGGCAGAAATTTTGAATTTCGGCGAGCAGAGCATTTCCGATTTCACAGAAATAAAAGACATAATTTCACAGACATAATTATAACCTCACTTTATTATAATTTAATTTAGTTATGATTTTTGCTTTGTATAGGTACAGTTGTAGTTTCTTTTGACGAATTTGTAATTTAGTGTTATTTTGAATGTTTGTTCTAGATCACGTGTTATCACATGTATTAAGCCATATGCCAACCTTGTTTTTCTTATTTTTGAACCTTTCCACTAGATCCTTACTATTTAACTAGTGGACAAATTTTGTATATAAGACATGAAATTTTTGTATAATATTAACTTGTTTGATGATCCTTATATGGATCGAAACATGTCAAAATAAATTGAATGAAAGTGATATTTTTGCAAAGTGTTTTGTTAATTATTAGTCCGAATTAATACCATAAAGTAACTCTCAAGTCAATTAAATTTTTTTTAGAACGCTAATTTATAAGTATTTGTTAGGAATTAATTATGTTCTAAAAAACATTTTTTAGTTTATTTTTTTTAAATAAGCACTTCTTTCAAAAAAAGTATGCACACACGTTAGTAAGTTTACATATCAGTATGAAATTTTGAAGACTTCAAACAGTGGCAGATTGCGATCTATAGTAATAGCACGAATATTATGTAAGATATAGCTTGGGCCTTTTTACTTGGCAGTGCGCAGAAAACGAATTTAACATTGTACATCTAATAGTGGGTAATAAAAGAGGGAATGAAAAAGAACAATATGATTGTTAAAATTGATTGTGTCTCTTTTTATTATGATTTAAACTTAGATATTTTTCAGATATTATTGTCTCTTACTTGTAATGTATTTTCAAATATATCTTTTACTTGACAGTGCGCAGAAAAAGAATTTAACTCGTACATCTAATAGTGAGTAATAAAAGAGGGAATGAAAAAGAACAATATGATTGTTAAAAAGGTGTCTTTTTTTATTATGATTTAAACTTAGATATTTTTCAGATGTTATTATCTCTTACTTGTAATGTATTTTCAAATATATCTTCTGTATCATGCGCGAGTTACTGCCAAGTAAAAAGGCCTCAGTTATATATGCTTTAATAATTATACACAAGGTAGTAAGTAGCAATAGGAGAGTTGTTGGTAAGGATACGATGGTACTATAGGGATTTTAATAGGTTATTAGGTTTTGTTAGAAACAATACAACGGTAAATATTTTCCGGTTAAAATTAAGACATCATTGTTTATTTTATATAAATATAATAGATAGTAGCTAAACACTTGTTTCGAAAAGTTCCAATGAAAATAACAATTTTGAACATGCTTAACAATAACAATAGCAGTAAATCTTTTATTATGCGTATTATATGATGTATAGTATAGAGATTCCCAATTCTTTGTACCTTGGAGCAGCTTTTACATAGAATATTAATCGAAAAAAGCACAATTTATTTTTTATTGTTTATCTATAATTGAATATAGCTAATAATACACATAATAAAGTAAATGTGCCTACTATGAAGTACCTCTTTTTAAAGCCTTGTTTTATTATTTTTTTTTTAAGGTATTTGACTCTAGTAGCTGTAGTCACCTCTAACTTACGGAAAATTAATCCTACTTTTACTACCAAAAGTAAAAATCGGTTAATACAATAGTTCAACTTTGTTGATGATAGATGATTTTGTCAAAAATATCATTGTTAATAATCTAAAAAAAAAGCGAAGTACTAAAGTATCCTAATATGAGGTGCTAGAGTATCCTAATATAAGATACTATCTCATATAAGGAAATTCTTGGAAATTGTTTACAAGATACGAATAGGTATTAAAAATTTGAGCCTAGGCAACCAAGATTTTTATTACATAAAATATATACTTGATAGTGCTATAGAGAAGCTGCATAAAGACTAGTGGCGTCTTTTTCAATAATTTTATAAGTAGATGCTTGAGCACGTCAGCGCAAATTTTTTGTAACCATAGATTTTTACATAAATTCATTAACAAGTTTACACTTTTGTATTAATTATAACTTTTTAATATTTATAATTTTAACATATAAACATTAAATAAAGTAAATACAGAGAACCTGTATTGTCGCCGTTGTCACTAGTGACGTCTCTATAAGTCAATTTATAAGTTTTTTACAAGTTATTGTTGTTGTTTTAAATACAACAGATAAATTGACTACGTCCAATGCAACATTGTAACCGCTCAGATGAATATATATTTATTATTAAAATTTTAAATTATATCTCTTTAAAAAAAATGCATAATTAGCCGCTTACTTTAATAGTTACCTATACCTTACACTGAAGTTTTATATTTATTTGTCGCATAACTTTGTTCGTTATGACACTTGGTACACCAGTTAATTCTTGAATGTAATATAATATATACATGACTATTTTGACACAAGTTTTTTCTTTTTTTGTAAAAAAATCACATAAATCACCCACTTGGACATCTCGAAAACCGCTTTTTATAATAATTGTATTTTTGCTATTTGACATTTTGCATAAAAATATGACAAACATTTAAATTCAAAAGAGCATACTTACATTAAACTCTTTCATTTAAAAAATGCTAAATATGGCCACCATGAATGTTAGTGTCGTAATTCAAAGATCATGCAGCTTCTCGATAATTTATCGGAACTTTTCTTGCTGTGGCTGTAAAGCCGCCGACTTAAAAGACAGCAATTTTATATATTTGAAATTTTTTATTTTTAGCGAATTTTTTGTAGGAAAATATAATTTTAAATCACAAAAGTTGCAAAATGAAGGTGACTTTTCCACGATAGTAATAATAGTTGTTTAACTTGGCAAAGCTCATTGGACAATTACGACGGATGGAAAAGACACTTGTTTTGCACATGTTACATACAATATTTTTTTACGATTCTGAATTAAATTGAAAAAATTTAATAAAAAAAGTAAAAAACCGTAACCATATTGACAAATATGATGTATTTACCTACAATATGATTGAATCACATTTACAATTAAGTTTTACAAAATAGCGACGTTTTGTAAAACGCCGAAGCATTTTCCGATCTGGCCGATTCTACAATTCAGCAGCGACATAAGCATATGGTTGATAAAACTATTGCTGCGCACAATACCGGAAAAATATGACAATTTATCGATTCTATTATTTATACATAATACATTACATTTGTTTGTATGTGGTGTAATAGACAGGCAGACAGATAGACAGACAAACAAGCGGACAAACAGACAATAGGTGGTAAAAGGACACGGATGGCTTTATTGTATATTATATTATCCATCCACAATAGTCACATATTGGACATACTTATTGGTGGATATAAAATAGACGACATTGATATAATATATATTATTACGTACCCACATATATATCTATGTATATAAATATCGTAAGCTAAAACTACACACAGAGCTATACTACTTACAGTGAGCTAGATAGCGAGCTTTATGTGTGTTAAGCAAAAATCACGTTCAACAAATATTAACGTTGGAATTGAATATTATAATGCAATATCTATCTATTGGGTGTTCAATTACATACGTACAATACTGACAATGAGTTCCGTATTAAGTACTAGAGTAGAGTAGCAAGCAGCTTATGTTCATATTGCTGATGAAACTAATATTTACTATTTGTGGACAGATGATAAGCAAAAGCAATACATATAGAGGTCAGAATTGAAATAAAGCAAAATCCTATCCAGAAGCATCACTAGTCGCAAGAATGAAACTTAGAGGAATTGGATAGTGGAAAGTGGATTGTTATTTTCTGTTAGTATACTACAGTTTCATTTGTTTATTATTTTTTAAATAACAGCCACCATAGAGCTTCTGGCAACAAAATTTAGAACTTTTTAAAGCAAAAAAAATTAGCTCTGATTGTTCAAACTCAGATTCTAGTTGTTATGCAATCCTTCTTTATTGTATTAGCACAATATTTACACAAATTATAAGGAAAAGTTCCAGGTTGGAAAATTGATTTCGAAACGAGTGTTGGTATTTATATTAACACATTAATGATCATGGACGCTGTACGCTGTAAGTGAAACCTGACTAATTGCGACACAACGCTGCACGCTGCAAAAATTCAATATATGTAAAATTTTTTTGGTTGTCAAAAAAGTATACCTACTAATTGAGCGTTTGGTTATTATAGGGTAGGATCATTACCGCGTTAATAGTATACCTTTAGGGTGTTAATATAGTAGTTTTCAAGAAAATGTATTCCACTCATTAAAAATTAGTTAAAATCAACTTCACTTTAATTTTATTGTTATTACCTATCAATTCATTTCTGCATTTTTCAGCACATTAAAAATTAACCGATTTATGAAAACCAAAATAAATCAAAATTAATGTTAAAAATGAAACAATTGTAATCACGCATGTTCATCCATAACGACGCGACGGCTCGTTAAGTCAAGTCCTACCAATCGAATATAAGGTACCTAAAGCAATTAAGGCCCACCTAAGCAAAATATGCTTATTATTTATATATCTTATAAAATATCAAAAATATAGTATTTAATTATAAAAATTTACTTATTTTTTGATAAAAATTCCTAAAAAAATTAATGAATTTGTAATTATACTTATATTTGTAAAGTCAAAAATTTGATTCTAAAAAGTGTCTGCAATTGGACCTTATTTCCGACTGGTGTAGAAAATAAGGCCCACCTATTACAACTGCCTGAAATAGTCCATTTATTTTTTTTTTTAATTAATTGAGGAATTTTAATTACTTTAAGAATAACTTGAACTTGAAAATACTTTAAGAATAACTTGAACTTGAATCCCGCTTGACTGCGTGACTGGTATTGAAAACAACAATAAAACAAATTACCTAAGTCATTATTTTTAATTTTTAATTTTTTTATCATATTTTTCGAATAAGTCAAGTACTAGGTGTTTGAATATATTAAGTCGAAATAAATGAATATTAAATCTAAGAGATCTTCTTAGAATTCCGGATCTCCTTGCAACCTCTCTTTGATTGCTGTCTCGAGTAGCTTAAGGCTGATGCCAGTGCTTCCTTAGACCACAACGCTCTCTTCTTTTTATCAGCCATACTTCCAAACACTAAGGAATAAAAATAAAAATTCGACCAAACCAACTAAAACTGATCTGGCATCATTAAACAAATGCAACAAATAAATCAAAATTAAATGTATTTGGTTTTTTGTCGTTTTACCTTTTTGTTATTTTTATATTAGAGTAACTATAGTAATTTAAGGTTGTGCGTCTAATTTTGCTTCATTTGTTAATGACTTCAGACCTGTTTTAATTGATTTAACTTTGTAGTGTTTGATTTTAATTGTGTTGGTAATAAAGCCCAAACAAAATTTGCATGGGCCTTATTATCAACATGTCAATATTTATGCTTATATACATTTTATATAAATACTTTAGAAATAAACTAAATTAATTGATGTAAAACTTAAAGAATATTAATTTTTTTCAATTTTGATAACCATTTGAAAGAAACATACCTTTAAAAAGTCATTAATATAACACTCACAATGTGCACAATTTTTATATCAACGAACGAAAATGTAACCTCTAAATTTGTTTGTTAAAATATGACATGAGTTTGTTACTCTGAGTAGATCAACTTTTGTATCTGGTTTTGAAATGATTGAAAGTTCATTTTAAACTTGTTGATAAGTTAGAGAACTTTTCTTGGTAAGAAATATAGCTAATGGGCCTTATTACCCGCTGGGCCTTAAATGCCTAAGGTACCTTATTTATATTACTTTACTATGTGTGAGAGATGGGAACGGTAGTAATTTCTTTAATCCGTTCTCGCCTGCTCCGAATTTTGCTTAGCATTCCCATTCACTCCCATTCCCGTAGTAAAATTTTCACTCCCGCACATTCACACGCTCGCCCGTTTTCTAAAAATTTCGAGTCCCACTTTTTTTGTATTATACAAATGAAAATAGAAGTGTAACACTGCCGTTTAACACAACACAAAACTATATAAAACCCGTGTAACTTTTGTGTTACACAAAAGTGTAACACAATTGTTCATTCCCGCCCACTTCCATTGTCGTAAAAAAACGCATTCACTCCTGCCCGTTTTAAGAAAATCATAACCCAAGAAAACTCTTAAAACTCCTGGCCCGATTCCCATCTCTACTATGTGTAGTCTTAAGTCAAATTTTTTTAGTGGAGCTCATATACTAATTAAATATTTTAGCACAGAAGAGCCGTTGTGGTGTCGGCAGAAGCGCATCAGGTCAACTTATTGACCTCATGCAGGTTCATGCAGATCAAATTCAAAACCAGCTGAATATACCTTAGGACCATGTGAAGTTGTGAATACGATGCGAAGTCGTGTAAAATTTAAATTTAATGAGAGTGAGTATTAAAATCAACACTCGGTAACTATGGTGGTAAACTGAAACCTGTTATTTAAAGAGCTGAATTTTCTTCATCGAACTATCCAAGACCACAATACCTATACTGTATATAAATGTATTATACATTTATATGTATACCTGTTTATATGTATGTGAGCGCTTTTCTATTTGCAAGATTTAGTTTTTTTCTATGTTGTATGTCGGAACCAAATGTTTAAGTTGGTACCACAAACAAAAAAAAAAAAAAACACACACACACACACAAAATGTACAATTTACGTACTTATGCACCAACATAGAAAAATATAATAGTGCCACCACGTATACTATGTACAATGTCTATCTGTTCTCTGGTATAATGTTTTTCTTTTTGTTATGTTGGCAGTACAATAACAAATAAATTGTTGATCGTAGTTATCATTTTGCATTCGGTTTTTTCTTTTTTTTCTTTTTGGTTGGGTTAAAATGTTTGTTCTACTGAATTTTAAACGAGGCATACACGAAAAAATACAAAGCCATATTTGTATACATATGTCGTGCTGCTTCCTCACTGAGCTTGGTGTCGTAAGAATAAGACTAAAGAGATTTTATCTACGATCTCTGCAATTGAATAATGTAGGTAGGTATTTAATCATTTATACGGGGTGTTGTGTAAATGGTGTACCGAGCCATCGAGCGACTATACTTAGATGTTAATATTAGATGGAGTGAAAAAAAATAAATAAATTTGATTTAATTTTTAGAATTCTGCACTAAAATCTCCAAATGTCCCGATTTTCTTGGATTTGTCCTGTTTTTTACTCCATTGTATCTGTGTGTTGACAAAACATCACCTTATAGACAGATATTTATATCACCTTATAAATATGACGTTACAGTGAGATAAGTAGGTATGGGTAATCGACTTCCGGTAGTGAATCATTTTCATAGTTATCTTAACGATATGGTGAGGCTGTAAGAAACTGATAACTGCAATCTTCCCGGCCAAAATTGAATAGTTATGGAGATAATTAAAAAAATAATAGAAAACGTCAACTTTTTCTGGAAACAACTAGCAATGATAGTAAATTCTATTGTCATAATCAGCATCTTCTTTTTTGCTAAAAGCTCTTCACGTGCAATAGATGTCGTATAGATACTCTGCGTATATGAAAATGAAGCCAAAAAAGGGTTAAAGTGTTGACCAACATGACGGTTAAACAAGGTTGGATTTAAAATTTTTCTACATTTACTGATGTTATATTTGTTATTATAAATATTATTAGAATATTTACTAATAAATAATCTCAAATTACAACAAAAACCGTATACAAATTAAAAAATATTTATTACCACTGACACTTTATAGGTTATGAAATGCGATAACCAATGTGGCGATTTGCTTCAAAAAATATAATGTGTAGGTACTCCATCTATTGTATGGTATAATACATATTCTAATATCAGTGTATAGATATCCACCCAAGTTTCGTCGATGGCTAACGTTATTTCTGTAAGCGATCGTCCTGCATTCCAGTGAGTTTGTGAGAGAGTCATTTCATTAGTATCATTAATATCAATCAGTTGAAGTTTTTGTGTCATAAGAATATGCAGTGACGATTTAGAAATTTCAATTTCTTAGGATACCTCTCTGAGACTCCAACTTTAACTGTCAGTTAACTTCTATTTCGTCACTTTGATGGGGTCATCAATTTTACGGGGGGAACTTAAAAAAATTGGTATTTCTGCTACAGAGCGGTATCTAAGGGCTCGCGTGCTGAAAGCTTTTCGAAGATGTTCAATGTCCTTTGCCGTCATGTTGAGCAGTATACCGAAATTCATGAAAACATGCTGCTCAAAATTTCTAACTGAATTTTGAAGCTGTTCTCTATCCGATTCCAAATATTTTTATAAAATTGATAACAGATTCAACTAGTTCACTCATTCATGTAATGTTGCATTACCTTATTTGTAATAGTTTAATACAACAGAGTAAGAGATGATATTGTAGTTTTGATTTGGGCCACTTAATAATATCGAAAACTGTCGTACGACAAGTCGACAATTGAAAAAGAAGATACTCACGAAAAAATGATTTTTAAGATGGCTTTTGGCTCTGAGTAACTCGTGTAGTGGATGTCATCATAGATTCTGACATAATATTGATTCATATGTCCAAAGACAGGAGTGTGTAAAAGATCTTTTTCACGATGATTTAGTTAGAGGTTTTAAATTTCCTACACGTATTGAATTTGATTGAATTTGTAATGTTGTCCCATTAATTAAGATATTAAATATGATGGGAAAGAATATGGACTGCTCGTCATTTATTGCAACAAAAGATAATGTACTGAATTTTTTTTTACAACCACACTAATTATACAGAGATATTTATGTAAGAATGTTAGTAATTTATGGTAAGACATAACAAATACAATACATAGATATTCCCATAATCCCGTAATGCTAACAATGTTGACAGACATATATTGCTGGAATTATGTAGAATACACACCGAGATTTTAATTCACCGCTTGTCATTCATTGGCTCCTCGCCATCTTCTCATAACTATGTATGTATGCACCTAACTACCATCAAAGTATTATCTTCGGTATATTATGTACATATTATGTACATATTATGTATATTGAATTATGTATAATACACACCATAATATGTGTACGTAGTTTAGTAGTGTATGTAGTAATATGTAATGAGTATGAAAGGACAAATATGTCATACATTCAGTTTCCCAGTGGCCGAATCACGACAATCAAATGGTGCCCTAATACCCGGATACGGCCATACGAGACAGACACTACGGCCACTGAACGGAATATAGCTGATTAAATGGAATTTCATTTAATTATTTCCATTACTTTCTTGGCCGCAGTTGTTGACTAAGCTTCCAGTAGAAATTTTCTTTCCATCAGCCATCGATGCCGCAATCTGACAGTGTCACTACTCAGTGGAGTTCTGTAAGATATACATACAAAGGTTTCAATAGGCAGAAGCAGTGCAATGGATGTGCAAAACGGAGTAGGTAAAGTCGCTCCTAAATCCTTCAGTAGTACCCCGTGGATTTTTATTACCTATATCAACTCGTTCCCAAAATGGTCAGCA
Source organism: Brachynemurus nebulosus (assembly GCA_035578155.1). Lineage (NCBI taxonomy): Eukaryota > Metazoa > Arthropoda > Insecta > Neuroptera > Myrmeleontidae > Brachynemurus > Brachynemurus nebulosus. The sequence goes on along the minus strand of JAPWDM010000001.1, from coordinate 29,949,196 downwards.
AGGGTGCGTCATCTCGACGGGAGGTTGAAACATTTATTTTCATTTGTATACGTGGCAGTTCAAAAATATTGGAACCGTCTAGACAAAAAGTAGGGCTTATATATTTTTGCTAAAAATATTTTCTTGCTAATGTTTTATAGAAAATTTATTGATTTATCAAATTTAAAATTATTTTTATCAGATAAGTTTTCTTTAAAAACTAGGTGGTGAGGTTAGTTAATGCTAGGTTAGTTTAGTTCATTTTGACAATATACTTCGACTTCGACAATATAATTAGAGTAGTGTATATATTCCAATATAATTCTTTTTTTAACTGCTTCAATAGAAAAAACACGTGTTAATCCTCTGCAGAGTAGGGACCGACTTTACATAGATCATTAAGTGACCCGGGGGCGAGATGACACTGTAAAAATTGTCAAGGGAGTGAGTTTACCTTCGTCCGTGCAAACCGTGCGTAGACCATATTATGCTGTTTGGGGCCTTGCGCCTACGAGACACCTAGCAAAACTTGATAAAAGTGAGTGATGAGAAAGTTTTTCTTTTTGTTTGCTTAGTTACCAATTATTATTTAGGGAGAAATTTTAAAAAATTAGAGAAAAGGGGTCCTCGAAAAATACATTTTGGAAAATATTTTTTTGGACATTCACACTTTCCAGGTTAGTCTTGCGCCGCCTCTGTTAATGGGAATTTATAAGAAATTAGATTAGCTAGAGTTTTTCTTATTTAAATTCAATAGAAAATACATTGTAGCTTAGTTATTACGACAAAAATCTAGTGAATATAACATCAACAAGCTTAAGGGCACATAGATACGTCACAGACAGAAATGTTAATTAATGTTAATTATTCTTGTTTTAATTTTTCGAAATATTTATCATTTTAGAAAAATTTACAAAATAAAGAAAATTAGAATTACAATCTCATCATTCTTAAAATGACGTTATACACTACTTTTTCTATCAATAAATTTAAGAAAAAAATATATTGTCGTTTTGTGTTCGTTTCTTATTTTCTGTCAACATCCTAGTAGGTAATTAGAATTTTTCCGTCTACGAGCTTCGCTAAAATTAACTAGAAATTTTGACATTAATACAAATGAATTACAAATTACTATTTTGTTGGTAGACATGGTTTTAACTGTAGTTGTATCATTATTGAAGTTAATGAACGTATCTAATTAAAATTATCACACACTTAGCTCCCAATAGAACACTCGTATGTGCACCTAGAGAGTAATAACAGTACACTAACAGTTTTACCTGGTTGTAGACTAGTTGAGAGAATAAAACATTTTCTACAACTAACTGACTATTGCAACCATTACGGTTATATTACGTATATAGTATTTTCAAGATAAATTAAAGTCAGACATTATAATTTAAATTGAATTGACTGAATCAGATTGGTTTATGTGATACAGTTTAAACGTACAGCTAAATACTCTACATATTATTCTATATTGAAATTCCTTTCTACAGAAAGCTTATTGTCAAGAATTAATTCATTATTAGAATTGAATACAGACTTTGATAAAAGTTTACCTGATGAAACAGAATTACTGTACGACCGGTTACAAAAATTATATCGTAACAAGTTTACTTTGAAAGTTTGAAACAAGTTGTCAGGTTTAAGTATATTTACGAGTACTTTTGCTACTACATTTATGCAGATTTTTCGTTGACTCTAAACCAGTTTCCGTAGTTACTATATGACAAATTATATGAAACCTCTACTAAAAGTTTCTGATTTCTAGTTTCTGGGGATAATACAAACTTTATAAAATTTCAAATTTTAAATTTAATTACGGAATCCTCACTTATTATTTTCACTGCTTTTACTTCTACGTATGACTTTCTGCAAGCAAATTTAAAATAAACTTGACAATTTTTAGGGTTCTCAAGAAATATTTCGGAATCGACACAGATTCGTCAAATCCGTCTGCATGCTATCTGTCCGTCCGTCACACCCGTGTAATTCATACAGCTTTCGGCTTATTAGGATAAATTTTTGCACGTATATATGCTAGAGGTTAATTAACAGTAAAAAAATTCTTCTTTCTTAATTTTTTGAGGTACTTTTCCGTACTAGAAAATACCTATATATAGACAAAAATTTTTTTACGTACTACGTCGCGTGGGCAATTAGTTTTTCGAAAATTCAGAAAGTAATTTACAGTAAAGAAAATGGTTCCAGATAAATGAGATTTTACACTGAGGTAATTTCAGTATTGGAAAACATCCTCGAAAAGCTCAGATCCAAATCATTAAGGAAAACGTGCCAAATGAACAAAATTTTCGCTTCTCGTAAGTAACTCCAGATATAATTCCACGTATCCTGTCGTGTGGAATATCGTTGGGAAGATCTTTTAAAATTAGGTTGACTTTCTGCTAACTATCATACTTTTCATTTTCAAGTCCCGTTTGTGAAATATTGAACATCAAAGTTTATAGCAATGTTTCACAGTTATGGAGCAATTAAATAACCTAAGTTCTTGTCGAATATATTTTTATTTATTTTCAGATAAATGGTGAAATAATAGTATATTGTGCAATAAGGGCGAGAAATTGTCGATTGTCCACGAGAGCGAAGTTGAGCGCACAACCGTAGTGAGTGCACTCATTTGCTCGAGTGGGCAATCGACAATTCCGCACGGGTTGCACATACTATTGTTTATTACGCGTTTCACATACTTTTTTTCGGCTGGAGTTCCGAAAACCGCATACCTTCGATTGAGCTAAAATTTGGTATACATACTCTCTTTGGCTTAAGAAGTTACCCCCTAGATGGATTTTTGGCGACGCGGACCGGAAGTGTATTTTTCAACCCTCCGAATGTCTAAATCTAGGGATTACTAAAAGATGGTTTCCGTTACCATGGCAACAAAATTTAAAAATAGATTCTTATAGAACTTGGAGAGTAGAGAAAAAAAGGAAGAATAAAATTTTTTGATATCTGGCTTCGTTTTCGAGATATGACGTGTTAAAATTTTAAAACTTACTATATTAAATAGATAGATAATTTGAAATTAACATTTGAAATTAAAAGTATAAAACTGCGTCTCGCATTAGAGAGAGGTTGTGTTTGATTGATTACTGAACTGGAGTGGCACTCGAACAAGTGATCGGTGGCCTAGTTGGTAAGGCGCTTGGCTGGTAACCAAGAGATCCGGGTTCGAGTCCCAGCCGATCCAGTTTGGTAATTTTTCAAACACTATGTCAATTTTAATTAACATAATGAATTGGCCATCTGCCAAAGTACATCGAGTGTTCAAGTATCAGCCAAAGCTGAACATTGAGTGAACATATGAATATTGGTGTATGTTTAAATACGGATAAAAATCCGCCATACACTAATAATGTTTCACAGGCACTCGATAATATTTGAAATTAAAAGTATAAAACTGCGTCTCGCATTAGAGAGAGGTTGTGTTTGATTGATTACTGAACTGGAGTGGCACTCGAACAAGTGATCGGTGGCCTAGTTGGTAAGGCGCTTGGCTGGTAACCAAGAGATCCGGGTTCGAGTCCCAGCCGATCCAGTTTGGTAATTTTTCAAACACTATGCCAATTTTAATTAGATAGATAATGTATGATACATTTTATACATACTATGTATTGTATAATGTATACCTACACAGTATAAATTTTTATATGTATGTTAGCTTATTTTAAATATAATATTCTTAATGGTATATTACGGTTTTTTGTGATAGAAGTAAGTGGAAAATGAATGGGAGACCATTGAAACCTCATTTTCGGGCAAACGGCAATTAAATAATATTGAGGTAATTACAAGGCAGGAGCCCCATTTGTTAATAATTACCCTTTGACCGGAAATGAAATTTAAATGGTAAATTAACCGAAAATAACCTAACCTAACCTTAACTAACCTCACCATCTGGTTTTTATATCAAAGTCGAAGTATATTGTCAAAACTAACTAAACTAACCTCACCACCTAGTTTTTAGGTCATCTACTATTTGATCGTAAAAAATAATATGTTTCTTAGGTTCAACTATTTAAATAGTTTAATAATTGCGTCCAATATACGCTATAAATAGTATATGATATAAAAACTAGGTGGTGAGGTTAGTTAAGGTTAGGTTAGTTTAGTTAGTTTTGAGAATATACTTCGACTTTGATATAAAAGCCAGGTGGTGAGGTTAGTAAGGGTTACCCTTTGCCCGAAGATTAGGTTAGTTTAGTTAGTTTTGACAGTATACTTCGACTTCAATATAAAAATTAGGTGGTGAGGTTAGTTAAGGTTACCCTTTGCCCGAAGGTTAGGTTGGTTTAGTTAGTGTTGACAATATAATTCGACTTTTATATAAAAACCAGATGGTGAGCTTAGTTAAGGTTAGGTTACGTTAGTTTCGGTTAGTTTACCATTGAAATTTCATTTCCGGGCAAAGGGTAATTAAATAATAATACAAGGCAGGAGCCCCATTTGTAAATAGTTATCCTTTGCCCGACGTTTCAGTAATAACATATATAGCCAAATGGATATGAAAAAAACGTCCCAACATCACGGTGCAGACTTGGAAGTATTTTGTTCGTTTTGCGCAAATGCGACTTTTTTGGTGGTAATATGAACCAATCTGAACAGTAAACACGGTAAACACTAATTGATGCATCTGCGCAAAACAACTGAAGTTCCTCTACCCGATGTCTATCCGTCTCACTTCATCGGAACCACTGCTTCTTATAGGGATTGGCCATATAGTTATAATACATATATGAGTAATAAACTAACCAAAACTAACCGAACCTAACCTTAATTTGCCTCACTACCTAGTTTTTATATCAAAGTCCAAGTATATTGTCAAAACTAACGAAACTAACTAAACCTTAACTAACCTCACCACCTAGTTTTGCGTCAAAGTCGAAGTATATTGTGAAAATCAACTAAACTAACCTTACCTTAACTAACCTCACCACCTAGTTTTGCGTTAAAAAAAAATTCCCGTCCGAATTGCCAAAAACTTATTCAGAGAATACTTTTTAATTTATGAGAAATATATTTTAAAATTTTTTTTTAAATGGGGGTATCCAATAGTATATTTATTTACATCTACTATACTACTTCTTGCTATTTTAGACCTTTAAAAGTACAACTTCCGTTTCACGTCACCAAGAATCCGTTTAGGGAGTAATTTCTTAAGCCAAAAAAAGTATGTATATCGAATTTTAGCTCAATTGGAGGTAAGCGACTATACTACTTTTTGCTACTTTAGACCTTCAAAAGTGTAACTTCCGGTCCGAGTCACCAATAATCCGTCTAGGAGGTAACTTCTTGAGCCAAAAAGAGTATGCATACCAAATTTGAGCTCAATCGAAGATATGCGATTATACTACTTTTTGCTACTTTAGACCCTCAAAAGTATAACTTCCGGTCTGCGTCGCCAAAAATCCGTCTAGGGGGTAACTTCTTAAGCCAGAGAGAGTGTGTATGTTTCAGCTCAATCGGAGGTATGCGGTTTTCGGAACTCCAGCCAGATATTGTTTAGATTACTTTGATGGTGGTTTCTATAGAAATAATTATGAAATATTTATTAAATGAAAAATCAAGAGGCGGCTTTGCGTGTTTTGATTAAATTTTGGGTGTTTTATTGTCAATTTGCGTGCGGAAAGTATACTTTCCGCACGCGAAAAGCGGCAATAGTAGAGTGGTCAAACAGCTATTTTGGGTACAAAAATGTGTGCGCCAAGTTACTATTTCTCTCGCATGGGTAATAAAAAATGTATTTTAATGTCTTACAGTTTATTCCAGTAGTTGTGAAAAATCCTAACCGCTCAGGAATCTTGACTTAATGTGTACCTAATATGCATCTAGCAAATTTATATTATACATTAATCGATCTTGAAAATACTGTAATTACAAACAACTATTACGAACAGGTATTAGAAGAGGTTTGAGTGTCGTTATTGTACATTCATTTATATATTAGATACGTAGTACACCCGTAGCAGCTACGTAGCGCAAAGCTAAAAGTAGTTACTACGTACTATATAGTTATACTAGTGACTAGCAAGCTGTGAGCTACCAGAACATATTATAATAACGTTATTCCCTGCTTTAAAGTTGATTACATACCTACACACACTTATATTTATGTATGTAGGTAAAAAGTTGGAATAGAACGAGACTTGGGAGCTGTGATATAATTAAAAAATAGTATTTTTAATTGTACGAATATGTGTATGAATAAATAAATAAATGCTGTTTTATAGAATTTCACAGTATTACATAATTTTTATTTTTTTTTTTTTCTATTTGTCCTTCGTTTTTTAATTAAGGTAAATTTAGAGTTGTTACTCTCTAAACCTATTCCGTCGAGTCTACTAGTTGTGTTTTCTATTTTGTTTTGTTTGTTGTTTCAAGTACATATTTTCAATTATTTTTATTACTAAAAAAAAGTACAACTTTAATGAACGGTTTGTTTTTGTTGTTTTTCAAATTTTTTATTTTTACTTTTAGTTTTTTTTTCTATTTTTTTTTAATAAAACGGATCTTTTAATTACATTTATTATCGTAGTTTTCATTTTTTTTCTTTCATGTAAGTAACTAGAAATATTGAAATATAGTTTCGTCGTCTAGTTTTTCTGCATTGTAATAATTTAAAGAACCAAAAGAAACTAAGAACAAATTTACAAATTGAAGAAATTATAATTCTTCAAATTAATTTGTTGTTACTTGAATTAATTAATTAATTAAAAATTCGTTGCCTGAATGTTACCATCTTAGAAAAGAAATATGGAAAGATTACACAATTATTAGGCATTTTTTGGGTGCTTACAGGGTGCGCTAATTTTGTTAACCGAAGAAGAGTAATTAATTAGTTACGTAAATCTTTAGTTTTTGAATGGTACTTCCAAGTATCGATTTTTATAATAAGAAAATTGTAATTTCGGTAAGCTTTTCATCCATTTTCATTAAAATTATAGCAAAATCTGTAAAAAAGTTCTTCAGAATTCTAACTGATATTAATTTATGTTGATAAGTTAGAGTCCACTTACAGTAATTTTATCTGTTTCTAAATTATTAAGCAACGAAATTTTGAAAGTTAACATTATAATTGAAGACATGAGTGAACGAAGGTGTTATGTAATATTTTTTTCAAAAAGTCATTTTTTCAAAATTTTGGAATATCCTATGCTAAAATATCAATATATTACAATTTTGGTTTCAATACGCCTAATAGTTTTGTAGAAACTCAATAATAAACATGAGCTATTGCATTGGAAGTATATGTAAGTAAAAACTTTCAAACGCCTCTATTGTAAAATTATAAATAAAAATGTTACATAACACTTTCATCCACTCATGTCTTCAATTACCTTTGATAGTATCAAAATGGCTTACTTTTTGCACTCATAAAAGGATTCAAGAGAGTAAATAGAATTATTGTGTATAACTTGTCTCTTTTACAATTAGTTTACAAACTAAAATGGCATTAGACAAATACAGAATCTAATTAGGGTAGACTGAATCAAGTGATATAGTATGAATCAGACTCTTCTAGAAAGTCGTAAAATTTGAAATCAAAAGTTAAGAAGTTCACCCTATTCTTGTTTTAAAGTTATTTCCGTTTCAAACATGATGTTAATATTATCATAAGACATGAAATTTAAGCTAAGACGCAGTTTAAGCATAAAATCACCATAAAGATTGGATAAAAATATGTAACGAATACGAAGAAGCTGTGTGCCACCCTTCACTGGAAGTATATTTTGTTATTTTTTTTAAGCGACGCCTAGCTTCATGTTACAACCTCCAAAATCTCCAACTTTTATCAGAATTAATAAAACTAAGAATTACTTTCATACATTTTAATCGAATATGTTAACTTTACTTCGAAAATTTCTTTACAGCAATAACATGTAGAAAAAAAATACGTGAATAAATTTATGATTTATGTCATCATTCTGACCGTCGTGTCGTTTGTATTCGTACGCATAAATTTTGAGCGAAGACGTAAATATTAAATACCAGGCGTATCTTCAGCTACAGAAAAATTTCTACATTGAGCAAACTAACAAACACGGAAAAATATCTCACTCATCCAATTTCAAACTTCTTCATGTTACTTTACTTCGTTCTATCTCATTTCATCCCGATCGATTTTGTTTAAATCAGGAGTATTATTTAATATGAAAAAAAAAAATATGCAAGTTGGAATTTAATTTTACACTGTGGCAAATTTACAAAATGAAATTTAACTATTACAAATTTACGTGAGAACATATGGAGACGAATAGTTAAGTGTGTAGGTGCAATCATTTATAATCAGTGTTTTCAAAACTTTTAATCTGTAACCACTGCATATGAAAACGTACGAATTTTTGATAATAGTTCAATTTATTCAAAGATACATCAATTGCACACTATTAATTTACTTATGAGACTACTTCTACAAATATCATACATGTTATTGTCCTATACTCATTTTTTCTTATGACAAATTTATGATAACCTGTCCATTTTCATGGTCACCTTAATAAATATGAAAAATTAAATACATATACAAAATATATTGTAATCATAGATTGTACGAGTACATACCTAGTTAATTATAAGAGGATGGTAACTTAATGTATGATTCTTAGTAAATGACTATATAGGTTTTGGGGTCAGAGGGTAGTACGGTAGCACTCTGCATAATGTATTTCAAGAAATAGTAATTGATTATAAATATAGATGGTGTTATTAATAGCGATATTACCGCTAAACCACTCTAAAATAGAGATGTTGCCGGAAGTAATTTTTTTATCCCATTCTCGCCCATTCAGAAAGAGAGGGATTGGGGTCAGTAGGTGATAAAGGATTCATATATAAATATTTATGAATAAAAGCCAACAACAAAACGCAATGGAAAAGACCATTCCGCTCAAACGTTACAAAGAATTAAAAAATTTGCGGTTTTGATCCTTAATCACTATGACTTTACTACTCAGTGGCCTATAATCACTGTGATCTTACTACTCAGTGGTCCACAATTATAGATTGAGCGCTGGCTACATAAAAAAGCTTGTTATCGCTACATATGGGTGATTTCTTTTGTAAAAGGATCCTTTTTTGTAGCTAAGTTCAAATAATCTTGTCTGCCAGCGCAATCCCGTGGCTTAACGTAGGAACGGCCGCTTAAATAGTTAAATTTCGATATTAAAAATTTTATAAGGTCCATGAGTTATAACTATGGAAACAGTTTTTATTTTCAAATTATTATTAGGTGTTATTATTTCCAATTTATTCTTAGAAAAACGCGAAAAATTGTTGACAGAGGGTTTTTTAGTGCTGGCAGACAACGAGAAAGTGGCGTAAAATTGTGAAATAAAATATTCATCATATACTTGCATGTCGATGGATTGAATGTTATGAAAAAAATCAGATATTGAATTTTTTTTATGAATATCGTGAAAAAAGATTCTCGAACAGACAATATTGTAACTTTATCAGGTACTTTTCAGACGCAATAGTAGTATATAATTATAAATATTACTTGACAAGGACCGTAAGTGTTATTTTTGTGATCTCGGATGCAGTTCGAGAATCCGAGGCTAAAAACTGAGGATTCGTAAGCATCCACGGCCACAAAAATAAACCTACGGACCGAGTATGAGTAAGTTACCTTTTAAACCGAAAAAACTGATGAATGAAATTGAAAAAAATTAATAAAAAATAATAAATTGAAAATAATAATAATAATAATTTGAAAATAAAAACTGTTTTAGTTATAACACATACATCTTATAAAATTTTTAATATCGAAATAACTATTTAAGCGGCCGTTCCTGCGTTAAGCCACGGGATTGCGCTGGCAGACAAGATTATTTGAACTTAGCTACAAAAAAGAATCCTTTTACAAAAGAAATCAGCCATGCAGCGATAACAAGCTTTTTTATGTAGCCAGCTCTTAGATTATTCTACCTATAATGGTTCAAAATTACTATGATTTTACAACCCAAGTTCCATCTAGCTATTTATTCTAAGCCCTTTTTGAGTTTGTAATACCCTGACGGACCATTTTCATCTTCCGTTAACTACTCCCATAATTCAACAGTATTTGAGAAGAAATTTCTCTAGAATCCTGGGCAACCTAATATAATATAGCTTATATGTATGTCAGTTTGGAACTGTTGGTCTTTCCAACAGTAAGAAAAGGTTTCAAAATCGGTTCGATACATTTTGAGCTTACTTCAAACAAATTTTCTGTCTTTATTATATTAGTATAGATATAGGTTATTGTTGTCACAGTTAACTTTAAGCTTGACCTTTCTGTTGGAATACTAATCATTTATTAATTGGTATACAGAAATGAACAAATTTTTTACGGGACTAGTCGGGAAAATGGCTATTTTTGGCAATGCTTTACTAAATAATACAAAAAATTGTTTTGTGGCAATAATTTGGTTAAAAAGTGGAACTTTTGGATTGAATGGGAAAAAAATTGCTTGCAATATTTTGATTAGTGTGATTTTTTATGATTTCAAACTACAAAATTGTATACTATTAAAAAAAAAAAAAAAGATTTTTTTAACTGTAGTAGAAATAAACCATGATGGTTAAAATAACGCAACATTAATTTTATAACAAGTAAGTATGTTATTTTATTTTACGTACTTAATGATGTTATAAATTTATTCTTGGAAAAAATTTATAACCGCTGATCATCGTAATCTTACTAAACGTACATACATATTTACGAGTACGAGTACCTATCTGTAGCTAGTAAATGTACAAGTGAAAAAGAGAAAGATGAAAAATAGATAAAATGGCGTGAAAATAAGATAAGTTTGTTAGAAATATGCGATTTATTTTGAAAAGAAATGGATAGATAGATGTATAGATAAGTGGAAGTAGAAGAAACTATTTCAAGGCAGATAGATGGAAATTACATACTGGAGTACTTACTAGCAAACAATGTTAGAAAAGAAATTCCTTTTCTAATATTATCAGGATAGAGAAATTATTGCAATAGCTTTTACACCTTCGTTTTACCGTGTATATGTATATGTATATATTGTGCAAGTTCGTCTATGTAAGGCTATATCTGTATATTTTACACACAGGTATATCCGGTGAGCACATATTGTATGTATGAAGGTGGAATCCTGCCATTATAGGAGTACCTAAGTATTTACAGCACAACTTCAACTGTCGTTTACGATTAAAAAGATAACGGTAATACGGATTCATTAATGATGGGCACCAAGTAAAAGTTTTTAAATTGAGACACACAACAATTTGAGAACCATAATATTTACTTACAAAAACTATTGCAACAAATTACTTATAGATCGATTTGGTAAGTGAAATTTTGACAATCTGATAACTCAGAAAAATGTATTTCTAAAATTGAAAAAATTCGAAAATGCACCTGTATGACGTCACTAAGCACAATTAATTGTATTTTTGTTATAGAATTCTTAAGAGACCGGGTTTTTATGTTAAAGGCTAATTAGAAGTTTTTGTTTTAGGTTTTTTCTTTTCAATGTAACTAAATCTCTTAGGGTTAAAAAAAATTAAATTGCTACAGTATAGGTGGTATTTTAAAACCATATTTTGTACTGTAATCGGATTACGCCGAGAATACGAATATGGAATGAAATAGCCAGTTTTGGTAGTTACTTATTACGATACCGTAAACACAGATTACTTGAGCCCAAAATGGAAGAAGTATTATTTTTTGTTTTGTGCTTAGTGTAGCCAGTAGTAAAAGTAAGTTATAGGTTTATCTGATAGGTAACAGCACTAGGTTCACTGTGTTTATGTTTAGGTAGTTCTGAAAATTGACACTAGGTGTCAGGGGAGTGTTGTTTACCTCTATTTGAAGTTGCTGTTTTTGTTATGTTGCTAACTTTCAACTGTAAAAAATATTCCGATAACTTACAAAGTAAAGTAAGTGTATAATTTTCATACTTGGTTCGTTACTAAAGCAAATTCTGACACATTCATATGCCAGCTATTTGCTTAGTTTCTTAATTTAAGGTTTTGATAAACCAGTTAACATAACCTTCAGATTAGGGTAACTTGAGCCCATTATAACTTTGGTATAAAATGGTACATGGATCCAATTAAAAAGGCATGGAAGTGGTCCAAGAACAAGGGCGTATTATTTTATAAATGGGAAGATATAGTTAAGAAAATACCTCCACCTACACTAATCAAAAAAGGATTATTGTCTTTAGATAGACTAAAAGACACACTTCAACTCATAAAAATAATTTGATATCCATAATAACTTTTGTTTGAAAATTGTTATTCAGTTTTGATACCTATTCATGTTTTTTGAATAAATACATGTTTGTACAATGTGTTTTAGATAAAAACCAACATCCTGCATGGTCTCAAACTGTTTCCAAATGGAAATCACTTGGGAATTTAGGTTTGGGCTCAAGTAACCCGATCTTGAGGTTAAGTTGAACCAAAATCTAAAGATGTATAAAATTATGAACCATCAAAAAAAAAAAAAAATCTATATTATTTAATAAACTAACCGTAGTCATATACAGATTAATATACTGAATTCTCTATCCCAAATAAATATAACAGTTACGCTAAATTTTAAAAATTATCAGATGATTTGCAAATCTGGGCTTACGTAATCCGTGTTTACGGTACTAAAAGATTCAGGTGAAGTGGGCTCCGAATGTTATTTCTGTCGAACAAAATATGCTCCCCACCAGTATCCGCATTTAATTCAAAAAAATATATTTACACTTCACGATTTAGAACGTAGAGTTTGATTCCTATAGTAATACCCGTATCGACTAACTTCTCGATACATAATGTACAGACACGATAAAGTTTCCTGACCCTTCACAATTATCTTTATTACAAGAGTACCATATAAAAGGTACAAAAAGTGGACGGGTGGGGTATAGGGTGTATAGGAACTAGTGTTAAACATATATTAAAAGAATGGTCTTTCGTTGTGATATGTATTAACCTATACATACATATACATACCTACATATAAACGCGCGTTTGAAAGTAATAATTTCTTTTTAACTTTTATATCTATGTAACACTAACGGTAGGTAGCAGTAATAATATAGCAACAGTCAGATACAGGCAGATATTTTATACCTTACTAAAAGTGCGATACGAACATATTATGTATGTATACATATAACATAGATACTACCTACCTACAACCCTTTATATCCTTTAAAATGTAAAATATTATTTCATAGTAAATTACATGTAACATGTTAATTATTACATTTTAAATTACAATGTAATAATGTTGGAATACGTACGTACGTACACACACACACACACACACACACACACACAGACACATGTAAAATAATTAAAATATTTGAAAATTTTGTTACACAATTAACAATGAACAAATTTTATCGTTTAATTAAAATGAGGTGGATAATTTAAAATATTTTTTTTCATTTGTTCATGTTGAAAATATATGTTACTATATTTTGTAATAATGACAGAGTCTGTTGTGCAAGTGATGGGTTGTTTTGGAAATTCTTTAAGTATTTAAATTTTTGAAATGCGTTAATGAAAATTTTTGAAACAATGAAATCGCTTTGTAGACACATGCAAACGGTTTATGTATAATAATTAGAACATGTTTGAATTTCTAATTGAATTATATTTGTTGGCATTCCTTTGTTTTTGTTATTTGAATTTGTTATTTTTTGTATAATTATTTTAAAATAAAGGGAACGGTTTAAGTTTGTAAGACAACAGTCTTCGCAAATTGGGCCCTTTCTGAAGTGTAAAAGTTGGAGGAATCTATTATTAAATAGAAGAAATAAATCATTTAAATACCAACAGGATAACTGGATTTAGTTCTAACAGTTTTACGGGACTATAAAAGTGCTTTTTGTAGGAAATAATTATTAGTACTTTTAAACAAAAATGTTCTTGACTTAGGGAATTCCAAAAATGTGGCCTTGCAAATCTTAAAAATATAATCCACGCAGTAAAATCATATACCATTTTGAAACTTTTTTATACATGATTTTCTCTTTTCCGGAAAAGAGCAAAGATTTTTCGCGTTCCTCGATGGGGTTTATTTTAATTTGACTTATATTCCGTTTAGTTTTCCTTATACATTTTTCACAAATACTAAGATATTTTTAACTTTAATGCTTTAGTATTTTCTACATATACTCAACTAGTTTGAAACAATATTTAACTGCGTTCGGTATTTACAAACCAATGTAAATTTTTATCGAATTGGATCATGAACTCTTGTAGACAACTAGACGGCCACTGAGAAGTTATTTTAATAGGTGAATGAATATAAAGTGGTAAGACTTCCTCATAAATTTTGTGTTGAAACTAATATAATTTTAACAACTATGGGTCTATTACAGTTAATAAAATAGATATATCTGTCATTCTTTATTTGTTTGCAAGAGAAAACTTTTTAATTTTTCAACATTAAAGATGAAATAATAAAATATAGGGCAGCAAGCAGATGGTTGTTTTTTATGGAATAAAAAAGATTACATAATAAAAAAAAATATGAAAATTAATATAGGGCAGTAGTAAAATTTTATTTCCTTTCTTTTTTTGCTTTTAAAATGGCAGACATAAAAATATCTTGATGGTTATTATTTGGTGTTTTTAATGTTCAAATTATATGATTTTTCCAGTTTTTTTTTTTTCAGTTATTTCCTTTTTTATTTCTAAATGGCGAAAACTGTAGAAATATGAATATTAAAAATGTTCCAAGTAATTTAAAATTGGATGGTACTAGAAAAGAACCCAATAGGTATTATATAATTTTTTAATGATAAATTTTATTATATTTTTATATACCGTTAATGAATAATGATGATGATCTCCATTTGATGGCGTTATAATAGCTAAGTGACCTACATAAAGAAATAATGACGGAAAATATATGCTACGAAAGTCCTGCCTACTTTTAAAAATTGAAGTTAAATTAGAAACTAATGTCAAATAAATAAAAGAAAGTAAAATTTTTTCCTCTAATGGCAGTCGTAAATTTTGCTATAACTTAAGTTTTTGAATTAGTATTGATGAGAAATCTGTCCATCGATCGTGGGTGGTAAAGCATCATCAGAAAAAATCGTAAATTGTCACAGCAAAGATTAATTCTATTAGAATACCGAATACTAGAATAAAAAATTAAGAGAATATCGATTGGTATTGATAAAATGTTTGAATAATCGAGAGAAATTAAACAAAAAATATCTGAAGGATCTTGTTGAGGAGTGCCTATTGTTCGTTACAATTCTGTAAATTGAATTATCTCCAAACCAGTTACTCTTAGAAATAAGAGTTATATACGTTAGTATCTTTTTTTGGAGAAAGTGTTCTAAGCTAATAATTTAGTAATTTATATTTTTCCTTTCATAAAAGTGACTGTTAATGAGATATTCACAAAAAACTGTTTTTAGTATAACCCATGACCTCTTGTAAAATTTCTAGCTCTTGGTATTTCGTTCGAAACCATAATATCAATCAAACACCATACCAAAATCCAGGATTTTTCCAAAAGCCAATGTTCAATTTCTGTAGACTCAAACTTGAAAATTTAATAATAGGAGTAATTTTAAATGGAAAAATTATCTAACAAAACTAAAATAATAATTTTACTTTGCTTTTTTGTTTCTGTGTTAAAATATTCAACAATGTATGTTACGTTATAATATAACCTCACCCTACAGACTGTTCTACACTAATTAGTTTGAAACCAAGTTATTCAAACATAACTGAAGGATTAATTGACTAATTAAGAGCACTTCTAATTGAGCTATCACTTTGCAAACTGAAATTGATAAATTGATCGTCACAATTTCACAGACCGAGAATAGGTACTTCTCTGGCACACACTTTCCAACTACATTTAACAGCAAAATTGTTTTAGCAATTATTTTATCCTACGTCAGTTGTAGAATATAAAGCTATGCTAGACAGTTCTTTATTTTACCTTCTTTCAGTAAATGTTCATAATCTTTTTATGAATTTGCTATTAAAACTTTAGAAATTAAAATATCAACATGGAATCAGATTTTAATTTAAGCTGGGGGTCCACTAGATCAATGGGACAGTGCTGCTCGGTACAATTCAATTATACGTCGATACAAAATTCGAACATCGCCTGAGATTCTTTGGGGTCGTTATTACACTGCGTCGCGCATCTTTTCCGATACAGCGGAAAGCAGGGCGGCCAATATATATAAACTTCGAGAAGTTTTGATTGTTGTTGGAACCTACTCGTCTTTCGTCACAATAGTATGTCAAAAGTAATAGTAATAGTAATAAAGTAAAAGTAATAGTAATAAAATCATAAAACAAAATCTAAATGAAATATAAAAATTAAAAAAATATTTAACATAAACATTTTATTGGTCGAAAATGTAACAAATCTAAATTATTGATTGTTATAGCAATCTTTAATTGTCAGTGATGAATTTCATAAGAGAATACCAACTACAGGTCAAGTTAACTAATAACATATAATGTAATTAACAAATGAAGCAAAATTAGACGCACAACCGTAAGTTACTATAGTTACTCTAATATAAAAATGACAAAAAGGAAGATAATCAGAAAACCAGGTATGTTAAATTTTGCTCTATTGGTTGCATTTGTTTGATGCCGTCAAACCAGTTCTAATTAATTTCAAGTAGGTATACAAAAAAAATTCTACTCAATTATCTTCTTAAAATTTAAAAACTTTTTAAAAGTTAGGAGACATAGACTTTAGATTATTTAAGGTAGTTATAAATTCGACACAGCTTACATTAAAAATATGCATTTGCTTTCCTATGCTTCGCTTCAGTGTTAGTTTTTTTTTATAGTGATAGCTGATATTTGTAATAAATAATAAGCGTGAAACTTCTGCCACTTACATAACATTTAACACTTTATGTTATCTAAAAATGGATTAATATATTTAATGGCGTCATAGAAATAAATTTTTCAATATTTACTTCAAAATACACAAGTTTTAAACTTTCAACCATTGTTACTTCTTTATTCTAGGCATAACAACCTTTTTTCGGTTTTGATATCACTGAAAATGGGGTGAATAACCTCCATATTTGACCCTTAGATATTAGTCATACCTACTGTGTCTTCGTTGTTAAATAATTTAATTACATCGTTATTTAATACGTAAGTACCTATATGTATAATCAGAAAAAAATACTCCAGACTTTCAATTCCAGTTGTTTAAAAAGTTTTATCACTTTTTTTCCATTTTCTGTCATTTTTAATTGGCCAATTTTCAAGATATTTCATATATGTATATTACCAGGAATCAATTAAGCGTATAACAATCTTGATAAAAAAAAAATTGTTAAAAAAGAAAATGATGGCAAGTATGGAAACTCGCGGAAGAAAAAAATTAATTACTATCTGAAAATGAAGAACAGTAAAAAAAAAAGCAAACAACTTATATAGTAGGTAAGCTTATGTAGTAGTATGTACACAATAAAAAAATAATTGGACTCAAGAGTTTTGTTGTAAGATTTTATATTTTAGTTACCTGTGCTTCTTGATGGTGGTGGCTATACAAGCATAATAATACCAACATATAATCTTAAATGAGAGAAGTATGAAGAGGCTTGTGTTTTATGAACGTGGCTTTTCATTTGCACATTACACGGTGCAAGTTCCCTATATGTAAGCTATATAAAAAAAGAATAGGAAAATATCAACCTAGTTATTTTAACAAAGTGTCCACCTATCTTTTTACCACCTTAATTTAACTCCAAAAAGGTTCTAAATCTACTACATTATGCTATTTAATCCGGAAAAAATGTGGACACAGCCTTATAAAAATTTCAAAACTAATATGTACAACAAGTCCTGTCTTATATAGCGTGTCTATATTTTGAATAAACAAAACTGGAATACACGGTACAAAAGAAAAGTAAAGGAAAATAAGCGTTTAAGTGCATCTTGGTATGGAATTCTCAATTGAATTGTTCTCCGATTTGAACGTGACCACGTACTTCGAATGATACAAAAAAGATTTTTTTGTAGAATTACTTAAGGTATAAGTCATTTGGCTTTTTAATTCCTTGGTTTTACGTTCTTGTTGGGCTCTTAATAAGGTTCATATTGACTGTTTATTTTTCGCTAAGTTATTGATAAAAGTTATAAATACTCAGTTTATTTACCTTCCTGACCTTATTCTCAAAATCACTATAAAATTTGCTAAAAACAAAACATCCGTTTTGAATTTTTTCTTATCAATGAATTAGAAAAGACGAAACAAATATTGTGTTTCAACAACTTTTAGTGATATTCAAAAATACTTATACATACTACGAGTGGTTAAATTAGAAAACTACATAAAGATTCACTCAAGGTCACTAGATGGTGACGTCGCTTACATCTGACGACTTACGGCATTTTATTCTGTGAAACCCAAAAGAACATAACAACAAAAAATCAAATTCAGCTGTTTTTCGCTCAATTTTAAAATACTAGCTTTAACGGGCATAAAGTGGAGGGCAACTGTGCTTCTCTGAGTATTCAATGACCGTTTCCTTTGTGCTATAGAGCTCAAGATAACTAGAACAATAGTTTGATTCAAAATTAAATTTGAGTAGCATTGTAGGAGTGAGTTATTCTCTCAAGTTACTCATTAATTTTCATATACTCATTCCCATATACAAGTGTTCTGTTCAGTTGTAACAGTAATCTATAGAAAGAATTCGGGTAGTATAAAAATTATGGATCCATATTTAAATGCACATTCAAGTGGTTTAAGTGTATATAATTTGATTTGATTTTTGAGTTCTATACGGGGCTAATTGTATCTTTATTGAAAATATAAATATTACGTATAAATATTACTAGGTAAATGATTATAAAATAAAGAGGAATAATTAAATGGTGCCTATACTTCTACATAATATTTACAATTTTCATCTAATATACATATTTAAACATATATTTAAATGTAGTTACTGTAAGTAAATTTCTTCTTCATTTTTTTCAAATTTTAATCGAAAACTATGGTAAAGTTACGTGTCTGTACAATACTTGTTGTAATATGGCACCAGCAGGCCCGACAAGAGGGTGGGGTAGCCGGGGTTGCAGCCCTGGGGCCCGAGCTTTAGGAGAGGGCCCGGAAAAAAATTAAGAATTATTTTTTGTTCACCATGTATTTTTTGGGGCATCAATTTCCTGGTAATGATAAACAATTTTTCGGTCAAACACAAAAAACCCTCTTTGACTCTGACATACATGAAGATACAATTAGCTTCGTATAGAACTCAAAAATCAAATCAAATTATATACACTTGAGCCACTTGAACGTGCATTTAAATATGGATCCATAATTTTTATACTACCCAAGAATTCTATATACATAGTGTGTACCTAAAAAGAAGACACTTGGTAGAAAGCACGTTAGTATTACCTTGTATATAGTTTTAACTTTGCTCGCCCAAGTAATATATCCTATATATGTGTAAGATATTTAAATCATTTCCTCTCTATAATAAACTCTCATTCGCGTACAGAGTACCGCAAACCGAACTGAATCGAAACGAATCCAAATTTCGCATCGAATTTTTTTTTGTATTTCTTTTATAAGTATCAATTTTTTTAATCTATCGAAAATTTACGCTAACATGGTTACTTTATTACCGTGATCAAAAATTGCGGAAAGTATTTTTGGTTTTTGAAAAAATAACAAAAAATGTAATTGCTACTCAATGACAAATTGGAATCAAAAGAGACGATAAAAGGGTAAATTGCGGCGACCGTTAGAGCGGACGAAAATTCAAATTGAAATATAATATGATGAGTTTTCTTTCTCATATATGTATTAAAGTAACTAAAAAATCGACTAAACCATAATTTATTCATAGGAACACCAAAATAAATTGTTTTTAGATAAAGCTTTAAGAAACAAAAAATAGCACTGTTAAAAACGTCAATTTAAATTGATTTTTTAATATTTTTATCCAACTTCAAGCTTAGTCATTATTACTAGCCAAAAGAATAATTATTCCACTCTAATCTATAAAGTGTGTTCGCTTTTAATGTCTAGTATTTTTAAACCAAGTTCATGAATCACTTTTTCGTTTTATCCCAGTTCACGCTTGTTGGGTCTCGATTTAACGCAGCCTACGGTAGTTATTTTTATTAAATAGTTAGGAGTTACATACGTATTTAACAGCAAAATATTACGTAAGTATTTTACGTAATAGCATCGAGCACAACACACTGTATAATTTAAATTTTCTTTAAATGTTTTACGTGATCATTATATTTTATTAAACTTTTAATATAATATTAAATTATGTGTACGAGTATATGTATGTCTATTGTATCATATACATAATTTTTAACATATAGAAATAATAATGCGGTTAACGTCCGTTCTTCCTTTTTAGCGAATTTCCAGAATGGAATTCAGCTATTACAGCCACTGTCATGACTGACGTGACTTGAACCCGGGACCATGGCAGAAATTTGTTTTGAGGTCCCTAGAAACCGAAAATAATATTCACAAAAATTTATATATATATCCGCACGATAACTCTCGAACGAAATGTCCTGGGATTACGAAATTTGGTGAAAATGTTGGAAGTCCCAAACCGTTGGACAAGTTCGTTAGCCAGACACGTCGGATGCCAGGAACATGGTGTTTGTTCTTGCAAAAAATTAGTTTTTTGCCAAAATTTCCATTTATTCAAAAATTTTTGCGAAAGTTTTTTCCACCATTTAAACGAGGAGAAAAAATTACATAAAAAAGGTCTTTAAACTATTATTCTACGTCAACTAGTTTCCGAGAAAAATTAATTTTTATAAACGGGCATTCGCTATGTTATGCAGGATGCTGCGACAGGGGTATATATAATTATGTATATGAAACTAGGTACTTACACTACCACATATTATGGATAATACTACACGGAGAGAAAATTCCTATAAAAATTACTGTGCTCAGCACTACAATCGACGTGTAAAGGACGAACATATTAAATTCTGTAAGGTAAAAATATAAAGATTATAATTAATCATAAAAAATTTAAAGGATGGAATGTTCTTTTCGTAATATTATCTCCGTAAAATTTGTAAAACAGCACAGTAAAAAGTTCCATTACCGACAAAAAAATAATTTTTAATTGTGTTTATTAAAAAAATTTCCATGCTAACATGCTAATAATAGAAAGAAAAAAAAACAGAAAGAAGGTTGGTTGTGTTGGGATCGCTCTAATGAAATGTACCTCAATCAGCGAGTTACATGGGTTACATGCGAACCATACAGGTGTGGACTGTGGAAGAAACTTTGTCAGACAGCTCGCACCAGGCACCTTGATGCAGCTAGTTGTCAGTTGCTTTTACACTCTCTTAGGATGATGTCATCGTTTAATTCATCTTTTTGTTATTTACCTATCTTTAGTATATGTATTAGAATTATATTGTTGGCCATCATTTTTGTATACATGTTTTTACAGGTACAGTGCAACCAATATAAGGTCGCAAGTCAGATGCGCAAATGAAAGAGTACGACAACAAGAATTAAACTATAATATACATGCATAAGAGTGTGATAAAAGTTGTGTTAGCACCACATTAAATTTTACCATGCTAGCACATATTTTTTATTTTGGTCGTCGATCGCGCACGGATTATAGGGGAGCATAGTAATTTTTCTGAAATTTTCTCTACAAAAATTATAGGATTTTTCTCTCCGTGTATGTATGTACATAACACGATAATATAGCTTGTCGTATAATGGCTTGTATAGTCACATACATATGTATATAATTATAATATTATGTTTGTATGTTATAATATGCCTTCTTTTTAGGGTTCCTAAGAAAGTCCTATTTTTAGAGCTCCGAAAGAAATCTTTCGGGACTATAATAAAAATTTATTTTGAGGTCTCTAGAAACCGAAAATAATATTCACTAAAATTTATATATTTGTATTTAGTCCCACTACGTTGGACAAGTTCATTAGCCAGCCATGTCGGATGCCTGGAACATGTTTTTTTTGGTCATTTTTTGTGAAAAAAATTAGTCTTTTGCCAAAATTTCCGCAAGTTAAAAAATTTTTGCGACATTTATGTACACCATTAGAAAGACGAGGAAAAATCAATTAAAAGGGTGAAAAATCACAGAAAAACCGATTTTTATAAATAGGAAATTCGCTATGTTATGCAGGATGCTGCGACAGGGGTATTTAGATTCTTTCGTCTATAATAGACGTCATCCACATTATTATTTGTATATTTTATTAACTTCACAACTAACTTTTACATTTATACATTATTTATACATTTTATGATGTGAGTGGAGGACAAGGAAATTGGTAGATGACTAGGATTTGGAAGATGTGCGTCTACAGCCGTCTTTTTAAAAGCACTATGTGTCAATATTCACCTGGAATTGTGAAGGAAAACTGCAGCTTTTGGGAATTTTTGGAATCCTTATAGGTAGCTCTTTCAAATGATACCTTGTGCGACTATTTTTTTCGACCAAATTAATCGCGCTTAACCCCATTTTAATTTAAAAAAGTTTTTTTTGTAATCGTTTACTAGCGGCGACATGTACATCTCATTGAGATCCAACATATGCCAAATTTTAAATTATTATGTTATACAGTTTTCGAGAAAAACCTCTGTGGCGGACGGACAAATGGACACGAGGGTCATTTTATAAGAGTTCCAGCTTTTCTTTTAAGCCACGGAGCCCTAAAAGGGATTTATGATAATAGTTGCCAAGTATTTACAGACTTGGGCATAAATTCTTAAAAAAAATAAACAAATAAGTAAAAATAAAAAATTTTAAAAAATTTCAATACAATTCTCTATTTCGAATTTTTTTTTTTTAAATTGTTTTAAGGTGTATATCATACTATAATAAGTACGATAATGTCGATAATCAAAACTTTCTAAACTGCTTAATTATTAACCTTTCTAAGTAACAATATAGATAATGACGTGTTAATTTGTTTCTCTTAGCGATAAGAGAATTATTCTTGTTACGTATATTATTTACTTTTGTACATTGAAATTGTACAATAAAGTATTAAAAAATTTTGAATCAAAATCTCTTGTTAGATTGTTATTAGGTAATAAATGTGTGTTTTAATTTATCACTATAAATTGTATTGATTCAAAATAAAGATAGCTATTTTTATTTTTATCTTATAATTGTGTACTTGATTTTTTTAATTTTTTATTTTTTTAATTTCTTAATTTTTTTCTTAATATGTTAATCACTAATAGAAGTTTACAGGGATTTTTACCAGGGTTTTCATGTTTTATTTTCAACATTTATTTTTTATTTGCTTTAATACCTAATGATAAAATCAACTGGCTCGGCCCAACCTGACAGACCAATACCAAGTTCCAAATAAATAAAGAGGAAAGCAACAAGCAAATTTACCAGATATTATTATCAAAATTTCACTCAGTTTTCAAAATGGCTTATTAATTAGTAATTTACTAGAATTTTTGAAAATTTCTAGATCATAAGCAATTTAGGAAAATGAATAAAATTTTCGTTTATCGCTATCGAATATTTAGTAATTTCATAATACTATATGAATTTATTTGTTAATTTATGTTACCGTATTACACTGACAATGAGCTCTAGATTTTTCTTGAATAAATTTGTGTTTCCTACAGCTCTTTGTTGCCTAAAAGCAATAATGCCCTTTCGCATTTTTGTTAGTTGATAGTTATTTTTCTCACTAAACTGCTTAATTTTAAATTTTTGTTTGTATTTACGGTATTAAATTCGTTTAAAAATAATAATATAATTATAAAATAAAAATTTTCGCCTATAAGTAAGTGTTGTTTTTCTACAAAAAAAAACAAAAACCGGTTATTTCAAAGACCGGTTATTTTGAGAGGTTTTAACCGTCAGGTTAAACCGAGTATAAAACAAGCCGAAATAACCGAAAACCGGTTGTGTTTTAAAAACCGCCATCCCTAATTTTTACTCCATTTTACACTTACCTATCTTACGTTTACGGTTTTAAGTTTATCAAATATAAACAAATTGTATTTCTTTATGAATTAGACATAATAAGTTTCTGTCGAATTTCATATCCAGTACAATATAAAGTTGATGTTTATCGTTAAAAATTATATTAAATTAGTTCAAGTTCATAATAATATAAATATTATGTTGATCAGATGTAGCAGAATAATTAAAAATTAACTTATTTATCTCCTATACTAGTGTAAGTAAGTATCATACAGACTGATTTAAATGTTGTTGTATTTAATATTTCAATAAAATACATTACTTAAATTAGCATTGACTAAAAAACTGACAACTTTTTATTTTCATTCGTTTAGTTTTTATTTATTTTAGTTGAATCTGAAACTGTAAAACTTACAATGTTTTTTACTGATGTCATACTTGTACCTACTTATTTTTCATCCTGTAAATTCATATCTTTTATTTACACAAAACATATCTACACATATAACAGACACTTTAATAGTATAGGAACACATCCGCTTTATTCGCAATAAGTATCAGTTAGACTTTAAATTTTTTTCAAGTATTTTGTTATTAAAAATTTTAAAATTCATTATTGTTGTATAATATTTATCATAATAAAACGATATCTATTACTTAAGACATATATAAAATAGTTCAGAAAGTAAAAATTAAAAAAGTGTTAAAAGTCATTTTTGATTTCTAAGAAGTATTTACATAATAATCGAAAATATGAGTGACGAAGATAACAAAGCGATTGAGAATTTTCAGACTTATTTAAAAATTCGTTCAGTTCAACCGAAACCTGATTATGGTAAGTATTTTTTGTCTCCACTTATTTTTGGAAACAATACGAAAATTAATGTACGCTTTACAACTTATTTTAGATGGATGTATTGAATTTATCAAAAAACAAGCCGCTAGTTTACAGTTACCCGTAAAAATATACGAATTTGTAAAAGGTAAACCAGTAGCAGTAATTACATGGGAAGGAACTGATCCAAAATTACCAAGTATATTACTAAATGGTCACACAGATGTTGTGCCCGTGGATGAAGTATGTAGACATATGCAGATATATTTGAAACAGACATAATACATTCTTATTAATTTTCACCTAAAATTCAGAAACTATGGATGCGTGATCCATTTGAGGCGAAAATTGATGAGAAAGGCAATATCTATGCCCGTGGTACTCAAGATATGAAATCGGTTAGTATTCAGTATTTGGAAGCAATTCGACGATTGAAAAATAAGGGAATTAAATTGAAACGTACAGTTCATGTGTCATTTGTACCAGGTAATTTGCTCGTTTTCAAAATTGTTCTACCTTTTCTAACAACTTTTATAAATTGGATTGTAGATGAGGAAATTGGCGGCGTAGATGGAATGAAAGCGTTTGTTAAAAGTGAAGAATTTAAAGCGTTGAATGTTGGTTTTGCATTAGACGAAGGTGTGGCTTCCACAATTGAACCGTTTGTAATATTTTATGGTGAAAAAGTATTATGGCGTAAGTATATCGTATACTAAGGGTAGCCAACTTTTGTATATACATATAAGATCTACTTTGAATCATAGTTAATGTTTTTTAGATATTGAAATTAAATGTACCGGTGAAACGGGGCATGGCTCAAGAATGTTATCGAATACGGCAGCCGACAAGATGCGTTACGTATTAAATAAATTCTTAGATCGTCGTCAATATTTAGAGCAACAAATTAGTGAAGAAATGAAACGAGGTGAAGTGACATCGATAAATCTAACCATGATCCAAGTTAGTATTTGGTGTTTTTTAAACCGACACTATCAAACAATTTCTCTATTATATTTCTTATGACTTGAAAATTACTATAGGGAGGTCTCCAATCAAATGTTATACCACCAGAAATAAAAATGGTATTTGATTGTCGTCTACACCCGTCCGATGTGGACACATTTGAACAGGAGATCAAACAATGGTGTTCAGAAGCTGGTGAAGGTGTTACTTATAATTTCATCCAAAAGGATCCCGTAGTACCAGTAACTAAATTGGACGAGACAAATCCATATTGGATAGCATTTAAATCGGCTATGGACAAAATGTAAACGAGTTTAAATTAGCTTATTAGCAAGATAATTATAGTTAATAAAGATTTCGTATTCTCTATTTTTAGTAATATTCAAATATTGGAAGTTTTCTGCATGGGTACCACAGATGCAAGATATGTTCGCGAGGTTCTTAAAAAATTCCAATTTATATTTTATTTCTTACAAATTTGATTACTAAAGTTTTGCTTTTCAGGTTGGAATTCCAGCGCTTGGATTTTCACCAATGAACCATACGCCAGTGTTGATACATGGGAATGATGAATTTTTGAATAAAAAAACATTTTTGAATGGGATTGAAATTTATCAGAATTTACTAATAGCAATTGCTAATGTTTAGAGTTCAAATTTAAATTTGTTATTCAATTTATGTATTTATAAAAAATATTGTAATAAATCTTGAAAGAAAAGAAAAACTTTCCATCTAAACATATAATAAAATTGTAACGAGATCATTTCTGTACATAGAATATTTTTTGAAAATTGTACTGGTACTGTAAATAGTTATCGATGTAGATACCAAAACAGAGATTTTTATAATTTTTGTATGTCTGTCTGTCTGTTCACGCATTACGCAAAAACTATTGGACGGATTTTAATGAAATTTCGTGTGATGATAACCTATCACCTGGGTCAATATCTAAAATACTTTTTATTCCGGGAAAATTTCTCATTCCCACGGGAAAATGGAAAAACCATTTTGAGCATGTGCGCACATTAGGCAAAAACTATTGGACAAATTTTAATAAAATTTGGTGTGGTGATGTTACCTAGGGCAACATCTAAGAGACTTTTTACTCTGGGAAAATGCCTTGCTCCCGCGGGAAAATAGAAAAACCATTTTGTGCATGTGCACGTATTACGCAAAAACTATTGGACGGATTCTAATAAAATTTGGTGTGGTGATAATCTATTACTTGGGTCAACATTTAAGATACTTTTTACTCCGGGAAAGTTCCTCAATCCCACGGGAAAATAGAAAAACCATTTTGAGCATGTGTATGCGTTACAAAAAAATTATTATTCTTTGCAAGTTCTGTATAATTATTACACTTACATACTTCTTATTGAGTTTATAACAATGCTTTGCGCGAACGACGTCGCGGGTACGGCTAATTTAGATACGTTTTACAAAACCACTTTTCATTTTGTATTATAAACGTATTCCTGAAAAATATTTCCCATTCTCCAACTATTTCAGTATGTACCATTTCAGTATGTATTTCAATTTCAGTATGTACCATTTACAGATTGGCAACATTATAGTAAATAGGATATATGATTCCATTATTGTATTTAAATATAATATTACATCCGTAATTGCTGATTAGATAACAATCAGGTACAATTAACTGCAATATGATAAGCCACAATTTGTGTTTAACCAATGCAACTGATTAGTACAACATTTAGCTCCAATAACAGATAAGTTATAAGGAAATATCAATTGAATTGGGTTATTAGTACATTAATAGCTCTTGATTAGATTATAGTTTAATATATCTTATAAATATTATATGCACCCGTACTGGAGCGAAACTTTATTACTAATCGAACAATAAATAAGTTATATTGATTGATAATTAATTTAAGAACAGACGATAGAGTGACAGTAGTTAATACCAACATTAAATATTTGTGATCAATAGTTTATGAATTTTGAACTATCCGTCCTTTTTGTGGTATTTTCCAATGTCGACAAACTTCTTTAATTTTGGGTAAAAATCAGTCAAAAAAAAGTATTACAGGTCAGCGATGTTTTTATTTTAAAAAAACGTTTGAGTGGATAATAAGATGGTTTTCTCGAAATGTTTAAAAAGTTAACAATCGGTCATCGGAAAAGAAGACACTCTGAGGAATCTAATAAAAATTCTACAATATTTTGTTTCATAATCAAATATAATAATGAAAAAGATTTCATCGCCAAATTTTACAACAACAGTTTATGAGTCCACCATACTTATTGTAAGACTGCATCAGATTTATGGGCAAATGCAAAAATATATTTGTCTATATACTATAATATACAGTCTGTCAAATAAGATCGTGTTCAAAATAATTTATATAAAAATTTATTTTAAAAAATTTTGAAATACATATATACGTTCCACTTGATGAGGACTACGACGCAATTAGCTTAATTGTGTCGAGTCACCACCGGCGTCGATAATCGCCGGTGGTGACGCTATTTTCGAGGCATACTTTTAGTTAAATTGACGAATTTCTTAGATTTCAATTTTTTAGATTGAGACGAATCTCGCGAGTTAACTGCTTTAAAAGTATATATGCGTTTTCCTCGAAGTTTGTACTTGATATGTGACCTAATCGGATTGGTATCGAGCGACTGTGACGACCAGTCGAATGTAACGATGCCAGATTTGGCATTCGTGTCGCGTATTTGACACCCATGGTTCTTCACTTGTTAAGCCGGTTCTACACGATGCTACGAACGTT
This sequence comes from Brachynemurus nebulosus, assembly GCA_035578155.1. Classification (NCBI taxonomy): domain Eukaryota; kingdom Metazoa; phylum Arthropoda; class Insecta; order Neuroptera; family Myrmeleontidae; genus Brachynemurus; species Brachynemurus nebulosus. The sequence continues at coordinate 29,920,718 of JAPWDM010000001.1, read as the reverse complement.
CCTTCCAACGTTCGATCGAACGTTTGAGGCAATTAAGTTCGATAGTTGGTGCGACGAATGTGTCTGCTACACGGTGAATCGAATGTTTGATCCAATACGAATGATGATGTGTTGGTACTCAGTGGACGACGCTGTTATCTGTCTGATGTTATCTCTAATGTTATACACTGATGTTGTCTCTCTTCACATGAACGAGTCGTGCAGCTGCTGAGTCGAACCAACCAAAGCAACCAACATTGACCTTCAAACGTTCGAAGCATCCCTTTGACTCGGTGCAAGAATACCGACATCGAACGGGACACGACCAAATGCGAACGTTTGACGCTCGACATTGGACACTCGTAGGTTCGAACAACGGCTACACGATGCTATGAACCTTCCAACGTCGAATATTGGAAGGTGTTCGTAGCATCGTGTAGCAGCGGCTTTATTCTAACAAAAGACAAACAACTGAGTCTTTCTTCAAAGTGCGTGGTAGACAAAGGTTCCCTCTATATGCCCACAAAATATTTAGAGAAAAACTTTTATCATTTGTGAGTATGGTCGACCACGATCTTATTTAACAGACTGTATATACCTATACATAATCAACTAATACTTTAATAGTACTTACATAATTATGTAAATCCTTGGCATGAATATACCAGGCATTATTTATTTGATTTTATCAAAGTGCTGTTATTTTTATTGCTTATATTTTACAGTAATTTCACCTTTAAACTATAAAACTGATGGGTACCATTTTCAAAATATATAAATATTTTTACAAAAAAACAAAATACAGATAGAGTAAGCAAATTATATCATACCGGTGTATACAGACAGAATGCACATCATGTCGAATATAAGTGTGTCGTAAAAATAGTGTTACATTTGACCGACTATTACTCTAACAACAGATACTTACCTAGTTGGAAACGATTACAGCGCCGTATATTTGTCGAAGTTTGAAATTTTATAAAATTTTATGCATACATGTTCTAAGATGGTTGACAATAAAACGAAATATTTGTCGTAGCAATATACAGTATTTACGTTTTTCACTGTATTTTTACTATCTCATATAATATTGATGGTTATATTGAAAACCTACAGAATGTTCCAACGTTGAAGCACATCGTCTCCAGTAGTCCCAAAAAAGAAAAGTAAAAAAAATTTTAAGTGAAAACTTCTATTACGAGAATAACTTCTATGGTGAGAGTGTACTGCGAGAGTAAAATGAAATCTGGAATAACAGAATGAAAGCGGTAATATCGAATGAAATTTGTAATTGTTGTAAGTTAAAATAAACGCTATATGTAGTAATTAATTTGGTTACTGTTAAGTGATTAATATTTTAATTAATTATTTAAATGATTCCAACTTTCTTGAAGTCAATTGATACCAGTTCTTCCTTACCTTATAAATTGACTAAAAATCTTCCTACCATATTATCTACCTAAACATATCCGCAACTGTAATAAATGAATTTTATATAAACTAACAATTTTACAATCTTTTCTTCGCCATATACTCTTTTAGCGAGGTACTGCGAAAATTTTATAGAATTTATTTTATTTTAAACCTTTCTTGCACAAAACGAAGAGTAAGTATGTAGGAATATAATATTTATCCTTTTAAATTTTATTTGTTCTTTTTTCGTTCTTTCTACGTCTTTTGTTATTTAGTGTATGTCTACTGACGGAAAATTATTTGTATAGTAAAAATTGCAGTGTTCTCTGCATTTAAATAAATATAATGTATATATATATATATATATATATATATATATATATATATATATATATATATATATATATATATATATATATATATATATATATATATATGTATATATATATATATATATATATATATATATATATTTGTTGTTGCCACTGTAATTTAAATGTTCACACCAGTATTACGTACATTGTAATAGCACTTAAATATTTGCAAGGACGTATAACATTAACAATAGAGTATGCTATAAAATGATAGTACAAAACATAGTTAAGAAATAATTTTACAAATTGTATCTATTTGAAAATTACTATTCCACCACATAGAGTACCTAGTATGTCGAGTACAAAATACAACAGATAAATTAAAAAAATGTTCAGAATATTTTTAGATACTTGAAAATTGTGTATAATTGTGTTTAAAATTGTTTCTCTGTTGTTTCTGTTTATACTTAATTCTTTTTGTTTTTTTTTGTTTTTTCTAGGAATTAAAAATGTAATTATCTTTAATTAATTTGTTTGTATTTTTATTCTTAATTTAATTTTAAACAAAGCAAAATTAGAAAATGTTCTTTAAATGTTTTAACAGCAAATGAAATGAGACTGAAATTGTTTATTATTTGTTAAACAAAATACGAACAAATGAAGGTGGGTATCTAATGAAATTGAAATTTTGTTTAAATTAGGAGAAACAAGAAGGTAGAGTTAATGTTAGTCACTTTTTTTTTATTTAATTCTATAAAATAAATGTTAATTAGTGAATTTTCTGATATCAGTTGTGTACCTGCGTTATCAAATAATTCCACTACTAGCATGCAGTATTTCATTAACTGTGAGCCAGTAAATCTATTTGATTTGTATAGTCGCTAACTAGAACAAAGATACTCAAACAATTATTCTTATTAGACCTAGGAAAGCATCCTGGGCTAGAATATTTCGAAAAGAACGGAATATTTAACGTGGAAAATGATACATTTTGCTTATCTACGAATCTTCAACATAATAAACGAGATTATTAAGTGTGCTGGATTCGTCATAAGTATATCCAAAACAAATCTATGCACAGCTTAAAATTTTGTCATGTTTAAAGTATCATCATAAGCTATTATTTAAATCACTTTTGAATCGAATTTCCGAGGTAGGTCCTCAATAGCGGTAAAATTTTTTGAGACGACAATATGAAATAAATGAAAATTATTTCTTTGACAGTTTTTAACTGATAGTCCCCTTAATGGATTTACGTAAGTATATACTATAGTATATATATATTATGTAATTTTTTCCGTAGACATATTTTTTCCAATAATATGCCATTTCATATACATATGTTTTATAATTAATATCCAATATATCTACCTATTGTACCTAAGTATTATAGGAATTGTTTTTATTTATAAGTAATTAGTTGGGATCAAAGGGGATTCGATGCAATGTAATAAGATAGCCTGTAATATTTTCCTATTTAATTTTTTTTCCATTTTCTTTACTATATAATTTATAAAGTTACAATATTTAAATCAAGAAAAAGCAAGATAAAATAATATCTACTAGGCATGTTTGTTATTATTATTGTTGTAGATATATCAATATGTTTCAGTAATAGCATAGCTAATAATGATCTGAAAGAATAAAAAAAAAATTGAAATTACAAAGTGTAATAACAAATAAGTAATAACAATCGTATTGAATTTCAATAAGTACATAAAAGGAGAAAAATTATTTAAAAATATCAGATCACTACAAAATAAGAACAGTATACTATTACACAACAGAAGTATGCCAGTTTTACTCCACTTACTAAGGTGCAAAATAGACACGTTCAAAAACTGAACTCACTTTTTTATGTGTTAGTTTTCAATAACTATACTGTTGTTCGTTTAAAGTAACTTGCGTACTCAACCTAACACATCATATTTATAGGTGACTTATTGTTAGTGTCTTAAAATTGCACTGTTATCCATCTTGTTTCTGTATGCGTTTATTAGCCCTCTTTTTGGGTAACAATGAGATAAAATTAAAAAATATTTTCCATCTTATTACAGTAAGTCGTCAGAAGCTTGAAAATAGAAATCTAATAATGCACCACCATATATGCCTTGCTATGCCTCTATCGTTGCATGAATAATCAATCAATCATTTGATTCTCTACTTTTTCGAGAATCTGATTCGAATTGCACTCACAAATATTTCGTATCACTGTAATCCTTTGCATTAAAATTAGAGGAATCAGTAATTCGACTAAAAACGTTTTCTACAGAAAAATTTAATTGATGACTTTTGATAAGAGTAGTTAAAGTTTATGCGACATTGTAGACTTAAATTCATTTTTACGTATTGAATCATTAACAGCTCTAGAAAAGGATAGTTTACGTTCACTTATGTCTTTATTGAAATATATTTATGAAGTTTTGTCGACGACAATTTATACAGGATAATTCACGTAGCCCAGTGCTTGCCAAACGTTTTTTTTTATCTTATGGTAGGTACACTGAGTGAGGATAATTTATTTTGCACAAACACTAAATGAGCATTTTAAGGAAATTAAATTTATAAAATGTCATTCCGGTTTACTTTCTTACTTTGACCGCTGTCACCATCTATATATATATATATATATATATATATATATATATATATATATATATATATATATATATATACCTAATAGTATTGCAAGAGAATACACAGAGCCGCCCCAACTAAAACCGGGGCCGGATGAACTGTTAACTTGGCGGAATAAATTTCGTACAACAATATAATAAATTTTTGCATTTTGCTACTTTTACATTAAACAAAAACGTACAGTTGGTGGTACGATGACTTATATGGAGGTGATCTTGTAGTTCTGCTTATGACGGGTAGATTCTTATCCGACTGTGGTTGTTCAACAAAGTTACCGGCATAACTTGCTATCGACATATACAAAATTTCTACATACCAAATCTCAGCTGAAAATACACTCTTTGAACGAAATGCATAGTTTATTTCGTTTTTATTTCCTTTTCGTAAATTTCTTAGTAGAGAACCGCTATAACTTTACTACTTTTGATACAGAACCGCTGTGATTTTACTACTTTTGGTACAAAACCGTTGTAACTTTACTACTTTTGGGATAAAACGGCTGTAATTTTGGTACTTTTGATACAGAATCGCTGTAACCTTATTACTTTTGGTATAAAACTGCTGTGAGCTTACTACTTTTGTTATAGGACCGCGGCAACCTTGTTGCTATTGGTACAGAATCGCTGTAACTTTACCACTTTTGGCTACAAAATTACTAAAGAAGTAAATCGATCTTATCTAGAGATAGGTCCGAAGTAATATTTTATTATTTTCTGTCTTGACAAAGATCTTTCGATAGGTTGGCATAATGGTAATAGTTTAATTGAAAATGGTAATACAGTGTTTAGATTAGTAACAAAATTTGGATACATGTCAAATGAATAACGTATTTTTAAATAAATATTTGTAATATATTTTTGTGAAACTGTAATTCTAGAACGCAAAACTTCGCGATCAACTTTGATTTCATTAAAAAAAATAAACAGGTACTGTCTTTTAAAGGTTACATTTAAGTTTTTGATTTTACAACAGCCCTCAGAGATGCGTGAACATTAAGGATGTAACAAATCGCTTCGTGGTAGGTAACCTTATAACGGACATTTTAGGTCGAGCATCCGAAAAGAAAATTATTAAAAAAGATGAAGTCGTTAGAAAAATTTATTTATAGACTTATTGTAAAAAAAATTAATTTAGTTTACTTTTTTGTATTGCAATAATTCCCTTTTTTTAAATTTTGGACATTGTCAAACATGTATGTGTCCAATAAACATACTGTACCCTGTAAAATATTGGTATTTAAATTTTTTCTTCTGCACCGATTACGTAATTATTTCTTCTCCTTTAATTTTTCTTTTTAACCCACTATCATAATTTTTTTTCATTTTAATTGAATATATTATGGCGACATTCCTTAACAACCTACCCGATTCGCTTGCGGGTATATGTTGAGCACCACTGATATAGTTCAATATATTACAATTGAAATATATTATTAATGGAAAAATATAAATGCAAAATGAATGGTCGGTGTCTTCAAGACCTTTCTTGCTTGTCTGCCATCGATGAAAATAATATAATATGTATTATAAAATAGAGGAGACTTGAAAATAATTTCAAATACGGGCAATTGACAGTTATAAAATAATCCGGTATCCTCGTCGATAACACATATTTCCTCTATTGAATTATACATTATATAAATGGTAATGAAAATATAATGTCTGTAATATTGCAGCTGAAGTATAATAATAATTTATGGAAAGAAAAAATGGCAATGATAGCCTATTATCATTGAAATGCATTAACAGTGTTCGTATATTATAGGCAACAGGCTACGTTACTTTAATTTCAAGAATATCTAATAGGCCAATATATTATTTTGCTCATCAATTTATCTGACAATCTTTTTATTTTTTATGTTAATGTAACAGTATAGAATACCGTACTTGTACGAATTGCATTTTAAAAACAATATCTCTTGTCAAATAATGCTTGCAGGCTTAATAGATGTATTTGGAATTCTTTGAATTTTTAAAACTGTGATTTATTTTACGTAGGTAACAGTGAAATAAAGCTCTCTGCACAATAAATTCTAAAACATAATATATTATTAAATTTCGAACCATTTGTTTTTCTTTTTTGTTGTTTTTATATCCAAAAATGATAACCCTTTCCCACTGAGAGGGTAAAATAAATCAACTTTTCAATTATATTTTCCCCCCAGATATTATGTGTAAACAAACATATGTGTTGTCAAATGCGAAATACCATATAATTTGTGTAATGAAATTAACAACAGTTCAATTTTCAACAAAATCATCTGCTAAAAAGTCTATTTTTAGTGTTCCGTATTAGAACTGGTAAAACGGAACGTTTACTGGTATTCGTTTATTCGTCTTTCACAAGCAACTTCCTATAAAGGCTTATCGAACATAGGAATTTAATAATTTAACAAAAAAAACAAGATGTAATGCGGATTAATTTCAGGGCGCAAATTGTAGAGTACGAAAAAAATTTCTAAGGACATGGTGTAGAGTGTATTCTTTACAGTGGGGGAACTAGCTTTTACATTAGAAAGGGATCATATTTTTTTGAAAACTTTATTAATACATTTTGGAAAAGGCAAATTTTAAATAAATGTACCTACTTAAGCTAAAAGTACGACTTCGAAAATCAATAATTATTATCTTCCAGACTCATCATATTCTGTCATTTCATTACCGATTTTTAAAACGCTAAAAATTTGTAAACCTGATGGCATCATCAAATTTAAAAAAAAAAATGATGAAAGGATAGGATATTAGGAGTTTAAGTTATCAAAATGAGAAAACAAATATGTTAATTTTCTGCTTTGTTGTAGATGCTTTATTATAAAAGTAAACAAAAACACTAGAAATGTCAAAAATATTTTTTTATAAAAATATTAAAAATTAAGAATATTAAAAAATTCTAGAAAATTTTTTTTAAAAAACATGCAGTACTTACACAAAAAATTTTTTTGTTGTGTTAAGTTGTTAGTATTTACATTATTATTAAAAATAATAACTGTCAAAATTACAAAAATTGATAAAAATTAAGTTATTTAAAAACATTTTTTTCAAATAAAATTTAAAGTTTAAAAATAATAATAATAGATCGAGTGCCCATGGTAAGAAACTGACATACGATTTTGAAGTAACCCTTTTTATATGTTATTGAAGTTGTTGAGGGGAAAATTTCTGGAAAACATTGAGGTAAGTGTTGTTCAATTTCGACACTTTGCTCCTGTACCCAGTTGTCAAAAATGTTGTATACATGCTTGCACATACTATTATGATGTTCTGATTGCGAGTCGGCCTACGTGGGTAACACAAAACAGCGTCTATCGCAAAGAATTGAACAACATCGAAGAAATGTCAAACGTGGCGATTTTGCATCTGGCTTGGTACAGCACGCATGGAACAATGACCACCGTTTTGATTTTGACAACCTCACCATCTTACAAACAGAAGCTCATTAGAGGAAAAGATACTTTCTCGAATCTTCGTGGATCTCCTCTGTTCATCCAAATGCTTATCTGGCTGCTGATTTGTCGAAACTGGACAACACTTACGTCAATGTTTTCCAGAAAAATTCCTTTCAACAACTTCAATAACATATAAAAAGGGTTACTTCAAAATCGGATGTCAGTTTCTTACCATGGGTGCTCCATTTATTATTATTATTTTTAAACTTTAAATTTTATTTGAAAAAAATTTTTTTAAATAACTTAATTTTTATCAATTTTTGTAATTTTGGCACAGTTATTATTTTTAATAATAATGTAAATACTAACAACTTAACACAATAAAAAATTTTTTTATGTAAATACTGCATGTTTTTAAAAAAAATTATTCTAAGATTTTTAATCTTCTAAATTTTTGATATTCTTATAAAAAATATTTTTTGACATTTCTAATGTTTTTGTTTACTTTTATAATAAAGCATCTGCCTGAAGATTGGGTTAATACCTCGAAACCGGTAACAGAAAATTAACATATTTATTTTGTCATTTTGACGACTTAAACGCCTAATATCCTATCCTTTCATTAAATTATTAATCATCTAATCTTTTCCTTACTTAAAAAAAAAATATTTTTATATTAACTCGAGCTTTATGGAACTAGTCTAAGTTAGGGTAGTTGATTGATATTGACATAGGTACCTCTCCTCTAGTAGATCCGAAATCTTATAATTTGATTTATGCCTATAACAATATTCTTAAATGCTAGTATAGATTTGTCCTCTGTAATGTAAAAACAAATTCTCAATAATAACGGAAATTATTATTTAGATAACTAAAGACTTTTTGATTCTAATATTCGATTTATATTTATACTTTCACTGAATTTTTAGCCACCCGAAAATTTTTACGATCCATCCAAAAAAAAAAATTGAAAAAAGTTTATTAATATATGCCCATACTTCTTTTCACATTTCAATTACAAATGGCTCAAGGAATCGAAACAAAAACCGATACATTATTCTCTGTCATCATATTCGCATTCTCTTCTTTGATAATAATTATCGCTTCTAAATAAAAGACCGTGGTGTTATAAATTAATCAGAGACGACGCCTGTTGTGTTTTCCATCACCATCCATTGATTATTATTATCGAAAGTCCTTAATATATTGACGCCGCTATGTTGTTTTCCTGTTATTCCTGTTATGATTTTCGATTTATTTATAATAATGAGGGTGGCGTAGTCATTGGAAGGTGAAGGAATGATTGCTGGAATTAAAAAAGAAAACGACAAACGGGAGGTGTCTTGAGTGGGAGCGGCGCGGTGCGACGCGGGGCAATGTGTGTCCGCTTCGTTGCACAATTACAAATGAAATGATTGATATGAGTTTGTATGTAGTTCGATCCGCTACTACTACTTGCTGTTTGTGCGTTTATCAACAATAAACTACATAACCACTCACAAAGTCATTACATTACTGTCAGTTTATGACTGCTGCCCCTCTATGTGTTTTGCAGAGGTATTTGAGATGAAATAATGATACTGTGTATTTTTTTTTTTATTTTATTTGATGATGTTGATCATCATCATCTAGATGAAACTGATGTGATGATTTGAACCAACTGATTGACTTGTGTTTTTTCAATCTGACATTTAATTTAATGTACCTACTGATCCGTGTTAAAAGTTTGAAACATCGAAAAGTCGAAACTATAACAATGTTTCGTCAAATATTTTTTACGAGTTTCACTTCATCGTCATTTAATCTTTTAATCACTGGGACAACAGAATAATTTTAAAAAAAGAATAACCCAGATGAATAGTCAAAATTTTATGATTGAAAATTTGGTGTAAGATAAACCATATTTTTTTATTATGGATTCTTATAAACAGAATTTTTGAAACCATTCATTAACATGCAACTAGTTTCTAAGTCATCTATAAAAATTCGATCATTCAGCAAAAACACTGTACAATAGAATATTATATGATATAAGATGTTTATATTTTTATTGCGTATTTACTTTATTGTTACAGGTACTAACAGCCTTGGAAGCCGAAGCACTAAAAATTATTCAATAAAGAATGCGATATTCAGTTTGAAACTATTTATAACGAATCGATTTCAAGAAAATGTTATCGATTAACCATTGTAATTTACACCAATTGTGAATTCGATACCTAAAAATTAATTTTCATTATCTGGGTATTTTTCATACCAAAGGGCATACGGTTATATTCATATTGTTCAAGAAACTTTCGAATGCAGTATTTATACAATCCTGCTATTTGATTGCGCAGTCGGGCAAAACTTGAAATTGATACAAGTTTTATGTAAGCTTACTACATTATTTATTCTGTAACTAATGAAAAATTTCAGTAATATTTTTAAGTAAAAAAGTGTATCTTCAAATATTTGTTTTGAACTTCCGAAAATATAATTTTGATATTTCACAAAAATTATATCGAAATAAGTCCTCGTCAACTACAAAAAAAAAATTTTAACGTATGTGAGTGACCCCTTGATTTTGAAACTGTATCATACCGATTATTTTTTTGTTTGATTGATTTTTCGAGTGTCTTTTTTTGTGAATTGTGATAACAAAACTCATCAAAATTTGTTTACGAGTTGTTTGATGTGTTAAATAAATATACTGTCGATATCTGCTTGTGAACGATTGTAAAGATGTAAAAATCATGTATAGAGGTTGAATTGTTATCGGTGTACACATGTAACATGTTCTTTGTCGTTAAACATTTTTGTGGTTTATAGTATTTTCCCCTCACTATATGGCTGGTACTCGTGCTCTTAGATTGTAATATAACTAGAGAACAGTAACACTGTTACCCTCAGCAGTTTTATATTTTTTTGACACAAAAGAATTGAAGAAATTTTTAATGTTCCGTACCAAAAAATTTCTTAATAAATGCTAATGTTCGATCGGCAAAAGATATCAAAATATATGAGATTGAATGAAAACACGACAGCTCTCTGTTTAATTCATTATCTACAGAAATATTATAATTTTTTTGTACATGATAATGCCATCAGCGTTGAAGAATCTATTTGTGGGCGTAGAATAACGAATCTATAGTAGCAACTTGATTTGTTGAACACTTCATCATCTTAAGAAGAGAATCATTTAATGAGATTGAAATAGCTTATTTACAGTAAACTGAGAAACATAAAAATTGATGACCACGATAAATCGAAAAATATCTAATCTAACAATGTATCAATTTATAACATTTTTTGTACGTTTATTACGCATAATAATCTTGTAGATGAAAGTAATAGTAAGAGCTTTTTCCAGAGAGTATATCAAATATATCTTTTGTTCTACCTAACTTCAAATTTTTCTTATGAATATCTATAATGTAAGTATTACCCAGAATGTTTCATTATGTTTCTAACGGTTCTAACAATTTGACCGCAGACAAAATCACTGAATGACAACATTTTTTGAAAATAATTTACAATTGGCGACTTCGGCAAGATATTACACTCTTTATCCTACCATATAATTGTTACTGACTTTTTGTATACTGGCAACCAAAATAATTCAAATCATATGTAGCATATCTGCACGTATATATTTTAATTTGAAAATATTGCAACATATTTATAATCACATTTTGTATTTATGAAAACGTAATAGTGGCTTTACTGAATAAAAAGAAGTATTCACTTTTAATTCCTATTTTTTAAGTTCTTACTTAAATAAAGAGTTTACTTACAGGAAATAAGTAAACTCAAATAATTTCCAGTATTCATTTAGTGTGGAAGTATTTACTGATTTAATTCTAGTTAGTACTTCTTTTTTTAGTTGAATAAAAACAAGTAATTACTGAAATCAATAAGTAATTTGACGTTTGTTGAATTCTCAAAAATCAAGTGTTTACTCACCAGTAAAAGTTAACACTTATAAGTAAATACTTAAATGTTTAAACCTTTTTCCAGTATTTATTTGCTTTTAAGTAAAAGGTATCTTTTTTTTATTCAAGTAAAATGAAAAATGTTCATTTAAATTGGGTTGACCGCCAGCTGTTACTATTGAATTTACATAAGAAAAAGGGTTAAATTATTTGAAATGAATTCTAATACCTTATACTTAAAAGTATATTTACTTCTTTGCATAAGTAACTAGTGCAAAAGTAATTACTTCTTTGTATCCAATAGACTAAATACATATGTCTGTAGTTTATACATATTATTTAAAAAAAATTAATCGTTGTTACTATAATATTCGGTTATTTTGTCTATCGTAAAGTACGTTAAAATATATTAAAATATTTTAAAATTAAAATTTTCCACATTAGAGAAATAATATTATGATAAAACTGTGGCTTACTTAGTTGAAAATAGTTGTTTTTGGTTAAATTATAAGTACAATAGTATGTCTAGTAAGTAGGTATACTTGGCAAATAATATGTACACAAGTATATGTAAAATCTAAAACAAAATACTTCATTCTAGTATACGTGTGAAGCACATATAGTACCTGGATAAGTAGAAAGTACTTATTGTGTATAAGGTATTACAATTTCACCTTTAATATGAATTTGGTATCATTTAATGCAACACATATGCCATTTTCCCGGCAACCATTTGTGTAAAATGGTGATAAATTTACAAGTTTTAACGCACACACACATAGATATATGTATATGCAAATATGTATGTATGTCTATATTTTGTTTACTATAATAGTATGGACGAAATAAAGACAAGTTTACAAGAATATCTTTATGAGTAAAAACTTGCACGAATGCTAAGTGTAAATATTTTTTTTTTAAATTTCAAACCTAAATGATGAAAAATTATTTTTCTTTTTATACGATTATAGGGAGGGGGGGGGGGGCAAAACGGGGTACTTAAGAAACCGTTATGATTTTAAGGACTGAAATATGCTGAATCTTATTATTTTCAGTCGTAATTAAAGTAAAATAATCAAATTTCGAGCTGCAGTAAGAAAAATTTTTTTTCTTTGCGGGCAAAATTGGGTACCCCTTAATAATGTAAGATTATAAATATATTCATAAGAAAACGAAGCTACCAAACAATAATATTTTTTTAGGAGTAATTTACGTAAAACGAATCACTATTTATATTAGTAGTTGATGCAGAGGCGAAAAATAATTATTTTCTTAATAATCCTGAATTGTTCTTCATTATCGAATAAAATGTTTTTATCAAATAAAAAACTATTTGGTTTTCAATATTATCAAATTTGAAAATATAAAAATTTTACCAAATTTTTGGGGTACCCGATTTGTCCCCCCTACACCGTTTTGCCCCCCCCCCCCCTAAACTACATTAGCGAAATGTGGAAGAGTTTAAACCAGTACTTATTTCCCAAACACTTTCTTCAATCAAAAACTGATAAAATTGATCTTGCAACATATTATGTAACTATATAGTTTATATTTTTCACTGAAAAGATGCTTATAAATTTTATATGCAAGTAAATCTAGATTCGTTTTGGTACAGGACAGGTAACATTTTTTTAAAACTAGTTTGCCAATCAGCAGATAAAAGATATTGATACAGAATATCTGTTAATGTTGAAAATGTTTTAATTAAAATTGATTTTTAGAAAGTTCCGATTAAAAAAATACAGGAAGTGGGAATACAGATTTTTTGTCTCAGAAAATAACAACGAACCTATTTCTGAATTGTCTTTGCTCTCTGAATAAGTTCTCGCTTTGTCAGCGATTCATTTTCAAATTCAAAAATACACTGCCAATAAGGGCAGGCAGGCAAACAATCGTATACCTGTACGATTACCTGTAATCTTGTACCTGTAATAGACTTTTATCAAATTTTTAAAATGACTTTGTACTATCTGCATCTGTATCTTACCCATAGAGATACATAGAGAGACAACTTAAAAAATCGTTTAAAAAGTTAAATAGTCATCAAAGAAAAAGATGACAGCAGTCATTTGTATTTCTCAACTATATTTTGTCTTTATCTAATGAATGACAAAATACATTTGTTAAAGAAATGCTAATTTTGAGTCAGAAATAAACAGAGATACACTAACCTTTAATGTCTTGTTGTCACACTCTTATCAATTGTTTATATTGGGGTTTTCGTTGTCATAGATCCCAGTTGTGTACAACATACTTGCTTCAAAAATAGGTACATAGTTGGCCATCCATGTATATCACTGATCTTACCTTAAGTGCCGTGCTTTATCAAATTATTAACATAATGTTTGGAAGAAGAATAAAAGATGAATAGGGTCAAATGGTTCTTAGCTTTTCCTGATCGGCTATGTGGAAATTATGGAAATTGCGAAAAGACTGACTACGTAGCCTTTCCTAAGTCGTCGTAGTCGAAACAATCAGTAGTAAATATTTAAAAAATCAGTAGGTAGATATTCTTTGACATTTCAAATTACAAAATATTTCTTGTTTTTATAGTTAAATTTTTTGTTGTCATAATAACAAGAAAAATAAGGAACTCATTCCATGCACCTCGTGTTTAAGACAATTTTACGTTTAAGGTAGTAGTCTAATTTACTATAGAAAGAACAAATGAAAAGTTTTGAATTTTTAATATGTTTTTATTTACCTCTGAAGGTAACAAAAAAATTTTTTTGGAATAAATTAGATGTTGTTTTATTATTATTATTATCACTTGAAGTTGGCGCCTTAAAAGAAAAGCACGTAGATGGCCCGGGCGATTTTGGCTCTTGGGGACATTCGAAATCAAAAATTCTTAATTAGTCTTACCTAATCTATAGATACGTCATTCTGGTCGGAACTAGAATTGTGAAATTTTATCGCAAAATAACAAAATGGCAGACTTCGAAAAAAAAAGTAATTTGTTTGTCGCACAAAAAGGGTTGTAAAATGAAAAGTAGGGAGTAAAAAAAATTAATTTTAGTTCCGAGGAGAACTACAAGTATGTTGAATAACCAGTTTATGTTTTAGAGCAACCGGTTATGGCCCGGGCCGACCGGAAAAACGCTGTTTTGAGAAAAACGCGTTTAAAGTTTCAACAACAAATTTTCATAAATAAACTCTTACTTACATTAGTCGTCGATGCCCAATGGCTTGCAGCTGCCGGCCTACCTTCCGCGCGCACCTATGAGGCGCTCTCGAAATTTCGTAGTAACTCAGTTCCTATTTCGAATTTCGCTCTAAAATTTTCACAGTATATTCTCAATATATTGTAGTTTCGTGTTAAGTAAAAAAAATCGATTTTTTCAATCGAATTTACCAGACTACTACCTTAATAACTACTACCTTAATAACTATCATTCTGATTGTAATGAAATTTATACAGAAACATATAAGGCCTAACTCCCAAATACTTTCAAATTTTATGTAGTAAATAAGATATCGAATATTTAATGATGACTTTGATTATGATCAAATTCGTATAGGGAATAATTTGGAAACCAAACCGCATAATCTCTAAATATTTAATCAAAAACAATCAAATAGTTTCGAAATTACGCCGCCTGCTGAGATTTTTGAACACACAGATGGACAACCAAACAGATCCGGATCCAAAATTGTTCAGACATCTTTAAAACGTAAATGTGATTTTACCATATGCTTCCGTTACTTTTAGTATAGTTTCTGAAGCAGAAAACTTATTCGTATCAATTGAACTATACTTATACGATTCATAGTATACGTACGGCTTAAAATTACACGCAAAACTCACAACTGCCTCATATCTGATTATTATTTTACCTATATACACCGCTATTTCCTCCCTTCTTTCTACTGTATCTATAGGTGAGTATACCAATGTTGCCGCACTGTTACCACGATCGAGTACCACACTCTGGTTTTATACACATACTTCTGTCTAAAACTCTTAAAATTGTAATATTGTACGAAATTATACACGTCATTTTTAATATACGGATAACGTATACGTATATACCAACCGTATACTGTAGGTATAGATAAATAAGTTGATAGTTGGTTGTGTGTTGGCAGCCTATCTACATGAAAATTTCATAACGAAAGCCTTGAGCACACTGAGTAGATATATCTACTCTAAAGAGAGTGAATAGAAATAGTTTGGAAACAATTTCATATGTGTAAATTTATTATTTGTACATTGTACTAGGTGTTTTATTTATATTCCGAATGAAAACTTATAAATATATAAAATAAATATACCTATATAGTGCATAGTACCGATCTGTTTGGTTCTTTATCCCTTACAAACAATGTAACCAACAGTAAATAAACACACACATATAATATGTACACAGTGAAAGAATTTGTGTTCTGCGTAAAAAAAAACTAGTGGTTAAAATTTTTGTGTTAAATAAGTAACCCAACCCTGAGTTAATGTAACATTTAGCGTTTGTGTTAAATGAAAATACTAACAAAAATTTTGATCTGTTTTGAACAACAAAAAAAATAAAACAATCTTTGTGTAAAAGGGAAAAAATGTCTATAAGTACACTTATTTGTGTATTTCCAACACCAAAAAACTGGTCTCGCGCACATTTACTGCTTTAGTTAAGAGCGGGGGTAGTGGTAACTTGTAGTATCGGTAGCATCATTGCCAATCATTGGACATTGTGCGGTCAACAGAAACATACGTATGTATAGAAGACGGAATATTTCAAAATCAAAAGCGTATTTCCAAAGTTTTTGTGGGTTTAATTATACAGATATTAAATACTGATTAGGTAAGTTAATTAGAAATCTTATAGATTGAATTTTTTTCTATGTTTGCAGAATTTACTTCAATTAATTAGAAAATTTTCGAACATTCGGCGTTCGAGGACACACTCAAAGGGCAAAGAAGATCAGGTAAAGAAGGAAGAGTAGTCGTTCCCTTTTGTCTCCACGTTGTTTGACAACGATCTTCACAATTTTTGGGTATTGCTTTAACATTATTTTCATCAGAGCACAACTTTGTAGAAATATTAAGTCAAAAAGTTTAAGTACTGAAAAATTATTTTTTACTGTTTCCTTTCATTTACATAATAAATAAATAAAAAAAATACTAACTTTAAAAAGTGCCAAAATATATCAACACATTTATTGAGTAATCTTCTACATTCTAAATCAGTTAATTTTACATATCATTGTGATAAAATTATAACTAAGTAATTGTGTAAAATTAACACAAAATTTGTGTCCTTTTGTGTGTTAAATCATTGCCACAAATCTTGTGTAAAGCTTTGACACATATTTTTTGTGTTAAAATAATAATAATAATAAAAATTTAGTGGACCGTTCTGGACATGTGAAATGTGTTAATTTTAACACAAATTTTTTCACTGTGTAGCCTTTATTCGGATGCATACAATATGTACTACGCAGTGGTCAGGAGCAGATTACAAAGCAGGGCAGTATTTTACTAATTTCTCAAAAAGCGTCTCTGATTTTGATGAAATTTTTTGAGAGTAAGTACATAGTATGAACAATATTTTGTATTTTTTTCATAGGTGTCACTTCATTACGACTGCACGAGAACTAATAATGAAAGATATTTTTATTCATTTAGCACGTATAATATTCACATAAAAACTGAAATAAAAAAAAATATATAATATACTTTGAACAATTCCCTAACGACTGCCGTTTAATTCATATTGCTAGCTTTTATATTTTTCGAGATATAAAAATTTAAAAAATGTGTTGCATCGCGAAAACATTCTCGATTATCTTCAGAAAAGTTCAAAGTCAGAGGCTAAATTTTATATAATTTTATATATATTATCATATTTATATAAAACTCTCTTATTATATTACATACATTATTTTGAACCTCGCTACACCCTTTATTAAACAATAGAGTTTTGACTGACAAATTGCAGTTAAAATAGTGATTTTATTAATATAGGGCAACTCCAATTGTCCTTTTTGATTGTCTTCGCTTCAAGAAGGAAATCGATGCTCCTGCACCCTTACATGTGACAATTTTCCGTAAATGTGAAAAATTCGCTATTGTTTGAGTCGTCACTAAATTAATTCCTACTACGCTTGCGTATTTCACTTCTAGCTATGAAAAAATAAGTATGTAGCAAAATATAGCTCAAGGAATCTCAAATTCTACATCAATAAGTAGATGCTACATTATTATCTCACAGAAGGTACTTAAAACTACGATTTCATTGATGGCATGTAACGTGGTAGTTTGAAATTAATGCAAAACACTATTCAAATTAAGCTTTATCTTGCAGATCAGAAACATGTCATGGACATTTTGACTTAAAATAAAGTGGTTTGGTTACATTCCCTTTTATAAAAATGGGACACTATAAAGTAAAGCCTATTAAAAATAAATTAAATTTTTGGATGTTTCTCAAATGTGGTGCGATGCTATAGAATAAAATATTTAGTTAGATTGCTGCTTAATATATTGTTTCAACTCATAAAGCAACAAACCACAAATATTTACAACAATACATAAACTTAAATCAACTACAAGGAATATATTTTTAAATAGTTCATTTGAATATAGTTTTTAATGCAGTTTAGCAATATTTTTTTATTATTACCGCAATTAACAAACGAAAAACATATATCGTAAAGAAACATTTCGAATAGTATTCGACGACAAAAATAAAAAGAATAATCCGATTTATCCATTTTATTGCAAATTATTTCCTATTTCTGTCTGAAAATAGAAAAAAAAAAGAGACGTAAATGCCATAAGAGTTTTTAATACTAAAAAAAGCCCCTATTAAAAAGCTTCCGTGGTGGATCCTTTTATTCGAAAGTTATTAAATGGTTAGTAACGATTTCATTTTCTTTTTTTTTATGTGTACGTGTGTGAGAGGAAACAAAACATATTTATCTAATTGTGGTGTTTTTAGTTACCAAAGACATACATACCTATTTATTTAACTTTTACAAGCATGTTTTATGCTTCCGTTATTAAAATAATACAAATCAAAAAATATTTTAAATACCGTTTAGTTTAGACAGATGGTTTCTGACAATATACTGAATTGAAATGGTCAAGAATGAAATGAAATTTTAACGTAAAACAACTGTCAGTAACCTATATATATTTTAAATACATTATTATGAAAATTTTTGAATATTAATAGATTTGAACGTTACTTTATGGTATTCCATATTTGTAAATAATAAACAAATATTTTACTTTGCAAAATACCACTTTTATTTTTGAAACTGTGACAATATTGTTTCGAACCGTTAGTTTGAAAATGAACTAACGGTGCGAAACAATATTGTCACAGTTTCAAAAATAAAAGTGGTATTTTGCAAAGTACAATATTTGTTTATTATTCACAAAATTTTTGAAAATAAAGAGAGAAAACTGAATAAGTGACCATTAAGTTGCTATTACAAACTTCTTAGGCTAGCGACTTACCATTAAAAAGATGCTTAGAAATTGAAAAAGTGATCATGAGTGTTCTATAGGCTGTTTTTATTTTTTTTTTTTTTTTAGTCGATGTAGAATTTAAAACAAAAATAAAATTTCAAATACTAGTTTTTGATTAAATACCGGCGTCAATGTTAAATAAATAATTTGACAAGTATTCTTATAAACGTTTAATTTGAGTCTCCGCATTAATTCTAAAACATCATATTGTCAACAGTTTTTCCTCTTTCTAAGTAAAGAAATATGTTAAATAATATTTTTCTATATCAATGGTATTGACAGAATGTTACTAATACAAAATTTATACAATGTATAACTTACCAATTATTTTCATTGATTTTACTTTTTATAGTAACGCCGGCATTTGATAAAAAAATAATATTGGGATTTTTTTATTCCTTTTAGTGAATTTCCATTCTAGAAATTCAGCTATTTAACTTCTGAATCAATTAAAAAAAATCAACCACTAGAAAGAATGGCCATGGTCACTTTTTGTTAAAAATTAAGGTTAAGTCGCAGGCCTATCTCTTTATTATCTATTTTCAATAAAATCGCTGTTAAGCACACTCTCATAGTTACGATCAACCTATTTTTCATTTTACTGATAGTAATCGGAACATTAAAATTCACATAGTGTTTGAAAAACCATCAAATTGGATCGGCTGGGACTCGAACCCTCTTTCTTCGAAATCTCTTGGTGCTAACCAAGCGCCTTACCAATTAGGCCACCGACCGCTCGTTCGAGTGCCATTCCAATTTGATAATCAATCAAACACAACCTCTCATTAATGCGAGACGCTGTTTATATTTTTAATTTCAAATATCTCGCATTAAAGAGAGGTTGTGTTTGATTAATTATCGAATTGAATTGGCACTCGAGCAAGTGGTCGGTGGCCTAATTGGTAAGGCGCTTGGCTAGCAACCTAGAGATCCGGGTTCGAATCCCAGCCGATTCAATTTCATGGTTGTTCAGAAACTCAACTTACACTATCTCTGGTAAATATACCATGTGAGTTTTTTGAGAGTTGCCATTTTTATTAAGCGGGTTCTACACGATGCTACGAACGTTCCTTCCAACGTTCGATCGAACGTTTGAGGCAATTAAGTTCGATAGTTGGTGCGACGAATGTATCTGCTATACGGTGAATTGAATGTTTGATCCAATACGAATGATGATGTGTTGGTACTCAGTGGCGAGGCTGTTATCTGTCTCTATCTGTCTCTATCTCTAATGTTATACACTGATGTTGTCTCTCTTGTATAATGTGTTCGGACAAACGTTTATTCAGTGGACGACGATGTCATCTGTCTGATGTTATCTCTAATGTTATACACTGATGTTGTCTCTCTTCACATGAACGAGTCGTACAGCTGCTGAGTCGAACCAACCAACGCAACCAACATTGACCTTCAAACGTTCGAAGCATCCCTTTGACTCGGTGCAAAAATACCGACATCGAACGGGACACGACCAAATGCGAACGTTTGACGGTCGACATTGGACACTCGTAGGTTCGAACAACGGCTACACGATGCTATGAACCATCCAACGTCGAATGTTGGAAGGTGTTCGTAGCATCGTGTAGCAGCGGCTTTACAATCAAATTTGTATGATAGAAATGGTACTGGAAAAGGTTCTTTTCTTGGATGTAATGGAACTGTAACCAACCAGAACACTATCGGTTGAAGTAGCCTCAAGTACATATGCATATTTTTATCGCCTAACTGATAAATTAAAGAAAAATTAAAATATTAAACTTGGGTAAAAAAATATTTTTGGCTTATTTATGTTGTTAATTAGTGCATTAGATCAGTTTTATAGAAAAATTAACATATAGTCTCATTTAAAAATCTATAAGTTTGTATCATAGTTCATGTGAATATTAATTAACATAATGAATTGGCCATTTGCCAAAGTATATCAGAGTGTTCAACTATCAGCTAAAGGAGCATTAAGGGAACATATGAATATTGGTATATGTTTAAATACGGACAAAAGTCCGGCATACATTAATATTGTTTCACAGGTACTCGATAACATTTGAAATTAAAAATATAATCGGAACATATTTCTTATAATTTTAGCCATTTTTATTATTTTACTGAAATACACATTTTTAACAAGAAATATTTGCAATTATACTGATTGCTTTCTTCTATATTTTATTTATAAATTCATATTTATAATTGCATCTTTGGTATTTGCAAACTCATTGTATATATGCATGTATGTATGTACACACATATACATATGTATGTAAAAACGGAAAGCGTACTGTAATATAAACTTCCTGGATTTAAAACTTCCTTTAATAAGAATTTAAATGGGTAAATGTATTGTGAAATTGTAAAAATAAAGTATTATGTAATGTACCTAGCCAGGAGTGTAGTAGGTACCTTTTACCTATTATGGATACACCACAAATATGTATCTATTATAATATAATAACACATACAATACTGGTAGAGGACATATACAATATCAGTGTTATACGGTATTATACATATTTGGTTGGCTTCTGTATATACAGGGTGGGAATAGATTTACCGAATACGATGTAATGAATGGGAAATTATTTAAGATCACTGTGAGCTCTAATATTTTTAGGTTAATCATATTTCGTTTTTAAAACCTCCCACCAGTAGATCCGTGCGAATATTTCGCACAATATCATATAGCTATAATAGACAATGTTAATATTTTCAGTCCCATGGCTTCGGGATCCGAAAATAATACAAATTAAAAATATTTTATATTTCAAAATAATCGCAGAGGCCGATCGCGATCAGTGATTAATTGATTACGCATTATGTATGTGTGCGATGTTACCACACCGATGTGTATATACTCAACTCACACAAACACCAACACACACTCTCTTGGTTTCTATTAAAGAATTTTAAAATAAACAATATAAAAACTAATAAAAGTATTTGTTGGTTTATTTAATTTATTTTTACCAGTTTGTTATCTAAACTTTCTGTAATTCTCTAATTGATTTGAATGTATTTGAATGTCAAACATATGTATGTACGTATCACATATAAGTACATGTTGAATCATTTTATGTATTTGTTTATATAAAGTTCCTTTAAAAATATTGTTGGCTTCCGGGGAAGCTTACTGAGAAAGTGCTCGCTCCTCATAGTGGTAATAACAGATTTTCTATAAATAAAAAAAATTAAGTCAAAGGGATCATTAAACTTTACCGTCATAACTTAATTACTGTGTCGCAGTAACTGTCACAGTACCCTTCCAATATACAATGTACTATGTTTAAACCAACTGTCAATAGATGGTACCTTCTACATTCTTTAAACTATGTAAAAAAGCTCGAATCGATAGTAGTTGTGCATGTAAGCTAAACCGATTGTCAACAGATGGAGCCTTCTACATGCTTTATAGTTTTATACAAATACGGTAAAATTTTTTAACGAGAACATTAATTTTCAATTATGTATTTGTATTTGAACGAATTTTCATTTATGTATTTGTATTTGAACGAAATCTTCAAAATCATGTCTCTTCAAAATCATCTGATAAATTTAAAATTTAATTGATATAAATCAAATAAATTAAAACTAGTCTGACATTTACTTCATTATTAACAAATGAAGCAAAATTAAACCAACTACCGTTACTCAAATGTAAAAAGAATAAAAAGGAAAAGAGACAAAGAACTAGGTACCTTTACATAATTTTGCTTCCTTTATTGCATTTATTTGATGATGTCAGACCATTTTTAATTACATAATTTGATCAAACTAATATTGCCAAATTGTCATCTGTTCACGATAACACAATATAAAAATGAAATACATCTTGTTGATCTGAAAATATCAGAAGAAAAAGTTCGCATTATATTTGCCTTATGTTCGATAAATCTGTTTGCACTCTGTATTTTTTTACGTTTTAGGTACATGGTATATGTATTGTAACAATATTATTATCAACCTACAACTATGGCTAAAAATAAAGGAAAAAAAGAACGCAATTGCCGGTAACGCTGGGTATGTAACCAAGGGTATATACAATACCAAATAATAGAATTTTCATATTAGAATAACAATATGTGTATACCATTTCGGTGAATTAGGTACACATTGTTTCAATAAACGACTAGAATCAATTAAACAATTTTAGGTACATAAAATGGGATCAATATTTAGAAATGAAAAACGATAATTATTTTGGCTCTAATTTGCACTTAGCATAAGTAATAATTTTGAATATAACGTATAGTTTACATTTCTAATCAAACATAATTCAAGGTACATAATTAATTTTATTAAATGTTCTATCCAATTTTGACGATAACTGAAATTTAAACATAAATAAAGGAAACACAATTATTGAAAAGTACAAATAGCGTCACCACGAAAACATTATTTACACGGGTGGATTGTAGCAGATTAGATCGTACAACAGTACACTTCTCACTTTGATTACCAGGGGCGTATATAGCTGAGCCTCTTGAGGGGGGTGGTGAGTACGCGGAAAAAAATATCAGTTCTTCAATAAAAAGCGACGAGTAAAGAAAAGAAAACAGCGGTCAACTGCTTGTTAACATCAATTCTTACTTTGTTACGTCAAGTATAGTGTCCAGAGTTAAATAATATCTAGTGTATATTTTTAATTGACGCGGGGAGGGGGGGCAGTAGTCATGACTCCATGACTCCTTCTTGTATACGCGCCTGTTGATTAGTATTGTTATGTATAGTGGCAATTAGAAATTAATATAGGTAGTAGTGAAATAAGAATATGTGTCGAACCTCTAAAAAAATTTATCATTCCAATAATGAAGACAAAAAATCCGTATTCAAATTTAAACTACAACTTTTATAAAATTTTTGAAACTTAATCGTTTTTGTAGCAGTAAAAGAAATTAAATTCTCAGCATGAGGACATAGTCATGCTCTTAGTTAAATACTTAGTTTCACAAAACGAAATATTTAAAAAATATATGAAACTGATTTTTGTTTTTTTTTTTTTTTTGCTAGAAAGTTAAAAGCTAAAAGCAAGAAAAAAATTAATTATACTTTGGCATTAAATTATTATTTTTATAGTGTTGAAGTAGCTATTTATATAGGTATATCAAGTTTGTAATACAGGACTTTTTTAAAGTCTGGTAAGCGAGCGACTTACGAATGACTTGGAATTCGGTTTTATGATTTTGAAACTTCGAAAGAGATTTTAAATTATTATTTGAGTCTTTTTAAATTTTTATCTAAAAAGATGCTTTAGTTTTAAATTTTTTACAAACTCATAATAATTTAATTGAGTGATTCATTTTCTGTGAATAATAGTATATTATTCAACGAGCTAGTAATGATAGTTATTACTCACGAAGATGAAATTGCAACAAGAGCCGAGCTTGCGAGGCACGTGTCGTAATGTATCTGAGTGAGTAATAGCTATTGCAAGCGAATAGAATACGATATTTTTTCTACGACTTTTTTCCTTTTTTATATAAATAAAATTGAATATAAATTTTAAATCAAATTTTTAATCTATTTCTAATTTCATTAAATGTTTGTATAATATGTATAAAACGATCAAAACAAAATATAAACTATTTTGTATACTTGAACCTTACTACGCAACATATATTAAATTAAAACTTGATACATAACATTATTCACAAAACAATCGCAAACCCATTGAATAATGGTTAACACTGATTTCATTGGTCAAAAAGGTATTGAGTAATGATCAATCCTCCACACCTTTGAATAATGCCTAACTTTCTCAACAATTAACAGATATATAGTGAGTGTGCTCTTCAACAGGAGTATAAAAAATAATTTTTTCTATTCTCTATTTTTAAAAATTTATTATCCTAAAATAAGCTTTTTATAAAAAGCTTTGAGGTAACTGCCGTTTATTGTAATTTTTAACTAATAAGGGTCAATAATTATACTCAGTTGACCAAGACAATCGCCCATATCAGTGTCCAAACTATAAAATAATTTTACTGTAGTATTTGACATAAGCGTAAGACATGACAAATCAGACGAAACATACATCCAACTTTGGTCTTCACATTTTAGAAAACGGACATTCTGTAAAACCGAACTGCAAGCCTAAAATCGTTCACTTTTGTGAAAAAAGACAGAAATTAAATATATTAGAAGCGTTAGAAATAAACAAATTAAATAATGATTTCAACAAAACAGTTTTAAATAACCAAATTGACCTAAATAAATCTCCCCTTCTTAACATATTTACTTAATTAACTCTATTTCAATATTTATTTTTCAGTTAAAATAGTTCTTAATAAAAGCATCCCAAAAAAGAATAGGTAGGTATTAATTATTATTCTTGTACAAAATTAACATCTACTGAATTGTTGTTGTTTAGAAATTATGGCCGATTTGAATTTGGATTTAGATTAAATAATGCAATAAAATTTTACAATCATTGCCGGCAATGATACAGTCGAATATTTTTGGTCGGATCCGGAACGTAAAGTTTTATTTTCTAACCTGTGGAAAAATGAAAATAAATATAGGTATAATAAAAACTGATAACAGCCTACATAGGTATATTACAAGCGATTAAACATAAATTTATTTAGTATTTCCGCACGTGACATTTCCCCAGTGAGCGTAGGCAGTAATTACCGGGGTGTAAGCTCAACTTGGTTATATTTTAATGATTTTTAATTATTTCCAAATGAATGCAATCAAGTTTCGACACTGATAAAAATATTTCCGTAAAACTAGCACCGCCTATATCCATGCCACGTAAACGCACATTTAAACATAACAATTTAATTCAAAATGGTTTCTATTATATACATACATACATAATATACTCACATCAATAATTCTCCAGATAAATTTAAGTTTGAGGTTAAAGGTACAAGCAGTGGTACATAAGTACAATATGTATTAAACATAGGAAGTTACGTATACCTATTACGATTATATCACATGATGTGCAAATGTCGGTAATGTTATATATATGTATGATGCTATGAAATACATAATTTATATGAGAACCTCTTAACCGACAAATTGAATTTTACACTCTGCAAAACACTAAGATAGTGTAGTAGGAGTACGAGCACGAGCACTAAGGAGTAATCGTAAAGTATCAAAATACATTACGTACCCCCCTCTTATTCAAAAGTAAAAATTATACACACACATACATGCTTATGTATCCATATATGTATACGTATTTATATAGAGACAGGAAGAACAGCACATTTTGTGGGTACACGAAAGTACAATTCAGGGAATAAATCAGTGAGCAAGGGGCAAATATCTTGGAAAACTGCCTCTGCAATACGGCAGGAAATTTATTAAGTTACATGATGGATCAATTTCATTATAAAATTTAAAGACTTTATTAAATTGATTTTATAATTTTAGGCTGACTTTAATTTAATAAATATTTTAATAAATTGACATAATTGGCTTATGAAGTTATGAATGAATGAATATCTTTTAAACTAAAGACTTAAGGTTGCGCATAAAAGTGTCCCATAAAAGATAATTTCTTTTTATATGTCGACTTTGGAGTTCTTCAATCTGACTGTGAGAGAAGTGTACAAACGACCAGAAGGTAGAAGCCGGGTAAAAAACTAATCCAAGCAAGGCGGCACAAATGTTCGAGGATTGAAAAAGGGATAACAGAAAGTGTGTTAGAGCTGCGGATAGATTTCACACTGAAAAAAATAAATTTTCTCGCATCCTTCTGCGCCTTCCAGTTTCCTATTCACCAATGGATGTTTTTTACCTACTTTAAGAGTTGGTTTTGCTGTGCAGATTCAGTACTGTCGGTAGACTTCTCTTATACCAGATTGAAAAATTCCAGAATGCATCTTTTCAGCCTCAAAAGATTTTAGAATTATGTGAATTTGTTGTTGAAACCCCTTAGATGAATACGGATAAAGCAGTTGAGTGATGTTCTCCTTAGCGCACTGCGATCACTACGCAGTAAAAATAAGAACAACTTGCTCTGCTACATTTTCCTCCACTCCCGTTCACCAAAGGGTGGTTTTCAACCGCGTCTGTAGGTTGATTTTTTGGCTGTGTTCACCCACCATTATATCTCCCTTACATTCTCAAGAGTTTGTAAGCTAAAAGCTTTCATGACATAGACCTATGTTCGGAAGAGTAGAGGACATATCAGCCTCTTCGAGGACTATTGCCCCCTTGACGGAGACCTTGACAATAATATGGGAGTGAAAGGTTGGAAAGTTCACATTTATACTCCTTTTTATAATAATATAATTTTTTAAGGAATATGGTTTTTGCTCTGCACAAAAATTTAAAGGGTACACATTTTTCACATTTCCATATAAAATAGGGGCAATGCTATTAACAATTACAGAAATTTTCAAAAGTTTTTGGAAAAAATACTAATATATTTCATCTACACTGAAAAAAGGATTCTCCTAAACTGAAAATGCATTGAATAAAGAAAATTATTTTCTTTTATATATCGCAATAGTATCTACTTCTTCCTCTATTAATAATACACCTCTATTAAATTCTCATTTTTTGAAAAATTACCAAACTGGATCGGTTGGGACTCGAACCCGGATCTCTTGGTTACCAGCCAAGCGCCTTACCAACTAGGCCACCGATCACTAGGCCATCAGATCAATTTTTAAATAAGATTTATAAAATTGAAACAGTCGCTGCCTTGAACGCTTTATATTGTCCAGTTGCAAAAATACTCGAAGCCAGAGAAAGAAATTATATTCATGAGATTTGAACGTTAAATAGCTTACTGTCGGCTTTTTAATTACTTAATTTTTTCTAATGCCAAAGTAACTTTTCATTAGAAGTATAGTTGTAAAATAATGATGTTTTATTAAACATATTGTGATATACTTATAAAACTATTAGAAACTAAACTAAGCTAAATTGTTAAAATTAAGTTTAATTAACTAATGTATTGTAAATAATCGATTATTGTGAATATTGTCTTTTTTATTCTCAAAATTTTGTATTTTCAATTAAAGTACTTGATAAGCATAAAATGGAATAAGCATAATATGTAAAAACATGATAAGCATAATTATAATATGTAAAAACTTGTTGAAATCTGTTACCGTAAAAATATTGTTAAATCAATAATTTATGTTACCAACCAACTTGTAGTGTACAAATGTACAGACGCAATAAATTATACTACTACTACTACTTCTCATTTTTTGAGTAAAGATCAATCGTTGAAGAGAATTTACTCTTTTGGCATAGGATAATTTTTTTCTGTGTAATTTTCCTAAAATTACTGGCGAGAAAGCATATTTGTTTTCTTTCTAACTCTATCTATATATATATATTTCTTGATTCCGTTTATTATTTCAATAAATCATTACAAATAAAACTTGAGAAAGAATGAATTTTTGAATCAATGAATTTTGACGAATTTATCAAAATCAAAATAGTTATTAACGCTTATTTATCATTTATATGTATCACCACATATTTCCACAGCTGTACTTGTACTAACAAATTTGTAAGTGTAATAAATATTACGTATTTTAAATTATATTAACACACTATACGTCTATACAGCGTCGTGTAATAGTAGTAATACCTACGTGTGATATTTATTACATTTTGTTCAAATCCCGGTCACATAGGGAAATTTGAGGAAATTTACGTATTACGCAGTCTTCTATGTCTGTCGTACAATATGACTGATGATATACATATATGTATACCTATACATATGTACATACATATACATGTGTATATCTAATATTTTGATACATATTTTTGTCACCCATCTCTGCTATGATAAACTGCTATATTTTCACTTGGTTTTACATATTATATAATAGTAATATAGGAACAGGGGGAATAATATGGCTGACTCCTGTAAAAATAATCATATTTAGGGGACCGTTGTGCTGGCTGCGCCCCTATCAAATGATCCAATCGTAAAACAGATACTGATTAAAGTGTGAAATTCAATTTTGTATGGGGAAATGTAACGTAATTGGAAATCATATTGCGTGGTTTGCAATATACTGTAGGTGATACATGCGATACAATACGATTTAAGACAGGATTAAATTTTAATTACTTAGCTAGAAAAAAAAAAAACTCTCTCCAAAAACGTAATTCTAGAAAATAAGTATAATTTTGTACGAATTTGATTTTTTCACATGTTGTAGAGGGGACTGAGTACTTTCATTTGAAAAAAGAAAATCGAAAATCAAAGGTGAGGTAATATTATAACTATAATATTTTATCATTTAGGTAAAAAATTCACGTATTTTTTAAAACCAAGCCCCGTAAAATCCGTAAAACTCAAAAAAACCAAGAAAATCGGGTACTACGTTGTAGAGGGAACTGAGTACTTTTATTTAAAAAAAGAAATCGAAGGTAAGGTTTTCAGTATAAGCGATTAAAGAAAAAAATAAAAGTTGCGATTACTTCAATATATGTGTATATATTGGGACGGAAATCGGTCTGATTGAAAGTGTATGTAAAGTACATTCAATGGCACATGTAATCATTTCTGAATTATTCTTAGACTCTGAAAAAAATTGATAAAATATTTTAAGGAATCCCCATTTTGTGACCTTGAACGTAACTTTGAATAATTATAATTCCGACAAAATAAGAGATAATTCAATAATATTCGAGTTCGTAGCTCAACACATCTTAAACTTATTATATACAAAGGGAAATTAAATTTGGCGAACATGCCGTTTTTGGGTGATCGACTTATATATGGAATTGCTCATTTATGAGTAATTTATATATGTATTTTATAATATAGTCATTTGGTTCAAATAAAAGAGGTTACCTGGAAAGCTTTCCGGGAAATTTGAAAATGGGTGATTTTATAGATTTTAAGGTGCTATTTTCGAATTTCCATTTTGTAACCTCGTATCTTTGCCGCTCGTGCCGCCATGTTGGAAAAATGGCGTCGAAAAGCAGTTTTTTGACAACATCTCCTTTCCGAGTCATTTTACGAGGAAAATATCTATATAAAATATTAAACTCTACAATTTATGTCTTAACAATTTTTTTCGCAAAATCAATAGTTTCGGCGTACTAGCGCCGCAAAGTGTTACTTAATACGCGTTTTCTATTATCTATTTTTGCTTAACACGCTTATTGTAAACAAACTTCATATCAATACCAAGCTTTAATGTATTTATAGAACCTATTGTAATCAATATATTATACATAAATTTATTATTTACTGGGGGTATTGTAGATGTATTTAATTTTATAATCAGAATTTAATTTGGCAACACAAACAGATATTATTATGTACATAACTAATTCAAGGAAAAAAATACTTAATTTATTTATGAACAAATAAAAACTAAAAGTTTAAATTTTCTTTTTCTTTCAAATGTTTTTCATTTTTTTGAGAATATTTTTTGATAATATACTTAATAAATCTCTAGACTGACTGGCTGACTGACAGACAACGCACAGCCCAAACCGTTGGGTTTAGAAGGATTGCACGGGAGTTTCTCATATAATAGCACTAAGGATTTTTTAAAATTCATCCTCTAAATGGGTTAAATAGGGGATGAAAATTTGTATGGAAATTCGTCATTTTTGAAGTTAGAGATATACAGAAATATGTTACTATGGCTATTAAAATAAATTATATCTTATTTAATAAATCTTTGGCACTGACTGATACCCTGAGATGTTGCCGATGGTAAATTCCATCGGGTGGGTATATACGGCTAGCTTTATATAAATTTCAAAGAAGATAGGGCATGTTAAAAAAATGTTCCTGACACGGTCGAACCAAGGGCGGTATAAACAGTCAGACCGCATTAGACTCCGCGTTTTTGAAAGCCTCGGCCTCCTAACTCATTTGTTAAAATCAAGAACCTAAATTTGATCTTTGTAAGACGATATTGATTTGTTTAATAAAATTAAAATTTATCGTTGAGTTTTTTGTTGCAAAATCACAATTTTACAAGTATGTATTCCAACATTTGTTTAAAAATATGTAATTTATTTGAATTTTACTCAAATTTTTACAAGTCACGTGGTCACACTGTATTGTTTTACCGTTCCATATAACATAAATTTACTCGCATAACATATTACCGCTAAAATATTTTAATATCTTACCGAATTTTCGTCATAATTAATATGTTTCAATTTAAAATTAAAAAATTAAAAATATTTTTTGTTCGAAATCTAACTTTTAGGCACATTGTACATTCTCTAATGTCAACTGCAAATAATTGTCAAGCCTCAAACATTAAATTATAATTTCATATGAAAAGTTATTCCCCCTATCAAGTATAAAAGAAATTGATAAGACATAAAAAAGATGAATATCTATCTATACATTACCAATGATTAAATATTTCAATCAAGATTCATTGCTATTCCTCACTTCTGTTGTCAAAATCGCTTGGCCCAAATATAAAATTTTATGCCGGTAATATAGTAAAGTGAAAGGAACAATGTGTATCATCGTTATTACTTCCAACTAAATGAAACTACTATAGGTACACGACACATGACAACTAGGTATATAGGTACCTTATCCATATTTTTTATTTTATGTACCAAAAACTTATATCCGCAAGCTTCAAGTATAGACATATGTATTTATATGTTTTGAAGTTACGCTTTAGTCAAAAAATTAATGTCACCAATTTATCATCAAATGAGTGGAGCTTAAAAAAAAATGGTATGACGAAAAAGTGCAGTGACATTAGTTTTATTATAGTAATCAGTGCAATATTACGAAATAAATAATAAATATTAAAACTATTTGCACTTGGGTTGTCACAAACCCGACGCAAAGACATTTTGTTAAAGAGGAGAAAATTTCACATATATAAAACACTTAAAATGTGGTAAAAATATGACAAACTGCGTGAATATTATAGTATATAGCAGTGATTCTCAAAGTGGGGATCACGAAAAATATTTGGAGGGTCACAAAAACAATTAATCACATGTACCTCTTCTGCACATTTCTCAATTCCTGCAAATTTTCTACATATCTGGGGGGTTCTTTGAAAGTTTTAAGTGTAAAAGGTGGTCGTGGATCAAGAAGTTTAAGAAGAACCACTAGTTTACAGTACACTGTAAAGTAGTGGTTCTTCTTCAGTGTCAAATCTAATGAAATAACTAGAGAACTGTTAATGAATGGAAAACACATAAATTATATGTGTACAGCCATTACTCGAGTTATTGACCTTTTAACTTATTAATAATGTTCGCTGTTTTCCTCGAGTTATAGACAACCCATACTTATTAACTACTTATGCACGCACTGTCACAGTACCAAATAGCACGTATGACCTTGGGTACATACGTATAGTTTGTCTAAAACGCGAGGGAAACTGCGAGCATTGTTAATGAGTTAAATCATCAATAACTCGAGTGACGATTGTATGTGATACGCGCAGATCTATAAAAATTTTTTAAGAGTATGTGGATTTGAAATTACTTTTCTATGTTAAGTAGTAAGTTAAGGAGGCTCACCAGTCCAGAGATCGAAAAAAACAGGTCTTTTCACGATTTTTTTTTAGATAAATTGGACAATGAAAACAAATAACAAATGATATCAGTTCTTTTGTTAATTATTCAAGATTACAGGAATATTTTTTTTCTTTGTTTAACGCATACTGATCAATAGATATACACATATAGTTAATTTTCTAAAAAAAGGTGCTTCCACTTGCGATAGAATTTGGAAGTTCAGGAGCATCTGAAGAAAAAAGGTAAAAAGATTCTTAATCTATATGAGTATGGTTATTGGCGGAACCAGAGTTAGCAACTTTGCATGTATAAAAATAAAATCCCGGCGCTGCAGTTTAAAAAAAAATTCTGAAATTTTACTATTTTTTTGGGATTGAAATGGTCATAAAATGGCCATATTCTGGTTGCGGTTTAGCCAATAGCGAAATGTGTTGTAAATATTCTGTCCAAATTTGAGCTAGTTTGGATGAACAGATTTCGAGTAATCTTAATACAGGTGTTGAAAACAGTCATTTCAAGAAAAACGCGTTTAAAGTGATGTCTGATAAGTATAGCTAATTAGCTATAAGAAAATGCAAAAATAAAAAGAGCGATTTTTTTAAATTTCTGGACTGGCAAATCCCCTTAAGTTTACCCAGAAAACAATTTTTGAAGAAAGCAGTCATTTTTTAATTTTTTTTATAGTTATAGATACAAATTACTTATAGTCTTACCATACAGTTAATAATATAATGAGACTATTGTGGACACATTAACCATAAAACCCGGCTGTACTCTTTGGGGACTTTCTGAATTGAAGAGGTGGATTCCAAAAGGCACTAAGTCATTTTTTGTCTAATGTGAGATTTTAGTTGATGCAGAATGTTCAAGTCCAGCTCTACACGATTTTCGTAGTGCCACCCTTCAAAATGAGCTTAGTCTACTGTAAAATGAATGATGAAAAATGGAATATTTTCCAAAAAAGCGCTAAGTCAGTGACAGTTTTATTTCAAAACACTCTAAGTCAAATTTACTCGTAAACCATTGCATTTTTTTCCCAATAATAGCTGGTATTTTTTTCCAAATTTGCTTGTAGACAGGTTTTCTGTTATGTCAAACACATGAAATAGCTAATAATGTACTGTTTAAAATGTTTCTTGAATAAAATATATTATTTGTATTTAAACAAACTAGGTTTATTTTAACCAACTCAACCCAACTTTTTAAAGTTTTTTTTTTTTTTTTTTTTTTTTTTCAATATAATCTATTGAAAATTATATGTATAAATAAGAACAAATAAATAACATCAATAATAATTATTATCTAAGAATTTAAAAATAATTTAAACAGATTACTACATTTGCCTACCTAGATAGTTTTTTACATTTCATGAAAAATTGCAAAAAGTGACTTAGCGCGTTTTGGAATCCACCTCTTCAATTCTTGTTCGCTTCGTTTCGTACCATGTCAATTGATAACTGTAAGAAGTCGACAGCATGAACGAATGTTGTTTTTGAATTTGAATATTACTGTGCGCGAATACATAATATATTTGTGGGCTAATTTTTTAAACTATATGCGCTTACACAAAAGTACACAATAGGGGGAACTTCGGGAACATTGTACGTCGTTTAGAGAAGTTTATATACGCTAATTTAAAAAAAAAATGAGATAATTTTGTGTTTACCACTGTACATAGCACAGTGAGTTATAATAATATTTTTTTATGTGGTCGCGAAGAAATATAAGTGAGTTTACCATATGTGCAATATAATATTCTGCTGTAGTCGAAAATAACACAAAGAGTACCGAATACTATCTAGTACCTACTTTTAGTATCGTAACTTTTGGAAGAATTTACTGTATTATATTTATATAGTGACTAATAAAATATTCCGTCACCTTTCGTCGCCTTTATTCTATTCATGTTGTACAGAAAATACATTTTTGGGTGCTGTAAAAATATGCGAGCGCTTATATATGTATATACTATATGTTTACGCACTAGGAATGAAAATATAAAAATATATTATATTTTGTATATATTGTTATCTCTATAAACATTAAAGTTGTTTAACCTTTCAGGATACCTATATGTTGTAGAAATACAGAATGTTCCACAACAATTACAACAAAATATAAAAATTTTTTAAATGAAAAAATTGGAGGAAGTCAAAGTGACAATTTAATTTTACATTAGTCAACGGAGTATATTACGGTTATGTTCGTGATAATTTTAAATTATTTGGCTTACTGATCGTATTAAATTAGTCAATCTTTAGGATCAACATGCGTGGTATACATCCGAGACATTCAGTCGTTTTGTCGTTTCCTGTTTAAATTTTGCACTGTATGAAAATATAAAATTCAAATGAAGAAGTTCTTAAAAAATGAGAAAATAAGCCTTAGAAATGACATTTTTTTGCCTACATATTTTAGGTATGTAGGCAAATTTGACGAGCTACTAAATTTATTATGTCAATGAACGACGCGACACAACACGAAATATATTTCTCTCGAAAATATTAAATTACATTTTTTTTTTTTTTTTGATGAAATTGTAGGGAAAATTTATTTACAAAACAGAAAAGAAAATTGTTAAAAATTAAAATGCATAAAGACAAGAAAGAAAGATCACGTATACAGATATCAGTGTAAAGAAAAAAAAAGTAAGTGTTGTTTATTTTATTGAAGTCAAGAAAAGTGTATTTGGAAATTTGATCCATATTTTTAGTAAGTTTGAATAATGACATATTTGTGTACCTATACAAAATAATATTTAAAAATGTATTATCGCTGTGTAGAAGATATATATCTCAAAAATTAAAAATATTGTTAATTTTCTTTACTATTTTTGGGAAGTTGTACAATTTGCAATATTGAAAAACTTTTTTCTACTCCTGTTGAAGAACACACTCATTATATATCTGTTAACTGTTGAGAAAGTTAGGCATTATTCAAAGGTGTCGAGGAATGATCATTACTCAATACCTTTTTGACCAATGAAATCACAGTATTAACCATTATTCAATGGGTTTGCGAATGTTTTTTGAATAATGTATGTATCAAGTTTTAATTTAATATATATTGCGTAGTAACGTTCAAGTAAACAAAGTAGTTTATATTTTGTTTTGACCGTTTTATACAGTCATATGATACAAATATTTAATGAAATTAAAAATAGATTGGAAATTTGATTTAAAATTTATCTTCAGTTTTATTTAAATAATACACCTGCCGCAGCATCCTACATAACATAGCAAATTTCCGTTTATAAAAATCCGTTTTTCTGTGATTTTTCACCCTTCTAAGTGATTTTTCCTCCTCTTTCTAATGGTGTAAATAAATGTTGCAAAAATTTTTTAACTTGACACAATTTTGGCAAAAAACTAATTTTTTCACGAAAAATGACAAAAAAACCATGTTTCAGACATCCGACATGGCTGGCTAACGAACTTGTATAACGGTGTGGGACTAAGTACAAATATAATATATAAATTTTAGTGAATATTATTTTCGGTTTCTAGGGATCTCAAAACAAATTTCTGCCATAGTCTCGGGCTCAAGTCGCGTCATGACAGTGAATTAGCTGAATTCCATTCTGGAAATTCTCTAAAACCACCCATAAAACCTATAAGTTTAGCAAGCAGTGGTGAAAAACTATCGATAGCAGTTTTGACTGTCGAAAACTGTCGATATTTTTTTTACTACCTATCGACGTCGTTTACTTATCGATACTATAAAGATATAACAATTATAGCCAGAGATCTAAAAACAATCAGTTAGGGGAATTTCCGGCGATTTTTTTTTTTTTTTTTTGGCTCGCCGGCTATCTTGACCAACAAGAACTATCGATAACTATCGATAGTCGGAATTATCGGTAACTATCGGTAGTCGGGACTATCAATAGTTCTCCATCACTACTAGCAAGTACTTAACACATTAATATTTTTTGTATATAGAAACATCTAAAAACGTTTCAGTCCCTTTTTGACAATCCTATCAGAATTGAACACTTTTTTAAATTCTTTTTATTGTTAACATCGAAACGTTCTTTTGAAGTCGGTTAAAATTACTACATTTTACATTAAAATGTCGACACAATAACCCCCTAGTTAATTACCCCTAGACTTGATGCTAGAAAATTGAGAAAAAACAGGTCATATAGACTTTATTAATTTAGATTTTATTTGTCATGATTGAGTTACAAAATTCAAAAGGATATTTTAAAAATGTGTATATTCACTATGAGCTTTTGTCTGGAGGGGATCCAGCTCCTCAACATCGGCTCCAGTGCTCAAGATGGACAAATATATCAGTTTATTAGAACGGCATTTGCACATAATTTTAATATTTTCTTGTTTAAATATTTGTTTGATTTTTTCAAGGCTAGTACTTATTACGATTTCTATTTACCAGATTCTACAAAATAAAAAAAAAATCATTTGTAACCCTACTATCAAACGTCATTTTATTTTGAAATTTTCAAAAAATTATCACAAAAGTTACCTCTTATATATGCTTTTACTGGGCTAATTATTGAAAAATATTCTATTTTCAGATATTTTTGAGGTAAAATGAGCAGATGTACGGCTTTTGTTAAACAAATTTCAGCTTTTTAATATATTTTCGTCTTAAAATATTTGAAAGTAGTAACATTACTTTCCCGTCCATATAGTCTAATAAATAATTTTCATCGGATCCTGACATTTGAGGCCTAAGGGATCCAGAAAACCAAAAATCTAGATAAACGTTTCAGATTCGGAATTTTTTCCATAAAGATTTTGTACGTATTTACGCACATATCGCACTCGGCAACAACAGCGTCACATCTGCACATACAACTCCATACAAAATGTAGCTCTGTTGTTGCCGAGGTGTGATATGTAGCTATTTAAATATGTTGGCGTTTAACTAAATGAATATTTGTAAATCTATTGGGGCTACTAGAGAAATGAAACCAAGCTCAAAGTAATTCTATATATGGGACCTTTAAAGGGGCAAAGTTTTGATGTATTTTGTTTATTGGTTATGGAGTTAAAGCCATTTATAACTTTTGGGAAAATCGGAAAATTTTGGTTTTATTCGATTATTCCGGACTTGACGTAAGAAAATCGATTAAACTTAGATGAAAGGTACCACAAAAGGTTCCAGTTATCTTAAGTTACCTGAAGTTTTGCAGTAATGTGTAGTCGTAGCATACTTCCTATCGGCAATCGATTTTTTACAAAACGCAGTCATAGTTTGCGAAGGTGACTTGAAATACGAATTTTCCCTTCTGGGGGAACTGAGAGCAGAATTTCAAACAATTTTATATAACATAATTTTTAGGAATTTGAATTTTACAACGTAAAATAAATTTTGATTTTTTGTAACCATTGAACAGAATTGTTTTTTCTGGATTATTTCTTTGCGATTTTTTTTGTTTTAATATTATCTGTAAATGTTTATATAGGGTAGAACGGGGCTAGTTGAGCATAGGTGTAAGTTGGGCAATCGAAATATCTCAGAAACTATACATCGCACGCTAATACATTAAATGGCGGATAGAAGTGGGCAGGAGAGGGGAACTCATTACGCGACTGTCAGTTGCAACCTGTCAATCGAGTGACGTATGCGCACGCTTTATTTATTTTTCGTATAAAAAGTAAAAAACTTTTGTTTGTGAATATTTCTTCTATACGAGACAATTATTATCTACGTTAAATCAAATAGGTGTTAAACTTTTATAAAATTAGTATATTTTTAATATCTAGAAAGGATTTGGTTCTAATTCAAACAGTTTTTTCATAAACTCACTTTTGTATCAAATTGTCGAAGTGGGGTAAGTTGAGCAATAGAACTTTCGTTTGCATTAATTGTAACAATGACAATGATGATGAAGTTCTTAATATTTACATAATAATGTTTCTCTTTTACAGTGGCCATCCAATGGTACCTACGTACTCCGATTTTACGTAGTGACGTCAGTGATTTAGTGGGGTTTTCCTCTCACAGATATATTGTTGTTTGTTTGTGTTGGTGAAAATTTATGTACCAAGCCATAGTTAGGGCCGTAGGTAATATTGTCTGAGGGTCTTGTAACATTTAAAAATTTTAAAATTCCACTGCAGATATATATGCACATATTCTGTATACGTAATATGCAGATGCATATGCAAAATGAGTAACGTAAAATTCTAGAATATTCTAGTCGTCAACTAGCAGAGTTATCAAAAAACAGACTTCACCGTTGAATTGGTCATTAAAAATGAGATCAAACAGTGTAGTTTGACAAAAATTCTAGAATGTTCTATTTGTCAACTAGCAAAGATATTGAAAAATCAATTGTACCATTTAATTGTCCATTGAAAAAGAGGTCAAATTACACATTTTGACAAATGTTCTGGAATATTCTATTCGTCAACTAGAAAAAATATTCAAAAACAGACGTCGCCATTGAATTGGCTACCAAAAAAGAGACCAAATAACACATTTTGAGAAATGTTCTAGAATATTCTAACTGTCAACTAACAAAGATATTGGAAAATCTACTGCACCACGTAATTGTCCAACCGAAATTAAATTATAATGTAAACCAAATGTCCCATTTTGACAAACAATTTTTGCTATTTGACGAATAGAATATTCTAGAGTATTTATCAAAATATGCTATTCCGTCTTTTATTCGATGACCAATTAAATGGTGCAATTGATTTTTCGATATCTTTGTTAGTTGACGAATGGAACATTCTAGAATTTTTGTCAAAATGCGCTGCTTAATCTAATTTTTAGTCCCCAATTCAATAGTAAAGTTTGTTTTTTGGTATCTTTGCTAGTTCACGAGTAGAATATTTGGCGTCTTTTACGCCGATGAATCCGATAATGAAGTTGATTTTTCGACAGTTTTCTAAAAGTCGTCACTCATATTCATCAGTATAACATTCGATTTCCTTTGTCTACACAACCGAATTTTAGGTGTAAATTGTCTCTTAAGATAATTTTTTTTTAAATAAATTCGGATAAATAATATTTACTAACCCCTGAAACAAAAGTTTACCGACGCCCCTGATCTTCCGATTTTTTGTACTTCCCCTTAAATTTGCACCGACCACTACGTAAAATTGGATTTGTGGTGTAATTTAAATTCTTTTTGATTTATTACTTAAAAATAAGTCTGATATTAAGTAGAGAGATTGAGTATATTCCAAATATTAAGTTTAAGATTGTAGTTTAAATATTAAGCTGAAGTTGACTTTTTGTTAATTTTATTTTCTGTATTTAATATCCAACGAAAATTACTTTTTGTTTCACTATTATGTCATTAAAGTATTATAAATAAAAGATTGACTGTCAAATAATCATTTGATTTTATGTCTGATAAACATCTGTGGCATGGTTTGGCTACATTTTCTAGCTGCTCCATTTACCCCGTACCCTTGCTGAACTTACCTCACCTATGGGGTACGTTGAGCATGTCGGACTTCCTTCACTTAAACCGCAGTATTTCTTAAATGTGAATTGTTAGAAAAATGTTACTATGGGAACTTTAGAAAAGGAAGAAATTACCTACACATCAGTATGCATAACAATAAATTTGGACTTATGGTTGAGGAGCTATGACCGATTAAGTGAAAAGTTGCACAACTAGCCCCGCCCTACCCTACTCGTATATCAGCAATTTAGTACTTGTTATCTTCAATTTCCACCTCTCAGTAGTTTTCAAATAAAAACTGAACGAGAAAGTCCTACGACTGTGTTGTTTTTGTTAACTTTTTTCTTAGTTTAGACAATTCAATTAAAAGTCACTCAGGTCCGACGAGAGGGTGGGGTAGCCGGGGTTGTAACCCCGAGGCCGGGGCTGGAAGAGAGGGCCCATAGCGGTCGGTAGGAGCTCGGAAAAAAGTAAAAACTTTTTTGCTTTGCTCGTCACTTATTTTTTCCGGAAAAAATTGTTAAAAGATGTGCTTTATTCCTGGGCCGCCATTTCTTTCCACGGCCCTAAAGTCACTATCTTTCGAACTAGTCTTTTAACAGCTATTTACATAGCAAATCCAGATATCATATTTCGTTGGATGAGAGATTTTAACATGAGGCAGCAAGGCGACTACCAGAAGTTTACGTGTTCAGTAAAAAAATTTCCAAAATGTGTTGAGAACAGAATGTTTTCTACAATCGCTTATTGTCACATTATTAATTATTTATTTATATTCATATTAAAAATATGATAATCTATAACGTATTCAACTAAAAACCATCTAGCCATCTTTTCATTTTAGGACAATTTTTATTTTGGAAGCAGGAAAATTTTCATATTTCAAAAATGGTCACAATGTTTCCACTATTTCAATAGTCTCGGGAGTAAAAAATAACTTGTAAAATATGTTTCAAATGCTATAACTGTCAAGAGTCCTAGAAGAGCATAAATAAAATATTTTTGTCACTTATTATTACACGAGAGGTTTGTATTTTTTCGAATAAATTTGGGTTTGTCTAACGAAAATTTGTTGCCTAGCAATTCAACGAGAAGAACTGTCGACGAACAAAAACGCGACAGCGAAGCTGACGCGTTTTTCGGTTGACAGTTCTTCGAGTTAAATTGCTTTTAGGCAATAAATTTGAGTTGTAAAAAACACAAATTTATTCAGAAGAAATATAAAACTCAAGTGTAATACGGTAAGACAATTTAACGAATAAAATGTATAACTCATATTATTATTTAATACATGGTTACTATGGTTCTGAAATCAGTTCAATTTGCCTACACGAATTTTTGTTTCATTTTTATCGTGTTTACTTGCAATGAAATGACCAACGAAATGTTTTATACCATTTTTATCGCTGTCCTAACTTTTTTTCCATTGTAAAAATGAAAAAAACTACAATATTCTTATGAGAGTTGATACACATGAGTTAAATTGTCGCATAGATATTTAATGAACACTTTTTCATACTTAACAATTTTTCCTATTATTTTTTTTTTTTGCCTGTTCACTATGGCATTATTCACAGGATTAGAAATTGATTCAATTCTAAGTGAATTAATTTCAAGATTAGTAACAAATCAACGCGTTACAAATCTCTAGAACAAGAAGTGGAACAATTCGAAGAAAACATGAACTTTATGCCCACTAAAACATTTAAAAATTAATAATAACACTCACTAATCAGATGTTTCCGTGCATTTTCGATGAAATATCGATTTAAGTTTACAAGCAAGTTTAATTTCTAAGAACATTATACCCGCACGCCCGATTATTATTACACAGTATGTGTCAATGTGTTAATAATGGCAATATATACATATATATGTACATTGTGTGTGTATTGGTTTCTGTTCTACGCCATAGGTACCATTTATATATTATTACGAGCTGTCGAAAACAGTTGGCGTTCATGAAACCGCATAAAATGATTTACGGCAATTGTATAAGTAAGTTTCTTACCTATACACAGTAACAACTATACCTATTATATTGTAATAATACTATAGGATAATTGAAAAGTTTGAAGGTATTGAATGAGCAGTGACCATTAATTTATAAAAACGCTCATACCCCCTTAACTTATCAAAAGTATTAGGTTCGGGTATTGAAATTTCCAGTCCAAGATTTTGGTATTTTTAATCATCAGTTTCAATTTCAAGATCAGAATTCAATTGAAATCAGGATTAATTAATACTCGTTAATTTTGGTGAAATATTTAATTTGTCAATTTTCACTTGACATAAATGACTAAAACTGAATTATGCTTTTATGGGCTAGCTGTCGATTGATTTAACCAGCTTCAGATGCATTTTGAATTAAATTCCAAAATCGGCTTTAAGTTTCAGTTCAAAATATATGTCAAGATGGTTAAATCAATCGAAAGCTAGCTCATAGCACTATATTTCAGTTTTAAGTGAAAATTATGTCAATCATGTTAGTCCCCTCATTTGGTCTTTTTGTT
This sequence comes from Brachynemurus nebulosus, assembly GCA_035578155.1. Taxonomy (NCBI): domain Eukaryota; kingdom Metazoa; phylum Arthropoda; class Insecta; order Neuroptera; family Myrmeleontidae; genus Brachynemurus; species Brachynemurus nebulosus. The sequence continues at coordinate 29,878,244 of JAPWDM010000001.1, read as the reverse complement.
TTTGTGCTTCACCTGTGCCATTATGTGCCGTCAGTGCAAATGTTTAATTTTAAAAACATTGATTTTTACAGTCAAAATAAAATTTTTAAAAAAATTAGTATACTGTACAATGAGTAGGAAAAATGGTTTATTTCACGCGAGTATGAATACGAGACCTCTGCTAGTTTGTCTAACAATTCATATGAGTGAGACAAGGTTTGTTAGAATATGAACAAAATATAAATTAAAAATCACAAAGTGATTGAAAAAATTATAAAATTGGATCGGCTGGGAATCGAACCCAGGATCTTCCGGTAAATAGCCAGGTGTCTTGCCACTAGACCAACGATCCTCTGTTCGACAGCCGCCCCAATTCGATAACCATTCAACCACCTACGTGTATTGGTACTCTCTCTAATGCGAGAAACAGTTACTATTTTCAATTTCAAATATTATCAAGTGCTTGTGAAACATTATTACGTGTGACGAACTTTCGTTCGCATTTAAACATACGCAGTATTTAATACTGGGCATGTTTAAATGCCGACAAAAGTTCGTCATACGTAGTAATGTTTCACAAGCACTCGATAATATTTGAAATTGAAAAAATGAACAAATATAGATAAATGTAAGTTTTTTTTTGGTATGATTCCTTTACGAATATCAGAGTTATGCGTGTAATTTACTTCGGGTAAATTACACAGTTTTTTATATGTAAAAACTTTGTAACTTACACATACTTGTTTTGATAAGAAAACTGTACAAAATATAAAAAACTAAATTTTGTAAATATAATAATAGATGTAAGCGTTACTGTTGGTATTCCATATTTGCTATTGAAGTATTTACTATATTTGCAATGTAAAACTTAATAATTAAGTAATTTGAAAATTAAAAATATAAATGGGTACAAACAGCTAAAAGAAAGGATAGTTTTGATAGAATAGTTTATTTAACAATCCAATATTAAAACGAATTTTATTTATTATGTTAAATTTTATTAAAGCCGTCAATCATCTTCATCATCACTATCATCAGTGATTTTGTTGTTATTATAATTTAAAGAGAGATAAACATGTAGTAGTTTTTTTGATTTATAAGAACTCAAATTTGGAAATTTAAGCTTTGTAGTCAGTTGTGAATGGCCTTCCACGAGTAGAAAATCATTTTTGTGTGGACGTTTTTGTTTACACGGTTTTTTATGTGAACTTATAAACAAGTAATAACGGTCAAAATAAACTGTTTGTCACAAAATAAACTGTACTTCAATCACTTGTTAGTGAAATGACAAATGATTTAGGTAAGTATTTTACATTTTTTACAATTTTCTACAATTTTTTACGTTTTTTACAGTTTTTTACATATTTTTCATTTTTTTACATAAAAATGTAGAAAACTGGTTTTTTAGATCACATGGCACAACTCTCACGAATATACCAACGTTGCTAAATTATTATTAATTGGCGGACAGAAACAGACAAAGACAACAGCGTCGGGGTTCTTCAAATATTATGCTATTATGTTACAAAGAAGCTTTGTGTTACAAATTTTCAGATCAACTCAAAATTGCTACCAATCAAAAGTATAATTTTTACAAAAACTAACAAGGACATTCCTCAATACGATATTTTGGAACCAATTGTCGCAACTTAAAAATATAGTGATATCTTCGAAGTCAAATATTTGGTTATTTACTACTTGTTTAATCTGAAATATGTCATGTAATATGAGGATAATTTTTATTTATTTATTTTTATTAAAGCTGCACGGAGAGAAAAATCCTATAACTTTTGTAGAGAAAATTTCAGAAAAATTACTATGCTCCCCTATAATCCGTGCGCGATCGACGACCAAAATAAAAAATATGTGCTAGCATGGTAAAATTTAATGTGGTGCTAACACAACTTTTATCACACTCTTATGCATGTATATTATAGTTTAATTCTTGTTGTCGTACTCTTTCATTTGCGCATCTGACTCGCGACCTTATATTGATTGCACTGTACCTGTAAAAACATGTATACAAAAATGATGGCCAACAATATAATTCTAATACATATACTAAAGATAGGTAAATAACAAAAAGATGAATTAAACGATGACATCATCTTAAGAGAGTGTAAAAGCAACTGACAACCTAGCTGCATCAAGGTGCCTGGTGCGAGCTGTCTAACAAAGTTTCTTCCACAGTCCACACCTATATGGTTCGCATGTAACCCATGTAACTCGCTGATTGAGGTACATTTCATTAGAGCGATCCCAACACAACCAACCTTCTTTCTGTTTTTTTTTCTTTCTATTATTAGCATGTTAGCATGGAAATTTTTTTAATAAACACAATTAAAAATTATTTTTTGTCGGTTATGGAACTTTTTACTGTGATGTTTTACAAATTTTACGGAGATAATATTACGAAAAGAACATTCCATCCTTTAAATTTTTTATGATTAATTATAATCTTTATATTTTTACCTTACAGAATTTAATATGTTCGTCCTTTACACGTCGATTGTAGTGCTGAGCACAGTAACTTTTATAGGAATTTTCTCTCCGTGTGTAAAAACTGCTAAAGTTGAAACACTGTAGTTTCACTGTTTTATTTTTGTCAGTTGATATTTATTTTCTCTTTAAACTGTTAGACAAAATTTTCATTTGGTAGTTAATTTGAAATAATTCACATTAGGTATTTGTTACCTGTAAAATACTTTTAGTTGCTACAAAGTAACCATTTTTATAGAAAACCCTTTGTTCTTTTACATTCACATTTTATACATAGCGAAAATAAAGTATTTTTAAAATAATTTCCTATTTCGTAAATTTTTCTATTTGCATGTACTTTACAGTTGTTATAAAACTTTTTAACTAACTTATAAATATGCAGCAATGTTACATAATATGGAATTTTCAATTATTCATTTGCAAATGAAAACATTAAAAAAAGTTTTTAAAAAAAAGTTTCAAGTTTGAATATATTTTTGAAAAATTTTTATAATTATATTTGACATAGTTTATGGAAATTTTACAGAAATTTATAATTTCCAACTGATATTTAATTGAACTCAGCAGAAAAGAAACAATGTTAGTGCCGGGACGGACTGACATTTCATTGCATCTACTAGGCGCGTTGGCAATGGAAGTAATGGAATTAATCAAGAGAGTAAATTTTTTTTTGTCATGTTAAATATATTATTTTTTTCAAACTAATAATAAGGACCGTATACTAATAATTCTCGCGTTTTGTAATAAACAAATATGTCTTTAAACGACTTTAAGAGAAAAAGCCTTTGTTTTCGATCGTTAAGCATTGTTACATGTTCTACAATTTCTGTAATAAATAAGACTAAATACCCTAATTTTGAAATAAAAAGTTTAAAACAAATTTTTGAATCGAAAAACTTTTTGAACATCCAGTGGTTTCATCATTTTTAAGCACCCGGTACTTGGGTATATAACCGAATGTCATTGTCTGTAACAAAGTGAAGTTATGCGTGTACGGCCTATTTCCGTACGTAATTATTCCTGTAATTGAACTGAGCATAGCGCTGTATCAATGTTGTCAACAAGCAACGTTATAAAAGTCATAGCGGGCAGAATTTTATTTTTTTTTTTATTTGTAACTTTGAAATCGTTACCTTCGGATGCTTTTTACCCAGGTAAAAATTTAATTTATTTAAACATTTATTGTTTCTATTGTTGTTAAAGAAAAAATTGATTGTTCTGTAAATTTTTTTGTGTAATTTTCTCTTGTGTATTTTTGAAAATTGTTTGGTTAATTTTGCCAGATATTTGAATAGTCTGAAATTTTCCAAACATGTTTTTGACAAGTAAAAATGGAAATCAATGAATGCGTTTTTGTGGAATCCGTTGTAAATTGGACTCAAATTGGAAGTTTTTTTTTTTATGGGAAAATTGCTCACGATTCCAAACGTACTGATGGTGATACTGTCTGGCTGGTATAGGCAAGTTTCGTTCGAGAGCCGACCGTCAAAAGTTCATGGGATTGGTTCGATTGTTCCAGCGTTAAACAGCAGATCTCGTCAATTTACTGAGATAAGTGATTCCCATTTTCGTCATTTTCCTTTGTGATAAACTTCCATGAGTTTAACTTTGTACCAACTTGTGTTAACCGGTTCTAATCATGTTAAAACTTGGTGAAACATTGTGTGACTTACGTAATGAACTAAATTAGATCAGGAACCCTATTTTTTTCATTTTCAACTAATTTTCTTACTGTAAAATTGATTTAATAATGATTTTCTGGCTTCCGATTAAATTTTTTTTATAATGTCATAATTTTTCTTATACTTCATTTTTGTTTAGCTAATATTTGTTACTAAATGCTTCTCATGTTTTTATAAAATTTCATCATTTACTTTATTTTCAAAACTGGTTAATTCGAGTTACCTTTATAATGATTTATTCTGTACGAACATAGAGTTGGTTAACGCTGCGTTGCTTATTTTTCATTTTTCTTAACTTAATTTCTTTCTTTTTACCTTTAAGGCGGGTTACCCAATTCCGTGTTCTGTAATTTCTTTGTAAATTTTTATACCCTTTTTTAGTCGAACATAAACAAAGTTGTAATCTTAAAAAAAATTGTTAGTTTGAAAATTTTAAAAGATTTATTGAAAATTGTTAAACAAATTTTAAATTATGGCTGTGAACTGATTGCTAACTATATAAATTTTATTGTACGCTATAAAAGTCTGAATTTCATTTTACGAACCAAACACCCCCTGAGAAAACGAAGCTTTTAAAATAAATAGTCACGCTCTGAACAACTCAAGGATTTTTTTTCAAGTGCCTTTTCTTTATTTTCAGATATTTTCTTATTTCAGATCTTTTATTCAATTTTAAAATTTAAAATTCATTCTTTGTAATTTTTTTTTTGTTACAGCATATATTTGTATATGTACGTACGTAGGGAAAAACCTTGGCTAGGTTTTATCTACTGTTATTAAAATTTAAGCAGTAATTCTTATCGCGTTCATAGTTTCCCAAAAATTTAATAATAAACATGTGCTATTACATAGAAAGTAGATATAATTATATACATAAAATCCTTCAATCACTTTTACGGTAAAATTTTATAAAAATGTCATATAATACCTCCATCCACTTGTCCCTTCAATTGTAAAAAATTACATCATACTAACATAATAATGAAGTTTGTGAGTTTATTTATATTAGATTGCCTAATCTTGAGAACTGTTAAAAGTTTAAATTTTAAACGATTTCAAAAACCTGCTCTAACTGAAGGATTATACGCTATGTAATACTACAAGATACATATTATAGGTTAAAACTAGTGCCCTAGAACCCTAAAAAGAGTCTCGGGTCCCCCGTTCTGCGGAACAGACCGGGAAAAGTAGCTCCTGTACCGCATTGAAACTTTTGTTAAAACAGTCCTGTAATGAGTCTAAAGCCTCCCGGAAGTCTCATATTTAGGAGTTTGGTAATAATAAAAAAAAAAACTGATTGACAAGTAAAAATCCCGAGGCTGAACCTATTGATTTTAAATATGTTGTAGAACATGTGTTTCTCAAATTTTTTTCAGTCACAGCCTGGTAAAATCTCGGATAATTTTGTGTGAACCGGTCACATATATAATCATATATGACAATTATCAGTTTTTGAAATGACATTTATACTAAATATGAAATGTGTTTTCCAACCACTGCCTACACCGCGTAATTCAGACTTTGGTACTTTCTTAAGTATTAGAAAAATATTTAAAAGTCGTTCTTTAATGTTAAATAGTATTACTGAAACCTGGTCGTTTCCTGGCCACTTCGTCTATCATGTATTGCAGATATCGACACTTTCTTAAGCATTAGCAATTCTTTAATTTTAGATAGAATTTTTGCAGACTGGAATCATTTTCGCCATTAGTTAGTACATAATTATAACATTAGGTCGTGTTCCTAGATTAAACAGATAGATAGTTAGCTATCTCATACGGCCTAGTTAGGGTCGCCAAAATATGACGTAAATGTATATGTGTATAGTGAGTGTACATCACTTATGCATCGTATGGCAGTCTATTTACTTATTTAAAGAAAGATGTCCCTTTATTTTGAGTATTTTTTTATTTAAATGGAATTTTTACACGTTGCGTAAATACGACACGCTTCATAATTTTTGAAATATTTAAATTTAAAAAGTTTATTGGAAAAAGAATGACAAAACAGACGTTATTGTTAACACAATCTGTAAGCGACTGGTCCAGAACTTGTGTAACAGGCTGCAAAACGGCCCAGTATGAACCACACAATTTTGTATTTACTTTGGATCTGTAATCTGGGGTCGTGAAAAAACCTCGCTTCGTTAAAAAAAGTTAGCTTCGCTATTTTCTTTTTATTAGACAAAAGGGTTCGGCTTCGGGACCGTTACTTATTTTTCTTATATTTATCATCTTTTTTATTTTTGCTCATTATTAGTATTTTCGAAAAGAAAATTTTTAGAATTTTTCAAAATATCACACGAATAGAAATAGTATACGTATATAATAATATGTCTTGTAAAATCTGAGCTTAAAAATGGATATTCTAATTCATACTGTGGGCCATATTAAATAAATTGACAAGTCCACTCGTCCCGTGGTGAGCCACCTTTTGCCCATGATCAGAGTACACCAATACTGAGTTCTCCGTGACAATAATGCAAATAAAGCCTATTATTTTTGATTATTGATTTTCAACATATAGTATCACTATTATAATGTAATTGTACACATTTTAAAATCAAGTGAAATGTAAATTAACGGAATGCGGCTACATGTTAAAATAACGTGCACTTGCACAATTTTATTTATTTATTTATTTATTTATTGTTGCTATTTTTATTACTTAGTCAAATGAATAAATGTAAATTTTATTGGCATAGTAAAAAAAATCGTATCGTACATACACATGTATATAGACATAGCAATATTATTAGCAACAAAAAACTACCCAGTTTATTCTTCTTTGTTTAACAATCGTACGTACAAATAAACGAAAAAAAAAAATAGAGCGAGCAAATAAATAGACAATAAAAAAAAAATATTATTGAAATTTTTTGAATTATAATGTATTCATACGAAAATTAACACAACGCGCAGATTATATTCATCATATGCAAACAGTAAAATACAAAAGTATATAGATACATATGAATAATTATATATCAAATAAAATTTCAACAGTAGTTATGCAAGTACTCGTATACAAAGGACCGTTTAGACGGTCATATCAGTTCTCAATTCAGTTTCAGTTTCAGTCAAACTGTCAGTTTTTCCTACATGTAAAAGTTAAAATCTGATAGGAGAACTCTAACGGAGACTGAGAACTGACGGGGATGGATACGTAGACCTATTTGTTTCATTTCAGTTCTTAAAATTCGTATGTGTAAATAAGCGCGTCATGCCTTAGTTCATTTCTTCACGTTAGTTCTCTGGAAAATCAGGGTAATCCGACTGAACAAAAACTGAAACTGAACTGACAACTGATATGACCGTCTAAAAGGCCCTTAAAAGAAGAAATAATGCTTCCAAAATTTCCATAAATATAATTATATAATGAAATTGAGAAAATATGGTAAAATATTATATTTTTGCGTTGCGTATGAAAAATTCAAAACATAAGCAGTACTGAATGATGACAAATTTAACACTAAGAATACGCTATCGTTATTCTTAAGCAGTTCTGGTTATTCTTAATTAGACTGTAAATTCCAAGGCAATCTGCAAGAATAAAAAAGATACAATGGTGGAACCGCTACGAAAAGTTTTAGGAAACTTAATGTTTCAGTCGATATCAAAAAATTTATGTAGGTAGCAAAATAAATGTTATAAACTTTTGAATGAATAAATGAATTATTGGAAATAATACGGTACACTTTTTGTAGTGCTTGGCATATTTCAATTGAATGTTAAATTTTTATTTGGATACGAAATAAGAATTTTTTATAATATTTTTTATCATTTAATTGCTTTTACATATGCCATTTAGTTTTGCCTGCACCACGTATAAATTGTGAAGACACTGAACATACATAGAACGTATAGGAAATCTAAGAGGAATATCAAAATATCGAACTCCTGAGTCCTGGTCTTCCTAATTAATTATTTAGTTTTACGGTAAGCTACATAACGTGTTATTTAAGGTTTTTATTTTATCAAAAATATTTTTTGTTCAAAATTGTTTGTATTAAATAAATGTTTCAATCAAAAACATTCCATGTTGAGAAAATTTTTTCTTTAATAATCCATTTTTTATCCTGTATCCATCATACTATTTGTGCAATTATAATTTTCCTTAAATCTGAACCAAAAAATATAAAAAATAAACAGCTGGATGGGTCTTGACATCTATATTTTTAAATATTACAGAGTTTTGGCGGTCCAGAAAGGGCCCTAAATTAATGACTGAATTGATCCTTAATAAACTGTTCGCAAATATTGTTAAAATTTTGGGAAAAAATTACGTTAAGTTAAAATTGTCTCCCACGATCATAGGAATCAAAATAGTGCCAAAATAAAAGGCTGAGTTGATCCTGACAAAATGATCTGAGCCTCTGAGGCTTTCTAAAAAATGCTGCTGAAATTTAAAAAACCATTGTTCAGAGTCTTCAAGCAAAAAATGGGTCCAAAATAAACAACGAGATGGATTTCAAAATTGAGATCTGAAAAAAATGTGAACTTGAGTTTAAAATGGTTTTTCGGAAGTCTGGTGTTCTGAAATTAAAGTACTCTTAAAATTACGAATTTGGGTACCTAATATCTATGAAAAGGTATCAAGGTGTCAAATTTATAAAAGCTACTGAAATATTAATGTGGCTATGCGGCTATCTGAAGCAAAGCACTATAAAGCATTAATTTTGTGCGAAGTAATTAGTGTGATAAAGGATAATTTTACGCACGCGTCTTGTACACAATTTAAATAATCTATGTATGTAAATTTAAATTATTATTATCTATTTCACTTAAATTTAAGCATGATTCATCACTTACGAATTTAAGAAATTCCCGTTTTCTTAGCTTTATCTAGCTTTCATTGTTGAAAATACATAAATTTTAAGTATGCAGTTTGTTTCTAGAAAAGAATAGAAGATTGATTTGCTTCGAATATAAGAATTATTTAATTTTTTAACGATAACTCGTGCTCAGTTGTATTTCAAACGAGGTATAATTTGCTGAAAACGATCAATTTTTTAAAGTGCTTATGAGATAATTCATTATAAAAAGTTATTTAAATATTTTTATAAACCACTGTATATTATTTCAAGCCCACATAACATAACCAAACATTACAAAATATACGTACATTACACTCCTATTAAATATAAAATGAATTTCAAGTGCCATTTTGTGAAACTAGATATACTATTAAAAAAAAAAAAAAACGCATTAAAAACAAAATGGCTGGTTGTTAAAAATAATGAAAATACACAAAAAAATAATATTGTTTGTTTTATTTTAACATATTAAAAATCACATTACTTTTCATGATTACCTACAATAAAAAAGGTAAAAAAGGTACTGTTCTGTTATTTCACAGAAAGTTAATTATAATAAACCAAAGATTACGTAGTTATTATATATAAAGAGATGGTGTAAGACAATGTATATAATTTTCTTACATTCATTTTGGAGTAAAATTGTTTTTATAATTTTAAAAAAAATTTAAATAGAGCAAATATAATTCATAATAGTATGCAGAAATAAAAAAATCAAATTGCGATTATGACGCATACGAAAAGAAATGTGAAAAGCCTGCCACGTTTGAAAAAAACTGAATGTGAAAAGCCTGCCACGTTTTCATATATCATTACTTTTTTTTTTAATATAATAAAATATATTTTTATTTACAATTTTATTTTATAGTTGTAATTAAGTTTGCAAAATTACATCATATAATATAGCAGTGAGATTGCTAATTTAAAAAAAAAAGTTTTCGTTAATTTACACAAAATGGAGCTAATTGAGTTGATAATTGGAATTGATCATTTTTTTATTATAACAACTTAATTATTTGTTTTTGGAAAGTAAGTGGCTAAAGAAGCGATCATTAATTGAAAGGTGACTTTACGTTCATTACTATTTATTCAAATTAAAATATGGTATGCTAGAAAAAAAATAAATAAATAAAATTCTACTTAAACATCAGTACGAATAATGACCTCACATTTTCCCAGAAAGTTTTAGCAACTCCGGTACATAACTAGTAGTTTTTAGTTTAAGATTCGACTCTAAATTTTGAAATATTTACTAAATTCATGGAAAAAAAAATTGCTCCCGTGATCATGTTGGTCCAAAGATTGTCGGCACACCAAAAAAATTTTTCTTTATTTGGTCATAGAATTCCGGAAGATTATTCCGCTCATCGAAAGTTATTACCATAATTTTGAACATTTATTTTAAAGCCGCCCATTTATGTTGCGATACCAAATTACATTTCTGCTTTTTTAGCTTTTCTTAGCTACTACTAAAATTACTAAATTTCGAACTTAATTTTTAACTTAAAAAAGTTGCAATTATTTTTAACTCAAAGAGTCGCATGCGGTTTACAAGCCGTGGTTTGCCAACCCCTGAACTAATCTAGATAATATTTTCAAAAATTATCAAATGTTAACACGTTGTTACCTATAGTGACGGAACGCCCAACTGGTACACTATTTTGACAACTAATACACTTTACATGGAATTGTTGACGTGGTACAGCGTTGTGTTGCAGTTAATTAGTTAGCTAGTTGATGCCGTATGGTGTTCGTGACCGGTAACTTGTTAAAAAGTCTTACCTTTTATAAAATGATTTTTTTAGCCAAAATCTGGAGCACTATTTCGCAATTACTGTCTAGTCTGATAAAAATTTACTCAAATAAATATTCAGTAATTTTTTGACACTTTGTAGTTTAACGACAATTTATATTTCCTAGTCCCTAGTCTCTCTTTATCCATTTTACTTGTCTGTACAGACATACTGTCCTATAAAATTTTGTTTCCTCACTTACTGCATACTTCGTTTATAAAACGAGAAACCTGACACTATATACAATTAGGAATCCAGATAATATATTAAATAATATATAGTATTATAGGCGCAAGCCAAAGAGAACTTTTTTACCTACACCTGCATTGATCTTTGTTTATCATATTAATAAATATACGCTTATTCACTCGCACCTTTAAAAACACAATTATTTTGTTTAGTTGGTGACTATGTAAATAATACAATTTGTGTTCCCCTCGCCACAGTTTCTGGAGGTCTTTTGAGCTCGCGTTCATAAAACACACAAAGAGAGTAGGTATTATTTATTATCTCGAAAAATATATTTCTAGATAAGGTGAAAATGAATTATTTGTTTGAAAATTTAAATTTATTTGTTTCTAAATAACTTTTGACAAACAAATGTAATTTTTAAACGTTATTTTATGCAAACTTTTATGACAAGGAAAAATTTCTTATTTACATAAATATATAACACACACTCTCGTGTCACGACATAGAGGCCAAGTGTGTATATTGATCTAAAAATTTAAAAAAAAAAAATACCGTTGAGAATGAAACGTTATCCTTGTAAACCCCGTACTCTAACTACTTGTGTAAACGAATAAAATTGTTTGTGTTTTTAATTTTTGAAATAGGTATACGTATGAAGTAAAATATTTTTAGATTATGTAAATTTCATTCTTTTTGGAATAATTTGAAAAATTGTTGTGAATAGCAATGTAGCAGAATGAAAAATAGTTTACACGGAGTGTTTAAAAACTATTTTTGAAATGCTTTAACATAATTTATCTGATAAGATGTCACCCTCAAGTTGACATTCAACTTATTAAAATTCATTGAAATTATATACAACTAAATACTGGTTCAATGCATGAGATGGTACAAATCAATATGTAAACTGATATTACGATAAATGTAAATATAATAAGCCTGGGTAACACTGCGCTACGCCGCGCAATTCCGTTAACTCACTATACTGTGTATAATGCGTCAACTCACGTTTTTTAAAACTTGTAACGCATAACTCAGTAGTTAACTTAAATTAAATATTACAGTTTTAGACTTTATATGTATTTCTTTAAAGGCTCACATTAAAATTTTAACTCAAATTAGCATACTTTTCATGACCAATGGACAATATTATTGTATAAAATCCATAATTATTTTAAATTTTATAAAAAATTTTGAATATTGTGAAGGTTAATTTTTTTGGGGAGACACTGTCTCCCTTGTCTACTCTCACGCGTCCCCACTGTTCATGACATGACATTAGAAATGAGGTTAGAAAATGTACATAAGTTTAAATTATAACAATTATTATATTCACGAAGAATTTTTTCAACCTTCTCCCAAATTGCGTGGACTAGCTTTATAGAAGGATGGACATAATGAAACCAATATCTTCTATTTCATAGCTTTTCTTTATTAAAATTGCCAAAATATTTTCGATATGTTTAATATCATCTTCAGTGGCTAAACATCAAAAAAAATTTTTTACAACGTAATAATAAACAATAACATCATTTTTATATATTTACAATTCTTCGTTAACTTATACTATTATTTTTTAGGTTATAAGCTACATATTGGATAGGAGGATTATTTATTTATTTTTGTAAAAACAACAAGAATTTGTGATTTAGTTGATATATAGGAAATTTTATGTTTGGAAGAATATTTATTTGTGTTAACGAAACAAACAAAACCTATTTTTTAATATTAGCGGATTTGAGACAGGACAAACTGAAACAGTATGTATATTAAAATATTAAAAAATTTTTTTTTACAATCTTACTCACCAGAAATTATCTAAATTTCAGATTGTCATTCTTGGATAACAATCAACCATACCAACAATCCATTAGAACAATTTAACTAGTTTTTTTGCATTTCACATGGAAATTTGTCAATCGAAAAAATTTTTTATAAAATAATTACTTTAATTTAAAACAATTAAAAAAGTCAAACATATTTAAAATGTAAAATCAAAAAAATTTCAAGAGAATTTTTTTTTTAAATTATCACAGTTTGTACAATGTACTCCTCAAGTACATTGTTATTGGTATGGTAGCACAGTGATCAACTGAACTAAATTTGTAAATTTTTTGTTTAAAGATAAATTTCTCGAAAATTCTAGACAAAATTAGTCCGGTCTCAATTTACATATTGGTAATGTGTTTATTGTTTATGTTTTTTGATTACAATGTATTATATAAGCATCTTTTGGAAATATTGTTAATTGATTTCTATTATTATTATTATTTTATTTTTTTAATAATCGGTAAATAGGCATTATCTAGAGCTAATGATTCTATCTGCTTGTTGCAATTTTTTGATTCATTCAGTTTTATGTAAAAACCTTCACTTAATAATCTTTTTTGGTATTTATTTTCTCTGTCTAATATTTCGACTTGGTCGAAATTAAACCTGTGATCATTATTTATCGAATGTTCAGATAATCCAGTTGCCTCTTTGCCCCTTTTTATGTCATATTTGTGTTGGGCTAATCTATTATTCAACGACTGTGACGTTTGTCCATAGTATGATAATTCGCAATCTTGGCATTTTATTTTATATACTACATTGTAATCATGTTTTGTATCTGTTTTTACTCTTTTTTTAGTGTAAATGTTTGAAATTTTATTGTTAAAAGAAAAAGTTATTTTATTTTTGCTATTTTTTTCTATTATTGGTTTTAATTTCTTAGTTAAATTATTATAGGGTAAACAAATTCTATTTTTATGTTCATTTATTGTATCTACATTAGTTTTTGTTGTATTATATGCTAAATGTATAACTTTTTCTTTTATCATGTTAATTAAATTTATAGGATAGTTATTTTTAGTTAGAATGGAAACAGCTAATTTTATAGATTCTTTTCTATTTTTTATGCTACTTAAATGTACCGCTCTATGCATTAGATTATGTATCATGTTATTTTTTATGTATTGTGGATGATTCGAGTTGTAATTAATGATTCTGTCAGTGTAATTATCTTTTTTATGCCATATTGTGTTAATCACGTTATGCTTATCTTTTTTAACTAAGGTGTCAAGAAAAGCTATTTGGTTATTTTCTTCTATTTCAATGGAAAACTGTAAAGTTGGATGATAATTATTAAAACTATTTTTAATATGTTCTATTAAATTTTCTGGCGCTACTGTTAAAATGTCATCTACGTATCTATAGAAAAAAGCTGGATTCCATTCTTTGACTTTTTTAATACTGGCAGCACAAAGAAAATCCATTACATACGAAGCAATGATACTGCTAAGGTTCCCACCCATTGGGCAGCCAAATAACTGTTTATAAAATTTATCCTGAAATCTAAAAACATTATTTTCGAAAATTAACTCAATTCCCTCAATAAATAATTCTCTATCTATATCTGTAAATTTTTTTATGTTGGACCATTGTTTTTTAATGACAGCTATTGCTAAGTTTAGAGGAATATTTGTATATAAAGATTTGACATCCAATGAAAAAATTTTTTCATTAGAATCTTTAAGTTGAATGTTATTAATTTTCTTTACGAAATCATACGAATTTTTTATGGAAAATTGACTATTTTCAGATTTAGTTAATATTTCAGAGAAATATTTTGCTATTCCCTGTATAGGGGAATTGATCTGGCTAACAATTGGTCGTAATGGTATATCCTTTTTTTGAATTTTTGGTAAAAAATAGATTTCGGGTAAAGTTTTTCCTGATTTTTGAAGTTTGGTCTTCGTTGTGCTGTCAATATATTTATTTTTGTATAATTTATCTGTATATAGTTTAATTTTTCTCAAAATATTTTCATTTGGATCTTTTCTAATGTTTAAATAAGTTTTTTTATTGTTTAATTGTGTCATAGCTTTATTAAGATATTCTTCCTTATTTAAAATTACCGTTGAACCACCTTTGTCAGCTTTAGTTATTATAATTTTGTCAGAATTTTGTTTGATGAAAAACCAATAATAGAAAAAAATAGCAAAAATAAAATAACTTTTTCTTTTAACAATAAAATTTCAAACATTTACACTAAAAAAAGAGTAAAAACAGATACAAAACATGATTACAATGTAGTATATAAAATAAAATGCCAAGATTGCGAATTATCATACTATGGACAAACGTCACAGTCGTTGAATAATAGATTAGCCCAACACAAATATGACATAAAAAGGGGCAAAGAGGCAACTGGATTATCTGAACATTCGATAAATAATGATCACAGGTTTAATTTCGACCAAGTCGAAATATTAGACAGAGAAAATAAATACCAAAAAAGATTATTAAGTGAAGGTTTTTACATAAAACTGAATGAATCAAAAAATTGCAACAAGCAGATAGAATCATTAGCTCTAGATAATGCCTATTTACCGATTATTAAAAAAATAAAATAATAATAATAATAGAAATCAATTAACAATATTTCCAAAAGATGCTTATATAATACATTGTAATCAAAAAACATAAACAATAAACACATTACCAATATGTAAATTGAGACCGGACTAATTTTGTCTAGAATTTTCGAGAAATTTATCTTTAAACAAAAAATTTACAAATTTAGTTCAGTTGATCACTGTGCTACCATACCAATAACAATGTACTTGAGGAGTACATTGTACAAACTGTGATAATTTAAAAAAAAAATTCTCTTGAAATTTTTTTGATTTTACATTTTAAATATGTTTGACTTTTTTAATTGTTTTAAATTAAAGTAATTATTTTATAAAAAATTTTTTCGATTGACAAATTTCCATGTGAAATGCAAAAAAACTAGTTAAATTGTTCTAATGGATTGTTGGTATGGTTGATTGTTATCCAAGAATGACAATCTGAAATTTAGATAATTTCTGGTGAGTAAGATTGTAAAAAAAATTTTTTAATATTTTAATATACATACTGTTTCAGTTTGTCCTGTCTCAAATCCGCTAATATTAAAAAATAGGTTTTGTTTGTTTCGTTAACACAAATAAATATTCTTCCAAACATAAAATTTCCTATATATCAACTAAATCACAAATTCTTGTTGTTTTTACAAAAATAAATAAATAATCCTCCTATCCAATATGTAGCTTATAACCTAAAAAATAATAGTATAAGTTAACGAAGAATTGTAAATATATAAAAATGATGTTATTGTTTATTATTACGTTGTAAAAAATTTTTTTTTGATGTTTAGCCACTGAAGATGATATTAAACATATCGAAAATATTTTGGCAATTTTAATAAAGAAAAGCTATGAAATAGAAGATATTGGTTTCATTATGTCCATCCTTCTATAAAGCTAGTCCACGCAATTTGGGAGAAGGTTGAAAAAATTCTTCGTGAAATTTATATATCCCAAAAAAAATATTGTTGTAATTATTATATTCTTTGGTTTATACCATACGTAAACGTAATAACACCAGTAACACCAGCATTTTATTTAGTTTATAATATTATTTCATACATAGGTATATAATATACATGACGGAGGTGATATAGGAATTGGAATTTTTGACATATGTGTAAAATAAATAAAAAACTCTTACATATTTCATTGTTATTTATTTCATTTATTTTCAGGAATTATTAATTTTGGAATACACGAAATACAATAACACACTGAAATCTGGAAATTTTGATACTACTTTTTGGTTGTTTCATTTGTTTTATGCATGCTGAACAAAATTTATAACAAACCTGACGTTTAAAAATGTGTTAATGGCGTTACCGCGTAAATAATAAGCCGCCTATATAGGTACACGATCCGTAAGACTGTCAGTATTTCGAAATACTGGCATTATTACTGAAGTATCCATATATATATATATATATATATATATATATATATATATATATATATATATATATATATATATATATATATATATATTATAAAAATAATAATTCATTATTTTTCTCAATAAATACTGACAGTATTATTAATCGTGTGCAGGCCGCCACAAAATAGCAAAAAATAGGGAATAGGCAGGAAATGTTAATGGTGTCATGACGAAATGTCACAAAGCGCGTGCGCCGCATGCGCTTGATATCTTCTGTATGTATATTTTCTTTCTACAATACCTACTACATTAAATAGCGCAATGAGTTGCAACACTGCGCTAACACAGTAAGGAGCGCTTGAGTTATTGCGTCAATTCAAGATTTTTTGCTGAGTTACCCAGGCCTAAAATATAATAAATGGTTGCATATTATATAAGAGCAGTAAAAAATTTACCAGCATTCGGCATCGAGCCATGCCGGGCTACCTATCTAATTGTCTTGAGAGCGGAATCGCGTTGTGACGCGTTGTCGATCTATAGTGGACGTTCGGCTCTAAACGGGTACAATACTGGAACAAATCAATTCATCTCAAACAACTTTTTCAAACGTTTTCGATAAATTTAACATAATATTTATGAATGTTGCAATGCCGTCTCTATATTTAGTCACGATAAGTATGGCTATTCCATTAAATATTCACAATAATTATAATACAAAGACATTTTCACAGACAATTTTGACATCTTATTGAATCGATTAAATATGATCCATTACCATTCAGACAATGATTGAGTAGGATCTACATTATAATATACACTGCAGAATCTTGTAATACAACACAATCTATTAATATAATCGTAAGCATATACATTAAGTAACTATTAGTTTTGTTGACAATATATACATGTATATGCGAGATAATCTGCATAAGTATTTAACGGATATTACACAAACATCAACATAATATAAGTATGCTCTTAGAATAGTGTATGCAGAGCCGGTCTGAGGGACAGTGCAAACGGTATCCATAACGATAGAATCCGCGTCGCTAACATTTTGAAATCAAAATCTGTCGTGGCATTTTACGTTCCAGAATCACAAATTTTGCAAATATGTACTACTACAGTACCGTAAACACGGATTACTTGAGCCCTAAGGTGTAACTTGAGCCCAAAATGGAAAAAAGTATTATTTTTTGTTTTGTGCTTACTGTAGCCAGTAGTAAAAGTAAGTTACTGGTTTATTTGATACGGAACAGCACTAGGTTCACTGTGTTTATGTTTAGGTAGTTCTGAAAATTGACACTAGGTGTCAAGCGAGTGTTGTTTACCTCTATTTGAAGTTGCTGTTTTTGTTATGTTGCTAACTTTCAACTGTAGAAAATATTTCGATAGCTCACAAAGTAAGGTAAGTGTACAATTTTCATATTTGCTTCGTTACTAAAGTAAATTCAAACACATTCATATGCCAGCTATTTCCTTAGTTTCTTAATTGAAGGTTTTGATAAACCAGTTAACATAACCTTCAGATTAGAGTAACTTGAGCCCATTATAACTTTGGTATGAAATGGTACATGGATCCAATTAAAAAAGCATGGAAGTGGTCCAAGAACAAGGACGTATTGTACTATAAATGGGAAGATATAGTTAAGAAAATACCTCCACCTACACTAATCAGAAAAGGATTATTCTCTTTAGGTAGACAAAACTCATAGAAATAAGGTAGACACTTTAACTCATAAAAATAATTTGGTATGCATAACAATTTTTGTTTGAAAATTTTTATTCAGTTTTGTTAAGTATTCATGTTTTTTGAATAAATACATGTTTGTGCAACGTGTTTTAACCAACATCCTACATGGTCTCAAACTGTTTTCAAATGGACATCACTTGGAAATTTATGTTTCGACTTGAGGTTAACCGATCTTGAGGTTAACTTGAGCCAAAATCTAAAGATGTATAAAATTTATGAATCATCAGAAAAAAATCCACATTACATAATAAACTAACCGTAGTCGTATACAGATTAATATACTGAATTGTCTATCTCAAATAAATATAACAGTTACGCTAAATTTTAAAAATTGTCAGATAATTTACAAATCTGGGCTCAAGTAATCCGTGTTTACGGTATTTATTTAAAAATATGTAAATTAATTGACATGTAACCAAATTTTGTTACTATTCTGAAAACTGTATTAACTTTCTCAATTAAATTATTACCACTGCATCTACAGAAGGAATTTTTTTTGAAACTGAAGATAATAGAATATTAACTCGGACCTACCGTTAGTCAAATTCGATTTATTTCTCCAGTAATTTGGTCCATCAAAGCAGAGCAGGTCTGTACCAAAAGTAGTAAGGCTACAGTGGCTTTATACCAAGAGTAGTGAGGTTGTAGCGATTCTATATTAAAAGCAGGAAGGTTACAGCAGTGGCGTAGCAGTGGTGAGTGGACCCCTGGCCAGACTTGAAAGTAGCGCCCCTTGTTTGATAAAAGCGGGGGGGGGGGGGAGGCTCAGTAACTTAATAACTTAAAAAATCTGCCCTCTACCCACAATCACATCATACGTCTCTTCTCATCTTTTACACAAACTACAGCCACCCGGGGTTCTGGGCACGATTTATCAAACTTCACAGAATTACGCGATAACGACATCCAGTTTTGTTTCCTAGACTTATAGAAATACTAGATATCTTTTTACTTTCAACTTATAGCATAATTTAAGACTAGCCAGTGACCCCATATTGATGTTAATTGTTATTTTATCTCAGTCTATGCTTTTGAGTAATTTTTTCAGTGTTCTTAATACCAAAATGAGATGATGTCTATACTTTGACGATTAAGCGAAACCGTCGCAGTGGTGCCCCCTCTGCTACGGCGCCCCAGGCGGGGGTATCCCTGCCATCCGCTTGCTACGCCACTGGGTTACAGTGGTTCTATACCAAAAGTAATAAGCGTAAAGTGGTTTTATACACTAAAAGTAATCAAGTTACAGTAATTTAACACCAAAGTAGTAAGGTCGCGACGATACTGTACCAAAAGTAGTAAAGTTACGGTGACTCTATACCAAAAGATTTGTAAAAACGAAATAGAAACATGAATTCGTTTTTCATGACAATTGTAATTATATAATATAATGTATAAAAAAACGACAGTCATCATGCATTTCGTTCAAACAGTTTATTATTTCCAGTTGAAATTTTGTATTAATAGAAGAATTTATGTATCATAAAAACATATTAGACCGATAATTTTGTTGAACAATCATAATTTCATAAGGATCCACCATTTATTCAGAAGTGATACATCGTTTCCATGTAAGTTATACTACTCCTGACTGTATGAATTTTGTGCAATGTAAAAGTCACATTGAGGTATGAAATTTATTTCAAGGCGCCAGCATTGTAAGGTAACTTTTTTTTGAACCGGCCTTGCTTTTTTTCGAAACCGGCTCTGTGTGTATGATATCCTTGTAAATGAAATTAGATAAATACTTCGATAGTTGTTACACTAAGGGGATCGATCAACAGGGTATATGTATTTCCATGGTTCAATTCTAGTATTACATTGTCCCATTGCACAGAACAGTTAGTAGACTAAGTATACCTGTATGTAGAAGTATGATATTCTCATAAATCATCAACACATTACGTCTGGGGTATTACGTCTTCACATATTACGTATCGGCATTCTGTTTTATGTTCGCCAGTGGTTCAGTTTAAAGTGGTTCAATACTGTGATATTTTATGATTTAACGAAATAAACGCGACTGCACTTCAAAAACCCCCAGGTGGAGGAAAAAGTGTCCGTGTAGCGTACCAGGTCAGGTACTTCTAGGTCAGGTACGTAATGTCCGTCATACAGCATCCCCTTCCTGGTTTTCCCTACCTAATAGATCCTCGAACCTCGCTGCAAAACCATGACAGTGGGAGATTCGAAGGCAGGTCCAATGGATGTTCGAGGACCCGCTCTAAACGGGGCATGTGCGTTCAAAGGTGTTCATGAACTCCCGGAAAAAGTCGTCTCGTGCGACCGAAGCGTGCGGAGCGTCCCGATAATAACTGCTTTTTGCATTGACGCCGCTAACATGTTGGCGTGAGATCTACAAGCCGGAATGATGTTAAGATTGCGCACAAAGGAGTTATGCATACCCCCCAGACATCCGATTATAAGTACGACCAAGTGAACAGTATAGTCCGGGTACAGTTGTCGCAGTTCATCTATTAGATCTTGATATTTAATCCTTTTTTGCTCCTCCTTTTCGACTATGTTAGTTTCCGCCGGAGCAGAGAACTCGATAACATACATAGTCTGAGATGTTAAATCTTGGAGCACAACATCAGGCTTATTAGCGTTCAATTGCCTGGTAGTTGCAACCGGCATATTCCAAAAGATCTTGCACTTTTGATTGGCAACAAAAGATTCTACTTCCGCAGGATCGTAGGGCAAGACTGGTGTTTTGTCAACTTCGTAATGATGACGATGATATTTTATTATTGTTCCGTATTTTACGGAATGATGAAGGTGTACATCATGTACACTAACATAATTTCACATTTTCAAGAATTAATAATTTAAAAAATAATATACGCGCCAAACGAGGTGGCATCAGTACACACCACGGGCACCAACCCCGTGATAGAGCTAGGCAGTCCTTTTGGAGAGTTACAAAAAATAAGTCGTCGATAGCAGTCGATTGTAGTCTGTTCTGTGACTCACATAAGTTCAAAAAAGTGTATCAAGTCAGTCACCACACGTGTTGTTGTGCAGTGCAATTATAAAGTTAGCCACCACATTTATTGTGCCGTGCAATTACATAAAATTAAACTTAATGTTACATAAATTAAACCAACATCCAACTACAATTAAAATTAATAAATATATTAAATTCATAAACATTAACCATTTCAACATTGTTAACTGCAAATTTGTTAAAATTAGTGAAAATTATAATAAAGCGAGAATAAAGCATAGAACTTTCGGCCGATTCTATTCGTTTTATTTTTGCCAAAGTGATATTCCAACAATTATTATTATTTTGTTTATTATTATTAAATAAATTTGTAGTATACACATAAGGTAAAGTTATTAATGGTAGGTAGAGTAATGTAATACTAATTCTCGATTCATATTCAAATCAATCGAAAAAACTTTAATGAAAGTAGTGCTATACTGCTATCAGCATTCTCTGATATACGAGTATTATTATCATAATATATCAATTATTAATTTATAAGGCAGAGACATATTCTTGGGATTTCATCTAACTACTAGCCGTATGCCCGATGGGATTTCCCATCGACAACATTTTTTTATTAGGTACTCACTTTCTGCTCAGTTTGAATGTTTTTCAAAAGCCTAAATCCAATATCCACGTTTATAACTTCAAAAATGATGAACTTCCCATATGAACTTTCATATTTTTAATGCCTTAGGGAATAAATTTCCAGAAACAACTGACTTTTATTTATAAATAGAAGCCTAGACGCCAATTTTCATAACTCATGTGCTTAATTTCGTCCTTCTAAACTCAACAGTTGAGGTCGTGCGTTGTCTGTCAGTCAAAGTTAAAGATTCATTAAATAAGATATTATTTATTTTAATAGCCATAGTAACAGATTTTTATATACCACTGACTTCAAAAAGAACGAATTTACATACAAATTTTCATCCCCCTTTAAACCTACTTAGGGGACGAATTTTCAGAAATCCTTTCTTAGTGCTCATCTAAGTTACATAGGGAACTCCTACGCAAAATTTCATTTTTCTAAGCCCAACGGTGTACGCTCTGCGTAGTCTGTCAGTCAGTCAGTCTGACTGACAGAAGTGCTAGAAATTTATTAAGTAGATAATTGAATACATGAGTGGGTGAAGGTGTTATGTGACATTTATATAATTTTACAGTATAACCGTTTGAAAGTTTTTATTTATATATAGGTACTTCCCATGTTAGGTTACATATAGGTACTTCACATGTGCAATAGCACATGTTTATTATTGAATTTCTAAAAAACTATTGCACCTAGTGAAACCAAATTTTAATATATGATACTTCAGCATAGAATATTTCAAAATTTCGCAAAAAATGAATTTTTGCCAAAATGGCTACAAAACACATTCATCCACTCATGTCTTCAATTAGGAAATCTAAATTAGATATTGATAAAAAGTGTCTAAAACATAATACGCTTATAAAGTCTATATGTATTTTATCGAAAGTTAACGATGCATAACACAGAAAATTAATTAATATACCTTTTATACAGATACTGTCACATGCAATGGTAACAATGTTAACGAATCACGTTGATTACTTTTAAGATAATATCGATTAAGATAATTAAGTTCTATGATGGTGTGCCTAATTATATACAGACATTTCCTGAAGTGGCGCCATTTCATAAAATTTCTAATTAAAACCAACCTTTTTATTATGAAAAAGCTAATTCAAATTCAAGCGGGTCAATTAACATTTGACATTCGGCGATATGACTGGTTCAAAGTATAAGGTTGCTAGGCAATTTGAAAAATAAACATTGTGTAATATTAAAGGTAGCGCTGACAGTACTTAGTACTGGCTTATCGTCAATAAACAAGGAAAATATTTTTTCTATTCCTATATTAAAAGTAACATTTTGTGCACGACTAACTATATGTAAAAATTAACAATTGCCCACACTGTGCGGAAACTAGCAGTGGGGAATTATTTCGCATGGCTTAATATAATAAAAAACTTGGCTATGTCTGATTTAATATATAATGTCATATGTAATTCTAAAATTATACGTATGTATGTTGATTATTTATTATTGTTTCCATAGTTTCAAAGTATGCTTTGGCAAAAATTTGAACATCTTACCACTGACATTATAAATTTAAAAAATTTTTACTACTAATTTAAATTTTATTAGTCGAATTTTCTCCGAAAAATTAGACTTATACAGTCTATACGATAAGAGCTGCGAGAGGCGAGAGTAGGGGCGCTATCCGTTTTCGGACCCGTAGAACACGAATATGTAGAAAAAAAAAATGTCTGATATATATATATATATATATATATATATATATATATATATATATATATATATATTTTCCCGCCACCTTTTAATTTGTGTAGGGCCCCCCTATGGAAGTTAAGAGATGAAATTTGGTAAATGGGGCTCATTTTCGAGGCACCTCATACTATCAAAGTTGGGTCAAATTTTGGGCAAATTTTTTTTCTGACCCGACCTTTAAGGGGGTGGTGGGGGGCGGAAAAGCAATAAAACTTTTCCAAACCGGTTTTAAATAATGTTTCGGTCAATTATCTACAACATATCTAAAATTCAGCTTCCTAGGATGATATGGTGGGAGTAGAGGGGGGAAAAACGATTTTCGCTGGATCTAACTGGCCCCCAGCCCCCCAGAATTAACGTAGAGGGTTGAAATTTGGTGTGTTGATAAAGTTCGTACCTAGGTTGTGCTTTTTGGAGGTTTTAATATTTTACCCCCACCCCCCTCATTTTTAAGCTACAATTTCATGCATTTTCGACGTTTTCGAAGTTTGTACCACTCGCACAGGTCACCCGAATAAACCTAGAGGGCTGAAATTTTGTATTCGGATTGAGTTAGTATCAAGGGGGTGCCTTTTGGGGGTCTCGACTTTTAACCCCTACCCCCACCATTTTTATACCCAAAAGAACATGATTTTTCTTGTTTTTTAACAGTTTCGTTCGGGTCAAAATCTCCCCAAATAAACCTAGATGGCTGAAATTTGGTGTACAGGTTAAGCTTATAGCCAGACACTGTTTTTTGGAGGTTTCAACTTTTAACCCTTACCCCCACGATTTTTACGCCAATATTTCCTTAATTTTTTTGCTTGTTTTCTAACACGTCTAGAGACTCCATAAGGAAACCTAGAGGGCTGAAATTTTGTACGTGTATTCAGTTAGTATCCAGCTAGTACCTTGTAGGGAGTCCGCATCACTTTTCCCCCCACTTCTCCCATTTTTACATCGGAATTGAATGCTATTGTTAAATGTGTTTTAAAAGCATTATGTTTATTCTAAATACAAGTAGGCGAATAGTAATTTTAAAAAATTTAAAAAAAAAGTGAACTTACTTTTATGACAAATGAAATACATACATATTAAGTAATTTAAAAATGTTATTAAAGTCACTGTTTATTTATAAATTAGGAATTTTGGATTTTTAGTATTTATAAAATAGAAATTTTGGATTTTTTTGGAAAGAAAAAATGTCTTTATAAAGGCCTTCCAGTTTACTATTTAAGGTCCTTTTTTAATTTTTAAAACTAAAACATAAAGGCAATTAGCGGATAAACATGGGCAGGAATGTCCTCGTACGAATTGTGTTGGCTTTTTTTCTGCTACCTGTTTTCGGCACAAAATTGAAATTTACTGAGATACAGCCCTTAAATACTTAAAACCTTTTTTTAAAGCCTCGATCAGCCGAACACTCATCACCAGTTTTGAAACCAACAAAATGACAATTCGATTGTAGACTTTCAATCACATTTCGCTTGTAGACATTCAATACCGAAGATGAAGGGGAAAATTCGACTACCGTGATGGGGCCCCGCTGCTCACGGCGTTTTTTTTAATTATTTATGTTAAATTTTACGAAAAAAAATGTGCTCGTAGAAAAAGTATAGGGTAAAATACATGGGAAAAGCTTATTTCTCACTCATATGAATTGTTGCACTCGCGCAACAAAGTCATATTCGTGAGAAATAAGCCTCTTTTCCCACTTATTGTTCAATATACTATTCCCTTTTTACTTATTATTACGAGAGGCTTGTATTTTTTCGAATAAATTTGGGTCTGTCTAACGAAAATTTGTTGCCTAGCAATTTAACGAGAAGAACTGTCAACTAACAAAAATGTGACAGCGAAGCTGAAACGTTTTTGTAGTTGACAGTGCTTCTCGTTAAATTGCTTTTACGCAAGAAATTTGAATTGTAGAAAACACAAATTTATTCAGAAAAAATTTAAAACTCAAGTAAGAGTTTAAAACGGTAAGACAATCTAACGAATAAAATAAATTAGTATAATTTTTTCATAGTGTATTACTTAATACATTGTTACTACGGTTCTGAAATTAGTTAAATTTACCAATAGGAATTTTTCGAATTTTTATTTCATTTTTGTCGTGTTTACCTACAATGAAATGACTAATGAAATGTTTGGTTTCGCTGTAAAAATCTGCCCTTACTTTTATTCTATGGTGAAAGTGAAAAAAACTACAATATTTTTATGGGACTTGATACACATGAATTAAATTGCCATCTTAAAATAGATAAATTGCAATATACAAAAATAATATCAGACGAAAAATATTATTGTATTTTGTATTAAGCGGGTTTTACACGATGCTACGAACGTTCCTTCCAACGTTCAATCGAACGTTTGAGGCAATTAAGTTCGATAGTTGGTGTGACGAATGTATCTGCTACACGGTGAATCGAATGTTTGATCCAATACGAATGATGATGTGTTGGTACTCAGTGGCGAGGCTGTTATCTGTCTTATGTGATCTCTAATGTTATACACTGATGTTGTCTCTCTTCACATGAACGAGTCGTGCAGCTGCTAAGTCGAACCAACCAACGCAACCAACATTGACATTCAAACGTTCGAAGCATCCCTTTGACTCGGTGCAAGAATACCGACATCGAGCGGGACATGGCCAAATGCGAATGTTTGACGCTCGACATTGGACACTCGTAGGTTCGAACAACGGCCACACGATACGATGAACCATCGAACGTGCAATGTTGGAAGGTGTTCGTAGCATCGTCTAGAACCGTCTTTAGGATAGTTTTACTGTGTTAGGATAGGTGTAGATTTGATATGATTAAGAATTTTTGGAACTCAGTACACAAGCAATTAAACACAAAAGGGATAAGCTTTTTTAAAGGAATGAAATGGCGACAGTGGACGATTTCGCTAGGTACATAAAGGTCTGACTAATTATATAATCGGCTGTCAACATATCTACCTACCTTTATGAAGAAAAAGTACAGTTCTTAGCACAAATGCTATGTTAATCAGAATCGTAAGTCAATTAACGTTGTCAGCAATACCAACACAATGTAATTTTCATCAAGCCGTAGGGAAAATTTCTATTTAAATAAGTAAATATAAACCAGAAATACCTACTAGTAAACTGTACTTTTGTCTGGCTTTCAATGTACTTAAAATACTTATAAAATGAAAAAAATTTTTACGTTATTTTCTAGTTCACGTTCATTAACATTCATTTTAACATAAATTAATCCAAGAAAAAAGTTCATTTCTCTAAATTCTGAATAAATTATTATTATTGTTATTATTATTATTATTCAAGTGAAAATTAAAAATAAAAAAAAAAAAACCATCAACTCATACTGCGTTAAAAAGATTAAAACAGGGAACAAGTGAAAAATTGTATACGCACCAAGTAGCGAGTGAATATCTTATACGTCCTACTACATAACTGAATTAACAATAGTTGAAAATATTATTAACTTTTTGATTTATTTTGACCATAAAAATATAAGTATATTGACAAAGACAAAATTTGATTTTTAATTGATATAAATGTGTATGCCAGCGGTTTCCACACTTGTTCACTAACGCCCCCTAAATTCGTAAATTATTTTTTTACTGAAAAAACTCATATTCGGTTGATCAGACACGTATTCGATACTTACGCGCTAACATTACTCTGACCGCTTGAGAATTGTTATTGTTAAAATATTACGTACAGCAGTGAGCAGAAAAGTCAGCGTTAAGGGGTTACATGCTTCTTTTTAGCAAAAAAAACCTAATTTATTTCAACTTCTGGCAATTTTACTCTATTAGTAAATGCTTATGGTCTGTACTTGAACAAAGGGATTTAAAAAACTGAAATTTCAGCTATTGACAGTGTTTTAAACAAAAAGTTTTGTTTTTTGGTAAAAATTTTCAGGTTTTTCATTGATTTCCTACTTGTAAAATGATATGTAATAAACACAAACAATAATTTTTCGTTCAAGTACAAGCCATAAGCATCTACTGATAGAAAAAAATTTTGTTTTTTATTTTAAGTAAGAATTTCACGAGTTACTCTGCCTACGGCGAAAAATCAGCGATTTTCAAAAACTAGCTGCCAATGACCTAATTATTTTTTTTTTCATAAAAATTTTTTTCAGTGTCTCAAAATAATATATATTATTCTGCCAAAAGTTAAAATAAATCAAAATTTCTTATATTGTAAAAAAAAATCCAACAAAGAGTATTAATATTTAGTAATTATGTTTGAGCGCTTATTCTTAAAACCATGATTTTATCAAAACGACGACGATATTTGCAATTAACATGCGCCCCCCTGGTGAACATTACGCTCCCCCTGAGAGGGTGCGTCCCCCAGTTGGAAACCGCTGGTGTATGCAGTTTAAGAAAGATCTGATGGTGGACAAAGAGTAGTTAGGCATATTAAATTAATATTAAACTAATGCAGATCGAAACCTGCACGACGTTATTTTTCTTGAAAAATTACAGTCCGGTATTCCGGTATTTACCTAAGGAGCACATTAAGTACGAGCTCACGGCGCTTGGTCAGAGGGAATTTTGAGAAGACGTGCCTTTAAGTCTTCAACAAACAAGTATATAATGCGACCTTTGCGGCCATCAACTCATAACACCCAGAATCTTTTGACTTTTGCTTTTGATTTAAAAAATTTTTCAAAATATAATAAAAATTCCATAGATGATACAGAATTATGTATACGCCATTTATACAGAATGGAAACAGATTTATCGAACATAGGGTAAATATAATGGGGAATATTTTTAAGAATCGGTATGTTTTTTAAGTCTTTTTACCATGACTATAAAATACTTAAAACACCATCACAAGACAGTAAACGTTAAATTTTCCTATAATTTGGTTTGCGGTAATAAGAAGTTATTGTTTTAAATAATATTCCTGAAAGTTATATAATTTTTTTTTTAGTTTAAGCCAAAATATCTCGCGAGCGATAAAACGCTCGATGGAGTTGCCTAGTGTATCTATTAGAATTGACACACTGCTCTGATTTGTAAAAAATAACATAAATCCTCAATTCTACTAAAACAATAATTAAAAAAAAAAAAAAGTAAAAATTGAAAAAACGAAGAGAAAAACTTACCAAGTGTCGTTAAATTAACGAATTGTACTACGTCGCAGTTTTCCCGTACTTCCATATAAGTGATTTCACATTTATATACAGCCTCGTCCGTCAGTTGAAGATCACGGATTTGTAAATGTGATTCTGTACTACCAGGCACGTATTGCACTTCCATTCTGTAATTAAAAAAGAAAATAATTTACATTACTAAAAAAAAAAGTATGTAAAAAAAGATTCATAATAATAATAATGAAAAAAATTTTTGTTTTAAAAATTACATATAAATCGTAGTTATATAGTAATTAAAAATATGCGTACAATTCGTCATCATTAAATTATTTATATATTCTTACTTTTAATAAGTCTACATAAATCATTGAAATCTTTTTGAGATAAACACACTTCCGCTGTATTGAGCTTAGAACATATTATAAGATCTAAAGAAATTATGGCGACTAATGACATAATCAAACATGCGCGACATACGTTATTTTGAACGTACATGTAGATTCGAATCCATGTATTTTACGAACGCTTTTGGCAGGTGTTTAAAATATTCTATTAGAACATCCGGTAAGTTCGTGCTAATTTCGGAACCGCTCGAATGAATTCATATTTCTTCAAGTAGCAACCGCAGACGCAACAGGCACCAATATATTAGTGTTAAGCCGATAGTGTTGCTTGTAATATATGTATCATACATCTTTAAACGTGTTTAAATAATTGTTTTCTGTAAATAACGATAAGCAATCTTAGACATCAAGGAACCTTATGTCAAGTTATATACGAGTTTAAAAAAGGTACTAATGCAATTGACACAACGAGAAATATTTCTAGTGTTGATGGTGATGATGCGCTTTCTGACAGAACTTGTAGAAAGTCGTTTGCTAGATTTCGAAAAGGTAATTTTTCTTTGAAAAATGAGGCTCCCTCCGGTCGACCTGCGTTTATTGACGATGAATTTATCCATCAAGAAATAAAGCCAAATCTGAGACAAAATTTTACACAATTGTCGATATAATATTATGTAAATCAAATATATGCTCAGAACGGCAGGAAACGAACACTAGATGAAAGTACGGAACAAGATGAACCGAAAAAGTATCCAAATTCTAGCATCGAGCGATCAAGAAAGTTACTAGAATGCTGGAAATATTAGCGTTTATAATCTCCTCCCTTTTTTTCACTAGTGGGAGTGAATAGGAAACTTTTTTTTCACTAGTGAGGGGTAAATGCAAAGAAAAGAGTACAAAGTTCTTCAAGCATTTGATTATGAGTAAAATAATGTAACAAATTACAAGATCAACTTTTTGACGATAACATACTCCTGTAATGGAATTTGTTCTTTGAAAAGTGTTCCTCAAGAATCAAAGATTCAGGAAAACTGGTCTATCATGTGAACACACACATTGGTTGGCTTAAACGTTTTTTCCCATTTTTCAATTCAGTTATGAATGAAAATATTTTGTTAATAAAGTTTATATTTGATAAAACTAGCAAACCAGGTTTTGCATTAGAACAATTAAAATAACTTTATCAAATGCAATGAATGTACCAACAAACAAACGGCTGATCCTGCTGAGGTATTTGCGCTTTAGCTTAGGTACTTTAATTCACACAAATACAAATTGTAACGAACGATAATAATGATTATTCGAATAAAACAATAAAATAAAGATAGATATATACGTATGAAATATAATTCAATATATCTGTTTCATTTTGAGGAAATTTATGTTACTTGGCTCCAAATATACCTAGTGTTGTAAATTTAAAGTTGTATTAGACGATATAAATTTTAAGTACCATCAGTTGGGGCGAACCGAGACAGTGGGGGCGAATCTAGACAGAGCTGCCTCTCGATATTTCTTCATCAGTGTTATGACCGTACAAGATCATAGATAAATTTATGCTACTGAATTATGTCAGTTATGAGTTAGTCATCAAAGAAAAGCGGTGAACGTGAATTTTGTTATTTTACAGGCGCATTGTTTATAATTTTTAAAACTAACGCGCGTCGTGAAATCTTATAAAGAAACTGCTGTACAAAAAAAAAACAGTTATATATATAAAGTAGGGACTGGCAACAAAATGTTTGGCGTTTTTTTGACAATATATGTACCAAAAATGAAAGCTGTATTGTGCTTAATTTTTTTTTTTTTTTTTTATAAATTGGTTAACAAAAAATTGTCTATAGGTGAGGCGAATTGCGAATTCATACATCATAGTGCGTCAATATAAAAAGAAAGTGGGTATAAACTACATAAATTGTAGTCTAGATAACATGGGGTTCTTGGGGATAATGGGTTCTTTTCGACAGAGGCGCAACAACCGGGGAGATCCAAGGGGTTCGGACCCCCTAAAATTTCTTGGAAATTTTCCTTCAATTTAATTTATTTATATTAAAAATTAACATTTTTAGTGGGGTACTAATATTTTTTATTTGAAAATTAAATTTTCGGAGACGACATTTTATTACATTTTCCATTGTTATCGGAGAACTGCGTTATCAAAAAATTTGATAATTTAAATTTTTGTTGTACCGCCTGTAGATATGTAGTTATTGCACCCCTGCTTTCCGATATTAAAAATAGAAGAATGATAGACTCAAAGGCAAATCGAAATAAAATTCATTTAAATCCAAAATGTTTTATCCCACCCATAAAAAGTCATTCGCTGATGCAGTTATTTAGTTTAGCGAATTTTCAGATTGAAAATTCAGCTATTTTTATCTTTTATGTCCGATTTTACCTATATGCATGACTGAATGTGATTTATATTGCAAATAAAGTACTGTCTCGATTCGCCCCACACATAGGGGCGAATTTAGACACTATATAACCAAAAATAAAAAATGTTGCAGTACCAATTTTGATATTTTTATTACTGCCCTATATTCTCGTGATATTGAAGCATTTAAATTATTTTTTTAGAATTTCTTAGATAAACTCTAAACAATTTATTGCCAAAAAACTGAAAAAATCGTCTACATTCGTCCCAACTGACGGTAATGATTTTTAAATTGATTTAAAAAACAAGAGTTAACTTTGTGCTATAACTCTATGCTGTCCAAGCAAAGCAAAAAGTTGCTGCCGATGGATATATTTCCTCATTGTAACTGCCTTCGACCGCGGCGGGAATGGAGAGAAATTGAGCGCATACGTGTTTAGGTTAAGTTAGATTAAATTTTCCTATTCATATTTAACGGTTTTTTGAAAATTTTTCTTTGTATATAGGTCACTAGTATTTAAGAAACTCATGTATTGTAGGGATTTAGAATTATACATGTTATAGTTAAGAAATACGGTGGAGGTACTTAGATTTAAGGTAAGTATTGTAATTACACATAAACTTTGTAATTAATTTCGTATTTTATATTTCCATGCTATAAACTTTTTTGGGATTTATGTTAAATTTCTTTGATATGTTAAATCTTAGTCACCATGTAATTTAAAAAAAAATATTAAGCCCTTACAACATTTTGAAAAAAATTTTCCTATTTTTTCTTATTGGCTTAAATGATGTACGTATTAACATCTCTAGAATGCCATTCAAAAGGAATTATGATTGTAGAAGTATTTCAGAAATCTTTTTAAACTGGAAATTCGGGAGGTTGAAAACTTTCAAATACATCGTTCCGCTTCACGTAGAATTGTTTCTCAGGTTGGTTGATAACTTTTTCTTTCATTACAGGTCAATTATATTTTCGTAAATAATTCATAGATGGTGTTAATGATAGGTATAAACATACAAAACGATATGCATGTTCTGAAACTTTACATGTGTTTTTCTTGAAACTACGTTTTCCAAGATAAGAGGTAAGATAGCTAGCTATTTCCGTACGATTTATTTAAAAATTTATCTGTATTTTTGAAATTGGTTAACAGATAAATTTTCCATAAAAAAATTAAAGTTGAATTTTTTATCGATTGTCAAACTGATGCCATTTATGCCAAATTTACCTTTTTAGATACTTAACTATATTTTGTCGTCTATATAAATAAAAGTCTAAATAATTGTATCATTATTTGGTTTGGAAATTTACAATATCAATAATGTTTCTGAATAAAAATAGTTTACGCTTACAAAATTCTTTTAACTGACATCCTTTTAATTGATTTTTCCGGTTATATTTTTGATTTTTTTTTCCTATTTCTCTTAAACGTTTCATGGGAAAAAATCCACACAAAATTGAATTTGTTCGCAGTTAGCAGCAACATATGTGCACAAAAAATGGACGAATGAGTTGCTTTCAGTAGTTCACAACTTTCTGAATCGTTGGCCTGTATCCGTACACATTTGACTGAACTAAATACAGCTTCTTTCTTCGGTTCTTTTGCAGCTTTCAATATACTTATTGCATACTAAAATACTTACTGCAAACGGAATTTTTGAAGGATAATGAAGAAAATATATACCATAAAGTGAAAAGATTTTAATTTAGTAAAAATTTCTTCAGTTCTAAATTGCAGGCGTAAATAAATTATGATCGTGTGTTACAATCACTTTCTATATTGCGGTGTACATTTTATACAAACCAGTGCCACAGTTATACAATTCTACTCTCTGTACCTCTAGCCCATCCATGTACCGATCTCCCCCTTCCTCCACTTATGTACACGCCCTGGTATATATATATATATATATATATATATATATATATATATATATATATATATATATATATATATATATATATATATATATATATGTATATACCATTAATTCTAGTATTATAATTAGTTTAATTTGTATTACCGTGGTGTACTCAGTCCTCTTTGAATTATTATTGTATGAGAGTACATGTACGTAGGTAGATATATAGGTATACATATCTACCGTAACAATATTGTACAGTCGACCCTGCTCTAACGCGATTCTTGGTACCGCGTTATATGGAAGCTGTATGGTAGCAGACTAAAAAAAATTGTTTTTATATTTTTCAAAGAAATAACTTAAGCATGACATTGAGCGATGATATTAGTTAAAATAACTTTTTTTTGTACCGCGTCATATAGACGTAGAAAAAAATAGCGGACCCCAAGGAAAAAATTATTTTTTTTTTTTAAATTTTCCCCTAAAAGTGACGAGCTAAAAAAAACGTCTTTAACGTCTTACTTCTTCCTGGGTCCCTTGCCAACAGCTGCCAACAAACCACATTAAAAAAGTGACAAGCGAAAAAGCTCTCTTTGTTTCTTCTTGGACCCCTTACTAACAATTACCGGCCCCCTCTTCAAACCCGGGCTCCAAATTTGGAACTCCGGCTGTCCCTCTCCCCTCTCGTTAGGCCGGAAAACTTTTTTTATGTGGTCTTCTTATAGAGTAACAAATAAAGACTCTTAGACAATACATTGGTAGCACCATTGGACAAAAGTTTTGTAATGTACGTTCAAGGTTGCGGTGACTAGGACGATAGTAGTTTAGCGCCAGAGCCGTGTCTAGGCTGGGGCAGTTGGGGCATTCCCCTAGCCAAAGGGGCCCTCAAGAGAATAGAAAAAATTCCAAATTTGTAAATTTCTTGGAAAATTTGAAAGGTGATGCAACGTATTTTAAATGAATTTAATATTTTGCGGAACTTTATTAAAATTGTTGTAGAACATTTAAAATCCAGTTGCATTCCACCTCTGTTCTATTTTAAAGTAACATAATACATATGTATTAATAAAAACATATTTAATGAATAAATAATTAATTAACTAATTGTGCATATGTGTTATGTAACACAGAATAAATAAGTTCTTTCTAGATATTTCTATGACGAGTGCGCAAGCGACCTATAACAATAGAGGCAAACTTATTTAAGTGAGCTAATAAGAACAGCTAGCGGTTAGTTAGTCAGTCAGTAAACGGTCAGTAATGGTCGGGTAGTCAGAAAGAAGAACACAGTCAGCCAGCAGGCAGTGAGTTAATTAGTACCTACGGGTAACTTTGTAAATGTCCTTCTGACATTTTAATATTAAACTTAAGTGGATAATGGGTCGGTGAAATAGACGCCCATTACCACTAGATCACCTGGCTCTTCAAACTTCGTGATAATGTTTGCCTTCGATTTTATTTAACTATTTAATTACTTAAAATATGTCAATATAGTTATTTTACGCTCGGGTAATTATGGGAGAAACTTATTGTTAGTTAGGTTTAACAATTTAATATTTATATCTTTGACGCCAAAAATACTTGGTGATATTTATTCAAAACGTAAGTTTTTCTTCTCTTTTCTATTGGAATGTAATTTCATTCTATTTGTAACAATTGTATGAACTTAAATTTACTGTTCATACTCTTGTGATTATTTCAATTATTATTTTTATTATTTATTAGTATTAAGTTTAGTATAGTTAAGTTCGTTTCTCTCAAGTTACTCCTGCGAATGTAAATAATTTTAATATGTAAATAGCCGGTGTTATATTATGTATAATATTTTCACACCTCCAGGTAATATTTATTTTTTTTCCTATTTATTACTTACCAAACAGCTGTAGCAGTTTGACAAGTAATGTTTATCGATTGTTAATTGTTAATTATTTTCATTGATAATTTGTTTACATCTTTTTCTTCAATGTTAATTATTTAACAATAGATTTGTTTGTTTACGTATTTAATTCAGTAATTGCAGAGAAATTCATTTGGAAATTGTTTAATATTAAAATATAAATATATTTGTAATGTTTGAAATATAGTCTTTTCATTTTGTATCCCTGAAAGACATCGTGGTCAATCACAGGGTTTTAAGAAACCAAATTTTGTGGAAGGTGTTTATTATTTTGCGTATTCTGCTTATTTAATTTTGTAATTTAGAAATCTCTATCTTAATAAATATTGTTAAAGTTTATTTATTCTTTTTAATTTCTAAATTTCAGCTTCCAAACACCCAATCTTATTTTTCAGATTTGTAATTAAAATTATATTTACCTTTTAAACCCCACAAAATTTGTTTCAGTGATATTTCTGTAAAATATGAACAAAAAAAAGGTCGCCGCTTTTTGTTTTAGCGGATTTTTTTGTTTTTGTCCGAGGCGGCGTAGGGGCTCCGAATGTACTTTCTATACCCCGGGATCCCAAAAGACCTAGTTACGGCTCTGTTTAGCGCAATGCTATTGAATGGCTTTCACTCAAACAAGCATGCGTTCTACGGAAACCGTGAGCATTACGTTGTAGGAAGATTGTCTGCGTTTTTTATTGCGTGTTTGAGAGTGCCGCGTTACAGGTGGGCTAACTGTACATAGCTATACTTACAGTACCTACCTACTATGCGGTAACATTTTCCTTTATAACGACAGTGGGACATATAAGAAATGAGGATCAGAGAAGGGCCCAACGGTGGGATGGGTATGGCTACAATACGCGACGGATACATTAATAATGATTCTTTAGAAAATTGTTGTGGGTCGTTATCACAAGAAATTTTTTTTCTCTTTTCTTATTTACCGCAATTTGTTCACACTTTTTCCAGCTGTAATTGACCAATGAGTTAAGATTATTCCGTACACCCGAAAAGATATAAATGTCATTGCAGATGTATAATTTGTGCGTCTGCATTGTACCGCTTATTTTTTACTACCTATACTGAAAAAATTCGTCAAGTGCGTGTTTTTTGACACGCACTAAGTTAGGCCTTCTCAGAGGACTTGACGAATTTTTTTCATTATTTTAAAATATTTTGTTACCTTAAATCATAGATACCAGCGAAACACAATTCGATATCGATAATGGAAAGGCTGGGAAACTTTTAAAATTTGAAAAAATTCAATTTTTTCAAATTTTTTTTTATCATTTTGTGTGTCTGCGTTTGTATGAACTTTTGAGTGCATATTTCGATAAAATAGATCAAAATAAACAATAGACCAAAAGGTCGAGGCAAGAGTAGGTGGTGAGGTTAGTTAAAGTTAGGTTAGTTTAGTTAGTTTTGACAATATACTTCGACTTTTATATAAAAACTAGATGGTGAAATTAGTTAAGGTTAGGTTAGTTTAGGTAGTTTTGACAATATACTTCGACTTTGATATGAAAACTAGATGGTGAGATTAGTTAAGGTTAGGTTAGTTTCGGTAGTTTTGACAATATACTTCAACTCTGAGACACATGCTTGCAAAATAAAAAAAGAAATTTAAAAAAATTGAATTTCTTCAAGTTTAACAAGTTTCCCAGCATTTTCAGTAACGATATCGAGTTGTAGTATTTTTTTTAACTAATCCCCCATAACAATGAACTTTAAAAAAAATCATTAAAATCGAATCATTAGTTTTTCTTTTAGAGCCAAAAATAGGTGGAGCCGTGCTTCTGCATATACTTCGACTTTGTTATAAAAACTAGGTGGTGAGGTTAGTTAAAGTTAGGTTAGTTTAGGTAGTTTTGACAATACACTTCGACTTTGATATAAAAACTAGATGGTGAGATTAGTTAAGGTTAGGTTAGTTTAGGTAGCTTTGACAATATACTTCGACTTTGACACATGCTTATAAAATAAAAAAAGAAATCTAAAAAAATTGAATTTTTTCAAATTTAACAAGTTTCCCAGCATTTTCAGTAACGATATCGAGTTGTAGTATTTTTTTTAATTAATCTGCCGTAGCAATGAACATTAAAAGAAAAAATCATTAAAATCGGATCATTAGTTTTTCTTTTAGAGCTAAGAATAGGTGGAGCCGTGCTTCTACATATACTTCGACTTTATTATAAAAACTAGGTGGTGAGGTTAGTTAAAGTTAGGTAAGTTTAGTTAGTTTTGACAATATACTTCGACTTTGATATAAAAACTAGATGGTGAGATTAGTTAAGGTTAGGTTAGTTTAGGTAGTTTTGACAATATACTTCGACTTTGACATACATGCATACAAAATAAAAAAAGAAATCTTAAAAAATAGATTTTTTTTAAATTTAACAACAGTTTCCCAGCATTTTCAATAACAATATCGAGTTGTAGTATTTTTTTTAACTAATCCGCCATAGCAATGAACATTTAAAAAAATCATTAAAATCGGAATATTAGTTTTTCTTTTGGAGCCAAAAATTGGTGCATAATTACCAAATGCAATATTAAATATGAAAAATTTATTCATAACTACGTCATTGATTATAGTATATATTAATATACTTCCAAAGACCTATCGATGAATAAAAGAATTCAGGGATTCCCACGTACCTGCTGGGCTGGAATACAAAAACCTATTGGCGCAACAAACGCTCAAAATTCTATATCTTAGTTAGTTTTACTCCGATTTGTTTCAAATTTTGACACAACAATCTTAAAATGTTGTCCAATCATATGAAAGTATAAATACCCCTGTCGCAGCATCTGCATAACATAGCGAATTTCCAAATCTTGGGCACTGGCGGATCTCATCTAAGACCTGTACCTATTTAAAATAGTTTAGCTTTCTAAGAGTAAAAGAATTTTTAAAATCGGCTGGGTAATTAGTTTTGGTATTTTTAGGGACCCAAGAACCCGAACGAATTTTGTGCAGCATAGTTGTATCCATCTAAAATAATTTAGTTCTCTTGCAGTGAGAAATTTTTTAGCATCTTTTCGATAGCTTATTACTGGCGTTTTCGGATCTGCAAGATCCCGGTGGACCTCATTAAAAAATCAGCTCGACCGTATATTCTAGGCGGACTTTATGTAATATATATATATATATATATATATATATATATATATATATATATATATATATATATATATATATATATTCAAAACCCGTTGTGTAGCATTCTACGCCGCATTTGCATCCGCAGGACAGTTGTGGATCTCAGATAACACAACCTGTACCTATCTAAAATAGTTTACCTCGGTAATAGTAAAAAGGTTTCAAAATCGGTCAGTTATTTTATTTTTGACACTTTTAGGTCCTACTGACACTTCAGACCTTACATAACGTAATCTATATGTATCTAAAATAGTTAGTTCCCCAACAGTGAAAAAATTTTCAAAATCGGTCGGTTAGTTTATTTTTGACACTTTTGGATCCCATGGACCCTGGCAGACCTTACATAACGTAATCTATATTTATCTAAAATAGTTTAGCTCTGTAACAGTGAAAAAATTTTCAAAATCGGTCAGTTAGTTTATTTTTGACACTTCTGGATCCTATGGACCCTGGCAGACCTTACATAACGTAATCTATACTTATCTAAAATAGTTTAGCTCTGTAACAGTGAAAAAATTTTCAAAATCGGTCAGTTAGTTTATTTTTGACACCTTTGGGTTCTATGGACCTTGGTGGACCTTACATAACGTAATTTATATTTATCTAAAATAGTTTAGCTCTGTAACAGTGAAAAAATTTTCAAAATCGGTCAGTTAGTTTATTTTTGACACTTCTGGATCCTATGGACCCTGGCAGACCTTACATAACGGAATCTATATTTATCTAAAACAGTTTAGCTCTGTAACAGTGAAAAAATTTTCAAAATCGATCAGGCAGTTTATTTTTGACACTTTTGGGTCCTATGGACCCAGGCGGACCTTACATAACGTAATCGATATTTATCTAAAATAGTTTAGCTCTGTAACAGTGAAAAAATTTTCAAAATCGGTCAGTTAGTTTATTTTTGACACTTTTGGGTCCTGTGGACCCTGACGGACCTTACATAATGTATTCTAAATCTATCTAAAATAGGTTAGCTCTGTAACAGTGAAGAAATTTTTAAAATTGGTCGTTTAGTTTATTTTTTACAATTATGGGATCAGTAAATTCTGGCGAAACTCATACAAATCTAGTACTCTAACAGTAAGAAAAGGGTTCTAAGGATCTCATATAACTTATGGCAGTCCGTAAGCTTCTTGCGGACATCATTTAATTAATTAATTCAAATACTTTAACTTACTAACTGTGAAAAATTTTTTAAAATCGATTGGTTAATTAATTTCTGGCCTTTTTAGGTCCCGAAAACCTTGACCTCACATAAAATACCTTAAATCCATTTGAAATGGTTTAATTTTTTAACATTATTAATTATTAGTGGAAAAATTTTCAAAATCGATTCAAAATATTTTTCCGTACATACATATGTACATTGTACATATTTTGTTTTGTTTTATATTTAATATTTATATCATAACATAATCTTCAATTTCTTGTTTACTTAAAAATTCAATAAAAAAAAAAAAAATTCTTCATTACATTAGCTTAGAAAATCTGTTTAATTTACATTTTTTAACATGGGATAGAACCATGCTAATTATAATGCAATAAATGAGAAACAAAACTCTATACATGTATGTGTGTTATTACACATATATGTGAATAGTTTTCACTTGTTCTCACAAAATTCTTTAATAAAAAAGTGAAATATTTTTATACTTTATAAAGAACTGAGATATAAATATAAATTACTTATTAGACTAA
This sequence comes from Brachynemurus nebulosus, assembly GCA_035578155.1. Classification (NCBI taxonomy): domain Eukaryota; kingdom Metazoa; phylum Arthropoda; class Insecta; order Neuroptera; family Myrmeleontidae; genus Brachynemurus; species Brachynemurus nebulosus. The sequence continues at coordinate 29,838,032 of JAPWDM010000001.1, read as the reverse complement.
CAAAGAAAGAATAAAAGTGAAAATTTACATTTTCTCGAAAAATACTTAAAATAAAAAGAAAATTATAAGAATATTTTCTTCATAATTTTTTTTTCCTTTTCAACGATGTAAAAATCGAACTGCCTTATGATAGGATCGAATGATAAAAAATGGCCAGAAAACCTACTTCTGGGCATCCGACGTGTCTGGCTAACGAACTTAGCCAAGCCAATTCAGAATCCAGTCCGCACACAAAATTTCATAAGCGTTAGACGTTTCATTCGAGAGTTATCGCGCGGATACATATATATATATAATTTAATTTTTTTCTCTTTTAGCGAATTTCCAAAACTGGAAATTCAGCTTTTACGCCAGGTGTCATGGTGCGACCTAAGCCCGGGACCATATCAGAAATATGTTTTGAGGTCCCTAGAATACGAAAATGATATTCACTAAAATTTATATATATATATATATATATATATATATATATATATATATAAATTTTAGTGAATATCATTTTCGTATTCTAGGGACCTCAAAACATATTTCTGATATGGTCCCGGGCTTAGGTCGCACCATGACACCTGGCGTAAAAGCTGAATTTCCAGTTTTGGAAATTCGCTAAAAGAGAAAAAAATTAAATTCATTACCATCCCCTTAAGGTTAAAGCAAATTTTTCCGGTGGAGTAGGCATGTCGATTCATTAAAAAAAAATCGATTTCCGATTCGATTGGAATCGAGTGGGCTGGAATCGGTTCTCGATTAAATCGATGATTAAAAGATCGATATTTAATTATTCGATTCGGTAGTCGATTATTTTGAAATATGCTTAATAAAAACAGAAAACATTATTGATAACGAATTAGTAGAGGTAGAAGTATTTTTTATATAAATAAATTAAACTTATTCAAGAAATCAGGAAATGAAACTATAAGTTAATTATATACGTTTATTGAATCAAATTAATAAAAAAATTACATTTCCCAATATTTCATGTCAATTAACTTTAAAAATATTAATTTATCTAATCGCTCAGGATTTAGGCGACCCCTTTCGTCGGACGCAATATTTGGTGGAACGGAAAAGTCTTTCGCAAGGAACGGATGTTTCGACTATACAAACCATAAGAATTTCTTGTTGTCAAAACTACGAAATTCTAAAAATGCATATTTTTACAAAAAGCCCCAAAGCAGAACATTTTCAACCTTTCTGCGACGGCATGTGTAAAACCCAAAAACTTTCTGTAAGTTTACTGTAAATCGAACGTTAACTTCGACATTTAATATATTATTAAATACAATACAATTACTGTTTAATATTAAATTTAGTGCAAATCTGGCATTAAATTATAATAGAGGAATATGCATGTTTTTTTAGAATATTATGAAACATTTTTTAGAATATTCTATACATGTCACAAATTCTTAGGACAGTTCTTTTTGTTTGATTAATTTTAGTTTTCATAACGAAATTAATGTAAATTATCTACCTTAAATAAAAATTCCGCCAAAACGGTACATTTGAGCAACGAGCGATCCTATTGGTTGTGACGTGTAATGTAAAGTTTCACCAAATATGCCAGATATATATACTGAATGAAATATGCACTGAAGGTATAACATAGAGTACCATAAATAATAGGATACACTTTATAAACTTTGTCACTGATAGGAAAACATATCAAATAGAATAAAAATTAATTTTTGAATATTTAAAAATATTTTGTAACTTGTCACAATCAATACTTATTATTTTTTTAAAAAAAATTGATTTAGGTAACTAGGAAAATATTAAATATTGGCCATTAACGGATATTTTCATTTGTTACAATTTTTGTAGTACCAAACTACAATTCTATAAAACTTATTATTTGATAAATTAAGGATACATTTAAATGGATATGGAAAAATTAATAATTCTCGTATTTGAAACCAAAGAGAAAAAGAGTACTATAACAGAGAAATTTGTAAAAAAACTTTGCTTAGAGGTTGCGGAAGCATTAAATGTTCCTTCATTCCAAAATCAAATGCACGTCAAAGCTTAATTTAATCTCCATTTTCACAAAAATTGAATAATTGATTTATACCAGTATTTGATTTGTAAACAATGAAGAAGTTTATGTACGTGTTTCAAACATAAATACGCTGTCAATGGGGTGGGCACACCCCATTGAGTCGTAAAAGACTCTAAAATAGTATTCTACTTTAAAATAGTCTTCTAAAATAGTATTATATACCCTGAAATTATATTTTCGCCTTGAAGTTTATAAAAAACTGTTGTAACTCAAAAGACTTAAAGGCTAAATTATAAAATAATAGCAAAAATATTTTAGAAACTAACCCCCAAAATACCCTAATTTGAGCGAGATAGGACTAACAGTAAATAAGATATTGACATTTAATGGGATTTCATGGTAGCGGCGTAGCTACCGTTACTCCGATTTCGATTAAATTCATAGGGGGCCATATAGGAACCAAACTACATAATTTCTGAAAATTTCATAAAAAAGAATTGAGTGGTTCAGAAGTTATGCCACTTGGTGCAATTTTGGAATTACATGGTAGCGGAATTGCTACCGTTACTCCGATTTTGATTAAATTCATAGGGGACCATCGCGGAGCCAAACTGCATAATTTCTGAAAATTTCATTAAAAACAATCGAATAGTTCGGAAGTTATGCCACTTGGTGCAAAATTGGAGATACACAGACGGACAGACAGACACCAAACCAAAATTGTTCAGGAAGCTCTAAAACGTAAAATGTGCGTAAAAAATTTAATTTTGGAGAGAAACAATTTTTTATTTTTCAAAAGTGATCACAATGCTTCCGCTACAAAAAGGACGTTTTTACGTTCTAGTTATTTTTACTATACTATAAATATAAACCGCTTGTTTCTCGATATTAATTCGTCTATATCCAATACGGCGCAGCCTGCTAGCAGCCGCCAGCGCTCGCGGAGTCTTAAGTCACTTGTCTTCGATTTAAAGAAGGATATTTTCACGTTCTAGTTATTTTTACTATACTATAAATAAAGTTTTTTCCTTCCCTTTTACGGTCAAATTCACAACAAACTACATTCTGCAAACTACATTCTAGTTGGTTTTATGATAGCTAATCTAAGATTAGTAATCTTTCTGCAGGAGCCCGTTCTCCTTCTGCGACAATGTCGCCGTGTTGCGCGTAGTTCTGCTATGGGGACAAAAAGTAAATTTAGTTTTCATTATAGTTAAAATTTTTTAACTAATTATTATTTTTCTACTTACATAATATAACTTCTTGCAATTTTTATAAACTTTTTCAGCTACAGGTAGCTTATATATAAACTTTTTCAGAATAGTAGTGCGTGGGTAGGTAGTACTTAGTAGATTTATTGTTAGTAGACTCACAGAACATTTTAAGTAGACTAGTCAAAGTGTGGAACGCTCTTCTTTATAAAATCACGAATTGGTTTATGTTTTCTTAATAATTTACAACGATTATAAAAGTAACATAACCATGTTTGACAAATCGACTGCAAATTCACCGAAACAAAAACAGTATAATCAACAATTTTTGAACTGAATGTATCTAATTCTTTATCTACTTACCATGTTATTATCAATTATCATGATCATCATATTCTGAACATTTAAATTCTGTTCATATAAAAGTTTTTTTTAGGTTAATTTATTCAAAACAATAATATTGACTGACACTTGGTGTACCTGTATAACAAAAACCAGGTGTCAATTTGAAAACAAGCCATACCTATTTTTTAACTTACAAACTACTTTTTTTTTTTAAATTTGCTAATATTGAGTTAAGTACATTAATTATTTTACTTACATCATCAGTTATCAAATTTTTTCGTTCGTTTACTCGATTTATCAAAAATTATGAACTTTGCTCAAAAGTAAAGTACTTTTATAAATAATAAACAAATATTTTACTTCGCAAAATACCACTTTTATTTTGAAACTGTGACAATATTGTTTCGAATATTCGGTTTGAAAATGAACTGACGGTTCGAAACAATATTGTCACAGTTTCAAAATAAAAGTGGTATTTTGCGAAGTAAAATATTTGTTTATTATTTACAAATATGGAATACCGTAAAGTAACGCTCAAATCTATTAATATTATAAAGTACTTTTATTTTTATTAATACCAAAAATTGTTATAAACAAAGTTGATCAGAATTTAAAACTATACTCGAATATGGAATTATATCGAATTACAAGAAAAATCACGTTTTGTTGCTTTTTACAATTTTAAGTTCTAATTTTGGAAATTTGTCTCCTTTGTTTATTAACACCATGATGGTTATAACCTTTCCTAACAAAACGCCCAACTAGTACACTATTTTGACAGTACACTATTATTACACTTATATACTTCTCATTGATTTTATAACAATGCGTTGCGCGAACGATGTCGCAGGTACATCTAGTTCAATATAATTACGTATCTAAATATATAGCTTTCTAATTCTGATCATAACAATTTTTGATATTGTCAAAATACATATTATATACATATTGAGCAAAATACATATTTCTGACAAACATTATAAACAAACAACTGAAAAAATTTATACTGATGATTGCAATTTACATTTTAGATCTTAAACCATGCAGAACTTTTTAGGAAGAACTACTTTTTTCTTGGAGTTAATAAGAAAAGTTTTCTATATGATACCAACATAAAAAGACACAGTGTATATTTTTAAATTTAGTTCACAAATATGAATAATAGGTGGCAGTATATATTACCAGTCAGAAAAAAAGTTCCAGTAGTTTGTAAAAGTGACACAAGATAAAAAAGGTAAAATATATACATGTTTGTATAAAAATAAAAAAGAAGAAAAATGTAAATTCATTTTGGTGATGTCGTTGATAGATCGTCGATAGAGTTAATATACAACAAAAAGACTAAAGTAGAGCACAATATAATTGATGCCAAAAAAAAATTAGCTTTCTTTTATGAAAACGTAAAATTGCTGTAGTCATTTTTTCTTTATGTATTCGTCACATATAATGGTGAAAGTGTTAATTTATGATTTTTGGCTGGTTTTTATTTATTTTTTTTTTTTTTTTTTTAAGGACAGTGACACCCCTCTAGTATATGCATGTGCAACTCATTAATTATTTTTTTAAATTTTATTATTATTATTACCGATTCCCCCTCTGAAATTTTTATGATAGACCAAAATTATAAGGCTCTTCTTCGAAGGCCTAAAAATATAGAAGAATACTGCAATGAACCCTATTTACCAATGGTCGATAAAATCGTATTTGTATCGACAAAAAAACTAAAGCAACAAATTATAATATGATAAAAAAATTTATAACGTTCCGTTTCAAAAATATTTATTTTATAATTAATAAAGATGATTTACTTTCGAATTTGTAACAAAAACAATAATATTGATGGAGAGTTCAGTATTAGTGTTAAATTTTTAGCATTAACAGAAGTACCCTAAACAATAATTATGACTGCATCTGTTTGAAAAAATTCCCATAAGGCTTTTATGCCTGCATTTACACGATTCTATTGACAATAAATGTTAGTATATTGTCAATACTGACAATTGAAATACAGTCTGTTACACAAGAGCGTCCGGTGGACTGTTTCAAAAGAAAACTATTGGTAGCTCCACAACTGTAGTATTCGTTGAAGGGTAGACTACTACGCTTTGTGCTTGAGATGCCAGTATTACTTTGTATTGCGATAAGAACACAACATTTCCAAAATTAGCGCACCATATATGCAAAATTTTTCGAGGCAATGTTCTTGTGTAATCACAGTAAAGGACCTAAAGTGACTTATAAAGCTGCTGGTAAATATATGCGCAAGTCAGAAGACTTTGTATGGAAGTAGGCGTTGCGATATAATGATCGGAAAAACGTTAAGGAATTTCCCAAGAAAGAAAAAATATAAGGGCCTTCTGAAAAAGAAGATAAAACCATTTTCAAGTTATTTCAACGAAACCCTTTTTTGACACTGCGGCAAGGACAAAAGTTATTGGCTAAAAAGGAAGTTAATATTAGTATAGGTAATAACTTTGAATTGGCGATTAAACGAAGCAAATATTTCTTGGCGTAGTACGATGCTGAAATTTTTCCTCAAATCAGAGCATGTCAAAAAGTGACGCGTCTGAGCTATGCAAAATTTGAATCGTGATTTGAGTAATGTAATTTTTACTGACGAAGCGTGTTTTTATTCATGAGTTCCTGCCAAATATACTTGATCTTTAATTAAAATGGGTGTGCCGCCATATTCAAGCTCTCTGGCGGTCGCTACGGCAACAAATGCGAAAAATCTTATAAAAAGTATGCCAAAACGATGCCTACGAATTCTAGACAATAATGAAGTCTGGACAACTTACTAAATAAATGCGTAATAGTGCTTTTAGTGTACTTTAAATCGATTCATTCATTTCTTAGAAATAATAATTTTTCTTTTAAATATGGACACGACGCTCTTGCGTGACAGACTGTATTGTCAGTCACTTGATTGGTTATCAAGAGATCCGGTGTTTCAGTCCTAGCCGACCAAATTTTATTTAAATTTTTAATTAAGATTTTACCTATAGACATTATAAGTGATCATATGAACATTAATGTATGTCTAAATACGAACAAAAGTTCGCTATACATGAATAATGTTCACAGGCACATCGACAAAATTGAATCTAAAATAACTGCTTCTCGCAACCAAGATGGTAAAAGTATGTGACTGATACGTTGTCAAACTGGAATGGCTCTCGAATAAAGGTTGATAGCTTAGTGCACTTGATTGATGACTCCTAATCGCACCGAAATTAGCCGTCGTACATTTTTTTGCAAATGATTGTATGAATTCTATAGAATTACGACATTTTGATCATCATTCAATGTCTTTGAGGCTGAGAATCCGTGACCTTTTAAAATCGAGGAAAAAGCATATTTGTTTTTCACTTTTTTGTTTTTCTATTTCATCTTGTTTCCATATTTCCGGATTATCTTTATTCACAAGAATATTCAATCGTCTTTTATTCACAAAAAACATTTGCACAAGAACGAAAATCGAAAAAAAAATATATATATATAGTTTAAAAATGTACAACATTAAAAACGGCTTCTTTTAATCTTGTAATCTTAAGTATTTTATCAACAACAATTAATTGGAAAACTGACCTCCAGCACGTTTTCGTTGTTAAATTTACATAACAACGTGTTGTACGTGTTGAAAAGTTATAGTTTTATTCAACAAACGTCTGGCGACAATGCATGCACAAGATTTTTTACGACGAATTAAAACTATGTATTTTTAGATGTTATACCGTTAATACTACAAGTGTAGAAAAAATCCACAGATTATAAAACCGAGAGACAATATTACACAATTGCTATACACATGTACATATGGAACATACGGAATTGGATTAGAAACATATTATAGAAACTATGATATACACATAATTATATTGTTGAAGTTGCCCATAGTTGTGGAATATATTGTATGTAATTGCTTGCTGTAGCTGTGAAAAAAAGAAATCCGTAGCAAGCTTATATATTATTGCAAAGCAATGTGCATACAATACCGTAGTTTATTATAAAAGCTAATAAAGATTTATGTGAATATTAATATTGGATTAAAGTTTGCATATAATTTACGAACCGGATGGTTTGGTTGTTCTTTTTTCTTCTTCTTTTGTTAGTATAATAAATTAAGATTATAGAAGATTCTTATCTCTTTTTTTTTGCTATCTAAAAGATATCTTTGCATTATATCAGTAGATAAAGTAAGTTTATCAATAAGATATACTACCTACTAAACAAAAGGAATTGTGAAATTAATCATTTCTTTCTAAACTGATTTATGAATAAGGTATGTAGAATGTAGTTACTAGAATTATAGAAACTAACGAATTAATCATTTACTAGGCTGGTTGTCTCAAGATAAGTACTTACGGTGGATTTTGATTGCAACGGTGGTGAAAGTAGTATCAAAATTGATATCCAAATTAAATTTATATCCAAAACTCCTTATATTATATGAACGTATAATTCCACAAAAGTTCTTGAAAGATTCGATGAATTACCTATCTGAGTTTTAAATTAGTAAAAAGTATTGACTTTTTTCCAATGAAACAGAAAGATACTCTTCAAGGGCAACGTATTAAACATTTGTGAATGTAACAAAAAATTGGAAGGATCAGTAATAATAATTAGTGCAGTAACTTTGGGAACTATGTCGTCATACTTGTCAGAATTTTTAAACACATTCATAAAATATGATTGCTAGGGTCATTTCAGAGGCAACCAGTTTTGGGCAATCAACTTTTGTCAAATTTGACATAATATGATTCAGTATATCCACATTGATTTAATGCAGTTACAACATGAACTCGAATCTAAACAGGTTGAATTTTTTCATCAATCAATATCAAGTTCATTTTTATCATTTTTGCACCGTTTTGATGAAATACAAGTTTTTGGTTGTGGTAGTGTGGTAATTGTAGAACACTACACCAGACCAACTATAGGTGTTTTATCATATTTAATTACTGGTATTATTCATTAGTTGAAAATCGATTTACATAAATTATAATAATAAGTACTTTTGTATGCAAATTTATATTATTCTCTATCGATCGTAATAATACCTGCATAATATCACCAAGCATTCTGAAGTAATTAAAAATTTTTTTCTTTTAACAAATCGGGAAATGATAGCCAAAAATCTCAAATATAATGTTTCTACATTAATAGGTTGACTCCATCTTCTACATCTACATTATTGCTTTCGCCAATATATTGACGTCAAATAATAACTAAATTAAACTGTGTTGATTTGACTTAATTTGAACTATCTAAAGGCACCTAGTTAACTTTATTATGTGACCTGACTGGACGTAGCTGTTGGCTTGGTCTAAAGTGAGCTTGATAGGTTGCAGTAGTAATCGGAAACTCTTTGGTTATAAGTAGGCCATAAGTAAAACCGACAGTATAAGTATAAATTTATAATAATTTTTATTTACGAGATAATTTGGGTTATTTATGAGTAATCTAGACACTAGGGATTAACGAAAAAAATTCTGCAATGTAATCACTAATCATTAATGAACCAATGTCAATTTTTCAAATTTTTCTTAAAACAAACTTTAAATTACCTATATTCTATCGACAATAAAAATAAAAAATAAAAACGTAATTCTTCCTCATACAATAATTTTTCTTGTTTTTCCTTGCCGCTATAAAATGAAGTCCTTCCTATTAAGTTATTAATAATAATATTTATAGCATAAAAATTTTTTCCGTTTTAGCACGCTCAATAAATTATCTATGGTTACCTATTTTCTAATTTATCGGCAATTTTTTTGCACGTTGTTCCATTAATTTTCGACTAAGCGGAAAAAGAAAATTATTATTATTATTATGTTTGAAGATATTATGATTGAAGATCATATTATAAAATTTTATGTTGACTATAAAATATATATATAAAATTAGATTATAGAAATAATAACCTACAAATAATAATGTAATTATAAAAGAATTGATAGGATCAAAAGAAGCCTGTTCGCCAAATAACTTTCTGTAAATCATGTCTCGACAACTTTAAGGCAATATTCCCAGCTGACGCGTAGAATTTCAAGCTTATTTCAGGAATTTTTTCTGTATCAAAATTGGGAAAAAAATTAAGAAATTATTATTAGAAATAAATAATTCTAGTTCGAACGATACCCACTAGTGTGCAGAAGAACGTACTAAAATTATAGTCCGATCGATTTAATAGAATTTCGTCTGTACTGCTGGCCAGTTGAAAAAATGTAGTTTCCAGGAAAAAGTGTTTCAAGTTTTAGTAACAAATTTTTCATAAAATATAATTAGGAAAAGATATTATCATAAAAAATATATATTTACTAGACTTCAGGTAAAATGATCCACAACAGACTCGGGGTGTATAATGTTTTGAACTGTGTGGCTATAAACTTTTTTGCTATGGTCATAACCGCAAAAAATATTTTTAATTTTGTTTTAAAAATCAAGTATTCACATGTCATTTTATAAGTATGTGTATATCTAGGTCAGAGCAGATGTATATATTTTCCACAAAACAGTAAATCTTTTGACTCCCCTTCAAAAATATTTTGCACTCCATACCTGATTCATAGAATAACTCTTCCGCTTCTTCGTAAGAATCATTTCCTTAGAGCGCTAACACTATACCTATGCTATTCGCTTCTATATGCTATAACTTTATAAGTAATTTGAATTTCGGTCTACAATTTTCACAGTGTCCTCTCAATGTATTTTACTTTTAGAATATATGTTAAAAAAAATTCATTAAGCGAATTTATACAGACTATATATGTGAATTCATAATATTGTAAATGTAACTGATCTTAATTTATAGATAGTTAGGTAAGATCGATCGGTAATCTTTAAAAATTTATGGCTGGAATTTCTGACAACTGTTTGTCTCATGAAGATTGTTTACCAGCGCTACTACCATAATAAACTTTAATAATAAAAAAAAATTGATAGTCGTTTAGCATGATGTATCGTGACGGGGAGGGTCGTGGAAGTCTGAGTAAACGTGACGTTACGTCAGAAAAAATTACAGCTGACGAGCAAGTAAAAAAGCAATCCCTTTCCAGAATTATAGTCGACGACCGAGAAAAACATTCATTATACAGGGTGGTCCAGAATTATGTACCGTAATTGCTGGAGCTGATAGTACGTTCAAAAATAATGGTACCTTTTCATCTACACTTTTTTCGAAAACTCAATAATCAAGGAGCTAAAGTAGAGGGGCAGAACGAAACTGACTTGCTTTTTTTTTTTTAAAATTTTTTAGGCGCTTTTGAATAATGGATTCACAGTTTAGGGGTGCGTATGAACATTAGTATAATTATATTTATAGTACCAATTATTCGATCACTTATGATTAGAGGACAATTTGAAAATAGATACTTCTACTTTAAATTACTCGAAAACGGTATTATTTTTCGAAATGTAACAATTATACCTTTTTTGCGTGGAATTGTCTGAGAAATCATATTTTTAAGAATTTTGTTTAAATAATTGTCAATTAGAAAAGAAAAGACGTGGTGACTCACACCATTCGCCCAAAACTACCCCTTGATCATAAGTGATGGAATAAGTGTTAACATAAACTTAATCCTCTAAAGAAAAAATGCGTAACCCTAAAATATCAATCCGTTATTCAAAAGCGTTTGGAAAATATTTAGGAAAAAATGGTTTTCGTTTCACTCATTTACAGGGTTATATCTTCCTTATTTCTGAGTTTTGGAAAAAAGTGTAAATGAAAAGGTACCATTATTTTTGAACGTACTATCAGCTCTAGCAATTACGGTACATAATTCTGGACCACCTTGTATAAAATGTTTAATCAATCCCTTGCCACAGTGGGACAGCCGTGTCTCACTCCGTGTTATATTTTAAGCGACTAATTTGACAAACGGGATTTTCAATACTACCATCTCAATAGCTTCACTATAGAAAATCAAGGAAGTTCTTTAGACATTATTACATTTTAAAGGAAAAAATGAATTGGATTTTGTAACCATTTTTTCCACTCGATTGATAGACAGCCCAACACATGCTCAATATAAAATAACCATTACCTATAAAAATTTTTGGAGGTAAACTAATATCACTTCTGTTACAGAGTGCGCAGACTGGACAGTTAAACACTCCAATGTTAATCTTATTATTTTCTCAAATTTACGTAATCACAGAATGTGAATTCAAGCTTCTACATCAAATAGTTGTAAAAATTTTGAATCGTAGTTTCAGAAAATTTAATAAATATAGTTATTTTCCTAATAAGTAAACAAAACTACTGGAGATTTAAAAAAAATTCTAGCACAAGCCTATGAAGCGGCTGCTAGAAATCTGCGAATCCAGCAAAACAATTTCTAAATGCATACAATAATTTTTCTGCAATCATTAGATTTTATTTACATATTACCATTAATAGTACAGCATATAATAATATATTAAACTACAAGTGATCTGATCATCTTTAAATCATCAAATTCATCCTGAAATCATCAAATATCTTTGTTAAACTTGTTACTACATACAATAATATGTGTGCCGCCAGCAGCATGTTATTATCTGATTGTATCGATTGTACAAGAGTGTACTGTCATAATTCACCAGCACCCTAAAGCTGAGAATCATGATGTTCCAAGCAAAGGGAAGAGAATACAGTGGAACCTTTGTTGACAGAATAGCAGTATCACACAAAAACATGTCCGTGTAATAGTGGTGTCCATTTAACAGGGGCAAAATTTAAACATTCAACATATTGTGTCGGTTGCGTTCGAGAAAAATATTTTAATTTTTTATACATTTTATCTTTTTTTATGTATAATTTTAGCAGCTTAAACTGGGCTGTCTGAAAATGATTCACTTATACTCGAACTTTTCCTTCTTTTCTTTATAGAGATTCTACTATATTTATTTTCATTTTCCTGTCTTTTTATATTATTTTGATTTTATTGCCCAATGAAATTTTTGAATTTTTAACTTTAATTTTTTTAACATCTTTTTAGTGTTTAATTATTTAATTATTTAGAAGAAAAAAAATATACACATATCTTGATACGACGGCTAACAGTATTACCATATATATTTCTTATCATATTTACATCTTATCTTACTTTTGGTATCAAATCTAAGGACCCATCATTTATTAAAATTCATCCAGTCGTTTGAATGTTACGAGAGAAGAAGAAAGAACCCAACACACATAGGTACATACATTCACAGATACCTACGCTCGAAAAACATAATTTTGCTTTTCCTGTCACGTAGTCAGGTAAAATAAATCGTACATTTACGTTACGCTACAATAAACGTATAGATATAAATTAGTTCTTTCGATAAACAAATAAGATTTTTGTTGCCGAATTAGATGGCCGATACAGTTTTAAGTCGTATCTCACATAAATACTTGATTTTCTTAATTTTAGACTTTCGAACACTATAATCGATTCTCACTATTTGATAAAGTAAACCGAACGTCTTCCGAACCGAACCGAAAGTTGACAGTTCTTCTCGTTATATTGCTAGGCAACAAATTTTCGTTAAACAAACCCAAATTTATTGGAAAAAATACAAACCTCTCGTGGAATAATAAGCGAATAAATAAACTTACATAGGTACATAATGCAAATGTATGTCGACTAACGTACTGTTGACATGCATCACATGTACATAGTGATACCATGCTTCACGCCTTGCTACAGCGATTTCTTGTAAATTCCGATAGCGCAAACTGTGTGCATGTATATGGTTTTATATGTATTTACAATTATGCAGATTGCATAAACGTTTATATAACCTGGACACAATTTTACAACATACATTAAAATAAACAATAATTAAATTTATTTTATTTGAAATACCGTAACTTGGGATAAGTTTGGCCCATTTTTTTGCGTTTTTATACGTAAACTGCCTTATATTTCTCATATATATTTAGCTAACTTCCTTTTACTATTTGCTATTGAACTCTGCATATTTTAAAGTATATATTGACGGGTTATTTTAAACTCATAACTTATTTATTTTTATTTTCGGATTATCTGAAAATTTGGGACAATCTTGTCTTTATTTGGGGTAACATTGTCCCAAATGTAAAATGCCACAGTATATAATTAAGGCCAAATATGATTTGGAATAATGTTAGACACTTTTAATTGTGGTTGTACGTAAGTAGATAGTGTCGAATAAGTTGGGGATCAAATAAAGTGAAACTTAACATTTTACAAAAAGTAATAAGCAAAAAATACTTTGTCAAAAACACATCCAGTTCTCGTACGATGAACTGATTTCGTTTTGATGCCATTTTTGGTGGGGGTATTTTACAGTCGTTATAAGAAAACGTGTCTTTCTTTTCGGGTCACCTCCAGCATTTGAGCCTTTCTTCCATGCATTCAACCGTAGGGCCATTGCTAGTAAGACTTACATTCCTTCCAGGGTGCTTTTGTCCATTACAATTCACAACCACAAAATTGTCAACGGTAAACCCCGATGGGTCGATAAAAACTGAAGAATTGAGAGAGGGGAGGTAGGCTTCATGATCTTAAATGCAATATTCAAGATCTGAGAACGTTTCATTAATTCCATCAGACTCTATGTTGGGCTAATCATGCCCCAATACTTGGGCCAATCTTGCCCCAATAGTTGGGCCAAAGTTACCCCAGCTTACAAAATCACATTTTACAAATAAACAAGGTAAGTATCAGAAAAAAACAAACTTAAAATACTTTGAATATATATCAAATGAAAGCTGTTATACACTTACCAATCAAAAATCTTAAGTAGTTCTGGATGTGTAAACAAAAGTTGGTTTGCAACAAAACATTCACCGTTACTTCACAAGAAGTAACGGTGAAGTTGGAGCAGCACTGAGCAGTGGCAAAAGATGGAATTAAATCAATCTTAGCATTCGAGTATAGTCAGTGCTGCTACCTGTCATTTACCACAAGAACCAAGTTGATAGCTGTATTTGCTAACTAATAGTAAATCAAACTGTCTTTTTCCAAGATTTGGGCTAATGTTACCCTTAAGAGCCAATCTTACCCCAAGTTACGATAACAAAATTTGTATTCAAATATAACATAAACAATTGAATTGTCTACGTCTTATTATCATATTATTGGCGATTTTTTTTAAAGTGTTCAATAGGTACAAGACAAATGGGTGTGTAAATACAAAGGTTAGGGTAAACTTAAAGAAGTAGAAAGTAGGGGTTATAGAAAGTCATGAACACTTTATAATAAGTTTTAAAAACTAACGCAATATTATTTATAGTATACTGAAAAGTTTTTCTAGAAAATTGAAATCTGAAAACAAAATTTTTTTCTACGAAAACTATTATAAAATTATTTATATACAGTAGTCTCTAGTCTTTAAGGGCATCCAATGGGGCGTTGACAGAGTGGGTAGACCTGTCCCCCCAAATTTTTAGAAAATAATATGATTCATGACATATAGAGATGCAAACATTATCAAACAGGATTCTGGATAACCAGTCAGGTACACTATCAGTAGACCACTAATCCCTTGTTCGAGAGCTATCTCATTTTGATAACGAAATTCGCCATACTTGATAAAGTACGTAAGCACATGGATAGTATTGAAATTAAGATAATTGCTTTTTGCACTCAAAGGAGTAATATATGTAATTGATTGATTATAAAAATGGAATAGCTCTCAAACAGAGGATCGATCACCTAATGGTAGGGCACTTGACTGATCATGAAGAATCCTGGGGTCGAGTCCTAATTGATCCAATTTGATAATTTTTCAATCCGCATGTGACTTTCAATGAAAACAATGATTTGGTCGTGTATATCAAAGTAAATCGTATGTTCAAGTTTCAGTTTAGCTAGACATTAAACTAAAGTAAGCAGCATATGAATATTAACGGATGTTTAAATACAAACGAAAGCGTGCCATACTTGACAATGTTCACAAGCACATTAATAATATTGAAATTAAGGTCAAAATCTAAAAAAACAATTAGAAGAACGAATGGGTGCAAAGAATGTATGTATGTTTTACTGCAATATAGTCGTATAAACTATTTTAATGTCTCGACAAGCATACAACACAATTATTGGAGGTAATTATAGTCCAATGTGTTTCGCTATCATTACTATAATTACAACTATAAAAATTTGTTAACATTTATTTCAATACTACAGAAATTACACTATAACAAAAATTAAAAAGATCATTTTTTTAAACAGATTGTGAATACCTAAATGTGATTACAAAATCCATTAGAGATATTATTGTCGTAGATAATCAAATTAATGGATTTTTAAAATACTGTTCCTTTAAAAGTGTACAGTTGTCTAAATTAGATACAGCCTTTCCAAACTAAACCCGATTAATTTGAATTGTACTAACCCTTTGCGCTTGTAAGACAAGGTGGTTTGACCATTAAATCAAACATATTTTACATTCAAACATTAAAATCTGGGTCTGTGGGCAATAGACCGCGTTGAACCAACTTTTAAAAATAACAAATCTAACAAAAAGAGCATTTAAAACATTTAATTCGAGCTTTACGAAAAATTTTTACAAGTTTTTTTTTAAAAAAATAGGAATAAAAATATCATGTGTTACACTTATACATGTCTTACCAGCTAGCTAACACGTTTATTTTTGCTTAAGTGCAAAAGGTAATAAATATTTTATTAAGGGAATTAGAAAATTCATCGTTGTAACATTATCAACGATATCAGATTTTTTTTAATGCCTAATTCAAATAACTGGAATTTTATATTTATACAATGGAAAAAAGGACGTCAAAATTATTTTCTCCAAATGAATTTAAATACTGTTTTACTATGAGAATTCATATCATTGGTTTTTGATACTTAATTTTCACAAATGGAGTATTTGATTGAATTTGGAAAAATATTTCAAAATACATATTATGGGCGCAAGCTCAAAAGACCTCCAGAAACTGAGGTGAGAGGGACACAAATTGTATTATTTCCATAGTTACCAACCAAACCAAGTAATTATGTTTTTATATGAGTGAGTGAGTAAACTTCTATTTGCGAATATGACAGACAAAGCTAAATGCAGATGCAGACAAAAAATTCTTTTAAGCTTGCGCCTATAATATGTGTTCTTGAATCTTGATTACAGTGCTGTGATTTATAATAACGCAATCACATGATGTACCTACCTAAGTCAGTGATCACAGTTTTAAATTGCACAAAACTATCCCCAGATTTCTACTATAAAAACTGTTTACATTATTTTTATATTGACTTAATAAATATAATAATAAACAAGTTTAGAAATAGATGAAAATATGCCTTCAGAAAGTAAGTAATAGTTTTGATAAATTATGCGAATCTGTTTGAATATAGATAGATGATAAAATTTTTCCTAAATTTAGTAGGATTTTTTGTTTTTATTATTAGTTTTATATCTTTCAATACCTCTGTTAAAACTGTCAAAACCAAAACAAGTGTCGGCCATTTTTAACCGAATTCAAAAACGAGGAGGTTCTCAATTCAACCCGTATGTTTTTTTTTTTTTATGTATATATACCGATTTCTCCCACATTTCTGGTCCAATTTGTACCATTCTTTTTTTATTTAGTAGATAAATTTCTCCAAGTAGTCCCATAAAAATTTTATTGACATTAGTTGAGGAATTTTTTAACCATCTTCAGTAATATGAACCTGAATAATTATGGTAAATTTAAAATTTGTATATGCAAAATTATTTACTTTAATATCTATAGTAATATATATTTTTAATTTATGTTAATGTAACTATCCTAAAAATAATTTTTTGTCCGTACCTAGTTTAAAAAATTCTTTGATGACTTGAAAAATGGGTGGATTTTCATTCCTAGTAATTATTACTTTAAACATTATTAATATTCCCAATTTCAAAGCAAAATCAGTGAGTGATGATTTTTGGACACTGGACGGTGTTTTGGAAACTATTCCACCTAAACGTAGGATATTTGGAATTTAATAAAAAAAATTTTTAAAAACCAAATAAAAAATTGTAATGGGCTGGATTCCTAAGAATTGTCACTAAAAGGTATGAAATAAAAGCTCTTTTAACAAACCGACTTCAAAAAGTGGAAAATAATTAATAACACGAATTTTGAAGTTAGGCGGAGGGAGTAGTATAAAAAAATGTAGATCTTAAAGAATTCACAAATTTTTCAAGCACATCCAATCACAACTTAACATACGATGCCCCGCCTGACTTCAAAATTCGTGCTATTAATTATTTTTTTACTTTTTGAAGTCGGCTTTTTAAAAGAGCGTTTATGATAAATGTGTTGGCACACAGCATAATTAGTGTTGTATTAGTATGTATTGGCAGGTGTATAAACTAAAGAATGGCGGCACTCGACAACTTTCCATTTTTTAGAATGTTCTATCTCAATAGTCCCGTAAGCGGAAAGTTATCGAAAAAGTGCTGTAATTATATCTTTTAAGATAAAAAAATTAGTTATTTCAAGAATAGGGCCGAATATGAAGCTTACACGCCGAAGCATAATATAACAAATTTCAAAAACGTTCAAAACAGAACAAAATAAAAGAGAACAGCAATTTACGACTACAAAAATTTCAACCAAAAAAAGGACAAAAACCACTCATTAAATAAATATAGAGAAAACAAGTTAACCATTATATTAACTTCTTAACTATGACATATCTAATAATAATAATACAAAATATCATCTACCATAATATTATTAAAATACTACATAAAAGCACAAGAGAGGAGACAGGCTAACCAACAAGATACAGTTGCCAAAAACTTTTCGTTTTTATTTTTGTTTGCAAAATTATAATTAGATTTGTGAAAACAAATTATAATACCATTACAAACGACTCAAACAACTTCACACCGACACTTCATTCTTGTTTGTTTGCTTGTTCGTTTGTATTGCCTTGCGCGACAACAATAGAAAATATAATAAAATGGAAAAAAGGTGTTAATACTAGCTACTGACTGCTGCTGTCGTTATAATTATAATAATTATAAGTGGCAAGTGTAAGGAAAAAAAAACTATAGGCTACGGAAAACTAAACCACTTTGAAAAGTATATACGTTGCTACTCTACTTTCTGTGTTGTCGGTAAATGTTATGTACCTATGAAACGAGATTAAATTTCAACGTTTACATGTCGCCTTCCTAGAATAAAAGTGGGATATCTGGGAATTTTCCGATTTTCATTTTTAGTACCACGTAATAGATAAGTCAATTAGCTATTAAATAGTTTATTTCACAAGTTCGCAGAATATACATATGTATAATTTTGGAATGGCAATTTTTATTAAGATTTAAAACGCAATTATCTCAAAACAAACATTTGCCATATATCCCACTTTCATACTAGGAAGGCAATATATACACAGTGACTGACTATAAATATATACAACGGACATTTTTAAAAATAACCGTTATAGGGTAGAATTTCCTAATATCGGCCGGTGCCCACTGGTTAGAGCACCAGCCGATATTAGGCGATTCCACCCTATTACAAACTTAAAGTAAAATAGAAATAATTTCAGAAAAAAAAAGTTTTGTCGCTTATTACAAAACCAACGTCATGACACAACTACAACGTTTAAAAATGACATTTGATTCGCTATTCCTTGAATTATGGTAAACTATTTTATAAACACTTTGTATATATTAGTGAATAAAGTGTATTTAGCTAGTATTAACGACACTATCCCGTTTCAAAAAAAAAAAAAATGTAATTCGTTGAGAATGGTGTGGAAAATTATTTTGCATTTATCGAATACAGATAATTTGTTTTGGTAATTTGCACTTACCGTAACGTATGTGATAATGGTAATAGCTACTGTAATTCTAGTAGTAATTAATCCTTTGAATTCCGTGTTAAGTTTACATAACCTTCTCGATAGGGTAACATCAATTTGTTATTCTACACACCGTATTATGAAGGTACGTTGAAATATTATTTCCAACAGATAAGCTCTGGTACTGCATCTGATAGTCAGGTAATAACAACTACACGAACTATTCCTACTTCCTGTCAGTTTTCGTCGGTATTTTGAAGCAATGAGTGCAAGTGCATTGTTGAAGGATCTTTCTGTACAATAATATCCTTTAGTGAACATGATTTTAGATGCGGATTAAGAAATGAAACAGAGAATTTGAAGTACGAAAATTATATAAGTATACTGTAAAAAATATGATATAGTAGTAACTGAATTTATAGTCTGAACTCAGATTGTCAAATCGAGTTATCCAAGTTTGCGATATCAGAGATACGTATTCTCAATAACGTGCTACCAGATACATAAAAGTAATTGGTAACTCGTCAACTTGTCAAAATACAGTATAAATAATGTAACGAATGCATCAAACCTATTAAGTGTCGTTTCTTTTACTCGGTAAAAAATGTGGTATAGCAACTGCATCGGTCATCGCTAACCCGAACGACAGACAAAGGATTAGCAATGCTTCCAACTGAATACAGAGGTTTTAGAATTTTAGTTTCCATTAAAAGAGCTAATTGCAAAGACATTAAATTTATTACTTCCTACATTTAGGAAGTTAGGGCTGCAAATACACTACTTTTCGCTTCAAGTACTTTTCTAAACACACAATCAATGCTTAATTTTAATATAAAATTCTAAAATGGAGTTGTATTTAAACAAACCAATGTTTTTACTTACTGTGGCAAGGTTTATTGTTTGAACGTTATCTCCCTAACGTACATTTACCCTCATTTCCGGTCATGTTAATTTCTTGATTTACGAGATCACTTAAAGTCTTAGTTCAGTTCCAAATTGAATTCAAAAAAACATTAAAATCAACAAACGGTAAATATTCTAAATCTAGTATTTTATAACAACGATACTCGAGATTTCCTGTAATTGTTTTTCTATCATAATCTCCTCAAGATAGATTATTTTAATATTTCACAAACACACTGGTTGCAAATAAATTCACCCAAAAACATACGTTGCACTTTACATATATAGAACAAAAAAAAAAAAACGGAGTTATTTATCACCATGGATCGAATTGCTTTGTTACTGGGAGAGTGACAAAACATAGATACGGTGAATATAGGATAAGTGGGAAAAACAACTTGGACGCCAAATATCAAAAACGAATGAACGAGGAGCATATGCATATTGTAGGTACCTACCTATTGTTCGTTTGTTCATCTCAATGTTTATTCAACCAAATGGTTCAGTTTAGCGTTTGGTTAGTTATAGTGACAATGATACTTACACTGTATTACGTATAAGAACAGGCCACTTACATTAGAGCAATACGACTAGAATAGTATGTATACAGTTAGTAATTTGTGGTTATGGCAAACAATAAGTTGACACACAAAACCTACCTTCCTACCGGCATCAGCCATTTACGATAGATGAGCTTAGTTTTCAAGTTTATACTATAGTCATACAGAAACAACTTTTTACAGTGACTAAATTACATTAATTTGTATATCTTGCAATATTCACTAGGTCTAAAAATTTATCGACAACTATGAATTGATGTCTGGTCGTCGAAAATGAAAAAGTTGGCAAGCCTGCCTCCCCTGCCTCCAGTTATGCCTACGCATTTAAGTTTGACAAATCAGTTTCTATTTTTCAAGTTTTCGCGCTAGAAGCCTCTAAATGGCGAACAAGCGGATCTGGTTTATGAATACATTGGTCACCTTTGTTCGTGCAGAATCCTAAAAAGTATTCGTACTGTGAGAATGTGTAAATCAGTCTAGTTCAATTAAGGTACAGTAATCATTTTTTCATTAAAGGGAGTTTTAACTGTACGTGTAAATGTTCCTAAACTTATTTATATTGTAAATTCAAAATCGGGTTGTATTCAGATCGGATATAGCGTGTGTATTTGAAGGAAGAACAACTACACAATGTATAGTGTAACGGTGACAACATCTATGACATATACTTTTGAATCTAGCGCGTAAAGTTTGGACGACCATCTGGTGGCAGTTAAATCAATTGCAGAGACATGAATGCTAATTAGAATGTATAGTGCCATCTAGCGGCCAATATTGGAACCGCTGATATTATAAGTACCACAGTTGCTGAAACCTGTATTACCACAAGCATCATAATTAGTTCCAAAAAAATAAAAAGAGGAATTATGAGGCTAGGTGGTGACGGGGGACAACGGTGGCAGAGAGAGAACAGAAAGGAGTTTGAAAAAAGGATTCGGTTTCAAGTTACAAACGAATCAACACGCAAAAAATATATAATTAAAATTTGTAATGTAATATTGAATTTAAAAAATTAGAAAATTATAAAATAAAAACTAACAAAACAATTTAATTAAAAAATGTGAAAATAAATAAAATCTATAATACTAAGCTAGTTTAAAACTAAAGAAAATATAAAATTATTAAACTAAGTAAAATTAATGATGGCATCCATTTTGTAAAGTACAATTATTTTGAATTAAAACTATTTTTATTAATTTTGTGAAAAGCATTATGTACTTGACAAACAATATGAAATAAATTATCGATTTTAAATTAATCACTGCGTATTTGTGCCATTTGACGAACTAATAAGAATCCACGATTTGGAAGAATCCAACAATTAAACACGTGTTAAAGGGACATACAACAGAGAAATATCAGGCTAGGACAGCCGCATCCGTTGCAATAGGTACATATCGAGAACGAATTTAAACATTTGCTGCTGTTGCCTTGTAACTCATTCACACCAATTTGGTAAATATTAAGTAGTAAGAAGTAGTGATGTCGGATGACTAATCGATTAGTCGGTTTAGTCTAAATGTGGTGGAGAGGAGGAGTCCTCTCACCATGTCCTTTGCAGTTGTGACGCCTTGTCGCGGTTAAAGTATCGACATCTGGGGTTCAGTTACCTGACCCCAAAACTTATCAGGGGTACTAGCGTGAAATGTTTGCTTTCCTTTATTTAGGGGCTTGACTTCCGTTGAGTCCTCCCTCTTTGCATTCAAGGAGCAAAAAGGATCCAATACAGTGGCCTACATGCGGCGGACCCCCTTGGGACTCGCACCCTATTCTCCTCCATTCCATTCCATATCCTCGATTAAATGATTAATTCTTTTTAAATAACTAAAAACGACTAATTTAATACTTTTTCTGTATTAGTTATTGAACTCCAAAAAAACGAAAACTAGGAAATTATTTATTTGTATGATTTTAGCGAATTTCCAGAATGGAATTCAGCTATTACAGCCACTGTCATGACGCGACCTGAACTCGGGACCATGGCAGAAATTTGTTTTGAGGTCCCTAGGAACCGAAAATAATATTCACTAAAATTTATATATATATATATATATATATATATATATATATATGTATATACATATATATGTATTTATATATATATATATATATATATATATATATATATATATATATATATGTGTCCGCACGATAACTCTCGAACGAAATGTCCAAGGCTTACGAAATTTGGTGAGAACGTTGGAAGTCGAAAAATCTTGGATGAGTTCTTCAGCCAGACACGTCGGATGCCAGGAACATGGTTTTTGTTCTTGCAAAAAATTAGTTTTTTGCCAAAATTTCCACTTATTCAAAAATTTTTGCGAAATTTTTTTACACCATTTAAAAGAGAAGAAAAAATTACATAAAAAAGGTCTTTAAACTTTTTTTCTATGTCAACTAGTTTCCGAGAAAAACGATGTTGTTTAGAATGTGATTATTTTATCGTATAAAGTGTGAATTTAATCACATCCTAAGTACATATTCGAAACAATATGGATATTTTGTGTATAATTTTTTTATATAT
This sequence comes from Brachynemurus nebulosus, assembly GCA_035578155.1. Classification (NCBI taxonomy): domain Eukaryota; kingdom Metazoa; phylum Arthropoda; class Insecta; order Neuroptera; family Myrmeleontidae; genus Brachynemurus; species Brachynemurus nebulosus. The sequence goes on along the minus strand of JAPWDM010000001.1, from coordinate 29,814,729 downwards.
GGATATTTTGTGTATAAGGGTACAAGACCATTTCATTATCCGTACTACCATTATGCGTACGGTTTGTGTGTGTTGTATATACATATACAGTCTAGGTGAGAAAATTTTTAAAGTAAACAAAGATTTTTATGTAAACAAGTCTTTAATTTTAGCGAATTTCCAGAATGGAATTCAGCTATTATTTAACATATATAGGCGATTATTTTGAAAGTTAACATAAATATATGATAAAATTTCCAGAATGCGGGAATGCAAAATTTCCTGAGCCCGGGACTGTGGCAGAAATTTGTTTTGAGGTCCCTAGAAACCGAAAATAATAGTCACTAAAATTTATATGTATGTATATATATATATATATATATATATATATATATATATATATATATATATATATGTATAATATATGTATAAATATATATATATATATATATATATATATATATATATATATATATATATATATATATATATATATATATATGTGTGTGTGTGTGTGTGTGTGTGTGTGTGTGTGTGTGTGTTCGCGCGATAACTCTCGAACGAAGAATCCAATGTTTACGAAACTTGGTGAAAACATTGGAAGTCCCAAACCCTTGGGTGAGTCTGTCAGCCAGACACGTCGGATGCCAGGAACATTGGTTTTGTTCTTGAAAAAAATTAGTATTTTGCCAAAATTTCCACTTATTCAAAAATTTTTGCGAAATTTTTTTACACCATTTAAAAGAGAAGAAAAAATTACATAAAATACCCCTGTCGCAGCATCCTGCATAACATAGCGAATTTCCAAATACAAAAGTACGTTTTTCTCGGAAACTAGTTGATATAGAGTAATTGTAAATAAAAAATACCCCTGTCGCAGCATCCTGCATAACATAGCGAATTTCCATTTACAAAAGTACGTTTTTCTCGGAAACTAGTTGATATAGAGTAACTGTAAATAAAAAATACCCCTGTCGCAGCATCCTGCATAACATAGCGAATTTCCATTTACAAAAGTACGTTTTTCTCGGAAACTAGTTGATATAGAGTAATTGTAAATAAAAAAAACTTTCTTTATGTGATTTTTCCGCCTCATTCCGCCAAATTTTTTTCACGAAAAATGTCCAAAACCCCGTAAACGTTTTCACGAAATTTCTTAAATAAGATGTTTCGTTCTTGAGTTATCGTGCGGGCACATTTATATATATGTTTACTAAGTGTCCGCACGATAACTCAAGAACGAAACATGTTATTTTTAAGAAATTTCGTGAAAACGTTTACGGGGTTTTGGACATTTTTCGTGAAAAAAATTTGGCGGAATGAGGCGGAAAAATCACATAAAGAAGGTTTTTTTTATTTACAATTACTCTATATCAACTAGTTTCCGAGAAAAACGTACTTTTGTAAATGGAAATTCGCTATGTTATGCAGGATGCTGCGACAGGGGTATTTTAATTTTATGTGATTAACACATTGTGCAGTGTATTAAAATAATTAAATTCAAAAGAAAAGATTGTTTTTGAAAAAGTAACATAGGTTACCATATTCACGAATTCCACTAAGAATTCAGTCGAATAGTCGACTATTCTGTGCTCGATATTTTCGACTAATGACTAATTTTGTACAAAAAAAAAACTTTAGTCGATTAATTGACTAATTTCTGTTATGCTCGACATCTCTAGTAAGAAGTATGTACAAGTAAGAGTGAAAATTACTATAACGCAATAGTTACCTAAAACAATCTACTTATGTGGTCGACTTCCTCGCTTCAGTAAGAACGAACTATTATATACAGTACAATCTTTCTATATGACAGTGTGTAGACCGAATGTACGTATTTCTTGCATTTGTGGTTTTGTCTACACATAATATAAGTAAGTTAAGTACCTATAGATGGTATGTGCATGAGATGGTCTAACAATAATAATAATAGAATCAGTAAATTTTAACTAATACAAAATGGTGCAATACAAAAACACAAAGATAATAATATTATTCTGGGAGCATGTGAAACAAAAGACTGTTTGTCTTTCTCATATGGTATTATATTATCTATGTACTCCTTGTAAGCATATGGATATATGTTATGTGGCATAAGTACGTTTTCTAGACCGCCAAATGCGAACTAGGTTAATTTTTAATCAAGTTAATACTTGATAGTAACTATTTGAAATCTTTCTAAGCGCAAAAAGTGGCAATTAGTCAAAAATGTAAAAATATGTTCCCCACATATTTTTATAAATTAAAGTTTTACATTTTTCAAAATGTTTCATATATTAAAAGTTCTAATGCATGTAATTGATTTTTGTGTTTATGTAATATACTCATACCGAAAAAAAAAGATTTCAAAAAATTTTTTATATACCGTAAAACCGTCTAGACCCGGACAGGGGATCTAGACCCGGACACTTTGCACCAATCTTCAAAGTAAGTAGTTTGTACATTAACCTGCTACAATAAACATTTGTTCTTGACGTTATTAGAGAGAGAAAAACACCTCTAAACAGCTGTACCAATAAAAACTACGGATTTCATATTCGATGTATATATAAAAAAATACATGCTATATATCCGTTTAGACCCGGAAACATCAGTTTATTACACTATGGCCGCGATTTGCACTGGCTGTAACTTCCACTATCCATACGTTATATTCCCGCCAGAATTACGCGGTTTATTCTCCCTTCCCACAAAATGTTTTGGAGCCTTTGACAGGTTCAAAGACATCAGACGATATAAAACACTGTCCTGAAATCGACGGGATAGGTTAGTTTTCATGTTATTACACTATTTAAGTAAGTGTCCGGGTCAAGACGGATTTGGGGTGTAGACCCGGACACTTACTAATTATTTTTTATTTTTTTTATTTTTACTCATAATGAAAAAATGGGTCAGGGATATAACAAATAATATACGCTCTTTCTAATGGTAATACTTTTATTGGTGATATCTATGAAGCATACATGTATAAACATAAAATTATACCAAAAAATGTAAAAAAAGTGTCCGGGTCTAGACGGTTTTACGGTATTCATTAATTTTGTGACAAGTAATATTTTGTAAGTAGTTTAAAATTGGCAATAATTAATAAATTAATTTAGAAAAAAAGATTTAATAACCAATTGTACCGTGATTTGATGTCGGTAGTCCATTATCCGCACTTCTGCATTCCGACCTCTGACCTACAATTACCTCAATGAAACGCACTAAATAACTTGATTATATCTTACCTGTATTTTTGTCTAAACTTTAAATAAAAAAAATTTCCTGTGTTTTTGAGAGGTGATCCTTAGCATTGTAAATTTTTTATATTAATATTATGATCTATTAGCAGACGAAATTTGATCGAAATCGGTGAGGGGCATATCTGAACCCCTCCTTATTAGAATGCTAACTGTGATAATATCAGGGCCAGAAGCTTTCTTTGTATTTAGTTTATTCCACATCAATCTTTTAATTTCTTTTTGTTAGTAAATATAATTTATGAAGAGAAACATGAGCCGGCATGACCATATAGACGAACTAGGCAACCGCCTAGGGCGTCAGAAGTCGAGGGGCGTCAAAAAATATCGGAACGTAAAAATTATGAATTTTGCAAGCATTGTACGTTTTTGTTAACTAAGATCACTTTCCAAACGATTTTAATATTTATGTATTTTTAAGTCAAAAAAGTTGCTTGGATACACTGTATCTAGATAGTCACATACAAACTGAATGGTCTTTCTTTAAAAAAGTATATTAAGAAAGGGGTCAGTCAACCTTTTTTTAAATTATCTCTTTTTATGATTATTTATGAATATATTTTTTTAATGCTACAAAAAGTGTCGATGCTTATCTGCATTACATGGTTGGCTAAGTGGTTGGAAAAAGACATTTCATATTACACGACAAAATGTTATTCCAACTAATGATGGTTGCAAGAATTCGGTCTAAAATTAAAAAAATTGCTTTTAAACATTTCTCTAATATTTAAAAAAATGTCAAGGTTTATCTGAATTACAGCATCGCTCAAGTGGTCGGGAAACGACATTTCATATTACAGGACTTAATATTATTCCAGATAATGGCGAAAATGACTCCGGGCTGCAAGAATTCTATTTACAATTAAATAATAATATTGCTTTGAGACATTTTTCTAATGCGTAAAAAAGTGTCGATGTTTAGCTGCACTACATGCGCGATCAAGTGGTCGGAAAGCGACATTTCATATTACACGATCTAGTGCTATTCCAGTTAATGGCGGAAGTGACTTCAGCCTACAAGAATGACGCAATTCATGATGCAGGAAGGACTGGTACGCTTGGCGACCATATCAATTGAACAAGAAATAGCGCAAACCATCGTCTTTAATGGAATAGTTCTTACATTTTCTAAGCTTAAGATTAGGAAAAATAAAATATAATCGTCAGCTGTTTGTCTTCTATTTTCTTATACTTTGTTTTCTTATCTTTTTTAAAATGATTTATTATACCCTATTTCAGATACAATTGATCATGCGTCAAAGTTAAAAACTAAATAATTCTTATATTGAAATCAATATTCTATTCTTTTCTAAAAACAAACTGCAATTTTAAAATTTACGTAAGTGCAATAATGAAATTGATAGAGCCAAGGAAACGGAAGTTATTTAAATTCATAAGTGATAAAGCATGGTTAAATTTAAGTGAAATGGACCATAATAAATAATTTGTTTTGCAAATAAATAAGCATTAAATACTGATTATACTGTATGTTAATGTATACTTTGTGAAAAGCTTTTACAGATTAAAAGTTGAAGATTCATTGTATGATTTTTAACTGTTACTATGTCTAAATAAGTGTTTATTAAGTTCAGGAGCGCCAAATAACTTTTGCGCGGGCCCTGAGAAGAAACTTTTTAATAGTGAGATTAAACTTATGAACGATAGTGTAATTCACGTATGCAAACACTTAAGCGGGTTCTACACGATGCTACGAACGTTCCTTCCAACGTTCGATCGAACGTTTGAGGCAATTAAGTTCGATAGTTGGTGCGACGAATGTGTCTGCTACACGGTGAATCGAATGTTTGATCCAATACGAATGATGATGTGTTGGTACTCAGTGGACGACGCTGTTATCTGTCTGATGTTATCTCTAATGTTATACACTGATGTTGTCTCTCTTTACATGAACGAGTCGTGCAGCTGCTGAGTCGAACCAACCAACGCAACCAACATTGACCTTCAAACGTTCGAAGCATCCCTTTGACTCGGTGCAAGAATACCGACATCGAACGGGACACGACCAAATGCGAACGTTTGACGCTCGACATTGGACACTCGTAGGTTCGAACAACGGCTACACGATGCTATGAACCATCCAACGTCGAATGTTGGAAGGTGTTCGTAGCATCGTGTAGCAGCGGCTTTATAATAACGTACATATCTACAGATATATAATTTAACCGTAATCACCATAATATTGTGAATTTGAGCAAAAACATTTGAGTTTATCCATATATTTACGTTTACGAACAATTTATATGATAGTTGCTAGTTCAAAATGGAATAGTGGTCAAAATTTTGTTGTTATAGTTTTCACGCTCATATCCTGGAATACGGAAATTGGTAATTAGATTTTGACACATTAATTGACCGCATTTATTGTGTGCATTGTTTTAAATATACATACATGCATATATGTAATTAGTTTAAATACAATGCAATTATTGCAAATGAAGCTTAAGTATTTGCCACAGTAAGAAGCTTGACCATAATAAAATAAAATGAGATATTATGTTTATAGTTTATATGGTTATTTAATTCTTGTAGTATCAAATTAATGTAACAACTTTTAAAGTTTTAACTTTTCATGTTAGTATAATATATAACACAAAAAAATAATAGGATATTACTTTCTGCGAATCGTAAGTGCCATTTTTTATAACATTGAATGCATTTTGGAAATGCGTGGCTGAAAGTTGAGCATCCGTCGACACAAATACAAACTTATGGGTGAGTACAAGTCAGTTGCTTTTCAAAAAAAAAGAATAACTTAAAAAAAATTCAGAAATAATACAATTTATTGAAAATGTAACTTTAACAAAAATGACTAGTTGACGTCTGTAAGTAACTATTTTCATAAAATCTTCTTATGCCTACTAATTGTCTAGGTTTCTCTTTTACAATTGTGTTCTGAAATTCTTGAGATGCTTTATAACAATAAGTCGGAAAGGAGAGAGAGGAGAGTGCGGTTGAATTGGTTAAGTTATGTTATACATAAACGTCATTCGTCATCGGTTTGCGCTCAGTATCGTGAAAGTACAAGTTAAGACAAGTTCGTCGAAATGGCGTCGTGGACAAATATCGTGCAGTTTTGCATTATAACTTTTTGCGTGGATTAAATTCGGATAAAATATGCTTAGAAGAAATGCAGCCTATACTCGGTCATGATATTTAGAGCCATGTAACTTTGGCTTATTCCCATTTGTCAAAGATAAGCTTAAAGGGCAAAAATGACGAAGAAGCCTTACTTTCAACTTGGGACAATATTTGTGCAGAAATCCTTAAAAAGAAGTGAAAACATATTTTTGATGAGTGATTTTTACGTATGCAGAAGTGTATTGATTGCGACGGAAATTATTTTGAAAAAATATGAATCGCCTAGTTTCAAAAACCACTATAAAACATTTTCAAAGAAAATGAAATAAGAGTGTCATATGGTTTAACTGTTATTGCTTTAACTAAATATTTATATTTAAATAAAATTTGGAAAATGTCGTATAGGCGTTTTTGAAACTAGACCATTCATATAATAATCCGTTGTCAAGTCTCAAAAATTTCAAAACATTCTACGTAGTGAACAAGCAAAAAACAATAAATGTTTAGAGTATCATACTATCGAAATTTCAAATTTTCTAAGAATTTAAAGAAATTGTCAAATGGGTGTTCCCCGAAGGAAAATGTAAAAGTTTTTTATATACCTACCTATGTATTTACAAGCACAATCCAAATTATAAAACCACTCAATATCTAGAACTAATTAAATTTATCATTAGAAAAAAAATAGTATACCAAATCCTTAGAATTACTATCCAAAGGAAAAAATATATACCTACGTGAAGAGAGATTTCATATATGAACCCACATAGAATAGTTAAGTAGCTACTCTGTTCGAAAGGATAAAAGGTAAGAACACCAAGTTACCAACGTTACAAATGGAAATTGGAAACAGAGAATTAATAGCATCTTCATTGAAATAACATACCCACTTCTTCATATACATGTATTAAGCACAAAATTTAAATTAAATTGAACTGACATCGTGAAAGAGTATATATACAGAAGCTGATATTTGCATTAGTAACAAACGAACACATTCTCAAACATTACCACTGTGATTCTTGGTAACGACCAGAAGCGCCACTAAATACCTTTAAAAGAACCCGTTCCATTGATACCGACATTACGGAAGCGTGAAGAGAACGAAGAAGGCTTGAAACAAAACCACAAACAAATAATATCTAATGAGCCCTAATCAAGAATTAATAAAGTAAATTTACCATTAGTCTAGTTGGTGTGGCTCAACAAGAACAACACAATTCAAGCTCTCTGTCCCCAAAAAAAAACTGGTCATATGTATAAGTAAGTATATGCATCTAATTTTCTCCATCTATCTCATGTAAATATTCAAATTTAGAATAAGAGAGATAATTTTAGTTTTATTCAAAGTAAGAATAAAATGTATATTAGAATGAGAGAGAGATTGGTCGATTCGTTGCCATTCGCTGTAAGTGTACCTAGCAAATAAAATAGTTCTGTTCGTTTTGTCTCATTCTATCTCTGAATTTGACATTCGGTTTCAAGTACACATAGGTATATGGGTTGGCAAGCAAACATATTAATTGAGTTCATTCATATATCTACTAAACGTGATACAAAACCAGGTGATTCACATTTGTAATATTGTCTCACCGTGTAATTTGGCAATGATTTCGAATAGATAGTATTGAGTGATACAGTCAAGTGTTAAACTAGTTCACCAAAATTCTGCCAGATTTTTCGTTATAACTTACATAATTGTACAATATATTAAAAAAAAAATACGGCCTTATTTACACATGTAAATAAAGCTATTATTATCCTAATTTTTCTTCTTCCCAATTATTCTAATTTATTAATTATCAGAGATTAAAACAATTAAAAATGGGTTAAAAGGACAAACTCAGTCATAATTTTTAAATTTAAAAGAGTTGAAATAATTTATTTTTGTCGATCTTTACAAGATGGCTTAAATGATTAGTATATTGTATATTTTCTGATTAAAGTTTTCAAATGTATATACAAATCAGTGGCGCAGAATCTAATTACCAAATACCCCTGTCGCAACATCTACATAACATTTTCCAAATTCCAAACATTGGGCACTGGCGAATCTCACCTAAGACCTGTACCCATTTAAAATAGTTTAGCATTCTAACAGTGAAAAAATTTTCAAAATCAGTTGAGTAGTTAATTTTTTGGCACTTTTGGGTCCTCAGGACCTTAGCGGATCTCATATAGTGTAGCATATATCCATTTAAAATATTTTAACTTTTTGATAGTGAAAAAATTCTCAAAATCAATTGGGTAGTTCGTTTTTATACCAATCTAAAATAGTTTCGCTTTCTAAGAGAAAAAGAATTTTCAAAATCGGCTGGGTAAATTATTTTTTGTATTTATGGACCCTAGAACCCGGATGGACTTTGTACAGCATAGTTCCTATCCATCTAAAATAATTCAGTTTTCTAACAGTGGGAACAATTTCAGAATCGGTTCGCTAGTTTATTTATGGTGTTTCTGGATTCGCAAGATCTTGGTGGATCTCATCAAAAGTCAGCTCGGATTAGTAAAGTAAAAGTTGATAGTCTACGTATTCATTCGTAATATCTTATTTTCTATATTTTTTCCACTCTCTAAAAAAATATAAATATTTTTTTACATATCAATTGCGTTTATAAAATACTACTAATACAAAATTTATGCATGCATCTTATCTATTAATTTTCATTAATTCTACTTTTCACAGTGACGCCGGCATTTGATAAAAAAATAGTATCGGAATTTTTTATTCCTTTTAGCGAATTTCGAAAACTCCAAATTCAGCTATTACACCCGGTGTCATGCCGCGACCTAAGTCCGGGACCATAACAGAAATATGTTTTGAGGTCCCTAGAATACGAAAATGATATTCACTAAAATTATATATATATATATATATATATATATATATATATATATATATATATATATATATATATATATATAATGTATCCGCGCGATAACTCTCGAACGAAACGTTTAATGCTTATGAAATTTTGTGTGCGTACTAAAAACTAGATTGGCTCAGCTAAGTTCGTTAGCCAAACACGTCGGATGCCCAGAAATAGGTTTTTCGGGCATTTTTTGTCAACAATATGAGTTTTCTGCCAGAATTAAGCAATTTTTCAAAGATTTTTTTTAAACCAAGCCAAAGTAAAAGGCTATATGCGTAACGTAATACACTTTTTACACCGATGTTCTAAGTTAATTAGTTTTTGAGAAAAACTAGGAAATATGTCGTTCTCCATTTCACTCGCACTCACAGTCTTTTTTTTCTGTCTCATTTTTTGTGAGCTATATTCGAAAAAAAAAAACGCTGTATATGTGGCGTGTCATGATTTTTTTAATCCAATTTAACGATTCGGCTATATTCTATTTCTCTCTCAGTTAAATATATTTTTATAATTTATCTATTCCATTTTTTTTTTTTTTTTTGAGAAAAAAATCACGACAATTTGCTTTATGTCGGAGGCGATAGATTATGTTACCACAGAATTAGAACTATTAACATTCTGGTACAATTATATAAAAATTATGTTAAACCGTTTTGAAGCAATAACACTTTTACGTAAATTTATCCGTGTTTGCATATTGTCTTAATAATTGTGTACAAATGTATGCACAATATATTCCATATATTCAATTTCAATACTATTTATTGCACTTTCAATTTTTTTTTTATTTGACAGATAAAATTAATAAAATGGATGCAAACAAAAATTTAGACACATTTTTTTTCGTAATATATTTCTTTTGAAATTATTTAAAAGTTTACAAAAAATAAAAATAATGAAATACAAAGAGTAAATTTAGTAAGTTAGTTGCTAAAATTTCCTACATTTCAGCATACGGTGCGACAGCGGTATTTAAATTTTGAATCGATTAAAAAAAAAATCAGTCACTAGAACGCTCGTGGTCGCTCTTTGTTAAGAACTAGGGTTATGTTCCTCCTATATATGAAACATATAGTATTTTTGTGCAAATGGTCATAATATAGGTCCGCTTAGTCTTATACCTATGGAAATGGCTTATCAATCGTAAGCGGTTGTAAGAAAACTGTGTAATAGGTTCCGCTAGAAAATCAATATATGGACTGACTAAATTTCCCGCCATAAAAAAAATATATATGACATATGACACAGTTAGAACAAACATGTGAAAATATGAATAAAAGAGTTTCCAAAATTTCCTTCCTAAATTTTAAATCTTTTGATTTTTTTATTAGTGCAGTTTATAAAATTTTGATTAAATCATCCGGTATATAGGTACAACCTTGCCAAAGCACATATGTATACTGTAAGTAGGTATATAAGTAGTATTGTATCTAGATCGTACATATTATGTGTCGACTGTATATATTGTGGTCTTGAGAAGGAAATTAGGACAACTTGAAATTAGATAAGGGTTTTGTTCTGTTCTAGAATAAAATTATGTTACTAGTGTACTATAGTTTGTATTATACAAATACACTTATATAGAAAACGTACATATATTGTATACATATATGTATGTAATGTACAATATTTTCTCTAGTATTGCTAGAACGACGCGATTGAAACAATAGGAGGCATGTATCTATTCTATATTTATATGCGGCAAGACGCTAAATGTTTATCAATATTTAATTAAGTAAAAACGGAAGAAACAAAATATATTGATAAATTGTACCTTCATTTGTGATACACGTAAATAACATGATTTATTTTATACAAAGCAAACAGCACAAAGTTTGGGTGCTGTCGCTGACTAATTTGATAATTTCAGGTAAGCCACTCGAGTTTTTTCACAAATAGAACCGTCGATACATTTAACTGAAGGCGCTAGCATCGTTTATGGAGTTGTTGTTAGAGTTGCGGTTTTTAACTATTTTCTCTTTAATTAAATAAAAGAGTTGTCTGCTATAGAAACTAAAGTAAGTAACGACCACTTACCAATGAGGTATCAATACCCGTTTTAAAAATTCAGATTTTTTAACTAACCTTATTTTTTCTCGGTATTAATCCCTTAATTTAAAATATGCACATCGTAACAAAATTATAGTCCCATTGTTGACTTTTCCAAAATTCCAATAAGAAAATACCGAAGAGACCCAAAGAATTTTCTTAATAATCATGTATTGACTGATTCTGATCCGCAATTGGAAAAGTTTGCGGGGATCTGGCGGGATAAAATAACAATCCATTAAAACCGTTTCCCAGTGCTCTCACCATAACACTTTTAAGAACAGAGGTTGTTTTTTTTTTTTTTTAAATTAAGCTGTGGCGTTAGAGAAAAATAAATTTTCTACACCATGACAACAAGTAAAAATTGCAAAAATACCAGTTTAAGAATTCATTGTTAAAAAAAGATGAGCGGAAACAGAGGCTGAAGAATTATGAAGTAATAGAAGTAAATATGTAAAGTGTTTTGGTCTGTCTATTAAGAAGTTGAAGATGAATGGGAAAATGAAATTTTTACTATATTAATGTCGAAAATATTTTATATGATTATAACTGGAGTGAGGACATTGATCCACACAAACGGGGTGACCAATTTTTTATAGCGGGCTCTAGCACACAGTACGTCATCAAAAGTATGGAGACATCTTAACCGGGGGGGGGGGTGCCCATACTTTTGACACGGTACTGTACTTAATGTTGTAGTACACTGCCGTGTGAAAAGTGTCCCCTGGGCCAAGGTGTCCCCATACTTTTGACGACACAGTGTGTGCTAGAACCCGATATAAAAAATTGGTCACCTCTGGGGAACGCGTTTTTACGGATCAATGTCCTCACGCTAGAACTTACAAGGAAATAATATACTGTAAACAGATCTGTAATCAAATAATCTATTAGATTATAGAACCATTTCCTCAAAAACTACATATTTTGTTTTACATTTACAGCAGGTAACAAGAAAGTACATATTTGACCTTTGTTGTTATAAAAGACACAAAAAAAAGAGTACATATTAATATTTCCAAAAACCAATTTACCAACAACGCATTTCCAAAGCGACGCCTACCTGAAGTGTTTTTACTAGTGAATAATCCTTCGAGTTAAACGGCTTTTCGACAATTTTGAGCTCTAGAAAACACTAATTTATTCAGAAAAATATAAAACTCGAGTGTAATACAGTAAGACAATTTAATGAATAAATTAAGTTAAAGTAATATTATTATTTAATATTTGGTTACTATAGTTTCGAAATCAGTTAAATTCATCAGTAAAAAGTTTCCTTTCTTTTTTTTTTATTATTTATCATACCTACAAACCTGCAGTATTTCTATGGGACTTGATACATACATGAGTCAGATTGTTATAGTCAATTAGATAAAATGTTAACATATAGATATTTATTTACACGTGTCCTTATTTACAATAATCTCATCTCATTAACTGATTAAATTAATTTTTTTTTACATAAAATACACTTACATTGGTAACAAAACGTGAATGTAGACTATATAGACAAGTATCTGTCAAACATTGTTGATATTAAATTTATGCACGCAACGCGACTGAAGGAACATAAATATTGACCTGATAAATTTAATCAAATAATGTAAATTTATATTAAAAATTCACATTGTCAATCAATACATGTACAGTTCGCGTCAATGTAGTTGTCAAATTTTGTTCTCAGTTGGAATAGCCAATAATAATGAATTTCATTTTATGGTCACGTACTTGCACATCTTCCCACAGTGTGCCGTACCAATGTACGCTGGGGTTTGATTATCGTATGAATAAAATAGCCCAGTCTTGGTATTTGATTACGGTATTATCGAGTCAAAATTGAGGGTCTCCTGTGTGACTTTCTGAAATGAAGTCACCAGAGGATGGCGTCATCGTTGTTGTTGCTCACTTTCGATGTCAATTTACCACGTATCCTTTGGCGGTCCTGAGGAATCTCCGAGGAACAACGGAATAGCACACAAAATAAAATAAACACAAACTGTTTAAGATTTTTAGTCTTTTCAGTGAAATACTTCCATTCAAAATTAATTTGAAATTTATTAATATTTCATTTTGAAAGTTATATTTAATAAACCGCGAATTTTGTTTGACTCTGATGTGTGACAAAACGTAGCAAGTAATTTTATGAAAACTATAGGTAGCACAACTGAACGTATTTTGTACAAGCTGATATACAACTGAGATAATCTAGAGGCGTTATGGCCTTATATAGGTTCATTACCCATTACTGAAGCCTTACTTGTAACAATTGAAATAAACTTTTTGAATTTGAAACATCCAATCAGGACGAACTATTCAATACAATTAAAATTATTCTGAATTCATGAAATATCTAACCGTTTGTTGAATTCCTAACCGATTATAAACTCATAGAAATGTAATAAAGAAAGCATACATAAATAGCAAGCTAATATTTTGTAGTAGATTTCCTTTCCCAAGTTCTATGTAATTACCATAAACTATACGATATTTACTTCCAATAAATTGTCCAACATCAATAAACTTATGCCGAATTGAAGCAGTAAGAAAATTATATAATATCATTATAGTAGCTATTTCCTACAAATTCCACTGACATGTACTGTACATAGGTACGTTAAATATAATTAAAATTTCCATGTATTCCAAATGGTATATTACCATGTAAGCATGTGCACATATAATATTGTGTTTGTATGTATGTCCCTGTCAATTTCGTAATAAAAATTGCGTGCAAAACCACCGGTCGTAAAGTAAATATCGGATTATTTATCTACCTAGATATATTATACTGACAAAATGATTGGTACTATTGATTTCTCAAAACAAATATACACACAGGACAGAGGTACCAATATGAACGATTGCTGGTAAGTACCTATGTCACATGTATGTAGAAAATAAATTGATAATTAACTAATTAAATAATTAGATAAAAATGGTAATACTGTAAATCTGATTGAAGTAAAAGCTAGTTCACGCACAACACGTTTTTTTTCTATATCGATAGTTTTTTCTGTATTTGTGTCAATTTGTTGGACGCATTTTTCATATAGTCGCAGAAAAAATATCGTAGTGTTAGGCCTTTTTTACACAGACTAATAATTAGGAATCACTATAATATATGCACGTAGAAAATTGTGTTTAAACACGTGAAGCCAGTAGTTTAATGTAATTCTTTGCGTGCCTCTATAGTGACTACTAACGATTAGTATTAAGATCGTGTAAACAAGGCCTTATACAGAGTACCTAGAATATTTTACATTTTTTGCAAACAAGAAAACCATCGCGGAAAAATATAGTGCCCGCTTTGTCTAAAATAGTAAAAATACTCACTCTATCATCTGAATACTTGCCTTCAAAATACACGCACTGCTAGCAACTACTTCGGATAAAATTAACTGTCAAAAAGCTTATGTAAACATATACTTTGCAAATACAAACGGGACTAAAGTACATACAGTAAAAAAAGAAATTCGAAGACAATACCGACACGATGTCCTGTGAACTAGTTCTAAATTAATTATTTCTTTAGTTCTTCTTAAAATGCCGAGATGTTTTAATTTTTTTATACAGTTGGTGTAGTCATTATTTAGATAACATTTAACTCGTGCCTAGAAAATTAAGAGAACAAAAAGGGAGCTCATTACTCAATATTAATCACCATACCTTTTAATTATTTTTATTTATTTACTTTTTTTAAGAAACAAACACATACATATCTTACAGAGTGTAAGCTATATTGTTATCTCATGGCGAAAACGGGAAGATAAAGCTTTTCCTGAAATAAAAATTAAATCAAAATGTACGTCATTTTCGCAACGAACATATTATTGTCGAGTATTCCTTGTAGAAACATTGAAAACAAAATTTAATCAAAAACATTTCTATTTTCAAGTAGTCTCCACAACAAAAATACACATATTCAAACATTATTTTTTAAAAAATCGAAACTTTTATTTTAGAAAACTTTCTTAGCAAAATATTGCTTTCACCATGGTATATATGAATCGAAATATTGGTCGAACAGAGAAAAAAAAAGCTAAAACGACAATATCGATTCGAGGAACGTATAACGTAAAGCAAGCATTGAATTGACTACTTTGTAACAAACTTTGCATACAAAATAATACACACTCACTGTGTTCATTCTAATACTCCACCGGCATCTCTCTTCAAAATATATTCATTTCTCGTAAAACATTATTCGAAAAAAACACAACTTGAAAAAGAGATAGAACGAATTATCGAAAAACAAAGATATGATTTTCTTTGTTACTTTCTTTTTTGTATGGTGCATTTCATATCAGTTTTCGTGAGTAAAGATACTGAAGTTTTGCATAATTTTTTTTTTTTTTTAAAAAGTTGTTGAGAAAGATTTCACATGAAATTAAATAGAAATAAAAATTTGTATTCGTTGGTTATTGCTTCTTTACACTAACGTATGAATCGGTGTAGGTACTCCACGATCATAATCATAAAAGGTTAAAAAAATAAAAACTTGGATATTATTTATATGCAGATTTAAATGTATTTTGTTATGGGTGGAGTTTTATTGGTAAACTTTTTCACGAAAAAACTAATGGTGCATATGTAAATGATTTGAAATTTATGACAGATGAAAGAAAAACAAATATATATGATCTACTTCTTTTTTTGAGATTTAATACTGTTAGAGGGACACTTGCCACTTACCACATAGTTGTGCAAAGACTGTGACCATTAGTTGTTCTGTCACATTTTTGACCTAAAATATTAGCTGCAGTTCAGTGGAAGCGTTTTTTGTGGATTGAAATCTATCTACGGTGCTTGCCCTCTTTAATTTGGTATAAAAATTGGTAATTTTTAAATTTAAAAAGGGTAGCAGTATTTGTACTGTTTGGTGGCGCTATCAGTCGTTCATAGGTGGAACTACTGATGACGCTATTATTTTTGAGGTTGAGTATGGCACAACTAACTTAACTCTGCACTCAAGCAAAAAAAAAGTGAGTTGTAAATAGGCTGGTAAGACATGTAGCAGATGACAACGACCGACGTTCTTTTCTTGACGGATTCTTTTGACGTTCTAACCTTGTTTCCCCAAAGTTGAATACTAAATGCGCTAAATACGTCCTCAATGCTGTTTTTATTAATTTTTAATTTTAAAAAGATAATTCAACGTGATTTTGTATTATTTTATTTACAATTTTTCTAATAAATGAATGTGTTTGCAGCAGAGGCGTAGCGAGCATAACTGGCGCCCGGTGCATGACACTTTATTTGCGCCCCCTCTTAATTTCTAAAATTTAAAAAATTTTAAGTAGTGGATAGGTGTACTTAAAATTTCGAAAAAAAATCTTTCTCGTAAATTTGTATTTTAAATTTTTTCCTAAAAGTTGCCTTGACCACCTTTTCTTTTGCTCAAGAGTGCTTTGTTTGTGTGTCTATATATTTGAAGTCATAACCTGGATGAAATTTCGCAATTTCCCTACACTTTCACCAGTGGCATAGTGAACATAACTGGCGTCCGGGGCATGATACTTTATTGACGCCCCCATTCCTACCAGAAACACGTATAGGGTTAGTCCATATTAAATCAACCAATAAAAACATAATTTTAAACATCAATGTTCTTAAAATGCCTGATACTGGGTGAATAGTTTCTTCCAATCAGTGTAGCCAAAAATACCAAGTTTTATATTTTTTCGAATATTCATATTTGAGTTATAACAATTTTTAAAAAACAAAAACCTCAATTTTTCGGAGCTCTTTGAAATATTTAAACACATGTAGCTCAAAAACTATTTGCCCTAGAAAGTTGAAACTGATACCATTAGACTATTTTCCATAAAAAAAGAAGTTTTAAATAACTCAAATAGTACGATTATGTCGACACAGTCACCCCCTAATTAACTACTCCTAAATTTAATATTAGAAAATTGAACAAAAACAGGTCGATTAGATTTTTTTACGTATAATTGAAATCTGCAAACAAAATTTTAATTTATTTAATTTTTAACCCCCTTTCGCAAAATTAACCCCCTAATTTTAACCCCCAACTATCCCTGTTGGTGTAATTTGAATAAATTACATATCAATAGGTAGCTCTTTAAAAAAGAGCAATATCGTCAATTTAAACTTTTATTCTATCGCTTCCTATTTCTTACCGTTTTCGAGATATTTGAAAAATTAAATTTTACCTCAATATTTGAAGAACGATTTCACCCCTTCAAACCGTTTTTCTACAAATAAAAAAAAATACGTGTCGCTTATTTTTTAGTGTTCTACAACTTATTCAAATTTCAACAAAATCGATAGGTCCGTCCATGGGATCTTTCTTTGTTAGTAACATATACTGTACTAAATATACCAGATTTCCACACGTCTTAATTCAGAATAAAAATTATTTTAGTGTGTTACCATTGGAATACCATCATGAAACTTTGTATACAACTTACTTAAGAGGTTGAGTATAACATATATTTTTTTCAAAAAAATTAAAAATTCCGGTTTTGGATTTTTTATAAATATCATTTTTTTGGTTTGTAGAGAAAGGGTTAAATTTGAATTGCATTATCACGTTATATGTCAAATTAAAGCCCTTTTAATTCTGAAATTAA
Source organism: Brachynemurus nebulosus (assembly GCA_035578155.1). Classification (NCBI taxonomy): domain Eukaryota; kingdom Metazoa; phylum Arthropoda; class Insecta; order Neuroptera; family Myrmeleontidae; genus Brachynemurus; species Brachynemurus nebulosus. The sequence goes on along the minus strand of JAPWDM010000001.1, from coordinate 29,796,894 downwards.
TGGTACCAGTTTCTACTTTCCAGGGTAAATAGCTTTTGAGCTACATGTGTTTAAATATTTCAAAGCGCTCCGAAAAATTGCGGTTATTGGATTTTAAAAATTGTTATAACTATAAAAATAATGGTAATAAAAAGATAAAAATTTATATTCGTTATCTTCAAAGCAAGTACTACCATATAAAATAAATATTATAATGATCTGAAGACATAAGGTTTTGAGCATTGGTTGATTTGATGTGAACCAACCCTATAGTTAATATTTGGCACTTCTTTGGTGCACATTTGGCGCCCCTCTGCGAGTTGCGCCCGGTGCATGATAGACCCCCTTGCACCCCCCTCGCTACGCCACTGGTTTGCAGTTATTAAATAAAATATTCATGTAATGTGAAGTATGAGCAGTCATTACAGTTCAACATTCAGTGTGTCATGTGGTACATGTCTTATGATCCAACAGACAAAACACCTTTAAATATGGTAGAGTTAATGGACAAACCACCTTGTCATGCTGTACATGTCTTATAAGCGCAAAGGGTTAAAACTGTTGTCCAAAATGGCGTTTTGAAAGAGTTTTAAGTGTTTTGAATTGCGATGTTATAAAAAAATTAATAATTTATTGGGAAATTATGCTGGCCGATCCACTAAGAACCGTAGTTTATTCCTGTATTCACGTGGCGAGGTATTTAAATCCGGGCGGAATTTTAAAAGTAAGCTTCTATCTTTTGTACTGAAAATAAATAGCTTTTAGAAATTAATAAAAAGGCTAAACTCAATTTTCTTTAAAACATAACATTTATTACAATAATTAATAAATTTAAAAAGATAAGTGTTCTTCTAATACAATTTTTAGCAACTAGATTGAAAATGCACAAATAATTACTTAAATATGGTTCGTTTCAGTTAAATTTAACCATGCTTCGTGACTTTAAATTTAAATAGTTTCCGTTTTCTTGGTTTTATCTCTTTTATTATTGCATTTACGTAAATTTTAAATTTGCAGTTTGTTTTTAGAAAAAAATAGAAAATTTATTTGTTTCGAATATAAGAATTATTTAATTTTTTAACGAAAACTCATGATCAATTTTAACTGAAATGAGGTATATTAAATTACAACGTAAGGTAGACAAAAATATTCTCGAAAAACATTGATTTTTTCACGATTTAATTATTCACGCTACATTCGCTGTATCGAAATGTTTTCGATTGACAAATGGAACGTCTGTCTTACTTTTAATAATTGGACGGACAAACTGGAAAATTAACGTGAAAATCTCCGGATTGGTACTGATTTTAATTGATTTTTCAGACACAAAACCACAATTGAGGTCTTGGTTGCCACGCGGTTACACTACGACCGAAAAAGAAAATCGACGGAAACTGATTTTTAAAAACGGTAAGCAAAAATTAACCAGTTTAATTAATTATATAATCTAATGGATGGTATGAATTATTTTAGGTAATCAATGGAAAATTTAATATTAGGAAAACAGAATCAATTACGTACCTTGGTGAAGATGAAAATTTGTATAACAATGAATAAGTTAATTAAATTTTGAAAACAAAAAAGCCTCCAACTTTCCGGAACAACGTGGAAAAAGCAAGAGAGCGAGCCTTAATCAAACAGATTCGACCAAGTCTCGATTTTCCACCTCCAGATATTTACTTAGAAAATTTTTCTAGGCACGGCTAAGTAAACAATTCATGGCGACCTCTATTTCATACTGGTGGTAGTTAATATAGTTTTTATTTTGTGGGTTTGTGTACGAGGTATGAACGTAATTTTAACTTTCTTTTTTTTTGACAAATGACTGGAGTTTGACATTTTGATGTTGGAAGTTTCATTTCTTTTTATTTTTTGTAATTAATTTTAAATTTGCATGTAAAAGGAAACTGCAATGCTACAGTTCTGCGAATTTACTGAGATCGTTGAAATTATTTATTACAGATGTTATTTCATTATTTTAGTTTACTAGATTAAGAATTGATAAAATTTTTGTATATAACATGAGCAAAAATAAACTATACTTTTCATACAGGGACCCAAGTACCTAATTAATTGAAATATTGTTTTAATTTTTAGTTTCCTTTTCCTTTTGGAAAATATAAAATTTTTCTGAATTCTCGATTAAAGTAGAAATTTTTAGGATACTGAACAAAAACCTCGGAACACTTAAAATTTCCTTATGTTTGTCCGTCTCTTTGCCTGTTGTACCTCCAAAATTCTTGCCCCTTTCCGCCCATAAACATGGAATTTTGCATGTACATGCTACAGATAGAGATTTCAATTAATTCGTCGTAAAAAATATTTCTTTTTTTTTTTCTTATCCAGCTCATAATGATCACATATAATGTCCAGGTAAACTCACTTTTGGCATACATGACCAAATCATTGTTTTACTTAAAAATCATATAGTGATTGAAAAATTGTCAAAGTGTATTGGCTGGAACTCCAAACCAGAATCCCCTGATAACCGGTCAGGTGTTTTTACCACTGAACTATCCGACCCTATATTCGAAAGCCACTCTAGTTTGACAACAGTTGTTGATAGAACATTTTTTTAATTCCACTCCACTCCGTTTGGACTTAGTTATTCTGAAAACATTTTTTATCGAACCAAAATCGAACTGAGAGCGTATCGAAAGTGATTTTATAATGTGGATGGAGAACAAATAGGTATCAGCACTGTGATGTGAACACAACAATATTTTATACCGAAGCTCGACTGAAACGGGGGCATATCGAGAGCGGCACTACAGTGTGGATTGAAACTTAGGGCTATTTTTATTTGATCATAGTATTTGACATATTTGGATTGTTAAGCTGAGCGTCCATTAGGCCGGAAACGCGGCGCGGCGCAGTTCCGCTCTCGATGATAAATACATCTGAATTAATGCAGGTTCCTCCACTAGGTTGACAGAGAGGCACGGTACCGCCCCGGAGATCTTATTGATGTAATAACTCAGCTTTAAATGTTTATTTTCGTGTAACACTTTCAGGAAAAATTTTTATTAAATTGCATTTTTAATAATAAAGTTTGTACGATGGTATTGGATCGTCAGTACTCATCTATACATATAATAAAATTGTAACGAGACAATTTCTGCACATGGAATATTTTTTGAAAATTGTACTGGCACAATTTTCGATTTTGGTCGATAGTTATCGATGTAGATATCAAAACAGCGATTTTTAAAATTTTTGACTGTCTGGCTTTTCACGCATCACGTCAAAAACTACTGGACAGATTTTAATGAAATTTGGTGTGATGGTAGCTTATTACCTGGGTCAACATATAAGATACTTTTTACTCCCTGAAAATTCCCATTCTCATGGTAAAATAGGACAACCATTTTGAGCATGTGCACACCTTACGCAAAAACGATTAAACGGATTTTGATGAAATTTGGTGTGCTGTTAACTTATTACCTGAACCAACATATAATATATTTTATATTGCAATAAAACGTCTCCTTTAAAAACCATTTTGAACATGTACATGTAATCATGTATTACACAAAAATTACTGTTCTATAGGTACAAGTTTTGTATAATTATTACACTTATATACCTCTCATTGATTTTATAACAATGCGTCCTGCGAAAGATGTCGCGAGTACAGCTAGTTCACCATAATATAATCATTTTAGGTGTTACAGTTGATCGAACCATTTCCTTTGGCAACCAGTATTGCTAGATACCATGTAGTAAACATTTACATCAAGTTATATAAATATATTGAATACAGATATAATATATTGTATACACATTGTATATACATATTATTAACATATTATCCTGTGGCTGTATTGTCAACATATTATGTAATATCTTGTGCTTACTTGTGACTATGTAATAATATTAATGTTATTAAATTTTCATGGTCAGTGTCCATTGAAATATTCGTCATCTAATTAAACATTTATTAACACATATACGTACGGTAAGTATAGTCTAGTTAACACAATACAAGTATAATACATATTATTATACAAGTTTAATGACATAACACCAATAGCAAGAAGATCTAGATAGTGGAGTGAAGAGGTCATTGTAAGTCGAATTATTACGTTGAGAAGACACCTGGATAATTTATAGGTATCATTATCTATGACTTTCATTGTTTCGAAAAATCTAATTATACATATTTGATACGAATATATTTATGTAGCCTATTTGTACATCCACACAAATTTTGTCTCATATGCGGTTCTCATGTTGGATGAATCCACTCCAGTGGATCTGCATGAAAAATGTCCTGACGAGAGTTTTTGTTCAAATACATAACTGCTAAACTGATAAGCGACGTAAAGCGCAGAACAATGAAATTTTCGCATGATTCGGAGTGAATTAGTTTCCGCATGCGGGATGAAATTCGCATACGAACTGTAGAAAAAGCTTTAGGTATACAGTAAGTATTATTAAATAGTATCTTGATACCGACACTAAATAAAAATTAATTTGCAAGAAATTGTATTTTTCTACTCCTGTTTTATTTTCAATTTAATAAAAATTTAGTGAACAATATCAACAATGTACATCTTTGTTATTTAATTTCAAATTTTAAATTTTACTTACTAGGTAGTCGCAATAGGAGGTCCCAATACAAAGTCCCAATTTTTTCGTCTTACATTTCTCGCGAACAAAAATGATTTTTACGAAACTTGGACGAATAGTTTTTGTTTATAACAGAATAACTAAAAAATGTTAACTGACAAAACTTTATAATTGATGAATCGTTTTAACTATATCCTATTAACTATCTACCTAGTATTTATTGTATCTTGTAACCACAGCTAAACCTTTTTTTACACGGTCCTTTTTTGTGCGATTTTTAAAAAATGGTCATTAAAATGCGCATAATGTGAATCAAAATCAAGAGAAAGTAAAATACTTAAACGTTAACTATAATAACTTTCTTTGATAAAAATACTTTTTACTTGTTTTTAAGCATTTAATCAGTACATTGCATAAGAATATAAGTTATTGCATCACTTTAGAGATGTATTTTTCATGATTTTTATAATAGTATAAAAATGAAATAAAATGTAACCAAATAAAATGAAATAGAAAATTTTGTTTTTGAAACATTCATTACTCTTCCCTGTGGGGGAAGGGGGCCCTTTTTCACAAGTTTTTAAGCGTTCACAAGGAACGCCATATCTCAAAAAGTAATTAATATTTTTTAAATATTTTTTTATTATTTTATTTCTAAAGGACCTGTCCATAAAGCTGAGTATGAGTTTCAGGTAATTTTAAAAACTAACCATAAAATTGTAAGCCAAAACTTTTAAAAATTATAAAACCCACTTTTTTATTAAAAAAAAAATGTTTAAAAATAGTTACAATTGTTCAAATGGAAAAAACATACTCCACTTTATGGGCAATATGTTTATGAACAAAATAAAAAAAAAAATTAAGTCTATCTTTTCTAGTACTTGAAATATGATTTTCCTTGTCGGGAAAAACACAACTTTCGGGAAACGGTAAAAAACAAAAATAACAAAAGAAGCGGTTTACTCATTGTTTGTTAAAACTCTCCAGCCCCATACATTTTCCCCTCTTGTTTCTTTTTCTTTCTTTATCCTAAAGATTCTTCATCTTCAAGTAGTTATATTACTGATCAAATCGCGAGGGGAGTGGCGAGCGTTGTCTGCAAAGGAGCAGCAACTTGGCTGTGGAGCGGCTCACAAATAAATATTTTTCTACTTGAAAAAAATTTTTTTTGGTCATGTTTTATATATCACCGTGTTTGTAAAGAACCACAGAACAAAATAAAAACAAAAAACCAGATTCGAAAAAAATTAGTTTATTAGCCGTTTCTGGCGTGAACTCCTCCCTTAAGGTATAAATATTAAGAGACGTAAAATAGGAGTTTCTGTTCGTTTTTAATAACCTTTGAAGGTCATTCTAAGGTCAAAATCCAGAAAAGTATTGACACTAAAAAGTTATGAAAAATTAATCTATTGCGTAATTCAAAATGGTTTGTCCTTAATTGACCTCTTAAGGTCAATAAAAAAAATTATGTTCACATCATTTTCGACGTGAAATTTCACGCTCTTTCAGACTAAAGGTCAAGATCAAATTATAGGTCACCATTTAATGCTCCTCTTCGCACCTAACAACTTTTGTAAAGGTCATTTTTTGATAGGTGGCGCCTCTGGTGAGATATTTAGATGCATATAGATTAAAATGGCCCACCCCCTGTATGTTCAAAGCATTTTTAACAATATTGTGGGAAAAAATGAAAAGTCTTGCCTGGCATATGTGACGTGACGAAATTATGATTTAACAGTCTGGTATTTTAAAAATTACAAAGTGGTGTACCTACATGATTGTATCATGAAAACAAATTCAAAAAAATCATAACAGTTTTTAATCGACCACATCATAAACACAAGTTGAAAGGGGGACACGGTGAGCGTTAGGGAATATTTTCGCATTAATTTTGAGAATAAATATTAAATTCATTTTTCCAAATATTTTCAACATTATTTTTAAAAACAAGAAATATATACATGCACTATGCATAATGCATAAACTTCACAGTTTGAAACATTGACCATGTTGTATACTGTTTCCAAATATCTTTGTCCAGCTTCTAAATACGTTAGTACGATCTTTATAAATATAAAAATTTTACAATTTTACAAATGAACGGTTATCAGGATACACCCATATTATTTCATATAAATTTATTATAAAATGTAAATAAATTTATTTATTTATATTTTTGTATGTTTGCCAATAATAAATAGCGATCACAATTTTATCTCGATGCGAACCCAAGAATAAAATAAAAACACCCATATATATGTGTGTGTGCATGTAGGTACCCTTGCAGATAAATAAGTATATCGCCATATTTCGGCATCATGTTCGAATATTCGATGATGAAAACTGATACGGTTCTAGACGGATGACACGCAAGCGGCGCACGGGAGAGAGAGAAGGGTATTGGCGACCACAAAAGTTAATAAAAATATTTTATATTTACCAGTGGTTTAAGTTTTCCTCACTTACGTACCAACATACAATTTTTTTTTTTTGTATCAAAAAATTCTCTGAACCTTTTATAGCGAATTTTTACAGTTTTTTTCGCTGTTCTGTATGTAAAACTTATTGTCGTGTACGCATGAATGAATTTAAGACGAGCACATAATCGTAACAATGTTATAAAAATTTATTCATCGCCGTGTAAAAATTCATATTTCTTTTACGAAAAATTTTATTATTATTTTATTATGGAAAAGTTTTTCCTTAAAATATTTTTAAAAATAAAAAAATTATAGATATTTCGTTTGACGTATGTTTTTGTGGGTTTCAAATCAATGTGAAACCGACAATATTTTTATGAAAAAAATTAACAATTCAAAGCAGTGTAGTGGAAGTGTTACCATGCAACGAAAATGTGGTATTATTTTGAACATTTTGTGATAGAAAAATCTATATATGTGACTAATAAAATAGTCTATGAAACTGATCTAGGTGCCTACTAGAACATAAAGAACAAATTTAAATCGAAAATTAATACACTTCAAATTCACATGTGTTATGACTGAAAAATTATCAAATTGGATCGACTGGAACTCGAACCCGGGGCTCTTGGTAATTAGTCAACCGTCATATTCAACTAGACCATCGAGGCGATGTACGTGAACCATTCCCGTTCCATAACTATTAAATCCCGTTCGATAGAAATTCTTTCAAATATTACCTATCGAATGCTTGTGAAAACATTATTAATCAAAACATTCAAAATAATAGCATATACGAAAACGCCTTAACACTACTAACGCGTTCTACTAATTAGGGCGACATTTTTACAACTGACGAGCAAAAAAAAAGGTCGCCGCTTTTTTCGCCAGGGCGGAATTTTTTTTTTGCCCGGGGCGGTGTAAACGCTAAAGCGGGCGCTGTATTATTGTGCCCTATTTGCTATTTGATGGTAATCACTAATCTAAAAGTATTTATTATACCCAATTCCACCACTAGATAGAATATTAAAAGCATGTGATAAAATGATGCACAGCAAATGAAAAGCCCGAAACAGCCTGATCGCCTCTATCTGTTCACGAAATATACCACTTTAAGTATGCTTTGTTATGCTATCCTACTTATGCATTGTGTTGAAGTAATCGATAGGTATGTATTACTGTGTTAAATAAATATGCAGTTAAAAAGCAAATACAGCTGGTGTGTAATAAGAATGAGTACTTACGTATATTGTATAGTATATACATACTGTGTTAGCAAGAATTAACAAATAACACGTGTACCTATAGTAGACCAACTTTACATTAAACTTTCGGGACGCATTTTGTAAAATTTGATCGTTTAAATATACATGTTGTACCGTTCAACTATCAAGAAAAAAAAAGAACTACGGAAAAAAAAACGTACAACAGGATAAAGTTCAAGAATTTTTAAATAGAATAAAACTTTTTCCTGCTGTTATGAACTTTTTTTTTGTTCACTTTTTCGGAATTTACACAATTAAAAAACATTGACGGTAACTATCATTAAATTTTTATAGCTTCCGTTTTCTACTACCTTTTATCACTTTTTGTTAGGGAAAAGTTTTTCTTTTTTTTTGGGAAAATACTAGGTATGTTTACGGTTGTTCTTATAATTATTACAATAATTTATTTATTAAACAAACTTGACCAACGGAGTGTTCAAATGTGCTTAGACACTAGTACTTGCCAACGCGACGGTTAGGTTGAGAGCAGTGTTGCCAACGCGAGGGATTTATCCCGATTCACCCGGGTTTTTTTTAGGTTTTGTGGGATGGAGGAATAAATGGCCTAATTTGTGGGATTTTTTCATATAATATGGCTTAGTCGCTCCATTCGTGTTTATTACATTTGCGTAGTTGCGATTTAGTCATTGTCGTGATCGTTGTCACGACAATAAATGTGTGACGCAACTTCATACATACTTTACCTACTGAACGAAATAATGTTGCACAAGTGCACAACTGGTTTACTTAAATATGGTATATTTCTTCTGGCTGGTGTATTTTATCTATGCATATGACAGATATTTATCAAGCACGGTGTTATTTCGTGTTATCAAGTTTACTAATATACATAGTAAGTAGTATGTAATTCAATGGATAAAAATAAAAACGCCGTGAGCAGCGGGGCCCCATCACGGTAGTCGAATTTTCCCCTTCATCTTCGGTATTGAATGTCTACAAGCGAAATGTGATTGAAAGTCTACAACCGAATTGTCATTTTGTTGGTTTCAAAACTGGTGATGAGTGTTCGGCTGATCGAGGCTTTAAAAAAAGGTTTTAAGTATTTAAGGGCTGTATCTCAGTAAATTTCAATTTTGTGCCGAAAACAGGTAGCAGAAAAAAAGCCAATACAATTCGTACGAGGACATTCCTGCCCATGTTTGTCCGCTAATTGCCTTTATGTTTTAGTTTTAAATATTAAAAAAGGACCTTCAATAGTAAACTGGAAGGCCTTTATAAAGATATTTTTTCTTTCCAGAAAAATCCAAAATTTCTGTTTTATAAATACTAAAAATCCAAAATTCCTAATTTATAAATAAACAGTGACTTTAATAACATTTTTAAATTACTTAATATGTATGTATTTCATTTGTCATAAAAGTAAGTTCACTTTTTTTTAAATTTTTTAAAATTACTATTCGCCTACTTGTATTTAGAATAAACATAATGCTTTTAAAACACATTTAACAATAGCATTCAATTCCGATGTAAAAATGGGAGAAGTGGGGAGAAAAGTGATGTGGACTCCCTACAAGGTACTAGCTGGATACTAACTGAATACACGTACAAAATTTCAGCCCTCTAGGTTTCCTTATGGAGTCTCTAGACGTGTTAGAAAACAAGCAAAAAAATTAAGGAAATATTGGCGTAAAAATGGTGGGGGTAAGGGTTAAAAGTTGAAACCTCCAAAAAACAGTGTCTGGCTATTAGCTTAACCTGTACACCAAATTTCAGCCCTCTAGGTTTATTTGGGGAGATTTTGACCCGAACGAAACTGTTAAAAAACAAGAAAAATCATGTTCTTTTGAGTATAAAAATGGTGGGGGTAGGGGTTAAAAGTCGAGACCCCCAAAAGGCACCCCCTTGATACTAACTCAATCCGAATACAAAATTTCAGCCCTCTAGGTTTATTCGGGTGACCTGTGCGAGTGGTACAAACTTCGAAAACGTCGAAAATGCATGAAATTGCAGCTTAAAAATGAGGGGGGTGGGGGTAAAATATTAAAACCTCCAAAAAGCACAACCTAGGTACGAACTTTATCAACACACCAAATTTCAACCCTCTACGTTAATTCTGGGGGGCTGGGGGCCTGTTAGATCCAGCGAAAATCGTTGTTCCCCCCTCTACTCCCACCATATCATCCTAGGAAGCTGCATTTTGGATATGTTGTAGATAATTGACCGAAACATTATTTAAAACCGGTTTGGAAAAGTTTTATTGCTTTTCCGCTCCCCACCACCCCCTTAAAGGTCGGGTCAGAAAAAAAATTTGCCCAAAATTTTACCCCACTTTGATAGTATGAGGTGCCTCGAAAATGAGCCCCATTTACCAAATTTCATCTCTTAACTTCCATAGGGGGGCCCTACACAAATTAAAAGGTGGCGGGAATATATATATATATATATATATATATATATATATATATATATATATATATATATATATATATATATCAGACATTTTTTTTCTACATATTCGTGTTCTACGGGTCCGAAAACGGATAGCGCCCCTACTCTCGCCTCTCGCAGCTCTTATCGTATAGACTGTATAAGTCTAATTTTTCGGAGAAAATTCGACTAAAAAGTTGTATTTAGAATTGGATCTACTGGGCTATTTCAAGGATCTCAGACATTTAGGTTTTACGTAGTTTATGTTTCATCGTGTATTGTGATAATAACTCTACATATATTTTGCAAATTGCATTTATTAAGAATAAACTATTGTTTTTATTATTTTTATACTTTTTTGTTACAATAAACCATTAACAATTATTTACAGTCTTTTCTTTTGAAAAATCTATTTTAAGATTGTAGCCTTTTTTTGCTCGTTATCTGTATTTTTGGGAGAAATTTTTGAAAAAATGAAATATGAGATCTTTGTAGAGAAAAATGGGATTTTTTAAGCAACTAGGTGGGATTTTTAACGAGCTACACTTGGCAACACTGGTTGAGAGTTCAAATCCTGTAGCGGGTTATGCCTTTGAAAGTTTCCTACAGTTTCCCTTTATAATTCCAATAGAATGTGGAAATAGTTTCTGGAGGGAAGTCGAATACCGATGCACACCTTTCAAATTCTAGTACCCCATCACTTTCCTTGTCCTCCATTTACATCATAAAATGAACAATTTAAGGAATAATGAACGAGCTTAAAAATAAAAGTATACGAATAATGATATGAATAATGTCTGTTATAGACGAGAAGTCTCAAAAACGGATTTTAAACTACAATAATAATGTTAATTATAATAGAAATTCTATTCTAATTCCAGGTTTTAACATCTAAACTTAGCATACATGCCGAAAATTGATTCATTTTACTAACATAGTAACTGTTTAAAATGATTCGATTAACTATTTATGCTAGATATAGGTTAGTTGGTAGTTCTAATTTCAAAACAGTTATGAAAACTTAGCGACGTAGAAGCTAAATATCAACAAGTCTTCTTTTTAAAAACATTAGACGTAAATAAAAGGTGACTGTAATAATACATTTTCTGTTTTCCCTTCTTCAGTCCTCAAACATTTTCTCCATCTTGTCTGGCTTAACCGTTTACTCAATCTCTATTTTTTTTACCTGCTGTAAGAGTAGGCCTTTTTTCAGAAACTCAATACCGTTCGCAGATTTCTCTTCTTTCAGATTCAAAAATTCTAGAGTGCACCTTTCCAGTCTTAAAAGTTTTTAGAATACTTTTTGTGAATTTGGTAGTGATTTGTATCCCTTAGACGGTACGGGTAAAGCAGTTGAAAACTGTTCTGCTCAATGTACTGCGACCATTGCGCAGTACATAAAAAAATTGTTCCCCCATATCTTCTTTCACCCCTGTCCCACAGGATAGTTTTCACCCCTCTAGGGGGTTAGTTCTTTGACTGTGTTCATCCTCCACCATGTATCCCTTTCATTCTTAAAGGCTTGTAAGTCTATCCAATAATTTTATCTTCACTATGATTACGCCTGGCTTCTCAACTAAATTCTAATCACAATAACTTTGGGAAAAATAACCACCAACTATATATTAATTTGAAAAGTTTTTTTTCTTTTATTTTTTATTGAACATGACGTACGTTTGGGTCTACATCGGCCATCATCAGGTATAAATTTTATTCGTAAATGTCACACTTTTAGCGTGTGTATGAAAAAGTTTGTGGGGGCGAAAATTAAAATTTATTTTGGCCCGCGTCATATAAAGAATTTCCGAAAGTGGCCTATAGAATAGTAATATGTATCCGGCCTACCTCTCTAGCAAATATAGTGTGGGATTGATGTAACTTGGTAAATGCCTACTGCCTGTAACTTTAATAAAACATTTATCAATAATTTGATATCCATATACGTCAGTCAATCAGTGACTGATCCGTCTCGAATAAAACAATAATTTTTTGAAATTTTATTTTTAAAATGTACGGCCTGTAAAAAAAATGGACGGAATTGTATTAGTGGATAGTCTGTATTCCATCAACAAACAAAACAAAAAAGTGCTGGAGTAACATAGACAGGACATTAATTAGTACTAATTGACACTGATGCAATCTAAACGGTCGATCATAATTCGTTTTGGTAGTTAGTTTCGAATATAAATCAAGCGATAGATAGCCACTTTAAGCCTGTAAGTATAACAAAACATTTATATACAGATTTTATAATCAAATTGGGTACATAGGAAAGAGACCGTCCATAGAATACATACGCAAAAGGGGCAGAGGAGTGCAGGGGGTAACGTAAGGTTTGGAAAGACTACGTCAATTTTATTATTTCTAGACAAAGATGTATTATATATATAGACACGTTATAAGCTGTAAAAAACTAGTCACTTAAAACTGGTCCATAAAATTAGGCTGTTGCTAGTCGTCTGCTAAACGGATGAATAAATTGCTAGTCGTCCGCTAAACGGACGAATAAAATAACTTAGTCGTCCGCTAAACGGATGAATAAAATAACTTAGTCGTCCGTAAAGTATTGACTTTTCGCGTAAGCATTGATTTTTAATAATGTTATTAGTTCTTAAATAAATGAAATTAATTTAGAATCATATTTAAAAATTAATAATTGAAAAACTAGGTTGGTTTGAGGTTGGTTTCGGTTAGGTTAGTTTAGTTAGATTTGACAATATACCTCGACTTTTGATATAAAAACTAGGTGGTGAGGTTTTTTTTGGTTAGGTTAGGGTATTCGGGCAAAGGATAACCTTAACTAACCTCACCACCTAGTTTTTTTCAGCAAAGTTGAAGTATATTGTCAAAAATAACCTCACCACCTAGTTTTCATATTAAAAATCGAAGTATATTTCAAAACTAACTAAACTAACCTAACCAAAACCAACCTCACCACCTAGTTTTTATGTCAAAAATCGAGGTATATTGTCAAAACTAACTAAACTAACCTAATAGTACAGTAACTGGAGCATTTGGCTACCAATTTTTTTCGGATGGGATGGATTGGCTTGAAATTTGAACTGTAGCTAGGGAGTAGCCCAAGAAACAAAAGTTATATAATGTCGATGTGTGCTTTCACCCTAGGGGTGGAAGGCACCCCTTCTAGGGGTTGGAAATTTTTTTATGAAAAATAACCTCACCGTTCGATAGAGGGACAAATTCTATGCAAAAAATATTCTATAAGAATTTTTTGTACAATCAATACTTTTTGAGATATTGGCGCCTAAATGTGGTCGTTTTTAGCCCAAAAAATGCATGTTTTTGAGGGATATTTCGCAAATATCTCAAAAATGACAAGTTTTACATAAAAAATGGTTATGAGCAAAAATAAACAAAATCAAGTAACAAAGAGATTGCATTCTTTTTTATTTTTGTAGGTAGAATACAATTTAAGTTATGACTCCTTGAAGTTAAAATCGATTTTGACGATAGCTAAAATCGAAACTTTCAATGTCATTTGGAGGAAAAACGAGAGGTTTTTCGAAAAAAACTCATATTACACCTTTTAAAGTACTTGAATAGACCTTTATTTTGAGCTGCGGTAAAAGCCATTAGTATAAAAATTAACGGAGTTACATTCAAAGCAAAATGGTTGTCTTGATTTTTGAGAAAAAAAATTGGTATCAAAATTAATTACTTGACGGCAAACATTGAAACTAAGCGTAATCCGTCGCCAGTTTACTTTATTCATATATAAACAGTGGGTTCTGGGAGTTTGAACGGATTTAGAAGTTTAAATTCGAAAAAATGACTGATATACTCTTGAAAAAAAATTTAATTTTTAAAAAAATCATAGTTTTTTTCAAAATATTTAAAAAGCTAACAAATTTATGAAAAAAAATTATAGAATGAAAATTATAGGCCTTTTCTTGCTGAAAAATTTGCTTTTTTGTTCATTTTTGTACGTCCAAATTTGACTGAGTTATGATCATTAGAAGCTCAAAACAGAACGCGAAGAGTACCTTTCCTAAGCCCTTTAAACTTACAAATCTAAAAATTGAAGGACTCAAAAAAATTGTAAATCATAAGACTTATAGTTCTTAAAATTTCCTACCAAATGGTTTTTTAAGCGAATTGATAACTTAAAAATTAAAAAAGTTATAGTAAGAAAACCAATTGCATTTTTTCGATAAAATTTTTGGAGCAGGTAAATTACCATCATCTTTGTGTATTTTTTATATTTTTTTAACAATTTAGTTAAAAAATTTTAAAAATAAATTCAATAGAATGAAAAAAAATTAATTATATCAACATGTAATGTGTAATTCACATGCTATTTTTCCATACATATAATTTTTATGCATTTTTTCCATAAAGGGTAGGATTTTTTATAAGGGGTAGTTCTTCTATCAGGGTTTTTGGGAGATTAAACAATAGGTATAATCATACATTTGAAAACTTTTAAAAAGTTACAATTCATCATATGTACACCAGTATATAATATCTCAAGCCGTTAATAATCGCTTTCTTCTTTATTTTATTATAAGGGGTGGTTTATTTTTTAACGGTTGCAGCTTTTTAATGAGTGATAAGTTTTCTAATGAAAAATAAAAGAGATAATACATTGTGAATGCACCAAAAGGTTACTTTAGGCTGCTAAAACTTTTATCCTATTTTTTCGGAAACAAAGGGGTAGTTTTTAAGAATTTTTTGGGTAGAAAAGTAACTGAATTTCATAAATTATATTAAAAAACTTGAAAGGAATTTTATCCAACATATTTGAACATAAATTGAATCTTCAAAATACGTAAATCTGGACTTTTCGTATTTTTGTCATACAAGGGTAGTTTTTACCCCTAATTATCAAAAAGCACACATCAAGACAATATAACTTTTGAAGTGTAGGGTCAGATGAGCTAGTATACAAATTTTCAGAAAAATCCATTCAATCCGAAAAAATTGGGAACTTTTACATTATTTTGTCTTTCAGTGACTGTACTATAATCAAAACGAACCTCACCAGCTAGTTTTTCAATTCGATTTTTTAAATATGATTCTAAATTACTTTCATTTATTTAAGAACTAATAACATTATTAAAAATCAATACTTACGCGAATAGTCAATATTTTACGGACGACTAAGTTATTTTTATTCATCCGTTTAGCGGACGACTAAGTTATATTATTCGCCCATTTAGCGGCCGACTAGACACTTCGATAAAATTATGTAACCAAATAAATAAAAATTCCTTATATGGTACATAATCAAACGTATTTACATACTCTGTCTTTTTCTCACATACGTGTTTCTTGTAATATGTTCATGTGTTGCGATCTCTCTTTTACAGAACATGCGTAATGCTAATGTATGAAGGTACGCACTACCCACACTACAGTTGGACAAATTTGTGCCTATTATTTTTGTACATTTAGTACGGTTATAACGTATCTATATATATATTACATCGTTGTTTCTACATCAGAATTTATTTTAATAAATAATAATTAGTTCAGTAAATCGTTAAAACTAATCGTTATCTAACAAAATTAATCGTTGCAAAAGGCTAGAAAAGATTGCGATGCCTACACATTTGACAATTTAAAAGTAGACGCGACAGAATTGATAAAATATAAAAAATACAAAAAATATATGTAACACATATACAAACGTAGTATTTGGATATATCAAAATATTCGAATAATTAATACAAGTATGTAGGTACTTTACAAAATGGGATGAAACTAGATCTTGTTTACCATGTGAGTTTTTTAAGAGTTGCCATTTCTATTACAACTAAATTTTTATGATAGAAATGGTACCGGAAAAGGTTCTCTTCTTGGATGTAATGGAAATGTAACCAAGCAAAACATTATCGGTTGAAGTAGCCTCAAGTACATATGCATACTTTTATCGCCTAAATGATAAATTAAAGAAAATTTAAAAAATTAAACTTGGGTAAAAAGATTTTTTTGCTCATTTATGTTGTTAATTAATGCATTTGATGAGTTATATGGAAAAATTAATATATAGTCCCATTTAAAAATCTATAAGTTTGTATCATAGCTCGAAAACCATAAGAGCTATATAAAGCTCGTGACTATAGCAATCGGTTGACCGGAAAGAAGTTAGCGCCGAAAGTTGAAAAATCCTTTTGTTTTTTATATGGATAAATTGCTCCCAAATTGCTCCTTTGAAATCAGTAATTGCTCCACCTGAAACTTAATTATTTAATTAGTTATTTATAAAGAAAAAAATTTTTTTTCCGTTATTTAAGTTATCAAAATCTCCCAAAATAATACTTTTTTATATAATTTCTTTACGTCAATAAATTGCTCCCAGTTTGCTCTATTTAATTTAAAAGCTAAATCTTAATTTTTTTGAATAATTATTAAAATATTTTGTTTTTTTATAATGTTATTTAACTTGTCAAAATTCAATTATCCTTAAATATATGCAAACGACTTAAATGTATAATGGATTGCCTATACGTTTTAATAATACATAACCTAATTCATAATATTTTTTATTTTAATATATTTTAATTATTATTCAGAGAAATTAATAACTAACTTTTAAATTAGATGGAGCAAATTGGGAGCAATTTTTTGATATAAAGTAATTGTATAAAAATGCATTATTTGACAAGATTTTGATAATAGAAATAGTCAAACAAAAAAGTTTTTTTGTTTGTAAATAACTAACTAAGTAATTCAGTTTCAGGTGGAGCAATTACTGATTCCAAAGGAGCAATTTGGGAGCAATTTAGCCATATAAAAAACAGAACGATTTTCCAACTTTCGGCGCCAACTTCTTTCCGGTAATCGGTTGCCCTCGTCGATATCTACAACTCCTATTTGAACAATTTTTCGATTAAATCAACGGTTTGGCTGTAATAAAAATAGCAACTCTCGAAAAACTCACACAGTAGAATGTTTCGAAAATTTTCAGAAGTTAAAGGAGTTAGTTTGTAGCCTAAGTTAGCAGGTTAGGCAAGAAAAATTTTAAAAAAAACATGTGCAAACAAAGTTGCGGGTAACAATTAGTAAAAAATAAAGAAAGAATGTATTTTATATTTAATACTTCATGGATACCTATTTGTAGTGACAAACCTTGTATATCGGCGATCGTACGAAGCGTAGGTATTACAAATATTATGTTTTATTTATGCATTTACGATATTTTGCAGAGTATGTTGAGATTTCATGCACCCATAAATAAACATTTCCAAAAAAGGCGAAAAAATTTACATAGAAATAATTATAATATACAGTTGCAGTACCGTATCTGCTGCAATTCAAGCGTCCATTCATTTTATGATGATTATTCAATAGATAAAAATTTGCGGCGATTACAATTCGTGATGAGCAAATGCAAGACTACACGGAGAGAAAATTCATATAAAAATTACTGTGCTCAGCACTACAATCGACGTGTAAAAGGCGAACATATTCAATTTTGTACGGTAAAAATATAAAAATTATAATTAATCATAGAAAATTTAAAGGATAAAATATCGTTTCCGTAAAATTTGTAAAACAGCACAGTAAAAAGTTCCATTGCCGACAAAAAAATATTTTTTAATTGTTTTTCTTACAAAAATTACCATGCTGTATTATAATATTTGAAATGCTATCTGCTAATAGTAGAAAGAAAAAAATAGAAAGAAGGTTGTGTTTGTTGTGAACGCTGTTGAAATGTACCTCACTCATGGCAAGTCTCATAGCCAACCATAGGTATGGACGACCAGCTTGGTCGGACGGGTCGGACCAAGCATCTTGATCCATTAGACTGTGTTACAAGCAGCAAGCAGTATTCAATACACTGTGTTAGAGGACGGGGATGTCACCGTTTAATTCATTAATTAATTGTTACTTTACTATCTTTAGTATTAGAATATATTGTTGGCAATCATTTTTGTATGCATCATAAAGTTCTTACAGGTTCGAAGTTTTTACAAGTACCGCCCAAGCAACATAAGGTTGCGGGTCAGATGCGCAAATGAAAGAGTACGACAACAAGTCTTGTCTCTTACTTTTCTCTGGAGGAAGTCATAACTCCTACAAACACGTCCCTGTATTTGCGCTTGTAAAGAATAGAATTCAAGATTGAGTAAGTGACACAATGAAGATTCTAAATATACAGCGTGTTCCAAAACTTCAAGGACATAGAGCTACCACGTATTCTAGAGGTCAAAAAACGACGATTGAACCCAATTTACCTATGTATCAAAATGCACCTTTTACGCGTGAGAGTTCAAAGTTTACTTAAAAAATCAAATTTTTATACGCTGTTCCGAAATGCGTGAACCAATTTTAATAAAATTTGGTACCTACGCATTTCCGAGAATGCCACTACTTTCAGTAACCAAAAAGACTCAAAGTTGAAGAAGGGTAAAAACTACCCCCACCCCTAGATAAATTTGTTCAGAATTTTTTTAAGGATGATGATAGGGCTTTGTGATTTTTTCAAGAGGAAGATCTATTAATTACCTTTATTTTTTGGTTCTCGTAAAAACTTTGTATTTCGCATAGTTTCGGAGGAAAAAATTTTTATTCAAACACTGATAACCGATATTGTTAGGAGCTAGTTTAGTTTTATTACAGAGTTTTTCTTGCAATTTCTTCCAAACAACTTTTCCAAAGTTCTTAGAAAATTAATTCCGTAATTTCCGTCAAAATACCACCTCAATATCTAATTCAACAATTTGCTGCTAGTCGACAGTTGACAGTACCCATTCAGTGGCTTCCCCGGACTCCAAATTTAAGTCTGGGGAGCTTTAAAAACAAAAGTGTACAGGTATTTAAAAGAAAAAAAAATAATAATGCTGAACAAATGTAGCACAAAATTCAAAATACGAAACGTACTACGCAAGGACGATGATATTTTAGGAAGAATACATTTCAGTGTTTATACGTCTTGCTGGTCTTTGCATCAATGAAGGTGCAGACCACATTGAACACTTATTGTAAAATTTTTTATTTTTATGCCCATGGCTAACTAAATTCTGTAATAAAACTAAACTAGCTCCTAACAATATCGGTTATCACTGTTTGAATAAAAATTTTTTTCTCTGAAACTGTGCAAAATACGAAGTTTTTACAAGAGCCAAAAAATAAAGGTAATTAGTAAACCTTCCTCTTAAAAAAATCTCAGAGCCCTATCATCATCCTTAAAAAAATTCTGAACAAATTTATCTAGGAGTGGAGGTAGTTTTAACCCTTCTCCAGTTTTTTTGGATTTCTTTGGTTACTGAAAGTAGTGATGTTGTCGGAAATGTGCAGGTACCAAATTTCATTAAAATTGGTTCAAGCATTTCCGAACAGTGTACAAAAATTTGATTTTTTAAGTAAACTTTGAACTCCTTTCACGCGTAAACGGTGCATTTTGGTATATAGGTAAATTGGGTCCAATCGTCGTTTTTTGACTTCCAGAATAGGTGGTAGCTCTACGTGCCCGAAGTTTTGGGACACCCTGTATTTTCAAAAGTTATTGTACCTACTATTGTATCTAATTTATTCATTAAAAAGGTCATATTGGAGGTCTTTCCAAAGTTTTACTAATATCTCGTAGATTTTTAGAGTCGCTTGTATTTTAGTAAAATTCTTGCTTTTGTGTTGGTCTTGCTCGTTTTGATCCTGCTGCAAAAAAATACAAGACCGATATAACACTATTAAAACTTTCGATCGACACAGTGGGCACTGTACCTATCGAGCCTACAAACCTACAAGGGCTTATGGAGGTTTAAAATTGAAATATTAAATAGGAAAGTAGGGGAGACAGAGGCATGTGTTGCACACAAGTCCATACAATTTATTTTGTGAACTCAAGTTTTTAATTTGTATATACATTCGTAAAGATAAAAACTATTGGAGAAGATTTATAGAATAAATACAGTGGTGTACAGAAAATTGTTACCACTTCATAAAAATATATAAAAATAATGGAAAAAAATTAAATACATATAATAATGAAAATACATGACTGTCGCCGGCAATTGATCTTGATCTTGCAAAAAATATAAGACCGATACTAAGACTGCAATACCAAGACCGCAATGGCAAAGTTAACAAAGCTAACTGTATTAATTTAATACTATATAAATCTGTACATGACCTTTTGTTAAAGCTGGAAACCAATCCCAGCTATATTGTTGCTGTTAATCATTGTTAATATATTCTAATGATTTACGGTAATTTTGAGAATTGAAAATATGATTAAAATGCGAATCAAAATAGAATAGATTGCACGGTTCTGTTAATACTGCGTGGATACTAATTTTCAGAAACCTTTAAAATTAAAGGAAATTCATCTACTATTGTTGAGAATAAAATGTAATTATCTGTTTTAGCAATTCAAAATGTGACCCCTTTTCCATCAAATAAAATCAATAATTTATAAAATAGATAAATTTCCAATTTCATAACAAATAAATCTCGATATTTAATTTGTGCAAATAACTTAAAGTTTATAAAATATTTTGAAACGAAAAACTACTGTGAAAAAAATATCGGAGAAAGTTTATAGTTTTCGTAATTTCCTTTTCCTGTTGATTTAGGCCAATGTTTATTTTAGTCCAACACATCACACACAAGACATGGGTGTTTCATAACTTTTATAATTATTCGGATAAAGCTGTGACAGGATAACAGCCTCACGCTGTGCCGATAGCGTAATAAAAATCAAAATACTAACATAAAATTGAAATGCATGTTGAGAGGATTAAATTTACAAGACTAGTTTCAGTTAGACATGGGTATATGACACTCGGCGATCTCAATCATATTTGCATTTAACAGTATAAATTCATCTTTCCTTTTCCGTGAATAAAAATATCCAAAAATAAAATATGATTTATAAAATAAGGGAAAGTGGTACAAGACGGGGCAGATGTTATAAAACGGGATACTCACATTATCACCCCACTTAAACGCACCAATCGTAAGCAAGTTTTCATGTTCCGTTTGTCACACTCTTAATTAGAGTTACTCGTTAGCAAACAGCTAAGGTAATTAATTACTTAGGTTTTGTATAGTTTAATTTGGGAAACTGAATATCACAGACTTGGCGTGTTTTATTACACAAGTCTTGAACTCCAAAACTTTGTACTTTATTTATCATCAGAGTTGAACGTAGTTGCTCTGAGGTAGTCAGGTACAAAAGTATATCTCAGCGAAAAAATTATCTTTTATCAAAAATTAAGTACCCCTAATGTATTAATATTCTTCAGTTATTATATTTGTATACCACTTGTTTTTTTTTTTTTAATTTCCGCGCGTTTAAATTGCAGCAATATACAAGCATTGTTGAAAAAGCGTTGTAAAAACGTTGTAAAATGATGTTCTTAAATTATAGTTAAAAACGGCGTAGTGAATAATTATTATTTCTTATTAAATATGGTTTGTAACTTTGTATTTTATACATATTAAATTTTTATCAAATTTCGTTTCCTTTCATTAAAATCCTTTGAAAAAATCGTTTTATCGACCAACTACCTTAACTACTTTTTCTTGCCTCACTTTCTGTTACATAAAACTATTTTTTTTTAAATTTACTAAATACTGCATAAAACCTTAGGCCGTCGTAGGTGGCCGTTAAGGTTTAAGACTATTATTTGATGTCTTTGTGTTCCAATCATTTTTACAAAATTTCTGCTCGGTAGTTACAATCAAAAAATATTTTTCTACAACGAACTTTACCCAATTCATTAAAAGTTATTTATTATGTGATTCACACTACTGGTTAGGCGTTGTTTTCGTTGCTATTATAGTATTATTACTATTGTACTACTGCTACTACTATCATTTGTTGGAAGAGTTTTCGAACAATAACAAAATGGTAATATAAGGTTAGTTTTGGTGAATATTTGAGTCTATATCTATGTTTCTTTATATCAGTGCTATAGTAGAATATTATTAGCTCGTTGCTTGCTTAAGTTACTTACTTAGTCACTTATTTTGAGTATATTCATAAGTTTCGGATTATAGTGGAGTTAGTTCACTACTATTTCATTACCTTACATATAATAACCAACGACACGGTCGATACGTATATGCCAGAGTAGTGTACGAAAAGCAACAAAGTATAGCCAGGAGTTTATAACTTAAATGTCGTTTTAGTTTCATTATTTCGATATTAAAGTGTCTTTATTATAGTATGCACAACGCATAGGTAAGTACAGAAAGAGAGAGAGAGAGAGCTACGATAGAGTAGTAACCATAGCAGAGATATTTTAAGTAATTTGCATTTAAATTAGTTTAGGTATGCTTGCTTACGGGCATAGGAACGTTAATACTTCTTTTTTATGTTTTTTTTCTTGATTTTTCGGTTTTAATTGATATAATAGCAAAGTCTGTGAGAGTTCAATTTATATAAGTTATATCGAGTTAAGAAGAATAATTATGGGGTATCCACTTTGAAAACGAATATTTCAAGAAACTATTAAATGGATTGATTTCATACTTTTACTAGTTTTATTTACATTTAAGTGAATAAAATAGAGTTTGTATTTTACACTAAATCATCAGAAATGAAAACTGTCGTTTCTGACAACGATTTCTATGTTAACTATGGGACACGGAACGTAATTTTTCGTTCTTAGAAGTATATCTGTTTTCCGCTCTTTCCACTCCAGTGCTCTCGTTCAGTTATTGAAACTGTATAATAATTATCTGAAACTTAAAAAGCACCGCTTTACCGCCTAAACTTTGAGTAGTGGTTTTACCCCTAGAAATGTTTTTACGCAGATAAAAAATACGTGTCTCTTAGATTTCAACGAAGAGGAACTAGTATCATCGAAATCGGAGAGGGTTACCAGAGAATAGGGGAATAAAAAATAGTATAACTTATAACTTAAGGGGATGATTCACTCCCGCAACGTTGCTCAAGTTGAATTTTGAATTCGAGAATATAATTTCTGTTATTCTAACTGTCTTAAACTATTTAACAAGAAAAGAAATCCTTGAATTATCCAAATAGTATGATTATGTCGACACAATTATCCCCTACTTAACTATTCCTTAACTTAATATTCCAAAATGGAGCAAAAACAAGTAGATTAGATTTTATTACGTAGATTTGAAATCTGCAAACAAAATTTTGTGTTTTTTATTTTTCACCCCCTCTTTACAAAATTAACCCCCAAATTTTAACTTCCAACAACTCCTGTCAATATAATTTGAACAGAATACATATCGATAGATAGCTCTTTTTTAAATTAACATTATCAATTTAAATTTTTGCTCTACTTCTTACCGGCAAAATTAAATTTTTGTCCTCAATTTTTGGAGAGCGATTTCATCTCTTCAGACTGGTTTTCCGCAGATAACAATTTATAGGTCTCTTAGATTTCAACAATAGATTACATATTTCGATATGATTGAAGTCGGAAAGAGACACCTGGGAATGTTTCCTTGTTAGGCAATAGCTTATAGATAAGGGGAAGAAAGTAAATTAACATGCGCTTATAAGACATGTACAGCATGACAAGGTGGTTTGTCCATTAACTCTACCATATTTAAAGGTGTTTTGTCTGTTGTATCATAAGACATGTACCACATGACACACTGAATGTTGAACTGTAATGACTGCTCATACTTCACATTACATGAATATTTTATTTAATAACTGCAAACACATTCATTTATTAGAAAAATTGTAAATAAAATAATACAAAATCACGTTGAATTATCTTTTTAAAATTAAAAATTAATAAAAACAGCATTGAGGACGTATTTAGCGCATTTAGTATTCAACTTTGGGGAAACAAGGTTAGAACGTCAAAAGAATCCGTCAAAAAAAGAACGTCGGTCGTTGTCATGTGCTACATGTCTTACCAGCCTATTTACAACTCACTATTTTTTTGCTTGAGTGCAAAGTGCAAAGTTAAAATAATTGAGCACAAATATAGTATTGTGACCATCATTACTTCAAAATGCAACAAATATAGGCCCACCTTTATGTAATTACTATTTAAATTTGCAATTAAAAGGTTATGTGAACAAACCGCAAACCAAGAAATTACTTACACTCGCGAAATAATTGTTTGAAATTAATAAACTAATAAAACAGGAAAGCCAAGAATATTTCAACTGACAGTTTTATTCATATTATATTATTCACCTGACAAAACAAATTGTGTGGCACAGTCTGTTGCTGCCTGCTACAGTATAGTTACATATTACTATTCCAACTATATATATATAGTTATATGATTTCCCGTCTACTGAGTGCATAATTGCCACAGTCAGTTATAACCAAATGTTGTTCTTTCCTTTTTGAAACACATGCCCACACACTATATGTTAAATTAAAATTTTCCCTCGAGAATTTCAACTGCTAATATTATAGGCGCAACCTACACTAATGTATATGTGTAAGCGTACAGTTATTTAGGAAAAAGGAAAAGGAAACCAGACTACTTTGTGCAGTGATTATCAACCATATTTACCCGCGTACCTTGCGGAAACGATGATTCACACCAAAAAAAATATAAGTAACTCATATTCACAATACATGTTGGTTTAGTACCGCGCCACCTGTCGAAAAGAGCAGAACAACATTTACTGGGCCAGCTAGTTTAATCGTAAGAAAAAAATTGTAGCCCTTTCTACAAAGATAAACCGCGGATTCAAGCTTAAGTCCGCCCCATTCCAGTCTATGGGGCCAAATCGGTTCCAAGTCGAATTCGTAATGTAAAAAGTTTTTATTAACATTTCAACCCTTTTATAATTTTCTTTATTGCATTTACAAAGCCTTATATATGTTACCAACTTACCATTAGGAGTATGACCTACATAATGGGACTACGACCAAATACCTAGGGGAATTAAGGCTCCCTCTGTAACAAAAAAAAAAACTACAAAAACAAAGCAACAAGCTGGGAAAAGGTATGATGACACACTTGAAATTTGAATGCGTAGCAACACAAAACCTCCCACCAAAGTTTTTATCATATCGTACTTACGGTACCTATATTATTATTTATTCATTTGTATGGTAAACGTCGCACATTTCACGTACAATTATTTGTAAAGTCGTTAAAAAAAATTGGGCATTTCAAAATTTATCCTACGTTTTCTAAGCTGTACCTAGTTCTAATTACACGTGTAAGTCGGTGTATATTCGCAAGCATTGCTGATTTATAATTTGATAACTCTGGTAGCAAAGATTCGTGAGAGAGTTTAAAAAATTCACTTCGGCCTATTATTCAAACATAATATTTATCCGGCAGTATTTTCAAATAGGTATATTTTATTATATATATATATATATATATATATATATATATATATATATATATATATATATATATATATATATATATATATATACACATATAGATATATATATACACATATAGATATATATATTATTATTATATATATATATATATATATATATATATATATATATATAATATATATTTTATATATATATATATATATATATATATATATATATATATATATATATATATATATATATATATATATATATATATATTAGGGGTCTCTCTGCCGTTGCAGACAGCATCGCCTCGTTCCAAAATTTTCCAGAACGATCTCGCCTTTCGGTTCCTGGTTGGACTCATGTATACAGACGTTTCGGCCACCGATTTTGATCCATCCGCAACATGTGTTCGAACCATTTCAGGCTTTTTTTTCAATTCTTTCCAGCACACTCTCCTCTGCTTTCATGTTGGTCCTAATTCGATCATTTCACACCCGATCTAATCTGGACACTCTTGCACTACGTCTAAGTTAGTCCATTTCGGTGGCCTTAAGCTTCCGCTTTGATTCTTGTTTGAGTGTCCAGACCTCACATCCATATAGCATGACCGATTTCCACCATTGCTTTTCCAATTCTCTTCTTATTTCTTTTGGAGATGTGCTGATCTCACCAGACAGAATTAGGGCAGCGTATCTAAAATATATTGTAATAATAATATTCCTATAACATAATAATTGTCTAATTTTTCACCATTATACAAATCCGACTCTGAACCCATACACCTTACTGGCATATCTTTAGCAGTAGGCGGATCATACTTTAGAAACATTGTCTTGGGTGTAGAAAATAAGCTCAAATATCTTTAGAATTACACAGAAGCAATGTAATAATATGATTTTGCACAGTTTCTACCTTCTGCTTGAAACAATTCTCCTCATAAATTTTGAAAATTCTTTTGCCTACAACTGTACCTAACCATGGAAACATATCATACTTATGGTGCATATCATCATCATCATATGAAAGTACCATGTGGCGGCATCATCGTATACCGACGACACCGTAGCGTTGGTTGCATTGAAGCTAACTGTTACGAAAGTTCTTGTGGTGTTATGGTATGGCCTCTTGGATGTATCGCAATATTCTTCTTCTTACGTTAGTTGGTATTGATGCCGACGCGAATACTACATAATATGTAGTATACCATTGTTATAACACTTATGTCTACGTAAAATTATCAAATTTGTGCTGTCGCGTCGCAATATTCATATAGGACGTATGCTTGCAGTCCTGAATACACAATTTGTTTCGTTAACATTTTTCTTTCATAATATAAAAAATTATTATGAGTAGACTCTCATAAAAGTTCATTTATCTACGACCAGCTTAATTCAATCTAATTAATATTTCTGTAAAAGTTTCAAATATAAATATTACTAGTCGTTAAGGGGAGAGTTCACGCCAGGAACGGCTAATAAACTAATTTTTTTCGAATCTCGTTTTTGGTTTTTATTTTGTTCTGTGGTTGTTTGCAAACACGGTGATATATAAAACATGGCCAAAAAAGTTTTTTTCAAGTAGAAAAATATTTATTTGTGAGCCGCTACACAGCCAAGTTGCTGCTCCTTTGCAGACAACACTCCCCCCTCCTCGAGCGATTTGATTAGTAATATTTAGTTTTGGTGTGTGTATGATTTATAGTATGCATGAAAAAGGAACAAAAGGGGACAATGTATGAGGCTGGAGAGTTTTAATAAACAATGAGTAAACTGCTTCTTTTGTTATTATTTTCGTTTTTTACCGTTTCCCGAAAGTTGTGTTTTTCCCGACAAGGAAAATCATATCTCAAGTTCTAGAAAAGATAGAGACTTAATATTTTTCTAATTTTGTTCATAAACATATTGCGCATAAAGTGGAGTATGCTTTTTCCATTTGAACAATTGTAACTTTTTTTAAACAATTATTTAAAATAAAAATTGGGTTTTATAATTTTTAGAAGTTTGGGAGTACAATTTTATAGATAATTTTTAAAATTACTTGAAACCCATACTAAGCTTTATGGACAGGTTCTTTAGGAATAAAATAATGAAAAAATTTTTAAAAGATATTCACTACTTTTTGAGATATGGCATTCCTTGTAAAAGCTTAAAAACTTGTGAAAAAAGGCCCCCTCCCCCCACAGGGAAGAGTAATGAATGTTTCCAAAACAAAATTTTCTATTTGAAGCCTTCCCTAATTTGAAAAGAAATTCAACAAGCAAAATAATTATAAATCATCAATAAAAACGTTGGTTTTTTATTAAGCAAAATAATTATAAATCGTCAATAAAAAAGTTTTTAAAGGTTTTTTATTATATAATCATATAATTATATAATCATAAATAATCAATAAAAAGTTATAATAATAAAAAAATAATCATAAATAATCAATAAAAAGGTTTTTTATTTGAGCTCCTCTCTTAAATAACTCACAAACTCCAACGGGAAACTTTTGGTATTTAGCGTATTTAGTGTTTTCCAATTGCCGATCGCGAACTGGTACCGGACCACGAAAGTATCTCACCTAAACAGATGTGTGGATAATTTACAAAGAATTACAAAAAAAAGAAGAGAAAAGAACACAACGGAACTAGCTTTATACAAAAGGAAGGCTTCTGTCAATATAAAACCATGTTTCGGAACTTAGAATTTTTTTACGGCACATGATAACACATGTCCAGTACAATCTAGCGCTATATCCTTTTTGTTTCAAAATCGGAAATGGTGGAGCTAACTTCATGAGCATATGGTCGACAAATGGTCGGAAAACGACATTTTATATTACATGACCTAATGTTATTCCAATTAACGGTAAAAATGATTTCAGGCTACAAAAGTTCTATTTAAATTTAAAGAATAGTTTTAAGACATTTTTCTAATGCTTAAAAAGTGTTCGGAAAACGACACTTCATATTACACAACTAACAAGGAAAGGTATCCAACTATATCTCTCAGAAAGTTTTGAAACTTTGGTGGATTGTAGATTTTATAAAAACTAACCCAAAGCCATATTTCGTTCGTGCCCATAAGCGGTTTAAGGGGGTGAAACTCACTCCTGAGAATTAGAGTTTTTTTCAATTTTCTTAAATATCTTGGAAATGGTAAGAGCTTTAGTAGGGAAACTATATATATTTGTAAATGGCACTTTAAGATCTTTATTATAATACCAAAATTAAAGTTATAAAATCATTGGGTTTCATCCCCAACCCGTTATGTGTAAATAAGAGGAGACCGTTATGTGTAAATAAGATAATTTTTTATTAATATATTTTACATCACACCAGTTTATTTTTTGTTGCATAAATACACCCAATTTTGTTAATATTAACTTGGGAAAATTTGTAACTTTTTGATTTAATAATGAGCAAAAATAGGGTCACAGGATCTCGTATTTTAGTAATGAATTGTTACAAACTTACGGTAAACTTTAAAATACATAATTTAGAAAGAAAAAATACACTGCAGCCCCCCCCCCCCCCATACTTTACTGATATCTATACAAATCTTATTCACTTACTTAATTTCGTTTTATTTATATATATAATTGTAAATATTTTAAGGTTTGTAATCTACACAATAATCATATTGTTCATAAAAATGTTCACAACAAAAATATTATCCACATCAAGCACATCTTATACACGATACTTTGGTGCTCTTCTTTCTTCTTTGAAAACGCAACTTTCAATTTTCAAAACTTTCTAGTCGTTGGTTAATATATCAATTTTTATACCATCCATACTTGAACAAATTTTGAAAACGAGGCGACGAAAACTGATTGTGAGCTAGAGACTGAAGTTTTAAAATATTGTTACGGCAATGTAAATCTATATTATATACTCATTTAGAATTACATTATCCTGAAATAATCTAATGAATTGTTTCCAGAGTCGATATCAATAAACATCCAGAGGTTAAAAAATATTGACAATTGTATAGCTAGATAGATAGAAATAAATAAATAAGTAAATAAGATTTGTATAGATATATAGATTATAATTGTAATACTTATAATATAGATTTGTATAGAAAAATTTTCCCAAGTTAATATTAACAAAGGGTGAATTGATGCAACAAGAAATAAACTGGTGCGATGTAAAATATATTAATTAAAAATTATTTTATTTACACATAACAGCCTCCTGTATTACCAAAAAATACCAAAAAAAATTAGGGGTTGGGGTGAGGGATGAAACCCCAATGATTTTATAACTTTAGTTTTGGTATCATAATAAAGATATCAAAGTGCCATTTACAAGTATATATATATGTAGTTTTCCTACCAAAGCTCTTAGCATTTCCAAGATATTTAAGAAAATTGAAAAAAAAACTCTAATTTTCAGGGGTGAGTTCACCCCTTTAAACCGCTTATGGGCACGAACGAAATATGGCTTTGGATTAGTTTTAATAAGATCTACAATCCACCAAAGTTTCAAAAATATTTTGGGAGATACAGTTGGATACCTTTCCGTGTAATTATTAATTCCAGTTAATGGCCTAAATCAGGGATCGGCAACCCGCGGCCCGTTGCATGTTCTTATACGATCCACCAAGCAATACAATTTGTTAAAGATAAAATTTATTCCAAGCAACAAGAAGTCTATTCAGAGTTAAAGAACTGGTTTTGGACATTTCGCTAATGCTTAAAAAAAGTATCGAAATTCATCTGAATGACTGAAATAAAAAAAATGATCATTTATTCGAAATATTCTAAAAAATCGTTTATCGAAAATAATCGTCAAAACTTTCAATACCTTTTTTTTAATTTTTATCTTTCTGTGGAAGGAAAATTTATCCAAATTGAATCCCATTAAACATCTGTGTGTTTCATTTAACTTTGATTATTATTTATTGACGAAAAGATTGAAATGCACGTAAATGTCCTATATTTACGATTCTAAAACTTAAATCATTAACAAACTAAAACTATTTATAAAATCACGCTGTATATTATACAGTATATACAACTCACACAATCAGTGCGCGGTAATGACGATGATGATGATGACGATGGTAGCGCCAATGGGGTGGGAGATGGATAGTGGTAGGGGTAAAATATTGCATAGTAGAGAAACTAGAAACTATAGGAGTACATCCTACATCGTTATAGTAAATACTAGGTATTTATATTGCACATACACATTTGTACGTATTGAGGCTAGGCATACATAGATAGATATTCCTTATAATCAAAGTGAGATATCCTATGAAACTGATTGAAAGAGCAAGTGAGAACAAATTCAAAACAAATGTCAAGTCATTACCCCGATGTCATTATGTATAATTTAACATATTATATTAGTAAAGTGCAGAATGCACGAAAGTGTCTTTAAAGAAGATTATTAGAAACAGTACATTGCTGATAATACCTATAGCAATGTTTCCAATAGTACACTTAGATCAACTTAGGGGTTAACATTAAATTTTTCGAAAATCTGTCGAAAATCGTAAGAAAGCAATGACGCTTACCGCTATCAAGATTTATATAATTGGAATTGGTAAATACCATGTATAGCTACTTTATACTACTTCTTTCGAAACTATCATTTTTTGTGATATTGTAAATTTTTCTGACTTCTATAAACTTGTTTACTAATTAATTATCATTAATTGAAAACTAAATTTTATTTGCTTATAAATAAAATAGTGTTTGTGGAAAAAAGAGTTAACAAACTTTAGTTTTAAATAATAATAGCTACTTAATAATGCTTCGCTGAATAATAAACTCGACAAAAACTAGAAAAAAAAATGAAAATACAAAAGCAAAACTTTCTCTCTGTCTCCAGCAGTATATTTCCGCTTTTTTGCCAATAGTTCTCTTCCATTTAATGCATACTTACAAATTTTTAATTAAGCAAACTTTTTCCTCTCTATGACGGCTACAAATATTTGTGTAAATAAAGTTGACATGTTTAAAATAAGAGCAAATAACAGAACTCTCTCTTTTCTTCCCAATCGGAATTTCTATTGGTTCAACTCTTCAATATAGTTAGTAAATAATTTACTAGAAAATGAGAGAAAAGGAATAAGCAGAAATAGTAGAAACAGAGGAAACACTATTGTTTGAAAAACAATTATATTATAATATACGTATACATTTTCGTGGCAACAAATACACGGAAGAATAATCAAAACATCTAATTTATTTAAAAAATAAATCATTAGGTATTTGCTATGACTTTTAAGTTACAATTCGATATATTTGGACTGATATTAGCTCAAAAAGTTCTTCGTATATAAGTTCATTTGTAATTTCAAGGTGCTGTAGAAATACTAGTGAATCCAATTCAAATTAACATAATAGATTAGCGATTTAGTCCTAAAAAAAAGCTTAAAAATTGAAAAATTGACCACGAATGTGGGTGCTTTTTATAATAGTTTCAGAATTTTGTTCAAAATATTGTTTTGGTATCTTCCGAGAGCTATTATTTCCAGTTTAGTAAGTAGCAGTTCCAAGCAGGCAAAATAAACGTACAGCTTCGATGACGTTCTTAACAAAGCATTAATACATATTGGAAAGACAATCATATACGCAGATAGTTATAGTTGTGCACTTGTAAAATAATGATTAAATTTTCTATAGTTTTGTATATATGTACTTAATACCTAAATGATTATTAATATATAAATATGTATGAAAACTTGAAATACTGGAATAATTATGTAAACTTTATATTGCTAGCGATCTAAGTACATTTACTTAGAGCATGCATTATATTCAAAAATATATTGCAGTATTTACTGTGAGCCGAAACTAGAGCCACCCCATATTAAGTGATTATATGTAGGTATGTTAATTTAGCAAAACGTAGTAATATTATAATTGGAGGAAACAGTACATTATACACCAAGGAACTAAAGTGTGACTGCATTGCAAAAATACTGCAATAATATCTGTCCATTTTATGTACACTGAAAATGTCTTGAGGTATAAAATATAGTTTGGGAAAAAACCATAAAGGGTTTTTATTTTTATTTTTATTTATTTATTTTTTTTTTTTTTATTGAAAATGTCAGGAAAAGATGGCGTTCAATAATACTGAAATTGCAATTTTAATGCAGTTATATTTTAAAAAAAAGTTAAATAAAGGACACTGGCGCCTATTAAAATTGTAACATATGAGATGAGTAGAAAGAAATGAAACAAAATCCAGTATACAATTTGTCTTATATGAGAATAACAAATGATTACAATTTGAAATAACGTAAAAGCCCCTTTTTCGAATGCGATTCAATACTCGAACAGTTTTGATATTTATCGGTTTCTATCAGGAGTTTTTTTTTTTAAATTTGGAAAAATTGCGGCGGTTTGAATAAAAAGTACAAAATTTAGGCCTTTTTACAACAGTTTTCCGTGTGAAAAAATAGAAAGATTTCAAAAGAAAAAAGCTTCCATAGGAACATGGAGAATATTCTGTCAAAATTTCAAACTTATAGCTTGGAAACTTTCCCTTTGAGAGCGGGTACCGTTTTTAAAAAGGGCATTTCGAAACAAATGCGTTTAAAGTTTGTCTCGAAATTGTTTCAAATCATTGTTTCAACAAAAATGTGATACTGTGATGATAGCAATTCATCTTATCATGTCAGTCCATAAGTTCGTGCGTATTTTTTCGGTAAATTTTTAAATAATATAAAAAAACACAATTAAACACAATTCATCCTTTCTGCGATCTGATCCACTGTTAATTGTGGCTCTGACTCCACAAGATTTCGAAGAATGCCAAAGAATGCCATCAAAATTAACAGGACGCACGTCCTGAACAAGGTTCATCATCAATGCTGCCTTCTCCAACTGAAAATTTTTTAAACCATTTCTGGGCAGTCCTTACACTAATAATATGTTCACTATGTACACTATTAATTTTTATCGCTGCAGACCTGGCGGATTCACCACACTAAAATAAAAAATGTCGCACAGCACGTTTGTACTGATTATCTATATTCACCTTCTATGGGTACTAAAATGCCTTCGATATTTACGAAAGTTGGTGATGAACTGAATAATATGTTAATCAAACGATGACAAATTTCGACAGGTTCAAAATTGTATTGATTTAGTAAATGAGTCATATAGTACGGTGCAATTAGACCGAAACCTCAACATCCAAAGTAACAGTTTCACTCCAACTCCAAATTGTTCTATACAACCCACATATTGTTTGGTAAAAAGTTGCACCATTTTGAGCGTCGGGTTTGGGAGGGAGGAGGGCAGAAGTAGGCAAATTATCGGTTTTCGTCAGTTTTTTTTTTTTTAATATTTCGAAAACTATTCAGTTTAGCGCAAAAAGTGCCTATTCAAAAATAATTTACATTAAATTTCGATCAAAAATAGTCCTGTGCATAATCTTGCTGAAGTGAACAGTTCCAGAGTTATGGAGGGTGTAAAAATAGCAATTTTTAGTATTTTTATATTTTTTGGAAAAAATATGACACATTGTCACTAAGGAAACATATTTTTTTTTATAAAGGATTGTGTTTTATAAAAGGAAATTGCGATTAGTTCCCTTCAAACATGGCACCTTCCTTTTCTAAATCTTCGTCTATGATGTTCGTATCCCTAGGCCTGAGCAATTACCGCATATGCTTGAGCAGCTTAGACCACTCTTTCTGCATTCGCAGTTACGGACGCATTCGTCTTTGCAAACGCACATTTGAGTTATTCGGGAACTTCTTCATGGAAAATAGCTTAAAATAATTACAACATCGTAAAAATGATATTTTCGAATTCAAAATTCAGTTTGATCAACACTAAAGAGGGGAGGGGGAGTATTTAAGAGGGTAACTCACCTCCCCTCCCCTCTTCAGTGTTGATCAAACTGAATTTTGAATTCGAGAATATCATGTTTACGTTATTATAATTGTTTTAAGCTATTTTCCATGAAGAAGTTCCTGAATTACTCAAATAGTATGATTATGTCAACACAGTCACCCTCTAGTTACTTACCCCTAAACAAATATTATGAAATTGAGCAAAGACAGGTCAATTAGATTTTTTCACGTAGATTTGAAATCTGTAAACAAAATTTTAATATTTTGTATTTTTTACCCCCATTTCGCAAAATTAACCCTTAAATTTTAAACCCCAACCACTCCTGTTGATGTAATTTAAACAAGTTGCATATCAATAGATAGCTCTTTAAAAAAGAGTAATATCGCCAATTTAAACTTTTGCTCTATCTGTTACCGTTTTCGAAATATTTGACAAATTAAATTTTTACCCCAATTTTTGAAGGGGGAGTTCAAAGCGTTTTACAGCCGCTAAAAAAAAAAAAACGTGTCTCTTATTTTTCGATGTTCTACAACATATCAAAGAATATACAAAATCGGAGGGGTACACCCCCGTGATGCTTCTTGTAAGAAATATATGTTTCATTCCATGAACAAAAAAAATTTTTTTTTGTAAACTAGTGAAATAGGAGAAAAAACTGTTTCTTCCAGGACGTTTGTCAATTTTTCCAACACAGCAACTATCGTGACAGTTGTTAATTTACAAAATTACCAAAAAACGAGTTCTCAAAATTTTGACAGGACACAGAGTCTACTTTATTGCAATTTTTTTTGACACTACGGGTGCTGTGATCAGTTACAGTACACTCCCTTGGTTTTTTGCAAGGAGTGAATACACAGTATAAATATTTTACAAATGTACGAATGTACAAGGATATACACTTCATTAAACTGAACATTTTCAAGTAAGTTACGGTAAGAAAATAATAACGAGTTTCCTAGTATGTATTTTAACAAATTGGAAAACGTTTTTCTCTTTAATGAATAAACGAAACAACAAGAAAAACTAAAAATACAACTTACAGCAGAAAGAAACAGAAATATGAATGAATGATAGGAAAAAAAAATACTAAATAATAACAATAATGATACGGGCATAAATCTAAAATATAAATAAATAATAATGCATTAAATATACAAAAAACAAAGACGGATTGAACGGCTGCGACAAAATACAAAGAAGAGGATAGGAAAAATAAGTATAGTGAGTGCGGTATAAGGCACATATTATACGACCGGGTTTAATAAATAAAATGGCTTTATTTCATACGAAATAATGGTTATAAAAAATAAACTTTATTTATATATTT
Source organism: Brachynemurus nebulosus (assembly GCA_035578155.1). Taxonomy (NCBI): domain Eukaryota; kingdom Metazoa; phylum Arthropoda; class Insecta; order Neuroptera; family Myrmeleontidae; genus Brachynemurus; species Brachynemurus nebulosus. The sequence goes on along the minus strand of JAPWDM010000001.1, from coordinate 29,760,924 downwards.
CTTTTTTTTAGTTCGTCAATTTTTTTTTATTTTGTTTTGTATTTCTAGCCGAGATGTGAAAAAAATGTAATAATAAAGCCGTTTTTCATTACTTGACTTCAAAAAATTTTCCTATTTTTCGTATTAATTACAATCAAAATCCCTTTTAACGAATATATGAATACAATTAGATGTTACCTTGTTCAAAATAAAAAAGTTTAAAAATCGAAATGTTTCAGAAAAATTTAGATTTTCAGAAATATTTAAATGTTTCAGAAGTGTTAATATGGTTCCGCTTTTTCAGAGACATTAATTTAGTTTTACAAAACAAAAATAAAAAAGTCTTTGGTATGGCTTTAGATAAATATGATAGTCAAAATATTTAATTAAGCAACAACTTGTTTACTGGACACAAACAGGTCCATATTTATTTAAATTTTCAAGTTTTTATTCTTGAGAAAGTGTTTATTTTGACTGATTATATCGGGATATGCACTCAAATACTCATACGTACACATACACACAAAACAATAAAAGAAAACTTATAAAATTTAATCACTTATTATTACACGAGTAGTTTGTATTTTTTCGAATAAATTTGGGTTTGTCTAACGAAAATTTGTTGCTTAGCAATTTAACGAGAAGAACTATCAACTAAAAAAAACGCGACAGCGGAGCTGAAGCTGTAGAAAACACAAATTTATTCAAAAAAAATATAAAACTCAAGTGTAATACGGTAAGATAATTTAACGAATATAATAAATTTGTATAATTCAAATTATAATTTAATATATTGTTACTATGGTTCTAAAGCCAGTAAAATTTTTTTATCGTGTTTACCTACAATGAAATGACCAATGACATGTTTTGCACCATTCTTATCGCTGTAAAAGTCTGCCCTAACTTTTTTCCATGGTAAAAGTGAAAAAACTGCAATATTCTTATGGGACTTGATACACATATGAGTTCAATTAACTTTTCAAATTTAACGATGTTAAAGTATTTCGAGTTGTAGTATTTTTTTAGCTAATTCGCCGTAATGCCGAACATTAAAACTGAACATTATCTAATGCCAAAAAAAAAAAATTAAAAAAAAAATACATTAAAATCAAACTATTATTTTTTTTAAAGCCAAAAATAGGTGGAGACGTTTTTTTGCATAATTACCGGATATACAGGGTGTCAATTTAAAAACAAGCCAGCATCATATCTTTGGAGCTGTAAAAGATAATTAAAATTTCTCAAAATCATTAGAACATGGAAGGGGAACCAATGTAGCTAACATAAGAATCTCTTGCTTTTTATATTTGAAGATTATTGAGATGTATTTTCTCTTACTCAAAGTTACAAATGTCAAATCTAATCTAATACCTATTTCAAATAAAATCGTAAGAAATTACAATCTCTAAGTCAAAAAACACAAAATATTATAATTTTTCGATTATTTTTGGAAAATTATAAAAATACTATTAAATCAAATTATTCAAATTTAATGTTATAAATGTCAAATTATGTTTTATTTTACAAATTAGTTTTTTACAAATTATAAAGTCAAACTGTACCGACGGACATTACAATAACAAATAGTACATTATACTTAAAAATGACGGAAGCTAATTTATAACATATTCTAAATTAACTATTCTCTAGCCTACTGAAATTTATTTTCTTTATTCTTCAAATAATAATTGGTAATTTAACATTATTTTTGGTACTAATGAACAGCATTTTAAGAGCTTTCCAATGGTGTACCACAAGTGGGATTGTACAAAATAGGGTTGGGGTGCTGGAGGCTAAGGGACTAAATGCAGATAATTCCCATGTGGGTCATAATTAGAGATGGGCAATTATCAGTATTTAGAACTGATGTGACGTGACCGCCACAAGTACCGTTTTATGACGGTTTTATAACGTCACAAATTTTTTTAACTAGTTTGTTGGGTAAATGACGGTCACAGGGTCAGTCACAATTGTGACCGTCAAATACAACTATAAGACGTTTTGTGACGGTTTTTTTTTCCAAAAAATTGATTACCTAGTTAAGTTATAACAAATTTTTTAGGTATTTTTCGTTATTTTATGATCTTAAGAAAGTACAGTCTGATCCCAGTTTGCTTATAGAATTTACTAAAATAAATGTTTAAGTGCATGTACGTACCAGAGTTTTTTTTTTTGAAAAATATAATAGTTTGTAAAAAGAATTTGGCTAATTATTATTTTAATATCTTAAATTTATGACTTACATTATAACATATATATTATAATAAAACGAAGATCTATTTATTCATTTTTAGATATTTTTGAGATCATAAAAGATTTTTATTTATTTATTCGATTTCGGTTTATCGATTTATTACATGTTCATGAACACAATATACAGTAAATAAACATAGGACGAATAACACCAAATGACACCACGTTACAATAATTTCCCACTAAAGCATGTTACTATCTTTAATTCAAATGTATTCTGCCAGATGGCGGTAATTTGTGACGGTCACAAAACCGTTTTGTGACGGTCAAAAGTGGGTAAAATTACTCGTCACGAGACCAGTGCATATCTCTAGTCATAATGGTTCCCCCTTCATGTTATAGAAACGGTTTTGAGAAATTTTAATTATCTTTTACAGTTCCAAAGATATGAGGCCTGGCTTGTTTTTAAATTGAGGCCCACGTATATGGATTCATTATTAGGAGATTCTACTGTACATCCATATATACATATAATATTGTACTCTGTTGCACGTTATTACAGTAATCTATTTTACTATGCGACTAACGTTTTATGTACCACTTCAATACTAATGTTGCCGTTTCTGTGTCGTTGTTGATTTTATTTAACTACTCTTATTATTTATATTTTATGTACCTATATAATTTTTTCATTTTGTTTTCTTTCTATGTATTTATTATTTTTTTATTTGAAGTAAATATTAAATGAGAGAATAGGACACAAGTAAAGTTAACTTGACGTTGTTTGTACTTATTTATACTGTATATGCAGCAGCAATAATAATAACAATAATGCCACATAGTATTATAATATTCATTTATTTGAAAGCTCTCTCGTCTAGTTAGCTCCCGTATACCAAGAGATGGTTTGGGTATATATAGCTTGCCGTCAGTACGCGATTTCTATACGGCTGTATGATTTTATATTGTTGAGTTTAAAAAACCGTTAAAAAATCGTTTAACAATATATATTTTAAGTATATGAGAGAGCGAATTGAAATATAAATTTTTATGTTCATTTGTATTTTCAGTTGGTTGTATACGTATTTGTTTAAAAAAAAAATTCATAATTCAGTGAATTACTTACCATTGTTAGTATATTTTTCTTTTCTGATTATTATTTAATAGAAAGCACAACAAGCTTTATTTAATATAAATTAACTTTTACCATGTAGTTGAGTATATCCATAGGTACATACTACAAGGTTTGAATTGCTTTCATTCGACATAGGTAATTTGTAGAGTAGGTACAGATTTAAAACAATATTATTTTGATATTTAATAATATTAAATATTCTACTTATGTTTTATTTATTAATAAATTCAAATGTACTTATTAAATTTCCTCCTTTATGGTTTATTTTTTATTAATAAAATACAGTCAGTACTGAGAAGCTTTGAACGCAACATTATGAACAGTGTGGCAGTTAATGTTTTTGAAATATGAGAGATGTTGATGTATTATGTTCTCGGTAATGTATGAATGTAATTTTATTGTTTAATTAATAAAATAAAGAATGTTCATTTATGTATATATTTTTAATTTTTCCTTTTTTTGAAAAGTAATTTTTTTTTCTCCAGGATGCAACTTATATGCTGTTCTAGAATCCAATGTGTTGGCAAAATTATTTTCAAGGGCTTTTTAATACATTGTTATTTGAGTTGAGTGAATTTTAATTACTTTTCACAGTGCCTGAAAATTAAATTGGCCAGTAATACGCACAAACAAAAATAAATAAATAACTTCGTACAAAAGTATACTTCAAATGGACTTAATAACGACACCTATTCGGTAAAAAAAGAAATCCTTACAGACAAGATTATATCAAAAATATGTTCACATTTTTCCTGTGGTTATCACCAGCGTCAACACTAGGACGCTCAAGGAGCATTTATATAATTATAAAGTATTTAAATTTTCGTTATGCCTAGTATGAATTTTAAACTACGATTGTTCAATAGATTTAATAAGACACCGCGACATAAAATGAGTTTGTATTAACTTACCAATAATTTTCCATAAAATCTTAATATCATAGAAAGCTATTTACCTGAAACAAATAGAAACACAAATTAATATACATATTCAAAATTACGTGAATGTTAATATTTGTACATCGAGTGACAGTGAAATCAAGTAGATGAACGATCAGAGAAAATATGTTTTATAGTTCAATAGGTACACATTGAAACAACAATAAACATTACAGATTTGTTTGGTTTACTCACTTACAGTCATCTGTACCCCAGCCAAAAGCTATATCCATTATAAAAATTAAAAAAAAAAATGTTATTTATCTTTTGTGGAATAAAATGACGTATACTTGTATAATGAGTATACTTTAGATATAAATTAAACAAATTATACAAATATAATATAACTGTTCGTCTTTACCTAATTGTTTGTATTCGATTATTATTTCATCAAATATATTCATCAACACTTGCAGGCCAGAAAACTTGGGCATAGAAATAGGTACAAAAAATATAGAATAGGACTAAGCAAATATGCACAGAACTAAATTACAAATTAAGTAAATACTGAAAATTTAATGATTATCGGAAAGTAAGAATTTACATTTTCATGATGAAATAAACATAAAAATAAAAAATATAGAAGGTATTTGCAGTCAATAATAATGCAAAATAATCTGTTTTTTGTTCCTTATATGTTTTGGATACCACACATATTTAGGAAAAACGCAAAAACTGGTGTCCCCTAATTATTGATGCTCTTTCTATTTATAATGGTGGAAATTTCATACATTGAACTACTCAGGCTGTATAAGAAAATTTACCCCCAATTTCACTCGTCCAGCCTCCCTTATAAATCCGACCCTGGTTTAACCTATATAGGTGAATAAGTCTTTTAAAGGGGAATATTTCGTTAATCTAAAGTTTTCCTCTGTAATTTGTAGTTGTCGAGATACCTTAAGAAACACAATTTGAATCTCCAACTTTGGAGGCTGGTTTCACCTTGCAAAACGTGGGAGATGGCCAATAAAAAAATACGCGTCCCTTTTTTTGCCTATTCTACACACCAGCAAAGTTTCAAAAAGATTGGCACTTGACACTTGGATAGTATTACTAACTTGTAAGTACTACAACCAACTTAAAAAATATGATACTTATCCGCACATAATAAAGCCAAGAAGTCACAGATATGTAGATGGTTAATACGACCCATTATCAAACAAGTATAGTATTTGATAATTGTCATATGGACCGATATGTATATGTCATAAGATAATTTAACAATAAAAGTGGTATTTTTACATAATAAAGTATTTTATTTATTAATAGCAAATATGGAATACCATAAAGTAAGGCTTATATCTATTATATATATATATATATATATATATATATATATATATATATATATATATATATATATATATATATATATATATATATATATAGTAGCCGTCCAAGATAGTCACACAAATGTTCCTCTAGTGACTATCTTGGAAGTCGTGAGGTGGGGTAAATGTTTAGTAAACATAACAAATTGAAATTTTTTCAACAATATTATTATAAAAAATTATGTTCAAGTCAAACTAGACAGAGAAAGGTTCACTACATTTGAAACCAAAACAAGCTTTTTTTGCGCAATTCGCCATGTACGTCATAATTACGTCACATATTTGAATGTTTAGAAAAAGACTACATTACAAATTTTTATTATTTAATTAGTATGAATAGTGAGGACATTGGTCCGCACAAACTCGTTCCCAATTTTTTATAGAGAGTTCTAGCACACACTACGTCATCAAAAGTTAGGCGACACCTTGACGGGGGGGGGGTCCCACACTTTTGACACGGTAGTGTACCACAACATTAAGTACAGTACCGCGTCAAAAGTGTGGGCACCCCCTGGGTCAAGGTGTTACCATACTTTTGACGACGTAGTGTGTACTAGAGCCCACTATAAAAAATGTGTGATCTCGTTTGTGCGGACCAGTGTCTTCACTCTAGACTAATATATGTACGTACATACGTATCACACACGACACACATTACACGGTAGCTACCTCACAAAGTACCACACGGCAGGTATACGGTGTATGTATGTAGTGTGTGTGCAAGTATTACATGTGACGCATATGTACGTACAGACAAGAGCAAACATAGTATATGGATGACGTTAATATATGTCTATTTCACTCGAAGTGGGACTATCTAGATAGTGACTAACTTGGACGGCTACTGTATATATATTTTTAAATTAATATAAATAGTTGATCATTATCACTAAATCATACGCTATGTTATTCACAATATTTCATTATCAATTACTGCATCAATCAAATATCCAATTTTCTGAGATTAGATCATATTATGAAATAACAAAAAATAATATATGAAGGTAAAGATCAAACTGAAAAGCTACTACCAACGCCGATTGAAATCGCAGATGTATGAGGAAAATCGGCACCTAAGTCAAAAAGTTGTTACTTATATTGTATATTACTTATATTAAAACTAACAAATTAATATATATATATATATATATATATATATATATATATATATATATATATATATATATATATATACATATATATAATATAATATATAAAATAATTAATATAAATTAATAATAACTCAGTACCTGTTTCTATTTAAATTTGCTTACCTATCCATTAAGCCTATCTTTCCACAAAAGAAAAACTTTTGAATGCGCCTCGTCAAAGAAAATAAAGAAAAAAACGGATAAGTGAAAATTTATTAATATTAGCATACATTTAAATTTTGTCTTGGAAGCAATGAAAAGTTTTTTCCATTGCTAATGTCAGCTACATTGCATTCCATTATCAACAGACAGACAGACAGACAGACGTACATATGATGTGAGATGGCAATTGTACGTTCCACGATGGTGTAATGTGACTGGCATTTTTGATATTTCCTTTTTTATTATATGAATGCATGCATGTTTTGCATTATAAGAATATTATTATGAGCGAGTGCAAGGCATTACAAATGCATTCATTATTATTATTATTATTATTTTTATTATTGTAGTAGTAATAACATAAAACAGATTGTAGAACTAATTTAAGTGCTCCACCACTGACATAATATATACAACTATACTAAAAACTATAGGTATTATTGAAAGTACCATGGAGCAGTGGATTCAGTCTAAGGATAAAAATCTGTGGATCGATCGACGCCTTTTGATGGGATGCTATGGGCCGGGTGCGCCACGTTATTGCCACCTAGCGTTTGCAACTTTGTCGGCTCTCTCCATACTTATAGTTCAGTGGCTTTTTTAAATGTTTCCATGTGGACAAATAATAATAATAGTAAATATCGGCTGTGATTGGATATTATGTGCAATTTTAATTTATTTATTTTTTTTTTTTTATATTTGTCAAAGTCAAGTGTCATTTCTATTTTTATTAAATAATAAATAACAAAATGAAAGTGGTCCGAATCCAGAGTATGCAATATATTTTCGTTTTTAACCCTAAATAGTGAGTGTAATAATTAAGACTGACTCTCAAATTATATTACCCATAATATAACGTTTCAATCTCAAATGACACCCGAAAAGCAATCAATTGGTTTTTGTACAACATGTGAGAAATGTAGAAAAGCTATGAACTAGTGAGCACAGTTATTTGACACAAGCCCATATAACTAGAAAACTTCTGTTTGACAATTTAAAAAAAAAAATTGGAGTCGTAAAATTTCTAAAATACACCATTCATGTATAAAACATTATTCGTGAAACGAAATAAATTGTGAGGAATTTTATTTAAAATTTGGTAGCTCCAGTTTTATATGTCTTTCAACATGAACTCGAACAATATATTGTAGGATATTAGCCCCTTGAGTTTCTTTGGGAAGTTCAGTTTTGTCCTCTAAAAGTGGTGATATATAAATATTTACTTCTTTTCCACTTTCGTCTAAAATTCTTTTTATTTTTAATTATTCTTAAATCGGCTAGAAATCTATTTTACATTTGTTGTTTCTTCCTGTATTTTAACGTCAAATTTGAGAACACAATTATCGTGACCCATTTCGAAAATATGTTACTGCCAAATTTACTGAGAGCAGTAGTTTCGCTTACGATCTTACAAAATTATATTTAATCACCACAGTATCACATTGTTGTTGATGGTCGTTGATTAATTATTGAAGCACACATCACATCGTTGTTATGCGTGCTTGGTGTTATGTATATCTACTCGATCAAGAACGTGATACACACACACATAGGTACAACGATCATATATTTACAAACGCAACATCAACGCATATGTACATTACATGTAAGTAGGGATTTACGTCACTCACACATCACGTTTTGTCCATGCTGGGATCGCTAGTGTGGAGATAGAAATACTGTTTCTGGTCTTCTGTGGTTCGTACAAAGTGGTGTCGGTAATAGTGAATTAGCACGTATCATTGATGTTTCTAAATCAGTGGCGCAGGTATTAGGATTTTAATAAGCACATAATCTTACGGAAGCCAGTACGCACTCTTACACAATCAGTTGTCGTATAATATTTTCTGTTATTTTTTTATTACCATCTAAATATTAAGTGCACATTGTTACACCACCCTATAAACCACAATATTTTCTTATTCTTAATTTATATGGTACTTTGAAAAAATGTACAAATACCTTGGAAGTAGTATTATTTTAACAATTTTTTCATTAAAAATTCTTCTTCTTTTTAGGACGCACGTTATTCAAAAGTTATTTGTTATCGACAATTTTTGATAACCAAAAGTAGGTTTTAACAGCCTCAATATGTTTCAAATATATAAAACGCGTGCTATTTAAGCTAAAAATTTCGTTATTTTTTAATTACAACGCACTGTTAACGAAATATTTATGACTCAAAATTTACTAAAGCGGGACGCTTTCCGAGCTACCTTTTTTGGTACAATATAAGCAAATTGCATATCGATAAATAATTCCTTAAAAATCGAAAGGAATTCACTTTTTACAAATCCGCGATTAACGGAAGTTTGCTATATAAAACTCCTGGGAAAAGTTAAAAAAAATATAATAAAAAAATTAATTGATAATAAGACTGTGCACCCAGTCTTACAAAGCTTTGTGCTGCGCAGTCTTATGCTCCTGGCATTATCAAAAAATCATCCTGTGGGAACCAGCCATCCGCATCCGTACTGATTAAAGTGGGCTAGTTCGTGACTAACATTACTAGCCATAGAAATATTTGCTATTTTGACTTGCTTCGAAATAAAACGAAGCAATGCATTCAAATTCTGAAAAATAATGTCAAATTATGCTAAGAATTTCAAACTTATCTAGAATATAGAAATTACATTGTAACGAAATATTTTTTAGGGAGCAGTTACGCACACTGTAGAACTTCAAAACGCGATTGAAGTTAGTTACGAACTTCGTTTACGTTTCGAGAAAACTGGTGTGCGCCACATTGCTGATCGCGCAGTCTTACGCTACCCTACCCTATTAATTTCAATCTCACTTTATTTCGGTAAAATTATGCAAATATGTAAATTTTGTATATGACTTAGTTCGGTAGTCGTTTTCGGGTATCCATGTCGATATTGTCTTTCGTTATCTTTATTTATATAAAATTGGTGAGAAATTGGTGAATATTATTTTATCTAATAATATTAAAAGATTTAAAAGTGAAAATAATTTTATCGCTCCGTTTCTTACACTATCTGCATATATACCCGTTGGTTATAACCGGTTAATGGAAATTAAATTTGAATTTAATCCGAAACGTTAAAAACACGTTACAATACAATATGGCAGAAGGATACGTCATGATATTGGGTATAGAACAGGGAAAAGCAGACAAGCCCATATAATCTCGTTGTTTATATCTATAATATTATTTCGTCAAATATTCATTTCTGTTAACGCTTTACTAATGGATACATTTTATACGATAAAATTTTTAATACACTACGTTCCAATAAAGATTTGCGATTGAGATATTTGTTAGCGTGTGTGTTTCGAAATCAGATGGTGTATCGATATATTAATTTAATCATTTCACAATAGTAACTCTCTAAGAGCTTTGAGTCAGTTTTGATTAAATCTCTACCGCTATTTCTAATGCACGCACTTTATGGTGGGAGTGTTGAAAAGAAAAACTTTAGATCAGAATGTTTGCAGAGTCGGTTAGAGGACGGTGCAAACAGTGTGCCTGTACTACGTCCCGCACCACAAATCTGACTGATTTTGTAAAATAAAGAAATTAAATGTGACCTCTGCCAGACGAAATTGAATGAAATGATTTATTTAACGAAATTAAAATTTATCGCGGCTTTGTGCTTTATCAATTATATATATAAACATCTGGTAGAAGATTTTATCGAAGTTTGAAAATTTTAAAAAATCACTTCCAATCTAGCATTAGTCAAGATTGACTTAAATCTAAATTATTGTAATATCAACCACCTTGCTATATAAGACTGACAAAAACAAAATAAAAATCGCATATAGTAATCTTATAAGACGTGTATGCAATTTGGAAAGAGAATTTTTCAAGTGTAACTTATATATTTAACGACACTAAATCTTAAAATTATAAAGTGTGTTCTGATCAATGTTTCTAGCAAAAATTTTTTCAAAAAGATATTTAAATTAAAAATGATTGTCGTTAAGGTTTTTTGCCCCGTACGTCACGAAATTTTCGGTATTCTAACAATAAGTTTTAATAAAAAAGTTACATATTGACTGAAAAAATGTTAAACTGGATCGGTTAGTACTTGAACCCAGGATCCCCCCGCAACCAGTCAGGTGTTTCGCCACTAAGCTAACCGATCGTTGTTCGAAAGCCACTCCACTCTTGATTGCGAGGAGTAACTATTTTAATTTCAATATTGCCGGTGTGCTTGTGAACATTATTAACGTATGACGGACCTATGTGTGCATTTAAATATACATTACTATTCACATAATCACTTATAGTGTCCAGCTAAAATGATTTTTAAAATTTTATACTGTCCGCTTGTCGAATTCTGTTTTCTAATTGGTTAATATGAAACACTAACATCATTAGAAAGGTTTGCTTTGTGAAAATCCATATTAAAAACATGGGATCGTTGCTTTGTCACTTTTCACAACAAAAATCGTACAAACACGAGTCGACTTTCGGCCATTACGCTATCATCAGGTGAAAAACTCAACTTTTTAAGAACAGTTTTTAGTTGTGTTTTTCACCTGATGATGGCGTAATGGCCGAAAATCGACTCATGTTTGTACGATTTTTGTTGTGAAAAGTGACAAAGCAACGAACCCATGTTTTTATCATGAGAAACACAATGAATATATTTTATTCATAGATATATATTTGATCTTTTCCTATGGCAAACGTTTTCTTCTAGTTGTAGTAACGTAATTCTCTAAATTCCTAAGTGATCCGTCATGCATAAATTTAATAATAAATGGAACAGATTATATCTAGGGATGATCGATATTAGAAAAACATCGATGTTGACATCGATGTTAACATCGATTCAAGAGTATCGATATACGATATATATCGAAAGAAGGACATCGATGTTCAAAAACATCGATGTTTCTGTAGCAAAATAAACAACCATTATAATCTATTATTTTATTTATTAAAAATTAATATTGCCAGTATTTATTTGGTACACTTTGCAAAAAAAGTCACTTTGTTAGAAGTTTCCCTTTTAATATGTTCCTCTGTTGATACAAATGCTGCCCACCTTTTGAAAAAAGTCTCTCTGAAGCTGTTGAAGTTGCTGTAAAATACAAATATTTAATGGCAATTTTTTTCAAGTTTTGATAAGTGGGTCCTAGAAATTGCCACAAAAGTAATGGATCTTGTTTTAAATCAGCGACAGGACTTTAAATACTGGATAGATTAAAGTAATATCGATGTTTCGATATTATTCTCATAACATCGATGTGTCGATGTTATCGAGGACATAACAGCGATGTTTTTATATCGATGTTTTCCCCCTAAACATCGATGTTTTTCTACCATCGATGTATATCGATCACCCCTAATTAATTATATCTGGATATAACAACATACAATCAGAAATTTAGATGCATTTTTGATAACGTACTGTTTATACCACGTATACATAATTATAAGGATTATTATTATTTTTAACTAGAACGGACCGGACGGGTCTATTCACTGGTGAGAAATACAGAGAAAATATTTTAAAATTGAAGTAAAAGTTGAACAGGCGAACACTGGTGGGTAGAGGTTTGCTCGCTCTTGTCGTATCGCATCTCTCGAACAAAAATATTAGGAGCTGTTAGTCAACAATTTTATTTCCCATGAGAGGTTTATAATATCTACTTATATCTACTACACGACAACGGTTTATGAGACAACTCACTGTTATCCCATGCTTACTTAATGCAAAAATATTACACACAGATTAAATATGCTAATATGCTAATAAAATGAGTTTAAAAGTCACTGACATTTTAATACTTGTTCATAAAATTATGGAAAGAAATGCCGAGAAGTATTAGGTAAATATAAATAAAAGTTTATGAAATAAATCTGACATTGCCAAAAAAAGTTTTTCTTTCGTTAAATTTCGGTATGATTATGTTTCAAAAATTTACAATAACTAAAATTTTTACGTTTGTAGATATTGTAAATACGGAAATACATACACGGAGAGAAAATTCCTATAAAAATTACTGTGCTCAGCACTACAATCGACGTGTAAAAGGCGAACATATTAAATTCTGTCAGGTAAAAATATAAAGATTATAATTAATCATAAAAAATTTAAAGGATGGAATGTTCTTTTCGTAATATTATCTCCGTAAAATTTGTAAAACAGCACAGTAAAAAGTTCCATTACCAACAAAAAAAAATTTTTAATTGTGTTTATTAAAAAAATTTCCATGCTAACATGCTAATAATAGAAAGAAAAAAATAGAAAGAAGGTTGGTTTTGTTGGGAACGCTGTAATGAAATGTACCTCAATCAGCGAGTCACATGCGAACCATAGGTGTGGACTGTGGAAGAAACTTTGTCAGACAGCTCCCACCAAGCACCTTGATGCAGCTAGTATGTAGTCAGTTGCTTTTACACTCTCTTAGGATGATGTCATCGTTTAATTCATCTTTTTGTTATTTAGCTATCTTTAGTATATGTATTAATATATTGTTGGCAATCATTTTTGTATACATGTTTTTACAGGTACAGTGCAACCAATATAAGGTCGCGAGTCAGATGCGCAAATGAAAGAGTACGACAACAAGAATTAAACTATAATATACATGCATAAGAGTGTGATAAAAGTTGTGTTAACACCACATTAAATTTTACCATGCTAGCACATATTTTTTATTTTGGTCGTCGATCGCGCACGGATTATAGGGGAGCATAGTAATTTTTCTGAAATTTTCTCGACAAAAATTATAGTTTTTTTCTCTCCGTGTAGAAAATAAATATTTAACGCTAAAAACATTTTTTAATTCCACATTTGGGTTCATTTCTCTGAACAGATTAATTATGAAAATAATAATTGATTCTTTTTTTAAACTTTTTGACACATTTTACCATTGAAACATGTGGCCTCTTTATAATTGAGTTTTATATAGTTATCTAGTTTAAAAAAATCAAAATTAAACATTTTTTACGACACAGTCTAACTTACTACGCACTGAGGGTTCTGTTAAAATAATCAGTAGAAAGATGACTTACTTCTTCATCAGCTAGTCAATCTTAAAAGGGTCTACCATAGTCAATAAATACTTAGATAATTCGAAATAAATGAACTGTTCGGCAAAATGCTAGTAAAAAGATAGTAAATGGTTGTTTGATTGTAGATCTGAAGTTCAATTTTAATTCTGGGGATTAATTTCACTAGATAACCTGGAAAGTGGGGAAAAAATATGCTGTTAAAAATATGCTTAATAAATGCTGTTTTCGACCCTTCTCAGATAACCAGTCCTTGAAAGGACAACTTAGTTTGTTATCTATTAATAACAAACAGTGTTGCTAATAATTATGGAAAGGAGAACAGGCGCGGCATTTTGATATATTTAGTAATTATTTTTATTTTTTTCTATAGTAAGCACAAATCAATAATTATTATAGTTTTTCTACTCCTGTTGACGAACACTCATTATATATCTATTAATTGATGAGAAAATTAGACATTATTCAAAGGTGTGAAGGCATGACTATTATTCAATACCTTTCGACCAATGAAATCATCGTATTAACCATTATTCAATTGGCTGGCATTTGTTTTATGAAAAATAAATCTATGAAATTTTAATTTCATATATGTTGCGTAGCAACGTGTAAATAAACAAAGCAATCTATAATTTATTTTGATCGTTTCCATAGATTCATATACAAACATTTAATAAAATTAGAGATAAATTAAAAATTATATTCTTTTAATTTAAAGTTTATATTCAATTTTATTTAAATCAAAAAGGGGAAAAGTCGTCAAAAAAGTATAGTATTCTACTCGATTGCAATGGCTATTACTCATTCAGATGAATTACGACACTCGCCTCGAAAACTCGGCTCGTGCCGCAATTTCATCTTCGTGAGTAATATAGCTATCATTACCAGCTCATTCAATAATATACTATTATTCATCAGGAAAAATATTTTGTTTATCGTCATTTTCTATTAGGTACATCGAATTTATAATAATATCTGATAGATTGAAACACTATTTGCGCAAGTACCAACAATTTACACTTGACAACTTCTTTTCTTTGGAAAGTAAATTAGTAAAAATTGCATTTGAATTCTTATTACAACAAAAAAAGTGGGCGGAAAATTCTTTTTATCTATTTATCTATATTAATACAAATCTCTTACACATGTTTTCAATAAACTATAGAATAAATTAATTAAAACTGCATATAACATAGCAATAATGATTGATTTTGATTTGATGTAGATAAATGTTATTATTTTGCGAAAATAGTTTTCTAATACACATAGTTGACGGCTGACAGGTAACAACGGGTATAGTGTGGTATGAAGAAAAGTCAACCATAACGGTAATTTAACAGCAATAGAGAAATTTGTAATATCCGGAATGTAAAAGCCACTTTTAAGTTCATGTACATTCATAACCAGGTAGAAAGGGTAATGATATAATACTATGATTTTAATAATCATTTTGCATACGTATATATACTATGTACATACGTATAACTACTAAGCATGTCATGTGGGAACTAAAAGCACACTCGGTGCTTACACTATTGTTCAAAAATCATTAACGAGCATCGAGATTTTATAAGATAATTGCTAATTATTCGCACACAAAGTACGGTGAGCAATGATAATAACAACAACGGGTTTTTTGTTTCCGATTCTTTGTCTACCGCAGACAGACAGAGCCGGCCTTGCCAGAAGCAGAGTTCGGTACTAAGTTAACTTACGGCATTTTGAAAAAAAAATTGGAAACTATTGGTGCAAAACTGCCGTAACCTTACCACTTTTGATAAAAAAAAAAAAAAAAAAAAAAAACAACATTACTACTTTTGGTGCAGAACCATTGTAACCTTACTACTTTCAGTACAAAACTGCTGTGATTTTACTACTTTTGATAAACACCACTGTAACCTTAATACATGTGGTGCAGAAGCATTGTAACCTTAATACTTTTTGTATAGAAATTTAATGGACAAAGTTATTCAAGAGGTAAATCAATCTTGAATAACGATAGGTCCGAAGAAATACTTTATTATCTTCAATCTTGAAAAACATCTTTCTATAAATACAACGGTAATAGTTTAATTGGCAAAGTCAATACAGTATTCAGAATAATAACAAAATTTGAACACAGTTCAAATAAATTAGATATCTTTAAATAAACTTTGTAACTAATATTAGCCCAGGTACTAGGTGACATTGAGTATGCACTGAAAGAGGTATAGAATTTGACTTTTGATTATTGTTAAGGGGGTCTTAGGGTGTCGTCGACTTCTAGGGTGGTCGACAAATTGGGTGGGGGGGGGGGGGGAAGTTACAGAAAAAGCTGATCAGGAGATCGCTTATATTTTGCTTATTATTGATCGTAGAGTGATGATTTTTTTAAAAATTTGTTTGCAATGAAATGATCTAAAATTTAGGTCATATGCAAATTTTTGATATACCTAACGGTTTTGTGTAAAAAAATGAAAATTGAAGGCAACGTTACAATTTAAGTATTCTTAGTATACAGGGCTAGTCAAAAGTATAAAAAAGTCAAAAATCTCAGCAGGAAAGCATTTTTGGGATAAATGATGACGACGAAAGTTTCACCATTTGTTACGGCGCATCCGATGGTGATCTTTACTTTGACCTCAAAGTCAAGGTTCAAGGTCATATCAAGGTTAAGTCCGTTTTTTGATATGGCAACCCTCACTTTTGACCCCGTAAATGGAAAGAGCGGAAAATTCTACATTCGAATATGACCTTGATCGTTGTCTTAAGGTCAACGATCAGGTTCAATTCAAGGTCAAACCCAAATTCTTAAATTTTACCATTATTTTCTCTTTTCATTTTTTTACACGAAAACCGTTAGGTAGATATATATCAAAAGTTTTCATATGACCTAAATTTTAGATATTTCATTGCAAACATATTTAAAAAAAAATCATCACTCTACGATCAATAATAAGCAAGATATAAGCGATCTCCCGATCGGCTTTTTCTGTAACTTTCTCCCCTCCCACCCAATTTGTCGACCACCCTAGAGGTCGACGACATGGGTTTTCACACTTACCTGAGACCCCCTAACAATAATCAAAAGTCAAATTCTATACCTCTTTCAGTGCATACTCAATGTCACCTAGCACCTCGTCTATATACATATTTATAAAATTGTGATGCTGGAACGCAAGACACAAGAAATATGCGGAAATAGTTGTCGAATATTTTTTTAATCCTGGTTTAATATTTTTAAGTACTATTGCATTTGCAAACACATTTATTTGAATTACGCTTACAGTTAGGGCAACTGAATAATTTTTTGTCGATATTCTCAAGCAAATTTTGAAATTGATACAAAATATTTTTAAAGTGAAAATTTCTATAGTAACAGAAAGGTATAGAGTTACCCTCTGTAATGAAATTTCTAATGTGAAAGTGGAATGAAATCTGTAATGGGCCAAGGTGAAAACGATAATACTTTGACTATAATGAAATTTGTAATAGTTTTATAGTTATTTTCGATACATATGCGTAAAGAGAGGTATTCTAGTAGGCTTAAATTGGGGCACGAGTCTAAGGGACTGACGCATACACAACGAGATCGAGTGCGCTGTATACCCGCACGAGCCGTCAGGCGAATGGGGGTAAGCGCACGAGATCTCGTAGTGTATACGTCAGTCCCTTTAGCGAGTGCCCCAGTTTAAGCCTATTGGATACCTCACTTTACGCATATGTATCGAACATAATTTTTTATAACGACGGCTTTTAAAGTTTAATAGAGAGAAAAAAATTAATTATTTTTAAGTAGTTTTAGGAAAATAATAGGGTTAATTTTATTTTATGTTATATGAAAAAACAAAAAATTTTATTAATTTGTAGATCGTTTTATTTCTTTTTTATTAATTTGTTGATCGTTTCCATGTTTAATTTGAATACGATTATCATTGACAAATCAATATCATTATTTTCTCGCATAGTTTTAGCTACTTTCACGCACAGTTGTATTTTCACGCACAGTTACTGTCGTTTGTTTTACAATGATATGAAAACTGCTCTTTATGCCCACTACATAACGCTCGAATATTGAACTTTAGAAGCGGGTGTTATAAAAATGTAATTCTTAACATCATACTTTATATTACTAAAATTTAGGTTCAACTCAGCGTATACATACGTAGTAGGTGTGGAGCAGCATGTCAGTATCGAGAAATTGCATTTTTAATGATTCTTTTCTTAAATTCCCGTAACAATAATAAGTATGTATTTTACATACTATAACAGTATAATTACGATTAAATTAATATTTCCATTCATTAAAAATTAGCTAAAAATAACTTTACTTTCATTATTACTACCTATAAATTAATTTCTGTTCTTTTCAGACTACCTTCATCAAATGTATGGAAATCAAAACAAATCAAAATAAATTTTAAAATTAAAACAATTGAAGTCCCATATAATATGCATTTAATTGATATCAAATATTTAAGCAGTATATTTATTTGTATTATTTCAAAGTCAGCCGTCTGACATAATTTATGGTAAGTAGACAATAGATACTAGTTATTGATTCTTATTCTGTCCTGATAGAATTTATTCTTGAACTCGGTTTCAAGCTAATTTAATATTATTTGTTTTCTGCATTTTTGTTATTTGGATCACTATAAAAGTTTTACGTGGGTTGTAAAGTAGCCTTAAGTAAATTGGAAATCCTTATTTAATAAATATTATTTGGGAACGAAAAGCACATTCTCAATGTCGTCATGTATACAAAGTTATACTAAACCTGTATCCGATCAAAAAATTATTTACATTTTATTGCCTTGAACTGTACTCGTATATTATAGCTTGATTACCTAATATATTCCTACAACGCTAAAACATATGTAGTGTACGACGATAAGTTGAGATCAGAATTGCTCAAGTGATTCACCTATTTATTATAGAACGCCCAACGGAAATTTTTGCTGCATATGACATGACTAATTTACTTGCATACTGTAACAAATTTATCGGTCCCCCATGGGGTTACATTTACTCATTTTACGATATAATTATATACCTAGTATATACTTTATCATTTGTGTGTTATTAGGGAAATTAAACCAAGGTTAATAGTATGCTCGGCACTGAGATTTATAAGCACTGAATGCGGTAAAAAATATTCCAGAATAATTTTTATTCGTTTCGCAGAGTGCGAATGTTTTAGCTAAAGTTATGTTTGACTAATTGTACAATTTGAACATACGGTTGCTAAAAATAACGGTAAACAAAAATTATTTTCACTGATGACATTGTGTTTACATGTCTACATAAATGTGTGTACGTGTATTAAGAGTTCAAACATATCAGTAAATCCCGAAGGAATTACAATATAGCACTCTATTTAGGTTATTATACGTGTGCGCTAGCGTAGGAAGCGTAAGTGTAATCACACGTCCGTTGTCATATTGACACCATGTAAAATCAGTGTTGTGTTTGGAAATGTAATATGTCGAACAATGTATACAACCTATACATATATTGTACAATATTCAACCAGTTATTATTTATTAACCCTAGAATGTATATCTACGTTAATTTAACACAAATACATGGGATAGTCACAATCACATACTAATGTTATATTAAGGGGGACCACTAGTGTGACCGTCTGAAAAAAGGTGATTTTTTGGAATTTTTTTAAAGAAAACTACCATATGGAATATTTTAATATTTTAAGAATATATTCGTCGATATATAATAAATTCATGATAAAATTTTTGGACCAACAAAATGAAAATTCAGTGAGTTATTCGCGATCTCCCAAGGCTCAGAAAAAAATTCCCCCACTGCTGCAGTGATAGCGACCTTCACAGTGCCTGACATCAAAAAAACCAAAATGGCTATTAAGCTAGAAGCTATTGTCCGTACCGTGAATCTCAATCGGAAAAACAAAGTTGAAATTTAATAAAATGGAGGAGTTTTTTAAAAAAAGTTTCCAATTTTGCGTGAAAATTTGATGATTTTTGGTCTGCAAAAATTACATTTTTTATTCCATCGAAAAACTGGAGGTTCATGGTACGAAGAAATATATATAAAAGAAGCTGCAATAAGAATCAACTCGATCGGATGATTTGTTTTCGAGTTATAACTGCAGCAAATTTGGAAAAAGTAGTTTTTTTTTAAAATTTACCTTTTAGTTTCAATCACTGAGAATATTTACTAAAATTATTTACGGTGTACTCACTATAACGGTCATGTAAAACTAGATGAGTCGTTTAAATGTGCCAGGGTCTAGCTTCTCCACAACATGTGACTGGCAGCCACGTCCAGAAACTCCCGAACTATCAACTTTCATACATTTCTAAATAGCTCAAAGTTAGCAATGAAAATCAGGATTCGCTCTTCGGATGGCTGTCATTCAAAAACTATTTGAGATATGCACTTGAAATTTTAGTATGTTATTTTTGAAGATATAAACTATCGAAACATTCAAAAAAAATTTTTCAATTTTTAAAAAATGTCACACTAGTGGTCCCCATTAAGTCTCATAAGAATGATTTTTTGTTTATTTTATTTCAAGGGAAGTATATATTTCCTGAGCAAGCAAAATGGTACGAAACATGTCACTGGCAAATAACTTTGCGAAAAAAAATGATTATAAAACCATAGCAACAAAATATTAAATAATATTACCATATTAGGCGGGCGACTTACCCTTAAAAAGATGCTTAAAAACTAAAAAAGTGACCACAAGCGTTCTAAAGGCTTTTTTTAAATGGCTGCATAATTTAAAATAAAATAAAAAATTTAAATATCACTTTTTGATTAACACTTTCATTGCCAAGTTAAAAATATAGACTTTGTGAGATGGCCAAACATTTTATGTTAAATAAGTATATTCTTTTATTTGTCACGTGATATCGCGTGATTGGCCATTTAGTAAAGTAGCCACTTCACACAACATCGCATAATTGACAATGAACGTGTTAAACACCGGCATTAGTGTTAAAAATTGATTAAGATAGATAATTTTACATGTATTCTTATAAATATTTAAGTCTACGTATTCATTCTAAAATATCATATCATCATATTATCATTCCCTCTCTGTAAAAAATGTGTTAAATAATTTTTTTTATATATCAGTGATATTTACTGAAAACTACTAATATGAAATCTATACATATAACTTACCTATTTAAATATTTTCATTAATTCTACTTTTCATAGTGATGCCGGTATTTGATGAAAGAAAGTAGTACCTATTGGAATTTTTTATTGCATTTTAAATTCTGAATCGATTAAAAAAATCAATCACTAGAACGCTCGTGGACACATTTTGTTAAAAATTAGGATTAAGTGCTCGTCTATATGGATTATACATAGGTATAATTTACTATTGTATTCGTTAAAAGGTCTTATCGTATTATAAATTTGAATTTTATATTTTTTTTTGTATCAATTTGCGTTCACAATTCATACTAGTTACCTAAAAATAATTTAATTTCAAAGAACTGAAAAATGCTCCAATTTCGCTGTCATGTTTTTAATTTTTTGATAGTTGATATTTCTTATAGATAAACATAAATTTATTCGAAAAACACGAGCAAGCAAGGAACCCTTAAAGTTTGGTTATATCTGTCTATCTGTCCAGCCGCCCGTTCGTCTGTATGCACCAGTTCAATTACTCACTCATTTTTGCGTCTATTTTGGTACGGTAACAGATACTGATAGAAGACAGATATTGATACTAATTCTGATGTAAATTGAGGTAGATTTTTAATTTAGACAAACATGGAATATTTGTAAACCTTATGTATCCAACATAACCTTACATATTTTTGATAAGTATAGAAATTTTAATTGGTCAAAGCAATTTAAACTAGTTTCATCTTTAATTTATTAATAGTAATATATAACCAACTTAAACATAACTAAACTGCTGTCTTCAAACTATAGATTAGACTATTAACTACGAAATCACAAAAAATATTGGTTTTTCCCTGGTCCCTGTTTGCGTTTTTATTTTATTTTTCCGCAGTAATAGCAAATGGGCTTCAAATTTAAAGCCTGCTAAGGATATAATTACCTCTGGACGAATTCTTAGATTCATTTACTTCATGATTTTCTTTTATTAGTTGCAATTCAGTTTTGGTATTATATAGCTAATATCAAAGTGTAAAAATAGCTAGAGTAAAAACTAAATATGGCACATAAAATTATAGAAACGACAGCTACTGAACAAATAAAAATAAAAATAAAAAATTATCATCAGCCACCATTTTCAATAAGATAAGTAAATGCACGGTTTCGGTCGTTTCGTCGGTTCCATTGTGTGTTTCTTATTGTTTCAATTCTCAACTTTTGTATCAATTATGAAAGCTTATATCAACATCAGCAGTGTCAACGTAATAGTGTAGGTACTATTGTACTATTTTGTGCAATGCTGTGGTGAAGAAGAAAAAGACGTTATATTGAGTTGGAGTTGGTCAATAATTGTTTGTCCACTTTTTACCGATCCGATGATAACGATACGACGAATAAAAGTGATATGGCTGGCTGGTCGAGTTTTGTACACGGGTTGAGTTGATGTTACTACTGACTGAATCACTATCAGTATTATCATCGTGAAATTTTCTCATTATTTACACAAAAGACAAAGACGACGGACGGCAAACAAAACCGCCGGACAGCGATCCATCGGAGTAAGTAAAACAAAATGAACAAAAGAAGTAGAAGAAGAAGACGAGAAAAACGGTCGGACGTTCTGTAACTATTATTTAACTAAAATTGATCATAACTATCATAATCATTCCACAATCTACTGTACAATTCTACAGAACGGTTCTAAAATCTCTACATATAAAAATAACTCTTCACATAAGGCTACGTGTCCATCTGAGGGAAAAACTACCGAGAGCTGCTCTCGAGAATCGTAATTAGAAGTGGACACAGAACTGATAGTACTATGCGACAGTTTACGCAAAAACTCTCGGAGACTAGACCAATTTCTAGTTGTCTCAAGTGGACACACATAAACTCATCTCTCCGACTATTACTCTCAAAATTCGAAATACGTTTGTATTGTGATAGTTGGACTTATATTAATTTTGTAAGTTGTTTTTGTTTGTATTAATTTGTCGTACGTAGAATGTAGGTAGGTACCTTTATACTTTGTTTAATCAAAATCGGTTAAATGGAATAATATTTAAAAAAAATTGAAATAACAGAGTGAATTACTGAAATTTTTAAAAATAAATCGTAAGGAGTCGACTAAAATAGAGAGTACAAAATTAATAAAATAGTTGTCAAAAATAATGACCTTTCTTAAAAACGAAAATATAAAAATTATATAAAAACTGTGATCATGAAAAAAAAAATTGCACAAGAAGTCCAACGTAAACTGGATAATTTGAGAAATCAGACATTTTTTTAAACAGTTATTTCTTTTTTTTATATAAATTTGACTATAATAAAATGAAGCAAATTGTTTTCTATGTCTATAACTTTTTTAAACAATTATAGTAAATGAAAATTAGAATAACCTCTTTTAATCAAAATCTGATATATTAGCCGTCGACACGGTTTTAAGAGCACTGTCGGAGAGTCTGCTGTCAAACAGCCCTCCGGAAAGTACGCTAAAATGGACAATGAACTATTAGCTTTCTGGATAGTTACTTCTTCAAGTTACTGTCAAATGAACACACATAGCCTAAGTTCATATATTGTTACATAACTCTCTCGATAACTTTCAGCTTACGGGGCTATAGAGGTAGAAAATTTTTGGAAATGGAAAATTATGGTGTGCCACCACCCTCTATCGAAACTTTGTAGGGTATAAAAGGTGTTTACCAATATGGCGATTTTGCTTCAAATATATACGCTCTCTCTCTGCAATGTTGAAACGCCTTAAAATAATAAACATTTTTAAATAAATAATAATCTGTTCAAATAGTAATTGGAGTGTTACAAAACGCTCTTTCTAAGGGGCCATTAGAGTTCACTCCAGTAGAAAACTCAGCAAGGCTTAAGTTATTTTTTCATTCTACGTAGCTGTACAAAAGATCTTTTCCAGTTTCTGGACATCCTCTACATAATTATCTTTTTCGTCCTCGTTTTTTTTTCTTTTTTCTTTCATTTTATTGTTTTCGACGACGCTTATTTCTCTATCAAGATGATAATAGATTTTTACAGTGTTGTTTGTTTGCACTTGTGAATGGAGTTTTTGAGGACAAGTATCGCTTCTTCATCATCTTGATTTTGTTTTATTACTGTTGCATAAGTACATATATACATATAACAAGCCAGTAGGTTAGACAAGGATGGTTATAGAACACTGGACGTGTATGTAGTTTTGGGGTCAATATTTGTCTTCAATAATATCATCATCAAGTATAGAACTCACTCACTACGTTCTAGATATTATGTCCTGTCTGGTTCTTCTCCACCACCGTCTTCGTCTGCACCGTAATAGCAAATAACACACAATGATAATAAAAATAAATAATGAAATATGAATTGTGTGGCAGCAAGTGTGGTGGCAAGAAGATGGATTGTACGTTATCGATTGAACCAAGTCGTATAAATATAAAATGGACCATTAAAATCACACAGAATTAATTTTGGGTTTTGATTCTTGCGGGAAATTATTTTGTATAAATAATGTCTGTTTCTTCTTGCTGTTCTGAATTGTTCCTTTATTTTGATGTTTTCAAATAAACTACATTTAGTATAGCTATTAGTGTTGCATACATGTTTTATGTGCTAAGATTACCTAAAAAAGAAAATATTTAGGTAGGTATATTTACATTTAATATAACTGGCCTTGTCTAACTAAATATTAAACCTCTTAGCGGTCCACGTCCGGTTATCTCGTGACCCAGACTTTTGTTTGGGCTCCTAAGTTATGTGCATTTAACACCTTGACGATCATAACCTACAATGTTAGTAGGTTTAATTTGTACATTATTTTGACAGCTAATATAGTTTGTATGGAATTGTAAACATCGTACGTCGTAGTGTGTGAGTTAGTAAGGTAGTAAGACAAAATCAAGATTTATTCAAACAACGAAAGTTTTATCCGGCGAATTTAAAACAGTGTGCGTTATCAACACAAATGAGACTGATTAAGCGTACATATAAAAACCTGTGGTTCGAAAGTTGCAAAGATCTGCATTATATTGCTTACTTTCTAGTCCTCCATCGGCTCTACAAGAGCAAACAAGCATTGTTAGGTTGTGGCTATTGATTGTTAGATCGTGGTTGGATCATTATTAGGAGATATATACATACACCTGTTTATAGTACGTATATATGTACCCGCACCCACCTCGCACCATAACATCACGACAATCACACATGCTAACATCCACTATACTACACTAAATATGTATATAACCATAGAAAGTGGGGAGATTTCGCTGCGACGTATGACCACGTAAAATTCTGGCGACAGCCGGCATGCTAGCTATGATACAATAGTTTGGCCCCTTGATTATCAAGAATTATATTTAACATTTAAATTTGAAAGAAAGGTTGGGAAATTCAAATACTGTGCATTATCGAGGAGGTACAACATCCAAAAACATTCCCCAAGATATGTAATTTAACAATAAATTTGTTATGTTAAAAATTATATAAATTTATAGAATTATATACTTTGAAAGAGTATAATAAAAGTGACATCATAAATTTAGCATCAAAAATTGTTGCCCGCGAATTGAACGGTATAAATAAAAATTACTTTTTATTACTCATGCGGGAGAAGTACTAACTTGGTGCACACATTTCTGTACGCAAAATAGTTATTTGCCCACTGTATTCTTCCCACATACTTTTTTGCTTGCGGCAAGTTTACTTTCCGCACGCAAATTGACAATAAAATACGTAAAATTTAATCAAAACACGCAAAGCCGCCTCTTGATTTTTCATTTAATAAATATTTCATAATTATTTCTATAGAAACCACCAATAAAGTAATTTAAACACTGTTTAATTCAGAAAAAAGACAAACACTCAAAAATATTATTTTGAAAAGTAATAAAAATGTCAAAAATAGTAATAACAATAAAAAAAAGTATGTGAAATTCGTAATAAAAAATAGTATGTGCAACTCGTGCGGGATTGTGGATTGTCCACTCAACTTCGCTCTCGTGGGCAATCGACAATTTCCCGCACTTATTGCACAATATACTATTTCTTAATACAGTTTATATTTTTTACAATTTAAACTGATTTTTAGTTACGGTGGCTGTCTTTTTTTTACAAAGAGTAATTCTTTTCAGATTTTTGGTTTCTGAATATCTTCTTTCAGCCATTAGAGCTCATTCGAAAATTTTTTTAAAATTTTAATTCATGTTGTGATAATTCTCTGCTAACTATTGTATGTTGAGCATTAATTAGTAAAATTGTATGGATGTATCAGAACTTCAACTTCCTTTTTTTTAATATTTCTTAAATACTAATAGATTTCTACAATTTCCTGTTCACTTAGAAGAAAGCTCATGATTAACATTAACTCGAAAAATTCCCCTTCTTTAAATGTCGTATCGTAAAGGTGTGCAAATGTCATACCTTACGATAAATGTCGCGCATCGTACATGTCGTATCGTTTAGGTGTGCAGCCCAGCTTATAGTTACTTTTTCATATACCATAATTATCATTCAAATAATAATTGACCAAACGATAACACCTATACAAATAATTTTTTGTTAGTCTTTAACAAAACTGTATTTGATTTAACATCACAAAATAACCTGATGACACCCAAAAAAAAAAGACAAAATACTACAAGAAACAGAAGAAAGTCGACGAAAAAGAAAAACAAAAAAATGATTGAAACTTAAATTCACAAAGAAATAAAATTCAATTGCTCGTAAGTTTTCAGCCTGTATGTATATTCTTTGTCCATCAAATAAATATAACAGAGATAGACACGATACAGGCAGATTGTGATGACAAAGAGATGAGCAGAAAATTTACATAAATTTTGATAGAATTCAATGAAAAATAAAAAATACATAAACACAAAATTTAAAACATCTTTTCACAAAAAAAGGGAATTGTATTTGGCTTTTTTTATTTTTTATTTTTTCCCGAAAAAGCATTATGTAACAAACATTGTTGTACAAAATACGGGAAACATGTACGCCTACGAGTATGTATATACATACGTATGTACGACCAGCTAGCTGCTATACATTCAAGGGAAATGCATGTAATTCAAAATCCCACGGGACATTCTCTAAATGGACAAACTACAACCGAGTTGTTTATTTTTTTCTGTTTATTTTGATTCTATTTTTTTTCTATGTATCGTAGAGGATAGTTTAGCTTTTGTTTATTTCAAAATAGTACCTAGGTACAAATATATTATGTATCCTGCCATTGAATGAGCGTACAACATGCATAGAATAGTGCTTCCTCTACATTGTTCCTCGTGCAACAATTTTGTAACTGAAAAATTGTGATTTCATAATAGGGTAAAATACCCTTATCTTGGCACCTCTCCAGTTTATTGGCACTTTACAGTTTTTTATTTTAAATAAGAAAAATATTCATTATGTGGTGCTGCTAACAATCAACTTCAAACAACATTATTTTACTTTTTCCAATTGGCAACACTGGACCTGTCAGTTACATAAAATAATGTGAGGATAGTAGCAGCAAATATACACTTGATCGTGATTTCAGTAAATTATCAGTTTTTGTTAAGGTAAGGCTTGTTTTAATCCTATCATATCTTATTAATTTATATATATATTTGCATGAATTTAAGTTTCAATGAATTTACTAAGACTAAATAAGTTTTTTAAATCGTTATTTCTCAATCTTTCCTTCTAATTATTATTTTTATTATGGTGTCAACATTTGGAATGTAAAAAAGGCTATTTTCCATTTTATTGGCACCTATGACCATAATTGGTTTTTATAACTGATTTTTTTTTCTTAATTTGTGTTTCACTATTTAAAATTTAAAACCTTTACGTTGAATTCAACGTTCAAAACAAGGTGAATACACATCTTTTCCAATTCTTGGTCCCGGTGCCAAACGTAAGAATACCAACTATTGGCACTAGTGTCAATAATTGGATATTAGTATGCTAATAATAGATTTCATATTAATTAATATTATGACTAACGATACGAGGAATTACCTATGTTCAATCTAGGTAGGTACCAATGTTTAATTTTTTTGTTCCAGTCTACCCTTGAAAATGAAGCCGAAAAGTAGAAGAAACCAAAAGCCTAAGATTAAGAAAGAAAAAATGAAAAGAAAGAAATACGAACCAGTTCATTTAGAACAGGCTCTACAAGCAGTGGCAGGTGGTATGAGTAAAAAACTCGCGGCAAAAACCTTTCAAGTACCAAGATCTACATTGCAGTTTAGAACCAAGTTTCCCGATCATCAATCACGTCCAGGTCCTCCCACTGTCTTGACTGAAGAGGAAGAAAGAAACCTAGAAGACTGGATTAATGTTAGTTGCAGAAAAGGTTTTCCGAAACGAAAAGCAGAATTAATTGGTAGTGTTGCTGAATTTTTAAAAAAAAGAAATAGAGTAAGCAATTTCACAAACGGCGAGAAATGGTATAAATTGTTTTTGCAAAGGCATCCGAACATTTCAGTTCGTACTCCAGAAGCGGTCACAGCAGCCAGTGCAACAGTGTCTGAAAACGACGTGAGAGGATGGTTCAAACAAATTGAAGAATATTTAAAAGAAAATGGTTTGTTTGAGTTGCTTTCTGACCCATCACGCATATTTAATGGGGACGAAACAAATTTTCTTCTTTGTCCAAAAACCGGGGTAGTTTTGGCTCCCAAGGGCGAAAGA
The DNA here is from genome assembly GCA_035578155.1 of Brachynemurus nebulosus. Classification (NCBI taxonomy): domain Eukaryota; kingdom Metazoa; phylum Arthropoda; class Insecta; order Neuroptera; family Myrmeleontidae; genus Brachynemurus; species Brachynemurus nebulosus. The sequence goes on along the minus strand of JAPWDM010000001.1, from coordinate 29,732,254 downwards.
AATGTTTATGAGGTGGATAACGCCCAAGCGAAAACTTCTTTAACAGTAATGTTTACTTTCTGTGCCAATGGAAATCTTACGCCACCGATGGTAATTTTTCCAAATAAGCGATTGTCAGGGGAAATAGCATCAAAGATTCCATCAGACTGGGGCATCGGACTTAGTGACAACGGCTGGATGAAAACCGAAATCTTTCACGATTATATTGAAAACATACTTTATCCTCATTTAGTCCAGTCGGGAACAAAATTTCCCGTAATTCTTTTCGTCGATGGACACAAGACCCATTTGACTTATGCTGTAAGCCAATTATGTAAGAAATTAGACATTGTTCTTATTGCACTTTATCCGAACTGCACGCGTCTACTACAACCTGCTGATGTGGCAGCATTTAAACCTCTTAAAAGTGGTTGGCAAAACACTATCCTGGAATGGAGGCGAACACACCCTTCGGAAGCATTAACTAAAAGTAACTTTGCACCTCTACTACAGCAAACAATCAAAAAATCTGTATCACCGTTAACTGTTATAAACGGATTTAGAGCCACAGGCTTATATCCGTGGAATGTAAATGCAGTTGACTACACCAAGTGCCTTGGAAAGAAAACAACCATTATACAAAGTCTGAATGAACCTGCCACAAGTAAAGTGAAAGAAAAGGTACTGACTAAAGAGGAATTTATAAAAATTATAGGCGAAAAGAAAATTAAGGAACTTGAACAAGACGGGTTGCAATCAGAAGAAAATTATTTAAAAAAGATCTGGGATTTTTTCAAAAATATAACAGTGGTGTCACAGGAGATAACTGAACAAAACGATATCTCAGAGCCGTCCGATATAAACGTGATAGTAGACTCAATGAATATCGCAGACATTCCAATTATTATGGATGACAGTATTATTTATGATTTGATACCAGTATCTGAACAAGAGGTATTTACTGAAGAAATCATAAACACTCACGACGACAACTTTAGCTCGAATGATGTTAACGATACGAATAGTACAACAGTAACTGATCCTCAGATTGATTTACAGGAATTTTATCAACTTCATGTTGTAAACAAAACGAATAATGTAGAAGTACAAGACCCTAGCAATGTCCAGCCGAATGTTATTATACAACAGAGCCACGAAAATCATGAATTGGAGCTTTCAGAGGAGCAAAATCTTTCAGTGAAAATACCCCAACCCATAAAATCTAACGCCACTCCCGTTAAACTGGCTGACATTCTTGTATTACCAAAAACGCCTCAAAGGAAAGGTGTGAGAAATACTAAAAGAGCTCCTTTCGTTTTAACTTCTGCTGAGTGGAGATCACAAGAAAATGAAAAAAACAGAATTAAAGAAGAAAAGGCAGAAGAAATTAAAAAGAGGAAACAAGAAAGAGAGCAGAAGAAACTGCAAGCAAAAACAAAGAAGCCTAAAATAACTAAAGTTAAGAAAACGTTAGATAAAAAAACAAAGGATGACATCAAAAAACTGTTATTCTCCGAAAAATTCTGTTCAGGAAATTTGAAAAGCACGCAGATTGAAAATAACGTGAAGAAAATAATCAGTTGTGGTCAGACAGAAGAAAAGGAAAATCATAATCCAAATGATAGTAAAAAGAATGAAAAAGAAAATGACCAGTACTGCGATGATGATGATGATGACTATTTGGTACTCCCAAAGAATAACAGACGAATCCAGAATAAACCATGCACGAGTGCTGAAATAGAAAAACTTTTAAATGAACCAGAAGACTGAAATATTTTTATTATTTATAGCATATAGTACAAATTATTATAATCAGTAATCACTTATATATTTAAGTAATGTTACAATTTTCATTGATTTAATTTAGAATTTGTTGCTTTTGTTTTTATTACTTTTAATATTAGAGTTCTATCTCGGTTATAGATATAAAACAGAATTAGGGTAACAGAGTTCCTAAAAAAATGTGATTTCTAGAATGTGATTTTATTAAAATAGAAATAAAAATTTTAATTTCAATAGCGTATATTATTTCAACTGCACTATCTTAAATTCTTAATTTAAATATCACCTTTAGTAAGCACATATCTAGTTACGCCATTATCCTGATTAAATATGCCAATAAATAGGTCTGTAAACTGTTAATAAATAGACGAAATGTGCCAATAACTGGGTAAATTGTGTTTTTTTTAAATAAAATTCTAAAAAAATAACAACTTGATATATAAATGTCAGAAAGTTTCATAAAGACGTTCACTTGTATTTCTCCTCATAACCAAAAACGTTTTTTTGCTTGCAACACTACTATGTTAGAAAATTTTATGACTTTCTTGCATGGAATTGCTTAAAGTGCCAATAATTGGGTATTTTACCCTATGACCCAATTGTTCAGATAAAATTTTGTAACTATTATTGTAACCAGTAACGGAATTTTTTTAAGTTGATAGTTAGTACCACTTTCTCCTGCGATTTATACTTACTATACCCTGTTTCAGATACAATTGATCATGAGTCAAAGTTAAAAAATTAAATAATTCTTAATATTCAAAACAAATCAATCTTCTATTCTTTTCTAAAACCAAACTGCAATTTTAAAATTTACGTAAGTATAATAATGAAAGAGATAAAGCCAAGGAAACGGAAATTATTTAAATTCGTAAGTGATGCAGCATGGTTAAATTTAAGTGAAATGGACCATACTAGAGTACTAGTTACTGTCTTATAAATAACTCATTTCAAAAGGACTGCTATTTTATACAGTACGGAAATTCTCCGTCATAAAAACTCTTATTTACTGTTTGTATTTAAGCAATGCTGAGGAGTAACCTTCACAATTTAGTTTTCAATTCAGAAAATTCAAATGTTAAAGTACATTAGACACCCGACTAGAAAGTTTGTAAAGCTAAAATTGGACCCGCATTCAGTTTACCCAATTCCAGTTAGCGGTCGGATCCACAATGTGCCGTTTTTGTATTTGCGGTCCTGATTAGTTTATCATGGTAAGGTTTTCTATATACGGTCCTGATTCGGGCCTTATATACGTGTATCTAAAATAGCGTATACCATCGATGTGCCTAATCTGACCTGGAATGAGTTTGAGGTTACTCCATTTTTATTTCTACTCGGGTACTTATTCCTTCTCAGTTATACCAATTTGTCCTTAAATCACTGGTTGCTTATATCCTATTTTTAAGGACCAATGGTTCAATGTTTTCTTTTCTCATACAGAATATATTTAATTTTATTACCAGTCACAATAAAATTTACAATGAATTAACTTTTTATTAACTTTTTCTATATCATTTCCATTTTCTATATTCATAAACTAAATTGGTAATACGAATCGTAAGAGCTCATTTCAATAGTTCAGATTAGTAAGGCACATCAAGGCTGAATTAAACTTTACATTAATTTTGAGTATACATTTCAAGAGTCAAATTTTATTTTTTGACGAAATATTTTAATTTTAGTTTAGATTACTATTATTTTGTTTCAGTGCCTACGCTTCATATTTTACTGTTTATATATATATATATATATATATATATATATATATATATATATATATATATATATATATATATTTATTTATTAGCAATTATTACAATAAAATTAAAATAAAAGAAAAAGAATTTTACATTTTATAATTCATTTTAAATGACTGTTTTCCATTTTCTATTTTAAAGATATAGGACGATTATACTACTGTATTTTCGATTTTGAATTTTAAATAGATTTCTGAAAACCATATTCTATTTTCTATTATAAATGGCTTCTACGAGTTATTTTGCTCAGCTCTAACTGACAAATTATATCTTCTTATATTATTATTCACTCTTCTTTTGTAATACATTTACGTAATCGTTAAACACGGGTTCGTATTTTAACAACAGTCAACAAAGACAGACAAGTGAAATCTATTTAATTATACATTAATTTGGTTACAATTATAGACCGGGAGATAATAACAGAAAACCTCCTCCCACTTTCGCACTTATGCTTCGGGGAGTATTGAAAGATATGAAAATTTTAAGAAATTTGAGGATAAATTTGAGTTCCGCTCGCGTGGTTTTTATATCGAAAATTAAGTTTCTTTTTTCAAAAAAAGATGCGTTTTGGCGTGATTTTCTCACTTATGCCATATGTACTAACATAATGTTAAGTTAAAATCTAGCTGTGGATAATGGTAGGCATAAGACGCGCAATTGGCTAAAGGGTTGAAACGTTAGCGTAAACTTGCATAGAAAAAAAGGGAATTTGAAACGATTTTCGCACTTATGCCAATTGAATGTAAGAAAGTTGTCATCATGAAACGCTTATTAAAAGAATCTACTTAATAAATTTCTAACACTGACTGACTGACAGACAACGCACAGCCTAAACCGTTGGGTTTAGAAGAATGAAATTTTGCACAGGAGTTCCCTATGTAACGTAGGTGAGCACTAAGGAAGGATTTTTGAAAATTCGTATCGTACTAGCGACCTATATATTGTGAAATTATATACTTTTATCTGTTTTCCACATAAGTTTCATTAGCATATTCTATGATGGTAATATCGCTAATACCATTTGCGATATACTACTAATACCGCCATAGAAAACGAACGTTCCTTTTTCGTTTATTTGTACAAAATACATATAGGCAAAGAGTATTGGGCTCTTGAACTGTATTATATTGTAGCTAGGAAAAAACTGTTTACTTTTCTTATAACTACGAAAAAAATTGTTGTTTATAATTTTTTTGAAACTATTTGACAATTTAAAACGTCAAAAATGTATTTTCGATATTTCGCTTAATTATGACAATTCGTCCAGGATTAATTACGGGCGACCGACATTTTTATATTTTTGGGTATATGTACTTTCTAATTTCATTTAAATTATGAGGGTGTTCGATGACGAGGATTTTCGTACCATTGGCTCTTGGTCTATTATCTTTGATATTTACTTTCATTTGAATAATATATACTAACAGTAACACTGCCGGAATCCTGGCGTCTCTTAATATATAAATAAAAATAATATTCAGTCTTATCGATGGCGTGATATGACCATTGCAGTTAAAACGCCAAAAAAAAAAAAAATTGAAAAAAAAAATAATATGTAAATAAAAAATTAATTTATTATGTAAAATCGGTAATGACGTAGATGGAGGAGTATAGGACATTTGTAAAGGCAGTCGATAAATACGGAAGGTGAAATAAAGGTAGTAAGTATTACAAACGGATGTAGCCGAGAATTGACAACAGCGGATTCCGTTTCACAGTACGGACGGTAAACTGTCAAGAAAAAAATGAAATGCGAAAAAAGAGAATGAAGAAATGACGATGAAATACATAACTAGATGAGGATTTCACGAAAAGGTACAAGCTGACTTGATATTGAAAAATAATAAAAGATAAATAATCCAGAAAATATGTTTTGATACTTTTTATTATATTTCGGACGATTAATTTATTTTATTTTTCGTTGACCTAGAAAAGGGAAATGTTAAAAAAGGAAATACTTTATTGTCTTGTTTTGTTATATTTTTAAGGTAACGTCTCTTATCTATATCTATATCTAAAAAGGTTTTTAGATATAATTTCTGAATTTATTTACTTTCTCATATATAAATTAAGACATTCAGTAAGAATGCTATTACAGAATAACTCAAAAATATGTTTGTAAATATTTTGAATTTTTTGAAAGCCTGCTTTTCTTTAATGGAAATAATTTTGGATCAAGTTTTATTAATGTTTTTGGTGAAAATTTAACTCATGTGTGTCAAGTCCCATAAGAATATTATAGTATTTTTACTTATACCTACTATGAAAAAAAAGTTAAGTAGGACTGATTTTTACAGCGGAAAAAATGGTACAAAACATTTCATTAGTCATTACTCATTTCAGTGGAAGTAAACAGGATAAAAACGAAAAAAAATTCGTATTGGTAAATTTAACTGATATCAGAACCGTAGTCAAGTCAATTTAAATGAACTATATGTGTCTGTAGTCGTCTTATTATTAATAGTATACTGTGTAATAAGTGTGGGAAGTTGCGAGAGCAAAATTAAGTACACGATCGAAGTGAGCAAGCTTATTTGCTCGGAAAGACTATGAATTATTGCCAATCATTTTGACAAGGAAAGAAATTTGTAATATCAAAACTTAATTTTTAAACATTAATTTAATGTAAAAAGCAGTTTATTGATTATTTTAACAGTTCACAATTATAAAATTTCGAAATTCTTAAAAATCAACAATGAAAACGCGCCACATAGATGTATTAAACAAAATTAGTAATTTAAATAAAAGTCGTGGTTCTATAAAGTTCAATTTAAATTTTAATTCTTATTTTCTACAATGTTAGTGGAAAGTAGGCTTTTGCGCTTTGTGATGAGAGCGCAAAATGTCTAGTTGCCAAGCGACAAAGTATTACTTTTCGCTATAAAGCGAAAAAGTAGTATTTTGTCACTCGCTCGCATATTTAATTACAAATCGGGTAGACGTTGTTTATATTTTCTATGGCAACAAATAAACAGGTTCTAGATTTATTATTTTTATCGTGATCAAGTGAATTATTAATTTTATTAAATCTCAAAATACCTACAAAATATTAATTAAAAATAAAATCTTTTTTAAAAAACCGACTTCAAAAAGTAAAAAATAATTAATAGCACGAATTTTGAAGTCAGGCAGGTTGTCGTATAAAAAATTGCGATCGGATGTTCTGGCAAAGTTTTTATTTCATACGTCTTTTAGTGACAATGTTCATTAGCCTTTATAGTGATAATTGCTTAAAAGAAGAAGTATTTCAAATTTCATACGTTTAGGTGGAATAATTTCAAAAATTTCATTGTCCAAAAATCATAATTTTGGACACTCACTGACTTTGCTTTGTTTGGAACAGAAATAGTGTTCAATGTAATAATTACTAGGAAATTAAAAATAATTGAAAATCTACTAATTGTCAGAAAATTATTGTAGAATCATTAGATCAACATAAATTTTAAAAATGCCATAATGATTCATACTATTGAAAATGGTTAAAAAATTACTCAACCAATAATAAAATTTTTATGGGACCACCTAGAGAGCTTTATCTACTAACCAAAAAAAGAATGGCGTAAATTGGTCCAGAAATGTGGGAGAAATCGGTGTACATACATAAAAAAAAAAAAAAACATACGGATTGAATTGAGAACCTTCTAGTTTTTAAAATCGGTTAATAATAAATAACTATAATTAATAAAAATAACAAAAATAAAAAATTTTAAAATATCTATACATGTATGATGGAAACATGCAATAGTGACACTGATTTCTCAAGTACACCTGCAAATATTTCTGAAGTTACAAAAATTATTATTAGATTAAAGTACATAAATACTGCCGTCCATTATTGGCATTATTATTTTTTCAAGTAACTATCTTTTATTTTAAATAAAATATACTTTTTATTCTTATAAGATTGTAGAGAAAATTTTGTATGTAATTCGAGCAAAAAATAAGATTGCCGTTCTCATGAGAATAACGTCAACATTTTCTATCGAGCGGCATTTTGCGCTCTTAATACACAAATAACTATTGTTGCACTGAAATTGTCGTAGAGCAGTAAATCAAAGAGCGAGTGTATAGATAATACAGAGTGGCGAATTTTTTAACTTATCAATTGAGAAGTATTAACAATTTTAGAAAATAACTTTAAAACTACTCAGGTACTAATACAAATAAATATTTTTTTAAATACAGGATAATTTATTTTCATTTTAGAACTTGAAGCATGTTTCATACATTTTCTAAATAATGTATTAGTTTGAACAAAAAGTCTCAGGCTGTAAGAGGAGTAGATTTCGTTATTTAGAAAAGATAAAATTATCTATCAATAACGATGAATAAGTGATGCACCAAAAACAAAAAAATTAAAAAGTCGGAAAGCAAAACAGAAAATACTGTAGTAATAAAAGAATTAAAACCACTTCCTGTTTCTAATATGCATATACAAACCAAGGAGATATGAGATATATATATATATATATATATATATATATATATATATATATATATATATATATATATATATATATATATATATATAATAAATTTATTTCCATAATACCTACACGGTGTGGAACAAGTCAAGGAAAATAAGATAAAATTAATTTTTAGAAAACTATTAACAAAGTTCTAATTATTAAGATACAATGATACCCTCAGTTGTAATTATATTTCTTATTTATATATTGCTTCCTCAGCAAGATATTCTTTAAGTTTGATTTTAAATTTATTAAGTGGGAGTTCTCGTATTTCGACAGGAATAAAGTGATTATAGATTTTAATTGGCATACTATATACGCTCTTTGAAATGTATTGCTTTTTATTGTTAAAAGAATAGAGATTTAAATTTTAGCGCGTATTGTAAGGGTGTATGGCATCAATCCTTGTGAGTAATTCCATATGCGATCGTGTGAATATAGATATTTCATAAATATAAAGTGACGTAAGATTAAGGATCTTACTGGCCTTGAAGACATTTTTACACGATTCAATAGATTTAAGGCCAAATAAAGCTCGTATACAGGTTTTTTGTAACTTAAATTAAATCAGTGGAATTACCCCAAAAGATGATACCATATAGAAGCATGGATTCAACATAAGCATAATATATATACATATATATATATATATATATATATATATATATATATATATATATATATATATATATATATATATATATATATATATATATATGTCAATGGCGTAGTGAACATAACTGGCGCCCGGGGCACGACACTTTATTGGCGCCCCCCATTCCTACCAAAACCACGTATAGCTAATATTTGGCACCTCTTTGGTACACATTTGGCGCCCTTCTGCAAGTCGCAACCTACGCTTCATAATATATATACACTCTAAGAAAAAAGGGTCAAGAACGTGTAAAATAACTTAAATTTAGAGCAAAATTACTCCTCGCTCTGAAAATATGCACTATTATTTGTGTAATATGAAAAAATTGGTGTATTTTTATATAATTTGTGTATAATTACTGTTTTTTTTTAACATTACACAAATAAAGGTGTAACTTTGGATTTTTACAACATTTTTGGTTTATTTTTACACCACTAAATAGCAAAACCCATGCGCGCGCATATGAGTTTATGTATTTTAATATTATCTGTTACTGAATTGCTGTATTATTTATACGTATACGTACACAAGTAATACTCTTAAAGGTTAAAAGTTATGTTTTCAAATTAGCTGAATTAAACAAAAGTATTTTTTGATAAGATATATAGTTAATATGATTATAACGTGTATGATAAATTAATCTTTAAATATGCTACAAAAACAGTGTTATAGTGGTGTACTGGTGTTTTGTTTTTATATGCATTGTGCAAATGGCTTCTGGAATAATGTGCAAAGAATACTGTAATATAAATTTGTTTGTTTCGAAAATGCTGTCCTGATGATACATTTAAAATATTTCAGGTAAGTTAATTTTTTTAATTTTGCTTCATACAAATAGTTATGTAATTTGATAAAAGTTTATTTTACAATTTGACTAATAATTTATTTTGGGGGGTTGTCAATTTCTGTGAAAATTAAAACATTATCTACAATTCAGATCTTTCATTCAGATATGTCTAAAAAATTATACAATGCTTGTAAATTGGTAATAAAATCTGTAGTGATAATAGAATTATACATATTTTTTTACTAAAATTTATTGACTTGGGAAACAAAATACCTACAACTATTTATCAAATTTTAATCAACAGAAGCCCTAATTAATGTAGGTATATAATATTTCGTTTTTATGTCATCGAAGATGACGTATTAATATCGTTGTGTGATTGAACTGAACACGTGATTGAATAATTATTGAGTTGTACATCCATATTGAATAAACGCAAGAGGGCTACTAACTATAGAATTAACAAACAACTATAGAGTTAACAAAAAATCATAAATTAACACTTTCACTGAGATGGCATTACTTAGTGCGTGTCAAGAACACGCACTTAACGAATTTTTTTTTTTTTTTTTTTTGCTTTACAGTGATATAAATTCATAACAGGTTTAAATTGAAACGACGTATGGAAATCGAGTTTTTTAAGTAATAATAACAATGGTAATAATAATAATGGAATTTAACATTCGTTTTTTAGACAATGGTATGTAACGGACGTCACTCACATCATTATTTCTCAACTTTTTCATGATGATATGGGCGGAGAACAAGAAAAGCGGTATAACGATTTGGCAGGTGTCCGTCTACAACCGTCTTCTTAAGGACGATGTCGATATTCATCTGGAATTACGATGCGAAATAGCAGAAAACTTTCACCAGCATATAACCGGTTACGGAATTCAAACCCTCAGTCTACCAGTTCGGAAGTGCCAGTGCCTAAGCACGCCGGGTTACTTTGCTGGTGAGTTTTTTAATCAAAAATTTAATATCTGTACATTCATTAAAATAACCTAAAAGTAATTGTGTAGCAAAAACGAAATTTTCTTAATTTTAAATTGCTGTGAAATAGTTATTGAAAAAAGAAAAAATAAATAAGCAAAAATGGTTATAAAATTAAGTAACCCTTATTTTCTGATTTGTTTAGAAATCGGAATTGGTGAAGACATCTGTGAAACCGTAGCATACATTTTCCCTGAAGTTCTAGTAATTGCAAGATTCAGCAGAATATTGGGCGGAGGACAGGAAAAGCGGTATAAGGATTTGGTAGGTGTCTGTTTGCAACCATCTTTTTAAGGACGATGTCGATATTCATCTGGAATTGCGATGGGAAATAGCAGAAAACTTTCACCAGTATATAACCGGTAACAGAATTCAAACCCTCAGTCTACCAGTTCGGAAGTGCCAGTGCCTAAGCACGCCGGGTTACTTTGCTGGTGAGTTTTTTAATCGAAAATCTAATATCTGTACATTCATTAAAATAACCTAAAAGTAATTGTGTAGCAAAAACAAAATTTTCTTAATTTTAAATTGCTGTGAAATATTTATTGAAAAAAGATAAATAAAATAAATAAACAAAAATGGTTATCAAATTAAGTAATCCTTATTTTTTGATTTGTTTAGAAAAAGGAATTGGTGAAGACATATGTGAAACCGCAGCCTACATTTTCCCTGAAGTTCTAGTAATGGCAAGAGTCAGCAGAATGTTGGGCGGAGGACAAGAAAAGCGGTATAAGGATTTGGTAGGTGTCTGTTTGCAACCATCTTCTTGAGGATAATGTCGATATTCATCTGGAATTATGATGGGAAATAGCAGAAAACTTTCGCCAGCATATAACCGGCTACGGAATTCAAACCCTCCGTCTACCAGTTCGGAAGTGCCAGTGCCATGAGCAAGCCGGGTCACTTTGCTGGTGAGTTTTTTAATCAAAAATCTAATATCTGTACATTCATTAAAATAGCCTAGAAGTACTTTTGTAGCGAAAGCGAAATTTTCTTAATTTTAAATTGCTGTGAAATAGTTATTAAAAAAAGAAAAAAATAATAATCAAAAATGGTTATAAAATTAAGTAACCCTTATTTTCTGATTTGTTTAGAAACTGGAATTGGCGAAGACATCTATGAAAGCACAGCATGCATTTTCTGCGAAGTTCTAAGAATGGCAAGAGTCAGCAAAATATTGTTTTTCTTATATTTAAGTATTGTTTAGTTAATTTTCTTAAACTATATTTTTGATATGATGTAACTACAATTTTAATCCATAAGTTTTTAATATTATCATTGTAATCTAATTACAGTTAAATTTTTTATAAATAATTGCTTAAATAATTGTGTCTGCAAAACGTAAGCATTGTAAAAAAAAGTCATATCTCAAAATTTTGACCAGTTTATAATTGGCAGTTACACTGCAAAATAAAGATTACCTATGTTCATGAAAGCAAGTAAACGTTCATAATAAAACTTTTATAATCTTACTTTTTTGGAGTGTTTATTTTAAAATTTACCAAAAAAATTATTATTTTATCATACGACACACTTATATAGAAATTTAGACATAATAAGCAAAATATTTAACATCTCGAATCTTTTTGTATATAATTCCAAATTATTCTATACTTCATATGGTTATAAATATTTATGTAAAAAAACCATCAATAATCTATTTTGATTCTTTATTTTCAATTAAGTTGAATCAGTTTATTTTTTTCAGCGCAATTGAATCACTCATACTGATTCAGTTGAACTGAATCAGAATGAGTGATTCAGTTGGATTAATATTACCCTTTTCTGGGTGTAAACATTACTATATAAGTGTGTAAAATTACATTTTCAGGTGTACAGACGTGGTTTAAAAATACATTAATATGATGTAATTTTACGTTTAACTGCGCACTATTGCGAACTGAATGTGTAAAATTACATCTTGTTGTGTAGTTAATACACAAATAAAACGTAATCTATTACACACCTGGACCGTAATTTTACGTACGACATGTGTGAAACTACACATATGAGTGAGTAATAATTACACCATGATGGTGTAATTTTCACCTTCGTACATTACGGTTTGTAATGTTACTGTCATTATAGAAGGCATTTAATTGCCTCCTATAATAGTAGTAAAACGGTACATTTTTTCTTAGAGTGTATATATATATATATATATATATATATATATATATATATATATATATATATATATATATATATGTCTGTATGTGTGTGTGTAAAGATACAAAAAAATGACAAATAATAATGGACAGAGTTAGTCAATTATCGCAAAAAAGCTCAAAGAAAGAAATAGACGCTGAACAGATATCGAGTTCATTGTATATCAAACAAATAAAGATATTTACTTGTTATAACAAACTACACACTACATAACGTACTTGTCTTATCTTTTTTACCCGTCTAATTTCTTTTTTTTTTTTTGATATTTACAGTATAAACAAATGAACTAAAAGAGAGATAGATTAAAATATTGAAAAAGACAAAAGTGGAACAGAAGGTATATCAAAGAAGAAAGATAGATGATTGAAGACGACACGATTTAGAGCGGGATGATAATGCAGTAAACAGGACAAGTTTTTGTTATCAAGAATATTTACATTCAAAGCTTTTGCATATTTTTTGTTATAATATACATAGTATATTCGCGGATACAGTGATCCCCTGGTGTAAAGTCTCCAATTATTTTATTGAGATGTGTTGATATTTAATCGAAAAATAGGATGGTCAGATTAGTCAGTAACTTTTGGACTGTTTTGCAAACAGAAATTTACAAGCTCTGAAGGTTATTGATTAAAATTGCAAAAATATCTATCTTAACTGCTTACAATGGGAGTTTTTTTCGAGAAAAGTGATTTTTAGTAGGAAGCACTTGAGTCAAAATCGTTTTAAAGAAGCTGGAAATGTTGGTCATGCTTTTTGAATTCTAATATTGTTAAAAAGTGCGCGATATATATAAATTTGATAAAAGTAGGTGCTCTATACTTATAGAGAACCTGTTATTTTTTTTGACACAATTAAGAATATTTATGACAAAACCTTGTAAATCAGAGCGATACTGTAAATAATTTTGGTACATACGAGTATATATACATAAACTATATTAAAATGTATGTTTTGCATTCATAAGATGCAAATGTCAAGAATTATAATATAGCGTTCTACGATGAAAAGCGGACATTAAAAACAAGAAAAAAAACATATACTTAAGAAATTCTTGAACATCTTACATCTAACATGTTAGATATACAACATACGATATTAAATGAGAAATAAACGAATATACATGAAGTTAGAACGATTTGCACATACACAAATATAGTTCGATAAAAATCGATGTATGAAAACATACAAAAAATTTCTATGTAAATTTTTCCTAAAGCGATTAAATAATACATAAAGGTTATTTTATTTATTGTTTTATGTATATATTTCTTTAGTGTGCACTTAAGCATAAATGTGTATAAAAGTTTAAATTTTTTAAATTTTTTTACTAATTTTGACCAATATATATATATATATATATATATATATATATATATATATATATATATATATATATATATATATATATATATATATATATATATTTCTTTGAATAAGTATGGAAACATTAAATGCCAGGTGAATTTAAATTGAAAAATAATCATTTTATTAATAATAATTTTTGTTATCAGAGGTTTCTTTCAGAAATAACTTCATTAATACATAAATGTCAAAACATTTCCGACATTGGATCGCGTTCTGGGATAGGGGCTTTTGCGTTCTCATAAATTTTCGATTTTATATATTTTAATAAGGAAAACTAAATAAGTTTTAATTATTTTGTCTAATTTTATAACTTAACACGTCTTTAGTTTTACAACTAAGTATCTTCAGATGGATAAATTTATATTTTTTAAATATTTAAGATGAAATTTCATAAAGTAAATCTTTTAACAATGAATTACTCAGCAATAATATATTTTCTTCCGTGGTTGTTCTCCGAGAATATCGATAATGACGACAATTTAATATTTATATTGCCTTGATGTCGTAAAATATACTTTCTGTTTACATAATTTTTTTTTTCTACTTCTGTTGAAGAACACATACCTATTATATATCTGTTAATTGTTGAGAAAATCAGACATTATTCTAGGGTGTGGAGAAGTGATCATTATTCAATACCTTTTTGACCAATGGAATCACAGTATTAACCATTATTCAATGGGTTTGCAATTGTTTTGTGAATAATGTATGTATTAAGTTTCAATTTAACATATGTTGCGTAGTAACGTTCAAGTAAACAAAGTAGTTTATATTTTGTTTTGATCGTTTTATATATATTATACAGATATCTAATGAAATTAGAAATAGATTAAAAATTTGATTTAAAATTTATATTCGATTTTTTAGTATGGTTTTTGGTGAGTTTTTTATAAATAATTTGGAGTGTTTTAGGAGTTTTCTTACCATAAATGAAATTTCAAGTTGGTTGGTACTATATATATATTTTGCCCCTCGCGGGCTCTTCAGGTACATTAAAATCTATAATTTTACAGGTTTTTTTTCTTATTAGAGTACTAAACTTTTATAATGTAAAAAAACCATATTGTACTCTAATAAGGAAAAAAACCTGTAAAATTATAGATTTTAATGTACCTGAAGAGCCCGTGAGGAGCGAAATATATATATATAGTACCAATCAACTTGAAATTTCATTTATGGTGAGAAAACTCCTAAAACACTCCAAATTATTCGATTTTTTTTAAATAAAAAAGGAAAAAAGTCGGTGAAAAAAATATTTTATTCTACTCGCTTGCAATGTTTATTACTCACTCAGATGCACTACAACACTCGCCTCGCAGGCTCGACTCGTGTGGCAATTTCATCTTCGTAAGTAATAGTTATCATTACTAGCTCGTTGAATAATATACTATTTTTTACAATGAGTTGTTAGAATGCATATGGAGAAAAATTACTGTCGATTCAATCAAAGAAACAAAACAAAGTGGCGACAAATCTTGATTCAATTTTTTACTTGTTACTCTTTTGTTCACATTGGTTATTGTTTAATTTCTGTGTTTTTTATTCGTTTTATTTTTGCAGAGGAAAGATCATAGTAGGACAAAGAAATACACTTCACATAAAAACAAATAATAACAATTATTATGACTGGTGACTACTACTAGGCACTATTTTGACATTTTACAATCTCCAATAGAAATAATAATATTGTCTGAGCACCTTAAAGAAAACCTATTCCGTTTTTTCCGTTTCTTCTCATAGTTCTTCGTTTGCTTTTATGTATTTTATTCAGAACATTACAACTAGCGCTTTTAAAGATAGAAGAAGTAGCAGTCGTATATACTGTGTGACGGAAATTATTTACGTTTTAGTTTTCATTTATTATTTGCTTGAAAAACTATTATTATCAAGAAAATATTATTCATTTAATTCGAGAAAATATGTTTCTCAAATAAGTATATAATGTTTGCATTGTACTTTAACAATACCTTAGACGGAGATATTGTTATTTATTTATTTTTTTTTTTTTAGTGTTTCTTCAAGAGCTTAAGGAGTTTTTCTTATTTAAACAAAACAAAATATTTCACATTAATTTGTAACTAAAAAGCGTTTAGCCAGTATTTCACGAAAATTTCCACTAAAATTGGAGAAACAATATTTTTACTTTGGGTCGTCTATCTTAACCTTAATTTTAACGTAAATATACGTTTTATAAAGCGGTACCTACTTGAAAAAATACACGTTACGAAGATAGCAAAGATTTTAAAACTTAAGTGTGAAGCTATGATAAAAATTTTCTTTAACGTAGTTGCTCTGAGATAGTCAGATACAAAAGTATATCTCAGCAAAAAAAAATTTCTTTTATAAAAAATTAAGTAATGTATTAATATTTTTCAGTTATTGTATTTGTATACCACTTGTTTTTTTTCTACCTTCCGCGCGCTTATCTTACAGCAATATAAGAGTATTGTTGAAAAAGCATTGTAAAAACGTTGTAAAATGATGTTAATAAATTATATTTCAAAAACGGCGTACTCAATAATATTTATTTGTTATTAGATATGGTTTCTAACTTTGTGGTTTCTAACTACGGAGACTCTGAAGAAATATAGGTACGTAAGCACGAAAATTATTGTAAGTAAATGAAGCAAAGTAAGCATGAGCAAATCTCGACATTTAAGCAACTTTTAGGATATGAAGCATGTATTTATTCCAACACTTTAGTGATTAGTTAACGCTGTGATAAAGGATTTTTATCATGAACTCAATACCGATCGACTTATTAAAAAAAATCATAAAATGGGAAATGCGCACTCTTACACGACCACTCGTGTAAGAGTGCGCATTGAGGTCGGTAAACTCAAAGTCTCAAATTGTTATCAAATTCCTTTGACACATTTTCATTTTATTCAAAAAAAAAAAAAAAAAAAAAAAAAAATACGAGTTTTCTCATAAGAGCCCGTGTTAAAATTATAAAACTTTGAAACCGTTTTCCTCAAAACTGGGATGGTCAATATTTTTTCGGTAAAAGGACTCGTATTATTCGTATTGAATTAAACAAATGTCTAGAGAAGTTTCGTTAGAATCCATTTAATCGACCAACTGCCTTAAGATCACTGGAAGCCGAAAATGACATTCATAAAAATTTATATTTGTATAATTATGTGTCCGGATGGTACCTAACTCTCGAATGAAACATCTTATTTTTACGTTTGGTGAAAACGTTGTAAGTCCAAAAATCTTAGATGAATTTTTCATTCAAACACGTTCGATGCCAGGGGCTTCAAAAATATGTTTTTTATTACTCATGCGGGAGAAGTACTAACTTGACGCACACATTTCTGTACGCAAAATAGCTGTTTGCCCACTATACTCTTCCCGCATACTTTTTTGCGTGTGGAAAGTTACTTGTTAAGTAATTGACAATAAAACACGCAAAATTTAATCAAGACACGCAAAGCCGCCTCTAAATTTTTCATTTAATAAGTATTTCATAATTATTTCTATAGAAACCACCAACAAATTAATTTAAACGATAATTAATTCAGAAAAAAAGACGAACACTTAAAAATATTATTTTAAAAAGTAATAAAAATGTCAAAAATAGTGATAGTAATAGAAAAAAGTATGTGAAATTCGTAATAAAAAATAGTATGTGCAACTCGTCCGGGACTGTCGATTGCCCCACTCAAGCGAATGAGCGCATGAACGTAGTGAGCATTGCGCCAAGTGCGCATTGAACAAGTCAACTTCGCTTTCGTGGGCAACCGATAATTTCCCGCACTTATTGCACAATATACTTTCTTATTCTTTTGTTTTTGTATTTTTTTTCTTTAAGTTTTTCAAAATTTTGCACCATGGCAAAGAACGGAAAAAATTACATACGAGTACATTTTTGATCCATTGTCCTATGTAAGCGGGTTTTCAAGAAAAACATATTTTTTGTAAACGGAAATTCGGATACTGCGACATTGGGGTATTTTTGATGATACTTGAGATAACCAATCAGGCAATTAATTAACAGGTATTATTAAGGACGTATTACTTACGTTTATATCGCGTTGAAAATAATTCTGGTAGCAAGTATTTAGTCTGTTGCTTTTTAAAACACGGCTATAGAAAAAATATAGAAAAAGCAGTGAGAGTAGAGACGACAAGAACTATTACCATGTGTTTTTATTACCATAATATATTTCAATTTAATGGTTACTTTATGGTAATATTTTGTAGTTTATAGATTCCATTTGTAAATCTTAACGCAACACTTGTTTCATACATTTAGTCCCCCTTCGTTGTTGCTTCATCGTTGCTGAAATTTAATAATTTTCGTAATGTAAGGTATTTATGTGTATACTGAACCAAGTTTCATGAAAATGTTTCAATGTACACTTGATTTCATAAAAGTATGGATAAATCTGTGCCTCTAACAAATGTGTCACAAGTTCGAATACTGTACACTGAGAAAAAAATACAGTAATTTTTACTGAAATTTCTGGTAAAAAATTACTGAGCTCTCTGGTAATGCGGACATAAGTGACAAGCTAAGCAAAAAGTACGATAATTTATAGTAAAAATTGTAAATTACCCTATAGCTCAGTAAAAATTACCGTATTATTTATAAATAAGTTTTTTTTTATTTATTAATAAATAATTGAATTAAAATAGTTTAAAAGGATATTGATAGAAGGGTAAGCATTAAAATCAAATTATTAATATAGAAAAAATTTTTTGTGGTTTTTTATTATTTGTGGAAAAAAATATATAAATTCTTTATTTGACATATTACATGATAAAACAATAGGCACATTACAATAATTTGTATAAAAACATATTTCAATTAACATATCAATACATATAAAAAAACATACAAGAATTAAAATAAAAACTAAACAAAAATTCATGAAACACAACAAACAAACACTTCATAAACATCCAGTCATGATGGTTGTTATTGCACACCTGAACTGAACGAAACCTGCTTAGTTGCTATGCCTGTAACTCGTGTTGGTCGTGTTAGACAATGCTCGGTGCGCTTGCGTGCTTGTTTTATTTATTCTCATGTCTGTGTGATGCTTGTTTGCAATGATATGTGAGAGGGATGAAATGCACAGCGACTCAGTATAATTTTACAAAAAATTAAGTAAATTTTCCCGGTGTCCACATGAAATTTTACTAGCCCATCGAATTTTACGCAGCTGTATAGGAAAAATTCTTAAGGTGTACAGGAAAAATTCTTAAGGTGTACAGGAAAAAGAGTCTGGAACCATTACCATAGGTGAATTTGCCCAAGACATGAAATTCAACGATATGTATGCGATTGTGTAGCTTAGTGAAAGAGTAAACCATACGTATGGATTTTTCCTCAATATCTTTACATTTTGCGGAGTTATAATACCAAATACTAAAAAATAGTGGTCTTATTCAAACTTTTTTTTTCTCGTAAACTATTACAGATAAAACGATGAAACAAAATCCATATTGTTTGCTATGTTCAGTACTTTATTATATATTTTTTTCATTTAAAATGGACATTAAATACCCTTTATAAAATACGAAAAAAAAAATTCATTAAATTTTTTTAGCTACTTGTACAAGAGTGACCACTTTCTTATTACTACCAAAAGAAAGCTCGCAAGCACTTCCCTCATCTCCCTGAATTTTATTTTTGTCAAAAGGGTGGAACATATTGAAAAAAAATAAGAACATATATATTTGGTGATGTTCATGGTACGTGTATATGTAGGTACAGGTCAACAAATCTGACTTTACCTCTTCAAGGTCATTAAAAATGCATTCTTAAAGAAGTGAGATAGTACTTAATATAAAGAAAAAATGACCTTGAAGCGCCAAAGTCAGATTTGTTGAACTGTACCTACTTGTTTTTGAATTACGTTTTTAAGAAATATTTTGAATGAATAAATGAATCATTGAATGTTTTTTTTTTTGTTTTTTGTTTTTTGTTTTTTTTTTTATTTTTTTTTTTTACTACATGATAATCTGATGCCTGCTCTACACTCTCGATCGAAGTTCCTCGACGAAGTAAGCGCTAAAGTTGGCTGAAGTCGGAATACCGTTATAACACCAGCCAGGAAGAACCATGAAATGACCTTTTACATTCTCGTACTCGGTCCACTTTGCGAGAATTGAGAGTAGGCATAAGGAATCTAATATGTTTTATCTTCAAAATGTAGACTTTTTTCATATCGGAGTTCTAAAATACAACTAGTTACGAAAAAAGAACTAACTTCTCTCATTGTTTTTAACGTATTACTCAGTTCTACAATTATTTCGCAAGTAAATCCAACTAACATTTTTACTTACCCGTTAGGTAAACTAAAACTGTTTACTTGATCAATTAGTGATGTATTTAACTTCATGAGTGAATTTAAAATTGTAGACTTGAGAAGTATGTTAAAAGCAATGAAAAAAATTAGTTCTTGATTCGTAGCTGATTATTTTTTAAAACTCCTATGTGGAATGAGTCTACATTTTGAACATAATACATATTAGATTCCTTATGGCTACTCTCAATTTTCGCAAAGTGGACCGAGTACGAGAGTGTGAAAGGTCATTTCATGGTTCTTCGTGGCTGGTGTTATAACGGTATTTCGACTTCAGCCAACTTTAGCGATTACTTCGTCGAGGAACTTGGATCGAGAGTGTAGAGCAGGCATCAGATTATCATGTAATTAAAAAAAAAAAAAAACAAAAACAAAAAAAAAAACATTCAATGATTCATTTATTCATTCAAAATTTTTCTTAAAAACATAATTCAAAAACAAGTAGGTACAGTTCAACAAATCTGACTTTGCCGCTTCAAGGTCATTTTTTCTTTATATTAAGTACTATCTCACTTCTTTAAGAGTGCATTTTTAATGATCTTGAAGAGGTAAAGTCAGATTTGTTGACCTATACTTGCACATACACATACCATGAACATCACCAAATATATATGTTCTTATTTTTTTTCAATATGTTCCACCCTTTTGACAAAAATAAAATTCAGGGAGATGAGGGAAGTGCTTGCGAGCTTTCTTTTGGTAGTAATAAGAAAGTGGTCACTCTTGTACAAGTAGCTAAAAAAATTTAATGAATTTTTTTTTCGTATTTTATAAAGGGTATTTAATGTCCATTTTAAATGAAAAAAATATATAATAAAGTACTGGACATAGCAAACAATATGGATTTTGTTTCATCGTTTTATCTGTAATAGTTTACGAGAAAAAAAAGTTTGAATAAGACCACTATTTTTTGGTATTTGGTATTATAACTCCGCAAAATGTAAAGATATTGAGGAAAAATCCATACGTATGGTTTACTCTTTCACTAAGCTACACAATCGCATACATACCGTTGAATTTCATTTCTTGGGCAAATCCACCTATGGTAATGGTTCCAGACTCTTTTCAAATGAATCGTAAAAAATAATGTTTGAAACGCATTTTTTATATTTTTGCTTAATAATTTCCTACAGACTGGTCACTTAAGACTCGTTTACCGGAGGCAGCTCAGTAATTTTTACTGGAATTTTTTCTCTGTGTACTTTTAACTTTTGATTCTAATTGGCTGGTTCATTTAGTTCCATTAATTGTACATTGAACATTCATTGGGTATTTTAACCTGATGAAATTCTGAAATAGTGTATGTTACAATAGCCTATTGCTACGAGTAAGCACCCGTGTTAGAAATGAAGAAACCGTTTTTTCAAAAATTTTTTTTTACTTTTCAACAAAAAAAAAAAAAAATGATAACACTCCACTCAGTGTACATCCACTCACTACCATGGCTCGCTGCTACTGAACTTGGTAACGCTGGTAACGGTCACACAATGAATATTTTTTACTGCAAACTAAATAACATTCCGATGATCTCTAAAAATACTTCTAATAATTTTTTTGCAATGCACCAAACTCGACCTTATGTGGATGTTACACACAACTGTTTATCATCAGTTGTGTGTGATGCTTGTGTGTGAGAGATGCTGAAAGAGGGGTTTCAAGGAGAAAATAGAAATAACAAATAGCGTCTACCTTTCAGCTTAGTAAAAATTCCACTGTAGCTCCGTAAAGATTCTTTTATGTCTAATATAATTTTACAAAAATTAAGTAAATTTTCCTGGTATCCACTTGAAATTTTACTAGCCCATCGAATTTTATGGAGCTGAATAGGAAAAATTCTTAAGCTGTACAGGAATAATTTTCAAATGAATCGTAAAAAATAATGTTTGAAAGGCATTTTTTATATTTTTGCTTGATAATTTCCTACCGACTGGTCACTTGATCCTGGTTTACCGGAGGCAGCTCCGTAATTTTTACTGTAATATTTTCTCAGTGTATTATTCACAAAGCAATCGCAAACCGATTGAATAAAGGTTAATATGGTGATATCATTGGTTGAAAATTATTGAACAATTATCATTCCTCCACACTTTTGAATAATGCCTACACGCTCAAAAAGAAATTTTTGAATCAAAGAAAATTTTTTTTAATTAAAGAAGTAATTTCTTTCAATACGCACAAAGAAACTATTTCTTTAGTGGTAGAAAGAAATTTCTTTAATTTTATTTCTTTGGACTAAATAAGTTTAATCTTCAGATTGAAAAAAGTGAATTTCTTTGATGACAGAAACAGATTTCTTTAAAATTAGTTTCTTTGAATTAATAAATTTATTTCTTCAAATTTAGAAAAAAAGTGAATTTTTTTAAGAGCAAATTCTAAATTCAAAAAAATTGATTTCTTTAAAATAAAATATTTTTAAGGTTTCAAATAAAAACTTTTTTTGCTTTAAATAACTTTTTATTTGGTTCAATAAAAATAAATTTTTTAGACAAATAATAATTCTTTTTTCTCTTTTACTTTTTTATTTTTTACTTAAAAAATTACTACTAGAATAATAATTAAATGAAAGAAAAATTTTAGTACACTATTACATTTCGTATAATTGTCTGAACAAAAAAAAAAAAATAAGTAGGGATATAAAATAAAAAAAAACAAACAACGAAAATTATTTATTTGTTGAAATTACATCGCAGTTTTAAAAAGTATATATCAAAATTATAAAAATACATAATTATTAGGTATGCTGAGTAGAAAAGGACCACGCAGGCCAAAAATTAACTAGAGTAAAAAAAATAACTTATCAGAAAAGATTTATTTTGAAAATTGAATTTTAGGAGCAGTATAGCCTGTAACTTTTTTTTATTTTGGTAGCTAAGCCATTGCCTTTAGAAGTTTAATAGAACAATTTGTCCATGTAACAAGACCAAGACTAGATTTTGGATATAAGCTACCAACTTCCAAGTTTCAATAAAATCAGTTTCAAGTTTCCGCGTAATTCTTGCTCGAACCGGTTTTTGTATGTGATAGATAAAAAATTCAAAAATTGTTGTTTTGACAACGAAATCAGTATCTATTGGTGATAATTAAATGTGCATTTATAGCCCCAGGGCCGGATTTACCTCTGCGGAGACCTCGGGACACTTCCCATGTGGAGGCCCCCTTGGAAAATTTCTAATATTTTTCCAAAAAATGAGGTTGACAAGTAAAAAATAATTCTATTTTATTCATTATTTTTGAATTTGTGGAGACCCCTATTGTGTGAAAGCCCCGGAGAACGTGCCCCAAGTGCCCTTATGTAAATCTGGCTCTGGATAGCCCTGGATCAAAAGATGATTGGGCACTAGCAGTCGAAACCGAAACAGTAAAAGGTGATGTACATCTAGTCCATGTGCGTTTATTTTTTATAAAAATTCCTACAAAAATAAAAAAAAGGTAAGAGGAGTACCAAACAGAAAAATTTTAAGTCATAGATATGTCTTATAGTGAGTGCAATACACTTACAGACAACAACAAAGTAGTAAATAGTAAGTAAACTAGCTATTTTTTGGTTTAGTTAATTATGATCATTTGCACCCAGTCAAAAAACAGATCCATGTTTATACAATCGTTTTTACTCGAAATCTTCAAAATCATTATTTATACTTTCAGAAAAAACTTTAAAAGTAACCAAAAAATCCTTTCAGCCACTTACTGATTATATATTAGAGTTTAGAAAAGCTTTATTTTTTGTAATTTTAAAAACCAAATGGCTATGTACAGCACTTCAAACCAAGATTACTTTTTTCGAAGGTACTAATTAGCCCGCAGTAGAACTGACGAACGTCGGTATGTAGAACAAAATAAAATTTTTCTCACTGTCAGCATGTGTTTTGTCACAAAAGCACACATGGACATTAAAAAATATCGATTTTTTCAAATTTGACTTTGTTTTGAAACAATAAAATGGACTTTTGACGAAAAAACGGACCTTAAATGAAAATTGTTGAGTTCTACTGCGTACGAATTTTAGAAACACGATTTTGAGAAAAACGCTTTTTAAAATTAAAAATCATTTTTCTATATGAATTTTTAAAGATATCGACTTTTACCATTAGCCAGTTATCCCAGCACCATATAACTGTCCTTCCGAATTGAGATAGTTTGTTTCGAGTTATTTTCGGACGATTTAGTGTTGCGCCTCGCGGTTTTTGCTACATCCGAGTTTGAATTCTCGACCACTTTGATACACAGTGCATTATCATTTCCGCACAAAAATCGTAAATATTCTAACTCACAGTTAAACCGAGTGTATCCAGAGCCTAAAAAGGCTTGATCTAAAATTTCAACAAAAAATTTTCAAACAGATAATACTCCTTAAAGTAAAATAAAATTACTTAGAAACTTAAAAGAAATAATACTTACATGTATTTAATTTGTACTGATTTTTGCACGTATTGCTCGTGAATGTTCCTTTGTTTGCGCTCATTTTCACAATTTGAAAAGAATTATGGGAATCACTCCATTTTATTTCAAATTTTTTATTCCACTCTAACAATGTGCGTATGTAAGTACATTAACTAAAATAAATAAAAAATGTCAAATTAACTAGAATCAATATAGCAATACTAAAATAAACTTCACTGTAATGAAATATGGCTCTGAATTACTTTAAAAACATCATTATTTTAACGATTTACATGATTATTCTGGTTAATTTACTCTACTGTATATTGCAGCCATTTTAACTGTTTCGCACAGATAAACGTAACTGCGCATGCTCGTAAGAACAAAAAATTCTTTGTTTCAAAGCAGTAATTTTTTTTGTTTCAAAGAAAACGAATTGTTCATTTGTCAGTCTATATACCTATAATGTTTTTAATTGTATTTAAGCAAAAAACACATTTGTTAAACTGTTGAAATAAATAACAATATAGAGTGCACATAATTATGACATAATTAGTAGGTTAACTAAAATATGACACGTATATATAATCCTATTTTCATAAAAAAATTTAAAATTATTAACATAGTTAACCTATACTTATTTAGAAAAATTTCAAATTGTACCAACCTTTTTAATGACTAATATCTAAAATTATTTCCATATAGTGAAATACTTTCTCCCAACACTTTTCAACTTAAAATGTTGTTTTTATCTTTCTAAAATCAGTTCTGATTTATTTTAAAAACAAATCACCATTTCAATAAATTGTTTGGTTATTTCGCTTCAATCACATGTAGCTATGTAGCCATCTTAAAATGTGCTACTCGTATGTGTATAACAGTAGGTATTCTGGACATATTTATGTGACTACGCATGCTCAGAAAATAATTTCAAAGAACGCAATTGATTAGTTTTAAAAAAATTGATTCTTCAAAACATCATACAAAGAAACTTTTTCTTTAAATTGAAAAAAAACTTCTTTGGATCAAAAAAATTTCTTTTTATTCTAAAAATTTTGTTTTTTTTCAATTTAAAAAAATTAGTTTTTTCCACTTAAAACTATTTTTTTCTTAAATTAGGAAATTTATTAAAATTAAAGAAAAAATTTCATTGAAGTAAAACAATAATTCAAAAAAATATGAATTTTTTCGTAATGAAATCACGGTATTATTTCAAAGAAACCTTTTTTGATTTAAAGAAAGAAAAATTAAAGAAATTTTCAATTTTTGCACAAAGAAATCGTTTTGAGAGTGTAACTTTCTCAACAATTAACGAATATGTAATGAGAGTGTTCTTCAACAGGAGTAGAAAAAAATTATTTATTTTAAAACTAATTTTAACAGATATGAATTTTGTAATGAAGTAAGAATAATTACTGATTGTTTTCTCTTATCACGTGTGTAAGGTGTGAGACTTAAAACTGATGCTATGTTTTCAAGGAATATTACAATTTATTGGGACATAAGAAGATATTACACTGGTTATTAGAATTAGTATCAGAATACAACATACAGAATATGTGCAAATATGGATATGCACGCTCGCTCTTCCTGCATCACTTGATATGTAGGCATGTAGCTAACTTGAGCAGGGTGGCGAGGGCACGCCAGAAAGGGATGTTGACAACTATAAAGAATAATAAACGTAATCTGTCACAATTCTGTCTCATTTAAGTGCATTTACGGTATCATCTGCTGTATGGAATTTGCCGCTGCTCCCCTACCCTACCACTTCTAGATAGTGTCAACCACTACATGTGGCAAGCCATCAATATTATCAACTACAATCGACTCTCGTTAATTCAAACCTGCGATAATTTGAAACTCTCTATAATTCAAAGGTATCACGAGTTCCCTACAAAATCTCTTTATATTTCGAACTAAAACAATACATTTTTATACACTTGGTAATTCGAACGAAAAAATCATTGCTACATAACAAAACGACGCGTTAATTCGAACTCATCGGCGTCAAACACTCGACAATTCAAAGTTGTAGAGAGAAAGAGACAAAAAGATTGTAAGTACATTTTGAGACAAGTTTATTTTGTAAGTAAGTACATTTTGAGACAACTTCTCTATAATTCGTAAAATTTTCAGAGTCCCTCGAGTTTCGAATTAACGAGAGTCGACTGTATATGGAATAGTGGAAATCAATGTGAATATATGCGCTTCTAGAATAGTATAATTATGGAAGTTCATATATTGAAGTAATAAAGGAAGCAATTTGTAAATTAGATTTGGCGCTGTATTGAAATCTGCATTAAAATCGTGTTCAAAAAATTTCAGGTTATTACGCGTAAAAAAAGTAAATTCATTTCTACAATCACGACACAGTACAAGTCATAGTCATCTAAGAATGACTCGAAACAAGTACCTAATAGTATATTGCATATGTGACTGAGGTTGTACTTAAGTTGCATACTACACACTAGCACAAAAGTTACGGCGCATCTGATCCGATAAAAGTGCGTAACTGCTCGTGTGTGTAATATGCCTTACACCCGAGTTACGTACTATGTCTACGACTGACGTGAAATTCACAATAAATAATATAAATTTGATACGAACACAAATACCTTGAAATTAGGTAGAACTTGAAATTAATTAAAAACCAATGTAAACATTCAGCTCTTAGGTAAAATTTTTGTACACATTTTAATATAACATACAAAATAAAAAAATAATAACAGTGTAGTGTGTTGTGTCTCCGCACACATAGGTGAGTATAAAAATCAATTTTCTGCATAGCTCTATGTAAGACTAGATAATATACGTATATAATATAGGTATAATACAATAAATAATCAATTCCATGGTAGTTGTAGATAAACAGAATTTTTTTAAAGGCTTTTATTTAACTTGCTATGTTAGTATGTTGGCTTAGATCAAATCTTGGAATCAAAATTTAGACAGGTTCTAATTAAGCTAGAGGTTTCAAATTTTGCATCCGTGCGTCTCACCTTGATGACAATGCAATATTGTATAATTAGTTTTGTCCGGAATCGCCCTAAACAAAAATTGTTGATTTTTAGTCCTGTGCAACTTTTTGACATTTCGAATTGTCAGATACTGTCCATTGATTTTACGTTGCAATTTTTTGTTTCCATAGTTATGTCTGATTAGGGTAAATTAACCGATTAAAATATAAAATTACTTCTTTATTTTTTTTTTAAATTAATTGTAATCAGACTAAAAAGTAGAAAATAAATTAAAGTGAAAAAAATGTTTTTTAAGAAAACGCTTTTACTTAAAAATAGACTAAAAAAATAAAATAACTTTTGAGTGAAGTTTGAAGCAATATGCAACATAATTTAGAATATAAAAGCTTGAGGCGTTTAATTAAATTTGGTAACTACTGAAAAGTAAAATAGCTACAGTTATATCCAAAATAGAAATACCTTATTAATGATAACGCCTCAAGCTTTTATAAATTATGCATATTGCTTCAAACTTCACTCAAAAGTTATTTTATTATTTTTTAGCCCATTTTTAAATAAAAGCTTTTTCTTAAACCTTTTTTTTACTTTAATTTATTTTTTTTAATATAGTTGTCAAATTTTTAATAGTTGCAGACAATTTTTGCAAATTTTCGTTATTTATTTTTTTCTTTAATTCAGAAATGTAAAAAATATTGTTTGTACCACGTGCAGAATAGATTTTTTTCACTTATACGGGAGAGGTGTGTCAGTAGTAACAGTGGGTCAATTGTAACTGTGAAATTTGCGAGACATCTATTAATCCTAATGAGGAGTATTGGGTATCATAAGGTGGCTCCTGAAGTTGTGCTTTACGGACAAAACTTTCAGTTAATACCATGTGGCGGTTTTCTCTCAGTAATGCCAAATGTGTTTATATAAGCTAATTGTAAATTTTGAGTTGGTTGACAATTTTTTGATTTTTACAGTAAATATCTCATCACTTGGAAGTAAAACAAACAAATAATATTATCAAATAGGTAATTTCGCTTTTTTAATCATAGTTAAAATTTAGGAATTTTTTTATAAAATTAAACAGCACTGCAACAATTGTAATAAATTCAGTAGTGTCAATTGTAACATGTTACAACTGATATTTCAGTAGTTTTATATATTCACAATTTTTCTTTTTAGTATTTTAAATTTAAGGAACTGAGCACACTTTGGTAAAATCCGTTTGTTTTTTATATCGCTTTTCGATTACGGTTATCGTTAGATTCAAAGCTACCACGATTAATTTTGTCTGTTAATCTAATTCACGCTGTTTTACAAATAAAAAAAATAAATGCTATATAAAGCAAAACATAAACTAGGATTGGAACCGTATTCGATAATGTATACTTGAATGTCGTTAAAAGAGTAATAGAAGGAAAAAAAAATCAGGCCTGTTGCCACAGACTGCGGTTTTTATCACCTTACTCACTCAATATGTAAAGAAGAATTTTGGAAACCAAATTAATTATAATAACTAACATGTAAATTCCACTAAATAATGAGTGTTACAATTGAACCTAAACTCTGTAACAATTGGTCCTCTGACGGTGACGCTTGTAAAATTACACGTTGGTCCACATAAATGCAGTTATTTCAGTTATGAACCCACATAAAATATTTTTGTGCAGCTCATTCAAAAGCTGAAAGATGTCCGTATCTTGTGTCAAAAATTTAATTCCCTGCGACTAATAAATACAAAGTTACTAGCCTGTATATTTTATTTGTTGCTACTGACACACCTCTCCCCTAATTATACAACTCGGCAAACCTCGCTGCACAGCTATACGACACGTGAAAAAAAACAAAACATCCTTATTTTGCAACTGTTTGCATTATATATCTTCTCTGATCGAAAATTTTTTTCATTCTTTAATGGTACAATGTTTTAACTTAAAAGAATTTAAATTTCATATTCGTAATCAGTATTAAAATATACACAAAACGTATATTTTGAAAAGACCGACAAGATGCCACTTTTAATGATAGTGTCGTTTGCTTGGCTGACCAGTATTGCACGGCGGTTCGCTAAAAATCTGTTGTTTAGTCCTCGAATTGATCCTGTAAGCAGTGTTCCCTGAAGTTTTTCAAATCCAATGTACAACAATAGTTTTGTACATTTAAAATAATTCCCGGTATCTTTGGTACCTTGTACAATACCTACAGTAGTCACCCGCTGAATAGTTTAACATTAGGAGGTAGGTATGTGCAGTTTAGACTTGTATTATAGTAGATTGGAATGCTGCTATACGGGATAACATTTTATACGTCATTACATTACTAATAATATTTATATAGCCGGGCTGTGATAGTAGTGGCTGGCAGTAAGTACACAGACAGTAAAGTTATATTTATTATTATAATATAAGGATCATTACACGTTCCCTTTTTCCCCTCATCGTTCAACGCCCTTTTCCCGTTGCCTTCACTAGTTTCATCTAATCGCTGCGCTCGTTGGCTTGTTCACTCGTCCAACATACACACATACAATATTCACTCTCGTTATGTAAATTGATATTTTGCCGGCTGTTCTAAACACAACTATCATTGCCAGCAACAGAAAAGTCTAAACTGCTGTTCCGCTATAGATAGTGAGATTCAATATAATAAAATATACACATGTATACATCTACTAATGTAATTTTGAATATATTAAAAATGCACTTATACTTTTTATTTATTGGTAATTGTTTGCTTTCCCACCGTTTATTCGTACAGTAACGATGGTGGAGCTACTGTGTAAATTGTAAAGTATATATTTTTAATTTACTTAAATATACATATATCCATATTCAACGAGAGGGACAGAAGCTAAGGCCATAGTCTCGGACCTGGAGTCTATAGCGAGTCCTGGAGGAGATTCGTACCTACCAACTAGGTTTTAATTTTTAACTATTTTTAAAAGCTTTTATTTAACTTGCTATGTTAGTATGTTGGTTTAGATCAAATCTTGGAATCAAAATTTAGGCAGGTTCTAATTAAGCTAGAGGTTTCAAATTTTGCATACGTGTGTAACCTTGATGACAATGCAACATTGTATAATTAGTTTTGTCCTAAATCGCCCCAAAACCAAAATTGGTGGTTTTTAGTCCTGTGCAACTTTTTGACATTTCAAATTGTCAAATATTGTCCATTGATTTTACGTTGCAATTTTTTGTTTCTCCAGTTATGTCTAATTAGGGTAAATTAACCGATTAAAATATAGATAAAAAATTACTTTTTTGATTCTTTTTTTTAAATTAATTGTGATCAGACTAAAAAGTAGAAAATAAATTGAAGTAAAAAAATGTTTTTTAAGAAATAGCTTTTATTTAAAAATGGCCTAAAAAGAAATAAAAAAAACTTTTCAGTGGAGTTTGAAGCAATATGCAACATAATTTATAAAAGCTTGAGGCGTTTGATTAGGTTTGGTAACTACTAAAAAGTAAAATAGCTACACATATCCAAAACATCCAAAACAGAAATAACTAATGATAACGCCTCGAGCTTTTATAAATTATGTTGCATATTGCTTCAAACTTCACTCAAAAGTTATTTTATTTTTTTTTAGCCCATTTTTAAATAAAAGCTTTTTCTTAAAAAACATTTTTTTACTTCAATTTATTATATTTTTATTCTAATAGATTGAATTTATAAAATATACACTCTAAGAAAAAAGGGTCAAAAACGTGTAAAATAACTTAAATTTAGAGCAAAATTACTCCTCGCTCTGAAAATATGCACTATTATTTGTGTAATATGAAAAAATTGGTGTATTTTTATATAATTACTGTTTTTTTTTTAATATTACACAAATAAAGGTGTAACCTTGGATTTTTACAACGTTTTTGGTTTATTTTTACACCACTAAATAGCAAAACCCATGCGCGCGCATATGATTTTATGTATTTTAAAATTATCTGTTAATGGATTGCTTGCTGTATTATTTATACGTACATAAGTAATATTCTTAAAGGTTAAAAGTTATGTTTTCAAATTAGCTGAATTAAACAAAAGTATTTTTTGATAATATATATATTTAATGTAATTGTAACGTGTATGATAAATTAATCTTTAAATATGTTGCAAAAACAGTGTTATAGTGGTGTACTGGTGTTTTGTTTTCATATGCATTGTCAAAATGGCTTCTGGAATAATGTGCAAAGAATACTGTAATATAAATTTGTTTGTTTCCAAAATGCTGTCCTGATGATACATTTAAAATATTTCAGGTAAGTTAATTTTTTTAATTTTGCTTCATACAAATAGTTATGTAATTTGAAAAAAGTTTATTTTACAATTTGACTAATAATTTATTTTGGGGGGTTCTCAATTTCTGTGAAAATTAAAACATTATCTACAATTCAGATATCTTTCATTCAGATATGTCTAAAAAATTATATAATGCTTGTAAATTGGTAAAATCTGTAGTGATAAAAGGATTATACATATTTTTTTACTAAAATTTATTGACTTGGGAAACAAAATACCTACAACTATTTATCAAATTTTAATCAACAGAAACTCTAATTAATGTAGGTATATAATATTTCGTTTTTTTGTCATCGAAGATGACGTATTAATATCGTTGTGTGATTGAATTGAACACGTGATTGAATAATTATAACATTTAACAAACTACTACATTAGAGTTAACAAACAACTATAGAGTTAACAAAAAATCATAAATTAACACTTTCACTGAGATGCCCTTACTTACAAGTAAACGTCCCGAGGCCGGACCTATCGATTTTGATGAAACTTAGATATGTTGTAGAACACTAAAAAATAAGCGACACGTATTTTTCTTTATCGGCGGAAAAACGGTTTGAAGGGGTGAAATCGCCCTCCAAAAATTGGGGTAAAAATTTTTTTTTTTAAATATCTCGAAAACGGTAAGAGATAGAGCAAAAGCTTAAATTGGCGATATTGCTCCTTTTTAAAGAGCTATCTATTGGTATGCAATTTGTTCAAATTGTGTCAACAGGGGTGGCTGGGGGTTAAAATTTAGGGGTTAATTTTGCAAGAAGGGGGTGAAAATTAAACAATATAAAAATTTTGTTTACAGATTTGAAATCTACGTCAAAAAATTTTTATATTGTTTAATTTTCACCCCCTTTTTGCAAAATTTACCCCTAAATTTTAACCCCCAGCCACCCCTGTTGACACAATTTGAACAAATTGTATACCAATAGATAGCTCTTTAAAAAAGAGCAATGTCGCCAATTTAAACTTTTGTTTTATCTCTTACCGTTTTCGAGATATTTAAAAAATTAAATTTTTACCCCAATTTTTGGATGGCGATTTCACGCCTTCAAACCGTTTTTCCGCCGATAAAGAAAAATACGTGTCGCTTATTTTTTAGTGTTCTATAATATATCTAAGTTTCATCAAAATCGATAGGTCCGGCCTCGAGATGTTTACTTGTTAGTGCGTGTCAAGAACACGCACTTAACGAATTTTTTTTTTTTTTTTTTTGCTTTACAGTAATATAAATTCATAACAGGTTTAAATTGAAACGACGTATGGAAATCGAGTTTTTTAAGTAATAATAACAATGGTAATAATAATAATGGAATTTAACGTTCGTTTTTTAGACAATGGTATGTAACGGACGTCACTCACATCATTATTTCTCAACTTTATCATGATGATATGGGCGGAGAACAAGAAAAGCGGTATAAAGATTTGGCAGGTGTCCGTCTACAACCGTCTTCTTAAGGACGATGTCGATATTCATCTGGAATTACGATGCGAAATAGCAGAAAACTTTCACCAGCATATAACCGGTTACGGAATTCAAACCCTCAGTCTACCAGTTCGGAAGTGCCAGTGCCTAAGCACGCCGGGTTACTTTGCTAGTGAGTTTTTTAATCAAAATTTTAATATCTGTACATTCATTAAAATAACCTAAAAGTAATTGTATAGCAAAAACGAAATTTTCTTAATTTTAAATTGCTGTGAAATAGTTATTGAAAAAAGAAAAAATAAATAAGCAAAAATGGTTATAAAATTAAGTAACCCTTATTTTCTGATTTGTTTAGAAATCGGAATTGGTGAAGACATCTGTGAAACCGTAGCATACATTTTCCTTGAAGTTCTAGTAATGGCAAGAGTCAGCAGAATATTGGGCGGAGGACAGGAAAAGCGGTATAAGGATTTGGTAGGTGTCTGTTTGCAACCATCTTTTTAAGGACGATATCGATATTCACCTGGATTTGCGATGGGAAATAGCAGAAAACTTTCACCAGCATATAACCGGTAACGGAATTCAAACCCTCAGTCTACCAGTTCGGAAGTGCCAGTGCCTAAGCACGCCGGGTTACTTTGCTGGTGAGTTTTTTAATCGAAAATCTAATATCTGTACATTCATTAAAATAACCTAAAAGTAATTGTGTAGCAAAAACGAAATTTTCTTAATTTTAAATTGCTGTGAAATATTTATTGAAAAAAGATAAATAAAATAAATAAACAAAAATGGTTATAAAATTAAGTAATCCTTATTTTTTGATTTGTTTAGAAAAAGGAATTGGTGAAGACATATGTGAAACCGCAGCCTACATTTTCCCTGAAGTTCTAGTAATGGCAAGAGTCAGCAGAATATTGGGCGGAGGACAAGAAAAGCGGTATAAGGATTTGGTAGGTGTCTGTTTGCAACCATCTTCTTGAGGATAATGTCGATATTCATCTGGAATTATGATGGGAAATCGCAGAAAACTTTCGCCAGCATATAACCGGCTACGGAATTCAAACCCTCCGTCTACCAGTTCGGAAGTGCCAATGCCCTAAGCACGCTGGGTCACTTTGCTGGTGAGTTTTTTAATCAAAAATCTAATATCTGTACATTCATTAAAATAGCCTAGAAGTAATTTTGTAGCGAAAGCGAAATTTTCTTAATTTTAAATTGCTGTGAAATAGTTATTAAAAAAAGAAAAAAATAATAATCAAAAATGGTTATAAAATTAAGTAACCCTTATTTTCTGATTTGTTTAGAAACTGGAATTGGCGAAGACATCTATGAAAGCACAGCATGCATTTTCTGCGAAGTTCTAAGAATGGCAAGAGTCAGCAGAATATTGTTTTTCTTATATTTAAGTATTGTTTAGTTAATTTTCTTAAACTATATTTTTGATATGATGTAACTACAATTTTAATCCATAAGTTTTTAATATTATCATTGTAATCTAATTACAATTAAATTTTTTATAAGATATTGCTTAAATAATTGTGTCTGCAAATCGTAAGCATTGTAAAAAAAAGTCATATCTCAAAATTTTGACCAGTTTAATTGGCAGTTACACTGCAAAATAAAGATTACCTATGTTCATGAAAGCAAGTAAACGTTCATAATAAAACTTTTATAATCTTACTTTTTTGGAGTGTTTATTTTAAAATTTACCAAAAAAATTATTATTTTATCATACGACACACTTATATAGAAATTTAGACATAATAAGCAAAATATTTAAGATCTTGAATCTTTTTGTATATAATTCCAAATTATTCTATACTTCATATTATTATAAATATTTATGTAAAAAAACCATCAATAATCTTTTTTGATTCGTTATTTTCAATTAAGTTGAATCAGTTTATTTTTTTCAGCACAATTGAATCACTCATACTGATTCAGTTGAATTGAATCAGAATGAGTGATTCAGTTGGATTAATATTACACTTTTCTGGGTGTAAACATTACTATATAAGTGTGTAAAATTACATTTTCAGGTGTACAGGCGTGGTTTAAAAATACATTAATATGATGTAATTTTACGTTTAACTGCGCACTATTGCGAACTGAATGTGTAAAATTACATCTTGTTGTGTAGTTAATACACAAATAAAACGTAATCTATTACACACCTGGACCGTAATTTTACGTACGACATGTGTAAAACTACACATATGAGTGAGTAATAATTACACCATGATGGTGTAATTTTCACCTTCGTACATTACGGTTTGTAATGTTACTGTCATTATAGAAGGCATTTAATTGCCTCCTATAATAGTAGTAAAACGGTACATTTTTTTCTTAGAGTGTAGATAGTTTGTCCTCCGTGCCCTTGATTTCTCTCCAAGGCCCCAAATATCCGCTTTAATATTAAAATTTAAACCGTACATATAGTAATCAATGTACAGTGCATTTAAGAAATGATAGGACCTGTTACAGTTAAATTCCTAACTAAATTACATAATTATACAGTCTGTTTTAGAGAAGTAAGGAAATATAAAATTTAACATAGGAAAAGATTACTGGGATCAAAGAATACTTATTTCTAATGGGTAAAGTTTTTATTGTATTCATAGCAATTAACAGTAAACCGGTATTTTTAAAAACAAAAATATAATTACAATAGGTAAATGTAAAAATTTTTCCTGGATATTATCTGTTATTAAAGAGTAAATTTTAATATTAATTTAATATTTATTTATAATTATTACAATAAATTTGCCGCTATTGATTTCTAGTTATTTTAAAATATTATTTTGTTGCAATATTCAGTGGCGGAATTACCCTAAGTGCCGCTCTAGGCTCAGTAAAAAATGCCGCCCCAAAAAAGGTAAAAAAAAAATTTTGCATTTTTGCCGCCCTTTTGAAAAACGTAAGTGACGAACAAAAAAAATTCAATTCTATATTTTTCCGCTCCTAAAATCTGCCGCCCTTCTTAAAAACCGTAAGTGACAAGCAAAAAAAAAAAACTTCAATTCTACATTTTCCCGCCCTTGCCCAAATTTGCCGCTCTAGGCTACAGCCTACTCAGCCTGCTGGTAAATCCGCCACTGGCAATATTGTTTCACTTTCCATTAAATATTAATTAGTAAAAATAAAATAACCTTTGAATACAACAAATTTTCCCAGTGTCAAAATTTATATTTATAGTTGTATGAAACATCCTGGACAGTTTTATGTTTACATTAAATTTAATTTTCTACCTAGATTCTCAAAACAAAATAACATATAGCACGATAACAGGATCAATGTTCAAGAGAAACCAAAGAAATCTTTACATAGTTATAATAATAATGTAAAATATGAAAAAAAATGCCGAGTAACTGCAAGACCAAAACTAAGGGCCCTAATAATCTCGGTCTTCGTCTTGCATTAAAAAAGTACTGGTTTTAGTTTTACAAAATTCAATTTTGGTCTTGGAGTTGGTTTCCCTCTTGGAGTCATACTAGCGATTTTTCAAAAATTTTGCTAACAATAATCTGGTAATGAATGATTTTAATATTAAGAGCGAAACTGTAAGTTATTATTGTAATATCTGGTAAGTCTCTAGGGCGTTTTATACTTTAAAAAGATTCTTGAGCCTCTGCTGATTTTATTCACTTGAGCCCTAAGTGGTGGTTCTGAAACTGTATTTATAATCTTGCTATTAATTTTGGTAGATTACCTATATCATTGGTTTTAGTCTGGCAATTTTTGCAAGTTCAAGGCTGATTTTGCTCATTAGTAGCTACAAAAGTACTGTGTTGTAGTTAACCGCCCTTTCTCCCCATAAAAATGAAAAATTTGTGCTCAAAGGTATAACAACGATAGATTGACACATACAAATTATCTATATGAACACCTGAATTTTCATAACTGTAAAGAATTTGTTGTTACACAGTCAAGAGAACTTCATTACATTCATAAAATACAGTTGTTGTTTTGAACCTGATATGAAATCGGAAGATGTTGCAGCCGAAAAAATTAAGATTATATTTTGAAATACGTTACCCCCAAAATATAATAATTTTTAATGCATAAAAATAGTAACACAAAAATTTTAAGATTCACGTGAAAAATAAAACTAACGGTGGATACATTCTTTGGAAAATTTTCTTTTCTTGAAACGGAAATGATTTACATAGGCAAAATAAACTTGAAGTGAAAACTGTGGAAACTAATTTTAAATCTAACCTCAATTCTGTTTATGAGATACTTGATTTATTTTCGTACGAAAAAATTATTATCGGAATATTTTGCTAACTTTTTCTTATCAATGTTTGTTTTTTATTTTCAAAAAACTTTTTCTCGGTTATATTTTAATTAATTATACAAATTGCTATCTCATTCTATACACAAACATATATCACGTATATATTTTTCCTTCTCTTCCACAAATTCTTTATGCAAAAAGGTTTATATACGTATTTCTACTATCTCATTTGCTTGCAAAACTCAATATATAAATAAAATTTTGTTTATTTCAAAATAAAATGCTATTGTATAGTGCTTATGTTTTCGTTACCAAAGCAGTACGAATTTCAGAATGCTAAAAGTATGCCCAAGTTTTGAAGGGTGTGAAATAATAATTTTTAAATTGAAATATTTTGAACCAAAGGAAAAACTGATGGTGAGGAAATGTTTGTTGATATAATTTCTTAATAGTAAGGAGATTTATATTATATATTCACGTTATTCTGGTGTTTCGTTAATTAATTTCATGCATTTGCTTGAGAGCCCAATCTTAGAAAGTTTTCCTTCTTAATTTTTATTTTTTAACACCCTGTAAACTAAGGCGCATTCGTTAAACAGCACAAAAAATATTTTTTTGGTAATGCACTCCTCTAAAGTAAAACACTGCTATGGACATTATCCCCGCACGCCATATGGCCCAAACCGGGGCATGGTTCTTTCAATTTATTAATTGTTTGGTAATGCCCTATTTGATGGCTATTCATTGAATCAGCTTGGCTTATTAATTTGCAAAAGTAATTATTTACTGCTTCGCAATATCTTTTTCACTTAATATTTTGAATTAAACAACAATTGAATTATTGTACAATTCCTACATTCATTTTATTGTACAAATTTTTTTACAAATTATTGAATTGTCTGGAGGGAAGTTCAGTAAATTGCACAAGTTGGTTGTACAATATTATTGAGCGTGTAGGGGCCGCTTAAGCGTCCAGCAATATTAAAATAGGGATAAAAAATTTTTAACATTCTTTATTAATTGTAATAATTTCCTATTCCAACTATTCAGGTATTTCTAAAAAAAAAAAATTCTACACTATACAATTATTTGGAATTATCTAAACATTCCTATACAATGCTTACATTAACAAACGATCGAATAAACCAAGTAGTAAATAAATATTCAGAACCCAGCATCCAAAAATTGTTATATACTTACTAACAAATTTGCAAAAGATTCGATCAAAGACGAGTCTGACTTGAATGTCAAAAATTACTTAAAGTATATTACAAATTCAATTCTTTCTTTTCTGTATATGTACCCACTTAAATTTAATATTTTTGTCTCGGTAATAAATTTTCCTTCTTATGCTGGGTCTAGCAATTTCGACAAGCAAAAGAAAGGGCGTTTTAATTTTTTTCTTTTAGAAGTTTTTAGCCATTTCTTTAAAGAAAACACAGGACTGACTCAATCTGAAATCGGCTTGCAGAAGTACAAACAATTAACAAAATTTCTGTGTCCCATTGTACCAAATCATTTTTATAAAAATCTGGGAATACATACATATATATGTAATGTAAGCAAATAAGATAAAACGATATAAAAGTAAAAAAAAAGACGAACAAAAGTAGCGTCAGAAAAGAAGAGTGGAA
Organism: Brachynemurus nebulosus; assembly: GCA_035578155.1. Taxonomy (NCBI): domain Eukaryota; kingdom Metazoa; phylum Arthropoda; class Insecta; order Neuroptera; family Myrmeleontidae; genus Brachynemurus; species Brachynemurus nebulosus. Next base: position 29,693,039 of record JAPWDM010000001.1, on the reverse strand, counting down.
AGGATGAATTCATGACGGCACAACAGTGGGAGGGGCAACCAAAACAAGAATGGGAACGGGATGACATGAAAATAGAAAAAAATAGCCTAAATAAAATCAATATATGTTCAATTTGTCAAATTCTAAAATAAACTGTCAACCGATTTTGTTGCGTAGCATGTAAAAAAAACTTTTTGCAATAATTCAAGTTGAATACATTTTCAAAAAGAAAATGGTAAGATTTCCTTTTTATTTTTTTTTCCCTTTATAAGGATTTTTTCGTTTACCCTCCTTGGCCGTATTCTCGTGTGTATATTTTCCGTTTATGTTTAAAAATTTTCCTGTATTCGTGTCTTGGCATCACGAGGACAATTTAAATAGATGTAAATGTGATATACAGAGAGTTCCACAGAATTTCGGGGATTTAATAACATTTTGAAAAAGAGCATTAATTATCTATTAATGATACCAACTATCCCGAAAATATTATTTTAGTTATTTCTCATAAAACACTGAGTTTTATTTTATTCCTAAATGGTAACTTCATATAATTATGAAAGTGTGACTTTATTATGAGTGTTTGCAAAATAAAGTAGGATCAATAATAACTGAAAATTTTAATAAAAAAATGTTACCGGATAATCTGACTTGTGCTGACATGAAACTTTTAATGACAACTGACATAAAAAATACTAAAATAGTACTTTATACCTATGCTAAAACAATGCAATATCCAAATTAATATATTTTAACTGCTATTGAAGAACTTAAAAATATTAGTAGACTAGCTTTTTTTTTAAACAAAACATCACTATACCATGTGAGTTTTTTGAGAGTTGCCATTTCTATTACAACCAAATTTTTTATGATAGAAATGGTACTGGAAAAGGTTCTTTTCTTAGATGTAATGGAAATGTAACCAAAAAAAAAAACACGATCGGTTGAAGTAGCCTCAAGTACATATGCATTTTTTTACCGCCTAACTAATAAATTAAAGAAAAATTAAAAAATTAAACTTGAATAAAAAAAATTTTTTTGTTCACTTATGTTGTTAATTAATACATTAGATTAGTTTTATCGAAAAATTAATATATAGTCCCATATAAAAATCTATAAGTTTGAATCATAGCTCGAAAACCATAAGAGCTATAAAACTCCTGACTATAGCAATCGGTTGCCCCCGTCGATATCTACAACTGTTATTTGAACAATTTTTCGATTAAATCAACGGTTTGGCTGTAATAAAAATGGCAACTCTCGGAAAACTCACACAGTATATACATTTAGGTTGACGGAGATCACAACGTCATAACCAAAAATAACGTATCTTACAAGACAGAACAACAGTTTTACTACCTTGGCTGAGCTTTTACATCTTGGCAATGTAATGACAACTTCGGCAGTAAAACTCTTTCTTTTCTACTTCATTAAATACAGTGCTATCGACTCTGTTTTGAAGTTTATCAGCAAACAAAAAAATATAGAATAGTATCACTCACAAGGAAATAACAAGATATCAAAAATTCGAAAAAATCTAAAATATCGCCGGTATGTAGGTAGACGATGACTGCCTAATAATGTAAAAATTACCAGTTGCTGCTAAAAAATAATTTTAAAGGGGTGAAAAGTTGAAATTTTAAAATTTAAAATTGACGAAATTTTTTTTATACCTATATACTATGGGAGAAAAATGGCGGGTCCGTAGAAAAAAATCACATTTTTTAGAAACTTTTCCCTAAAAAGTAAGTGATGAGCAAAAAAATTTCCGCCCTGGACAGTAGTCTCTTGTGTCCCTAGTGTAAATCCAGTGCTGATTGATACTGGAAGGTAGCAAACCTCACATTCGGGACCAAGGTATAACTTAGGTTTCTTGAGTTATTTATAGGATACGATTTTGAACAAACTCTTTAGGTATTAAGCATCCTTTGTTCAGAGAAATAATTATTTTTGTACAAGTAGCAAGTAACAAGATACAAAAAGACTTACACTGAATAAAACAGCCGGTATACAGCATACATTTTCGCTATATATCAAAAATGACCGAAACTGTTAGCGACGGGAAACGTGTATGTGTATTTCATTAGCTGATTTATATTTTCCATCAAAATAATTTTATGACAGTAATAAACTTTTTGTCTATAAAATTGTCGAAGCAGAACGAAAAAAAGGGAAATTTATCAATTTTATTACCGAGACAAAAATATTAAATTTAAGTGGGTACATATATAGAAAAGAAAGAATTGAATTTGTAATATACTTTAAGTAATTTTTGACATTCAAGTCAGACTCGTGTTTGATCGAATCTTTTGCAAATTTGTTAGTAAGTATATAACAATTTTTGAATGCTGGGTTCTGAATATTTATTTACTACTTGGTTTATTCAATCGTTTGTTAATGTAAGCATTGTATAGGAATGCTTAGATAATTCCAAATAATTGTATAGTGTAGAATTTTTTTTTTTTTTAGAAATACCTGAATAGTTGGAATAGGAAATTATTACAATTATTAATAAAGAATGTTAAAAATTTTTTATCCCTATTTTAATATTGCTAGACGCTTAAGCGGCCCCTACACGCTCAATAATGTTGTACAATCACTTGTGCAATTTATTCAACTTCCCTCCGGACAATTCAATAATTTGTAAAAAAAATTTGTACAATAAAATGAATGTAGGAATTATACAATAATTCAATTGTTGTTTAATTCAAAATATTAAGTGATAAAGATATTGCGAAGCAATAAATAAATACTTTTGCAAATTAATAAGCCAAGCTGATTCAATGAATAGCCATCATGGCATTACCAAACAATTAATAAACTGAAATTTAAATAAATGAAGTCGTATTGCGCAATAATATTTGCAGAGTATACAGACGTTAGAATATTCATTCATTAGCCTGTATTACACTTGGCGAGTTTGCTCGCTATTCGCTGGCGAATTTGCTCGCTGCTAGTAAACTCGCTTAGTGTAATATTCTTGACTAGTTACTCGCTAGATACTCGCAACTCGCTTTTCTAAAGCGAGTAAAGTTGAAGACCGGTCTACTTTACTCGCTACTCGCTTCGTATTTTGCTCGCTGGTTAGTGAAATCGCTTTGTGTAATATATTTAACGAGTAAAATCGTTGTATTTGACAGCTGTTTCAAAATGTCAACAGAGACTATTTGTGCAGGATTTGTAATTCCAGCGTTATTATTATTATTATTGTTACGTAAAAATTTGCAGAAAAAGCAAAAAAATACCATAGGTAGATAAAAAATTGGGTTATAAGACGGGAAAAATTTGGTGTTTTTATGTTCCACAGCGTAGTATTTACGTAAAAAAAGTTCATAAATTAAAAAAAAATTAAAATGTCAGTTTTTATTCCACTTCAAATTTTTAATAAGTAAAGAAAATAAAAACTTATAGTAAATTGTATAATATATAAATATTACAATAATGAAAATCTTGTAGTAAAAATAAGTTTATAGTAATAATTAACAAACAAGAGAGGAAAAAAAAACAAAACATGAAATATTTGCTCAGGAAAATATTAATAACAACAACACGTGTTAGCGAATTTACTAGCTATATGTGTAATCGGTATTCATTGAGCGAGTCGATACGTTTGTACTCGCTAGCGAATTTACTCGCTAGTGAATAGCGAGTAAACTCGCCAAGTGTAATCCAGGCTATTGCACAATATATTTCAAACTGTTTTTGATCTGCACAATATATTGTACAACCCTTTAATATAACCTACAGACGATCAACAATATTGCGCCGTTTCAGATATTGTGCAATATTATTGAGCGTGTAGGGGCCGCTTTAGCATGTACATATGTAAATGCTTATTACAATTAAATCAAACAAAATTCAGATATTTCGAAAACAGTTAATATTTTGAAGATCAAAGAAGTATAAGCTAATCATAAAACCTAGCTGGCACACAAGAGACAGAATAGTATTTTTTCAATTTTGCATAATCAAATTATTTCTTCCTTTATTACGATAGTTTACCTGGTGTCGAAGGTTAATTAAAATGTATGAACTGTTGAAATAAATGAGATTCTTGCGTTTTACATTATAATAATCTTTACGGCGGGAAGAAAAGAAAGCAATCTCCACTTTTGATTCATAAACATTTGATTTTTATTTATTTTAATCTCGAATACTAAAATCTAAGGCCGGTACATCGATTCAAAGGCGGATAACGCCGCAGGCTAAAGCTAACCTGATATTTGATGTACTAAAAATAAAACCTACTCTAAACGACTTCAGATTATCGCATTAGAAAACCATCTTTTATACATACTAATTTTTATTATAGTATAATAAAATCAAATATAGATCTGTGATTTTCTTTTCAAAAATTGAATAGTAATTGAAGTTTTCATTTGTATAATCATTGACCTATAGTACATAATATATAACTTTGCTAACGTAGAAACGAATATTTCAAAAATAACAGAAATTCTTTTTCAGTGAGTATATTGCTGATATCGTTAAGTTTATGAAAATCTTGAGAATAGTTGAATGAGGACAGAAATGACAAATATTTCTTATATTTCATATTATGTAGGTATGTAAGAAGTTGTACAGGTACTCTCATATATTTTCAAGTAACCGTCAAAAGATATCACATTCCAGAAAATAATGATTTAGGAGTGTGTTAAGTAGGTTAAAATTAAAAATATTGTTAATCGGTTTATATAAAACAATGAGCAATTTATTGTGTCAATAATATTATGTATTAACCCAATAATGTTCTTTTCTCCATCAAATTATGATTATTTGTACGATCACCTAAATAACTGTGTTCATAATTTAAATAAAAGTGTAATATAACTTACTTTTAAGTGCACAGGTAGTGCGTTTAAATCGATCGCGGAGTTCTTCCTGTCACGTTAATTAAAATACACAGTCTCATGAATAGATCACATTTACCAATTCTGTTACGGAACATAACAACTGGGCCTATTAAACTAGCTCTAAAAAATCTCATTTCAAATTTACTCAAGTCATCCATCTTTCCTAAAAGTTTGCGACCTAGTTAACTTTCACTTTATGAGGCTAAAAATATTAGTGATTGTTCAATAGTTGCAAGAAGGGCTAACTTCAAAAATGCATCACTGCTTGCATGAGGCAGAGTCAATAGTTCAAAAACGCATCAGAAGCATCACAACGAAAAATCAAAATTTCATTTTTACATTTGATGCGTTAAAACAATGCATCAAGAAATTTGGTGATGCGTGTCCAAGATCCATGTCATGTGTATAATTTACAATTATAACTACTTATTATGTAGGTAATAACATTATTATGTAGGTATTAACATTAACAGGAATAATTCCGAAAAACAAATTATTGAAAATGATTTAGCTTTGATTAGAATTGTTTAAACTATTGGAATACATCTTGCACTCAAAATTGGTATGTAATATTTTTTATTCAAATAATTTCAATATTTTCAATTTCAAGTAAGTTCAAGTCGAAATTCAAAGATAATATACCTATACAAGGACTGTATTGCTATATTATCTATAGTCTATCTGTAGCCAAATCAGAGGCTAAATGATGCCAATATCCCATTCAAAAACATCTAATGTGCATCAAATTTCAAAAGAGCATCAGCAGCGCATCATGTAGTATTAGACGCATCAGAAAGTCATGATGCTGCATCGATGCGGTAAAGTTTACATTTTTGAAGTTACCCAAAGTGAACAGGTAAATTAGAGAAAGTATAAATATGGTTCTAATATTTATTTTGAAATTTTCAATATAACTTTAAAAAGACGCCAGCAGCACTAATCAAATGGCAATACGGTAAGCGGAGTTAGTGCGTAACTCTTTGAAACTGAATTTTTTGTTACTCCAACAATTTTTGTAGTCATGAAAAGCAGTATTTTTTTTTTTTTAGTTACGGCAACTTAATCGATTTATCTGGTGCCGTATTTCACTAAAAAAATTAGTAATCTTTTGGTTGTGATAACTCAAAATTTTTACTCTCTTCTCTATTATTGAATACATGCAAAATTGTTGTGCTAAATTTTACTATTTGACGAATTTTTAGGAAGGTACATCTTTCCATCATCCGTCATAAAAATACGATTTTGTATGTAAAAATTACATTAGATATCTTAAGTCAGTCTCATTCATATCGTATGTGTACGCAATACGCAGTAACGAGTCTACGCAATCAAGACCTTAGTCGCCGATTTGTCAACCAATATTTGCAGCAGCCGGTACCAATTTACTAGACGAAGTACCTACACATATTATGCATGTGACTTCAATATGTTCATATTCGCATATATGTAGTAAATAAATAGGTTTTGCATAAATGTAAATAATAAAAAACGAAGAGAAAAAAACCTAGAAAATTGTCATTCCTCAAGAGATCCAAGTTCGTAGTACAGTAGATACCTATGTACACACGAGTATATACAGCAACGTATGCAAACCAACACAGAAGCTAACATCATAGCAAATATAGCGCAACTATGCGAATGCGAAGATGAAATGAAAATGACGTTGTTGATGAAATCACTTTTACGAGTGCACGACGGAATGATAAATAATAAAAGAAACCGACTAGAAATATACTGGATGTTTACCACATGTTAAGAAGAAAGAAGTGGCAACATTTTTATATGTCGACATACACATATTTGTTTCACCGCTAAGAGGACAGAGTAGCCGGAGTTGTAACCCCGGAGCCCGGGCTTGAAAAAGGGGCCCGTAGCTATTGGTAGGACGCCCTGGGAAAAGTAGCAAAGCTTTATTTTGCTCGTCACTTATATTTTGGAGAAAAATGTTTAAAATTGTGGTGTATCCCCGGGACCTGCCATTTTTTTCTACGGCCCTATTCACAATCTTTTTCCATTTTTCACGCAAATGTAAGATACCATTCTTCCAGAAATTATCAGGTATACCGGAAAATATACCACTTCCAAAGGTGATTTTTTATGTCGACCAAAGAGGCTAAGTTCTTGCTGTTAAAAGAATTTTACAAAGATTCAATAAGTCAATTTCTAAAGAAACAGTAGGTATCTGATGAATAGGGTGCCAAGTAAGTTCAAACAATTTTTGTCGGATCAGATCTACCATTTTACTGCAGGGTATAATTTTCAAAAATGTACAAAAATAACCCAATTTATCTCGAATGAGTCGTCTAACGGAGCCCAGATTTTACAATTAGATTTGGTTCTTTGTTTACGGGCCCTCAAAGTTTAAAATATTTTTAGAGAAGTTAAAAATTAATAAGTAGAACTAATATGTCAACATAAAATTGTAAAAGTGGTTAAACAACCGATTTATGTTCTAGTGGTTCTAGAACGGAGTTAAAATCCACTTTCACCTCGATCCGGTGACTTTGAATACGGTGCAATAGTAAGGTAAGTATTCTCCGTTCTTCATGCTCTATCTCAAGAACGGTTTTGATAAAACTGTATAAGATATTGCCTAAGATCAAATTTGTAGAGAATTTTATTTTCTATAATACTTTTCTAATAACTTCAAAAAAAGTCATTTATAGCATAGGAAGCAAGTTATTTTAAGAGGATTCGTTTTTGTTACTTTTAATCTTGAATATCATGAATCGCGTACACGAGATTCTATGAGACTTTTGAGACAACATATAAAATGTCAAAACAAAGATTTATACAAGTTTGTAATTTACTATCTCTCATTCCGAGGTTTACATCATTTTTCACCTTATAAAATAAACAAATCTTTATTTAGATAGTTAGCTAATGGGTGTGGCAAACATGTTTCTTTTACTTATAAGTTATAACATACTTGTATAAGGAAAAGCAGGGCTGGGAACTATTTAAAATGATTTCATTTTAAATATGTATTTAAAATACAAAATAGCATTTTGCATTTTCTATTTTAAATTAATTCGGTCAAACCATTTTCCAATATTATATTTAAAATGGAAATTTGAATCCATTTTACATTTAAAATGAAAATGCATGTTTACTCAAATTTATGTGTATACAATATTAATTATAGAACTTGAATTGAACGACTGTCTACCAAATTGTAAGTCAAATGTAAGTTGATTTAATTGACTCAAATTTTTTTGTAACTCGAGTTGCAATGTCACTTGAGTTAAATTTGTTACTAGAGTTGCAGTTCTCTTAAGTCAAACTTTTCTGACTCAAGTTATGTACTTCTATCTTTAAGACACGTCGATAAGAAATGTTTTTGTATTTCGAGTAGATGATTTTCTTAATTTTATTTAGAAGTTGTAGTCGTAGCGTCGTCAAGGTTTGAATACGTCAAGGCCGAATTAAATTTTACAATATTTTTCAGTAACAATATTTGAAGAGTTAAGTTTCGTTTTCATATCATGCAAACTTTACAAGATTTTCTCAAAGGACTGCCTTTATGTATTTACTTTCAGTACGTTTGATATTTTCTTAACTTTTTTTTTTTAATTATTATAAATAATGATAAAAAAGCATTTTGCATTTTATAATCCATTTTAAATGACTATTTCCCATTTTCAATTTTAAATATGTTCAGCAAAACCATTTTCCATTTTGTATTTTAAATGCATTTTTGGAAACCATTTTCCATTTTCTATTTTAAATGGTTTCTATGAACCATTTTTTCCAGCCCTGAGGAAAAGGTCTTTTATCCAATTTTTAAAATGATTTTAGAGGCTGGGTTCCTTTCTTTGTAGTGTCAAATCAATCAATAGAAAATATTAAAAGAACCAGTTGACGAATTATGTGATGTTTTAAAATGTCACACAATTTAAAAAAGTTACAAACCAACAATTTTCCTCGGGGTAACACAAAAAAAAAAACGCCGTGAGCAGCGGGGCCCCATCACGGTAGTCGAATTTTCCCCTTCATCTTCGGTATTGAATGTCTACAAGCGAAATGTGATTGAAAGTCTACAACCGAATTGTCATTTTGTTGGTTTCAAAACTGGTGATGAGTGTTCGGCTGATCGAGGCTTTAGAAAAAGGTTTTAAGTATTTAAGGGCTGTATCCCAGTAAATTTCAATTTTGTGCCGAAAACAGGTAGCAGAAAAAAAGCCAACACAATTCGTACGAGGACATTCCTGCCCATGTTTATCCGCTAATTGCCTTTATGTTTTAGTTTTAAATATTAAAAAAGGACCTTAAATAGTAAACTGGAAGGCCTTTATAAAGATATTTTTTCTTTCCAAAAAAATCCAAAATTTCTATTTTATAAATACTAAAAATCCAAAATTCCTAATTTATAAATAAACAGTGACTTTAATAACATTTTTAAATTACTTAATATGTATGTATTTCATTTGTCATAAAAGTAAGTTCACTTTTTTTTAAATTTTTTAAAATTACTAATCGCCTACTTGTATTTAGAATAAACATAATGCTTTTAAAACACATTTAACAATAGCATTCAATTCCGATGTAAAAATGGGAGAAGTGGGGGGAAAAGTGATGCGGACTCCCTACAAGGTACTAGCTGGATACTAACTGAATACACGTACAAAATTTCAGCCCTCTAGGTTTCCTTATGGAGTCTCTAGACATGTTAGAAAACAAGCAAAAAAATTAAGGAAATATTGGCGTAAAAATCGTGGGGGTAAGGGTTAAAAGTTGAAACCTCCAAAAAACAGTGTCTGGCTATTAGCTTAACCTGTACACCAAATTTCAGCCCTCTAGGTTTATTTGGGGAGATTTTGACCCGAACGAAACTGTTAAAAAACAAGAAAAATCATGTTCTTTTGGGTATAAAAATGGTGGGGGTAGGGGTTAAAAGTCGAGACCCCCAAAAGGCACCCCCTTGATACTAACTCAATCCGAATACAAAATTTCAGCCCTCTAGGTTTATTCGGGTGACCTGTGCGAGTGGTACAAACTTCGAAAACGTCGAAAATGCATGAAATTGTAGCTTAAAAATGAGGGGGGTGGGGGTAAAATATTAAAACCTCCAAAAAGCACAACCTAGGTACGAACTTTATCAACACACCAAATTTCAACCCTCTACGTTAATTCTGGGGGGCTGGGGGCCTGTTAGATCCAGCGAAAATCGTTTTTCCCCCCTCTACTCCCACCATATCATCCTAGGAAGCTGAATTTTGGATATGTTGTAGATAATTGACCGAAACATTATTTAAAACCGGTTTGGAAGAGTTTTATTGCTTTTCCGCCCCCCACCACCGCCTTAAAGGTCGGGTCCGAAAAAAAATTTGCCCAAAATTTGACCCCACTTTGATAGTATTGTTGTGCATCGAAATAAGCCCCACTTACCAAATTTCATCTCTTAACTTCCATAGGGGGGCCCTACACATATTAAAAGGTTGCGGGAAAATATATATATATATATATATATATATATATATATATATATATATATATATATATATATATATCAGACATCTTTTTTTTTACATAATCGTGTTCTACGGGTCCGAAAACGGATAGCGCCCCTGGTCTCGCCTCTCGCAGCTCTTATCGTATAGACTGTATAAGTCTAATTTTTCGGAGAAAATTCGACTAAAAAATAGACGATTTTTAATAAATCACTTAACAGTGGAATAAGTCACCTCTTTTATTTATGTCATCGAAGATGACATATTAATATCGTTGTGTGACTGAATTGAACACGTGATTGAATAATTATTGAGTTGCACATTCACACAGAGCCGGTTCTAGGGTTTTGAGCGCCCCGGGCAAAACAAAATTTGGCGCCCTTTCATACAAAAATATACAAATTTACTGCAAATTAAAAAAAGTAAAAAAAGGCAAAAAATCAAAATTACTTAATTTAATTAATTAATTTATTTAAAAAAATAATACAATAGTTATTTACTTAGAAGTGATGCAACCTATGGAATAGCATAACAAGCGCATTTGAAGTTCGAGCGACGAAGGAACGAGAACTTTGAAAAGTAAGTTATGCTATTTCTGTTGCATACGTGTGTCATACAAGATTTTTTGTAATGGCATTTGTCAAAAATTCAATAACGTAGTTAATTAAATTAATTTTTTTGAAAATCAAACTAGGTGAAATTTTATCATACTAATTAAGTTGGTACAGTTGGATACGCCACGAATTGAAACAACATCCACAATAAGATAAACTTTACTAAATATATCGTAAAAATTTTGTTATATTAACAAATTAACAATAATTATTACGACATACTCTACAATATTAGAATACAGGTATACATGCGTAAATGCCATTTGGTCCATTTGAAACATATTTTGTCTGCATCAATGTTGTGTGATAAAAGTCATAAAAATTCTTAGGTTTCATTATTTTTATTAGTAAATTGCTTCCGAGACTACTAAAGTAGCGAAAGCATTATGATCACTTTTGAAAAATAACAAATTTTTTCTCTCCAAAATGAAATTTTTTACGCAGCTTCCTGAACAATTTTGGTTTGGTGTCTGTCTGTCCGTCTGTGTGTCGCCAGTTTGCACCAAGGGGCATAACTTCTGAACTATTCGATTGTTTCTAATGAAATTTTCAGAAATTATGCAGTTTGGTTCCTAGATGATTCCCTAAAAATTTAATCAAAATCGGAGTAACGGTAGCAACGCCGCTACCACGTCATTCCAAGATTGCACCAAGTGGTGTAACTTCTGAACTATTCAATTCTTTTTTATGAAATTTTCAGAAATTATGCAGTTTGGTTCCTAGATGATTCCCTAAAAATTTAATCAAAATCAGAGTAACGGTAGCTACGCCGCTACCATGAAATCCCATTAAATGTCAATATCTTATTTACTAATAGTCCCACTTCGCTCAAATTTTAGGGTATTTTGGGGGTTAGTTTCTAAAATATTTTTGCTATTGTTTTATAATTTAGCCTTTAATTATTTTGAGTTACAATAATTTTTTTATGAACTTTAAGCCGAAAATATAATTTCACGGTGTACATATTTGGTAGAAAACTGTTTTAAAGTCTTTTACGAGTACGAGGAAGCTGTGTGCCACACCCCATTGGCAGTGTATTTTTGTTTTTGTCTATTAGTTTTTTTTTGAGTTTTAAAACAATTTATTGCTTGTTAGAAAAATCGATATCTCATGAAAAATGATCAATTTTAATTTATAAAATCTAAAAAAATAATGAATGTAAAAAGATATTTTATTTTTATATCGGCGCCCCTCAAAACTTGGCGGCCCGGGCGGTCGCCCGGCTTGCCCGCCCCTTTATCGGGCGCTGCATCCACATTGAATAAACGCAATAGGGCTGTAGAATTAACAACTATAGAGTTAACAAACAACTCTAGAGTTAACAAAAAATCATAAATTAACACTTTCACTGAGATGGCATTACTTAGTGCGTGTCAAAAACACGCACTTAACGAATTTTTGTTAGAAATAAGTTTGCGAATAATACTGAAAGAAGAAATCAGTGAAATGTCCCCCGTCTTGTCCTAAAATAAGGTATCCGCTTTTAGTGGCTTTCATGTTCGGTGCGATTCTGATAAAATTCACAAGGGACAAGTCAGAGACAAACTCAGATAATTCCTGCAAATTTTATCAAAATCAAAAGTCCGAAGCTATATGCTGTGCTAGAATGTTTTACGTATACACTGACAGACATAAAACCAAAACTATTCAGACACAGCTTCAAAACATGAAACCTAAACCACTGTTTTTACTTACATTTTCTGCACCGAGTAAAATATAGATTAATGCTAATACTATGACGTGACAATACAAGCAACAATTGCCTAATATTAATAGGTATATATGTATATTTTTTGTATGAAACTTACGGTATAATTTCGGAAAATTTTTATGTGTTATAAATGGAAATTGTTGGTTTGCTGCACAACATACATTTCCTTTAATATCCTATTTTTACATGTGCACCAAATATAATAATGCTACACTTACTAAACATACAAGCATACCATATACCTACATACGTACAACTGATACTAACAACTATCAAACATTTACATGAAAAATCGATTTTCTTTTGTGCCACACTGCAAACTTGCATTCAAATATAAATATGTAACAATATACTTCCATATTTTACAGCAGTACATATATGTAATAATCATGTTTATAGTTTGTACAGATCAGGTTGAATATCACTTTCCAATGAAAAAAAAAAACTTAATTCTTTCTGAGAACGTTTCAGTTTTGCATACATAATTTAAACTAATTGCACAAATATGCACAAAATATCCAATTAATCACACAAATATGTTGCGTTACAATAACAGTGTGATACCAAATATATCAAAGTAATTAAAAATCTCACAGTGATTGAAAAATTGTAGAAATGGTAAAGTTAATGTAGGCCAAAACTTGAGAATTATCAGTTAAATTCACGAATAACGATTTTTGTTCCAATTACCTACAGTTCTTCAGCCCTGTTTATATTAGAAAATTTGAAAAAATAATGTAAAAATTTTCACTATTTTTATTTCGTAAATTGCGTTTTTCGTTATATTTTGTTAAAGAAAATATTATGGCAATTAGTTTTGCTTACAAATGTAAAAATCCTATTAGGAAAAAAGCACAAGGAATAACATTTCATCGATAAGATTTTTTTGACATACTTTTGACATATGTCTTCTGCCTTCTCCTTGAAAAAAAATATTTGCGTATATACATTGTATGTTAAATAATAATTTAATATTACATATCAAGTATGTAAATGATGTAAAGCATGATAAAGTCCACTTAAAATAAATTGACTATTTTTCTTATGTGAATTCAATAGTAAATATAGTCAACTTATTTAAAATGAATTTCTACATACATATATAAACATTTAATTTTGTTGCTGTCATTGTCTAGAATTAGCACAACTTTTGCTTCAATAAAACAATGTTGTTACAGGTTCTTTTATAATACATAATATATACTCTTACGTCTTTGCACAAAGTACAATTCAAAAACCTATAATTTCGATATACTTAACATCTTAATCGGTAAACACTCTTGTCTTATCTGTGCAAACAATTCCAATACATACACTTTTAACCAGTCAACCTATTTATTGACCGAATAACTACTACTACTACTACTATCGTACGTATGCATATCACAAACAAAAATAATACTACATTTTTGTAGGAAACATGGTAATGTGGATGAATGGTTAAATGGAATGCGACGAGTATACATATTAAAAAAAAATGAACATAACCTATTTTTTCGGTTCAATATTTCTTTTCGATAATAATAAAATATTTTTCAAACTATTACCAACTATACTGCAACGAATACAAAATATGAAACGAATTTGTAATTTCCTCACTTGATATGTGTGTAGTAGACTGGTTTGACTAAATGGAAAATGGACTTTATCAGTTTTTTTTTTTTTTTTTTTTGTTCACTTTGAAAATTGATAAACAATAAATTTCGTAGAGATATATGGCACTTTGTTGCCTGTTAATTAAATTGTCTATTTTAGTGCTTTTAGTTAGATCGGTTTGAAAGCTATTTTTTGTCGTTTTGATTTAATGTTTTTGATTAAAGCACAGACAAATAATTTATTATTATATACGTATTTTTTTTTATTATGATGTAGCTTTTGTAGAATTGATGTTAAAGCAATATTCTTCTCATTTGAAATTCATTTAATTAAAACGTAGGTTTTAATGAGACTAGAGAGACAATAATTTAAATTTCTTGTTTACAAAAAAATATCTATATACACTCGAATACCCGTTATAACGCTGTTTTAAGACCGATCGTTTTAAAAAGCAACAGACTAAATGCTATCAGTAGAATGGCTAGGCCGGTTCTGCGGCACCGTAAAACTAACCAACTTGAATCCTTTTGCCAATGTTTGAAATCGTGTAACTTTACGGTACTAGACATTCCGAACTGATGAGTCATCAAACTGTATCGATGTGCAAACCTTAACCTTTGACCCGGCACGTACTGAGTACATGTATTTAAAATTTGTTGTTGACATTTGACCACAACACTCACTCTTACTGTTGGCCTTGAAATTCCAAACACATGAGTCATCACCAGCAACCAAATTAATTTATGTTAACCCATTATGCGCCATCATAATTTACTTATAACAATTTGGTTTTGTGTTAACCCATTACCCGCCAGCACTGACGTAGTTTTTGAATGCAAACCTAACGCATGCGCAGACTGAATTTAAGTACACGACGCATGCGCAGACTGAATTTTAGGTTACAATTTGATAGATGGGGCACACTACCGCGTCTAAAATGTGGGGAATACCCTAACTCGGGGGTGGCCCCAAATTTTTGACACCGTACTGTACTTAAATTTTTGGTACACTACCGTGTCAAAAGTGTGGACCCCCCTGACCAAAAAGGTATCCGATCACTTTTTTAAGCGTACTGTACGTGCAAACCTTGGCCCCAACACGCGCTTGCCTTAAGTACGTCATCTTAAACGAACTATCACGTCAAAAAATGTGGGGAATACCCTAACTCGGGGGTGGCCCCAAATTTTTGACGCCGTACTGTACTTAAATTTTTGGTACACTACCGTGTCAAAAGTGCGGGCCCCCCTGACCAAAAAGGTATCCGACCACTTTTTGAAGCGTACTGTACGTGCAAACCTTGACCCCAACACGCGCTTGCCTTAATTGCGTCATTTTAAACGAAAGGTACATTACCAAGTCAAAAATGTGGGGAATACCCTAACCCAAGGGGTGGCCGCTAAATTTTGTGGGGGGCACTCTACCAAGCGCTAGCCGCAATCATGACTTCAGACTCCAGATTCCAGACTCCAAATTTCTGACCGCTACTGTACTGCCGGAAATTTGGGTGTCAATTGTACTTGAGGTTTTTTTTGTATATGAGTCAGCACTTTATAAGATGTTTATTTAATAAAAACTCGTGACTTTATATGGTTTGAGTTTGTTTATTTAAGATTTTTTTAGCTGACTTAGGATGATGTAATTTCATGATATGTTTGCATCATAGCCAGAGGGCAATTTTATTTAAAAGCAAGTCACAACTTGTCAGTTCCAGGACTTTGTTTACATTAATGTCATCGTAAATCATTAATTTTATTATGTTTATTTAAGATTTTGCTGACTCATACTCAGATATTTTTTTAATTTGTTTATTTATATAAGTTTTAGTTTAAAAAATGTTTATTTAAGATTTTGACAACACAGCAATTTCTTTGTTTGATTTCAAATATGAAATAGTTTTCTCGGAATTTTTAATTTATGGCCTAATAATAATCGGGGGTTTTTTCAATTTGTTTATTTAAGGTTTAATTTTAAAAAATGTTTATTTAAGATTAGTCAGCAATTCTTTTATTAGGTTTCAAATGCGAAATAAATTTCTCGGAATTTGACATTTGACCTTCGGTTATTTGCGTTGTAAAAATTCTGAGCCAGCATTTTTTGTGATTCCCCTCCAGAATTTTTCGAGCAGTCAAAATCGTATAAATTGAGGTCTGCGTGCCGCCTCAAATCACTTCTTCAGCAAAATTCAAGCAGTTAATATTGTTATTGTTGCAAGAATTTGTATCGAGATTTTTTTTTTAAATTAAAATACAACGATGGCTTCATTAAACGACGTGGCAACTAGAATGGTGGAAAATGTACGCAACGCGCTATCATTACTGGAAATGGATACCCGGGATGCAGAAGAACTGGAAAAATGGATGAAACATACAAATACCAACATAAGACTAATCAACAAGGCAATTCGTGGAGCGGAAAACTTGGGACAACGCAAACATTTTGAATCATGTGCGGGAAAAATGAAAGGATTTCGAATCAGAATGAAGGCGCTACGAAAACATGGTAAGTTTTTTCAAATATAAATTTATTTTTTAATGATTTTTTTTTATAATTTTGATATATCAACATGGTAAGTTTTTTTGAATAAAATTTTTTTTTTTTAATGATTTTTTATCAATTTGATAAATAATTTTTTTATGTTGATTGTTTCAGGTGCCGGCATGAATCGAAATCAACGTAAAAGATCTGATAGAATTCAATGGGCTGACGTGGAATCCGCATTTGCAAGTCGAATACGAACGGGAGTGGTTACCAACATAACACACATAGAACCAAAGGACTTTTTAGACGACGCTACATCGATGTTCACTCGGCGAATACAAAATATTCTGAAACAATACCTAACGATAAAAGTCAACACAACGTTTTGCGGGTTATTTGTGAAAACTGATGGTGACGAGGATAAATACGACATGAAACACTTCAATACACCGAATATCATAATAGATCGTGGAACAAACTTAAAACAGTGCTACATGGAACATGTACGGGAACCAATTTTGAGAAAATTGAGCGAGTTTACCGAGTCGGGAAGCGGATGGGCTTTATCAAGCATTATCAACCTAGCCGTGAACGTGAACAAATACACACCTTTTCGTGGATCAAGCTACATCGAATTGCCACAGGAAATAAAAACTAAAAAAGCATGTATCAACATCCAAAACTTCAACGATGACGCCTGTTTCGCGTGGGCAGTGGTATCTGCACTTTATCCAGCAGATCGAAATTGTGCTAAAAGAACATCAGCGTACCCACACTACTCAACGGTGCTAAATTTAGACGGGATACAATTTCCAATGACGATCCAACAACTGAGAAAATTCGAGAAACAGAATCCAACAATATCAGTCAACGTGTTTATGCTAAAAAAACAAAATGGACATTTTGAAACCGTACCTGCTGCGCTAACAAAAGAGAAGAAACAAAACCACATAAACCTTTTAATGATCCAGAACGAGTATTACGAGGATGAGGACAACGAACAGGACAACGAGCAAGATTTACGCTACCATTTCTGCTGGATTAAGGACTTATCGCGACTTGTATCAAGACAATTATCAAAACGTGACCACCGCCATTACATTTGTGATCGATGCCTGAATTACTTTCGTACAGAAGATAAACTGATAAAACATACTGAAGACTGCGTGAATATGAACAACTGTCGGGTGATAATGCCAGAAGGGAAAAGCAAATACATATCGTTCAAGAACTATAGCAACAAAAAACGTGTTCCATTTATAATTTACGCGGACGTGGAATCATTCCTACAACCTGTGACGGAAAACGAAAATCAGAAAAACACGACAACGTATCAACAACATCGGGCATACAGTATCGGTTACTACTTTCACTGCTCCTACAACAACCAGTTAAGCTACTATAGATCATACCGCGGACCAAATTGCGAAAAATGGTTCGCGGAAGAACTGGCAACGTTACGTGAAAATATCTTGGAACCCATATATGATAACATAATACCAATGAACGAGTTAACACCAGAGGAACAACAGCAACTTAAACAACGAAGTACCGGGTGCCACATCTGCGAGAAACCATTCAAACCTGAGGATATTGTGGTTCGTGATCATAACCACTTCACCGGCGAATACAATGGACCTGCGCACAAGGGATGCAACTTGAATTATAAGGATTTTCATATGATTCCTGTTGTATTCCACAACTTGAGTGGTTATGATGCACATTTCGTAATAAAGGATATTGCAACAGCATTCGAGGGACGTGTCGACTTACTACCGATCAACAAGGAACGATACATTGCATTCACTAAACATGTTACGGGCAGCGAAATTACATTTAGATTCATCGACTCTTTCCGATTTATGGCATCAAGTTTGGATAAATTATCTTCATATCTCAACGAGTTCAACATAGTTAAATCACAATTTCCGGATACCGACTACAAATTACTTACGCGCAAAGGTGTTTTTCCGTACGACTACATATCAGGCTGGGATAAATTGGAAGAAACATGTTTACCATCACGGGAGAAATTCTACAATCGACTCAATGACAACGATATCACCATGGATGACTATACACACGCACAAAAAGTTTGGGATACATTCAACATACAGACGCTTGGAGAATACTCGGATTTATATATGAAAACGGACATACTACTACTCGCGGATGTTTTCGAGAATTTTCGGGATACGTGCATGCGCACACACGGATTGGATCCTGCTCATTACTACACGGCGCCGGGACTTACGTGGGATGCAGCCTTAAAATATACAAAAGTAGAGTTAGAACTGATATCTGATGTGGACCAATTATTATTCATTGAACGTGGTATTCGAGGTGGATTGAGCCAGTGTAGTAACCGATACGCGACAGCAAACAATAAATATATGAACACCTACGATCCAGACGAGGAATCAAAATACCTGATGTACTATGACGTGAACAACTTATATGGATGGGCAATGTCACAATACTTACCAACGGGAAATTTCAAATGGATGGATAATACCGAGATAGATGTTCAACAAATACCTGATGATTCACCAATAGGATATTTACTGGAAGTGGATTTGGAATACCCGAGAGAACTGCACGATAAACACAACGATTTACCATTATGTCCAGAGAGAATGTGTGCACCCGGTACTAAACAGGAAATGTTACTGGCAACGCTATACAACAAACAGAAATACGTGATACACTATCGGAATCTGAAACAATGTCTACAACACGGGATGAAATTAAAGAAAATACATAGAGTGCTACAATTCGATCAATCACCATGGCTTAAATCCTACATCGACTTGAATACAGCTCTAAGACAAACGGCGGGAAACGAATTCGAGAAAAATCTCTACAAGCTACTCAACAACGCGGTCTTCGGGAAAACGATGGAAAATGTACGGAAACACTCGATTGTGAAACTGTTAACGAAATGGTATGGACGATATGGTGCGGAAGTTATGATAGCAAAACCGAATTTCCACAGCCGCACCATATTTGACGAGAATCTTATCGCAGTCGAACTACGGAAAACGGAAGTGTTTATGAACAAACCAATATACGTCGGGCAAGCAATTCTGGATATTTCGAAAACATGTGTCTACGATTTTCATTACAACTACATACAGCCAACGTTCGGGAACAACAGCAAATTACTCTACACAGACACGGATTCATTGATTTACGAGATAAAATGCCCAGATATTTACGAAATAATGAAACGAGATATTCAATACTTCGATACGTCGGATTACAACGCGGATAATCAATATAACATGCCAAGAGTCAATAAAAAAATACCCGGGTTAATGAAGGATGAGCTAAATGGTCGAATCTTTACAAAATTTGTGGGCTTAAGATCGAAAATGTATAGTTGTCAAGTGGACGGCGAGGATCACACGAAGAAAGCGAAAGGTGTAAAGAACTCTGTGGTTAAGAAAACGATAACTTTCAACGATTACGTGGACTGTCTAAAACACAATACAATCATAAACCGACAACAAAACCTGATACAATCGAAAAAACATAACGTGTATAGTGTAACTCAGAACAAGGTGGCGCTCAGCCCGTACGATACGAAACGATATATTGTGGAGGGGGAAACGGATACTTTAGCATGGGGACATTACTCATTAAATTAGTACGCAAGTGGAAATGGCATCATCATCATCGGCTTACTGGAAACGGCTACAAATATTTTCAAGTGAACTGGATAAACTACGTAAACGGGTTGATACCTACGAAAAAACAATTGATGCTATTGTAAAAATGCAAAATTTGAAATTGTCTGAACCGGAATCAATGGAGTGGGATAAAATGGATGTTTCAATTGGTGAATTTTTCGAACGTGAACCAATGCTGCTGAACGAACTGACTTTGGAAACATTTCTTCAAATCTACAAGTGGATCAGTTTGAATGTGTTGAAAAGTTATGGTGCGAAAATCATACAACGCGCCTGGATTTGGTTACCATCCGATTATCGAGCCATGTTTCAAGAATGTGAACCATGTTTTGAACATTATAATCGACCCTGGCAACAAGATCATATTGATGGACCACCTAGTTTGAAAATTCGCTGTGAAATGTGCAAGAATGGCGTGAAAATGGAGGAAAACTTTCAACCGCCTGTTGGTGAACCATTGACATTTGCAACACGGATTTCACACGTTGAAGACATATTTCTGACTCATCCTTATTTGTATACAAAAGTCAGAAATTTTGATATGTTATTATACTTAACAAAACAACTATTGAAATATGATATTTGGGTGCAACATCTGTATGCATATATGATACCCGAATATGCACAACGAATTTGTCAAGTATGGGATCAGTTACCTGAAAACATGAAACAATTACGTTCGGGTCTTATTGAATATATAAACAAATCATACAATTTTTAATATTTATTTATTGTAAAAAATATTTCATATACATTTATTGTAAAAAATATTACATATACATTTACTGTGAAAATATTTTGTATTCATACTTATATTTTAAAAATAAAGAACAATAATTATTTACATATATGTGTTATTTATTTGAAAAAAAAAAAACCTTTTTATCTTACAGGGTTAAATAATATAAAAATAAAATATACACTTTAATGAGGGATAACTGCTGCTTCTTATACGGTGGTGTTCTTCAAAATTCAGTAAATTCTTAATGCGGATAATCAATTAATCATCATCATCATCATCATCATAATCGCTAGCATCTTCTTTATCAGTTTCATCCAGATAATCACCTAGTGGTTCAATAACATCAGCCTTTTGAAGTTCGCGAAGTATAGAGAATATTTCTCGACCAACAGTAGTTTCTTTTAAAGCATTTAACTCTTTGATTAAATCTTCTCGATCGTAAACGTTAAACAACAACATATTTTTATTTTCCTCTAAACTTCGAATAATATTGAGTATTTTTTCACCAGTCTCTGAAGTCTCGTATAAACGTTGTAATTCATCTATTAAAGTATTAGGATTATGCCAGTATTTTATTTTTTTCGATTGTATGTTAACATTTCTAGACTCTCTCAAGTTGTCTTGCTTAAAATGCTTAGCTAAGGCCCCGTTTTCGACATTTTCATTTGAAGCTATATGACGTTTTAAGCTTATTGGTTTAACCTGATTGACAATTTTCGCTTCATTTTCCGAGTCAGCGTTTCGAACCTCTTTTAACATTATAATATCTAAAGCAGTTCCTAGAAGTTTAGTTAGTTGTGAAGAGGAGGTTGTTTCATTGCAATTGTTATTAATTGCTGTTAAGTGATTTACTTGCTTACTTTCATTAGACCAACTATCTTTCTCGTTTTCAGATTGACGACGGTTTTCTCCTCTTTTCAAAGAGTTAAATTTGGTTTGAATGGCTTCAGTTGCAGCATCTATCCTTTTTTGGAGTGACTCATTTTGCTCCCGGAGTGACTCATTTTGCTCCCGGAGTGACTCATTTTGCTCCCGGTGTGACTCATTTTGCTCCCGGAGTGACTCATTTTGCTCCCGGAGTGACTCATACACCTTATCATCCTTAAAGAGCTCATACACCTTATCATCCTTAAAGAGCTCATACACATTATCATGGTTAAAGAGCTCAGACACCTTATCATGGTTAAAGAGCTCATACACCTTATCATGGTTAAAGGGCTCATATACATTATCATGGTTAAAGGGTATAAAATAGTTAAACTTACACAAAATATTGTCAATTTACCGGTGGTTGTCAAAGAGTTAACATCTCTTTCGCTGAAAAAACAATTTCTGTTAAATAATTGCATTTCGAACCATGATAATTTACAATTCAGAGCAGTCCACCACTAGACAACCTAGCAAAGGACTTTCGAAACCTAAGATCATTAAACGTAAAACTTTTAAGCGACAACACATTTCACCCGAAAATTTAGCATTCCTTAAATCATTAGGTCTTAAAGTGAAAAGAACATGGTACTCAGTAATGTGCTAAATATTATTAACAGTTTGTAATTTGATGGTTAACTAGCAATTGCTATTAGTAGTATACATTTTCGGATACATCCCACAAATTAACTATCCTCACCAATTTTAATTATTTTATATAAAGTTGTGGATTGTGTGAGTAAATTCAGTTCTACGGCGGCGATAAAAAATGGCGTTTCTTTATATACAAGGCTATCAAGGAGTTAACAACGAATTTTATTTTAAAGAAGTTGGTATCGTTGCGGAAAATTCGGATGAAATACTACATCTTATATTCGATGCACCGTTTGATTTCAACGAGTTGCCGAAGAAATATGAACGGGTTGCTGCACGTTGGCTTTGCCGAAATTGGCATGGGATACCTTGGTCGTATGGATTTATTCCGTACAAAAAACTTCATATCATATTGAAACCTATATTAAAGAAGTTTGATGTCATATACGTCAAGGGCAGTAAAAAGAAGAAATGGATTTCAAATTTGTTTGATGACACCGAAAACCAGCCGTGGATTTTGAATTTGGAAGAAATATTTGATGTACCGAAGATTTCCAGTCTGCGAGACGCTCCATTATTCAAGACGCTGTATGATCCATTCAGATAAAATTTGTTCATTAGAAAACTGTATTCTTTTAAAAAATTTTAATATGTAAAATAAAAAGATTTTTAGTAATATATAGATTTAAGCAATTTAATTTTTTGTATTCATATTCTATAAATAAAATTTTAAAAAAAGAAAAATATGTGCGTTTTATTTAATTATTACCCTGAATTCCCCTATTTTTTTACAGCAAAAAGTTTCTTTCGTTAACCTATAAGAGTATTAACAAAAATCTTATGAAATTTATTGTTCTAATTGAAAAGCATATTTCATGATACACCCTGTATACTAAAATATTTATTAAAAATACTAAATATACACCCGTTATATATACATGATATTATATGTATGTTAATGATAAAGTAGCAAATTCAAAATGTTCTAGTCTATAAAAATTTTGATTTTACAGACTTAAAAATTTAGTAAAACTCAATGCTGTTATCATTTTTATATTAAGCGACGTGTTTATAGTAATTTAAAACCAAAAATTGAACTTTTATTCTGTTTAAAAAATGTTAAATACAATACTATTATACCCTAATATAAATATGTATCAGTATTAAAAATGATATACATTGATTTTGCTGATTAAACAAATTTTTTTGCAATATTTATAAATTATTTTATAATTAGATTTAATACTTATTCATAAATGGCTATACAATTCGTTTACTAGTATTCATAAAAATTAAAATTATATACAAATTTTCTTTCTTATTCTCAATATACAGAGTGTATACATAAAATATTTTTAATATACAGAGTCTATACATATATACATACTGAATTATTTCAGATAATTTTCGTTTGATATAGAAACAGTTTTGTGCTACAGTTAAATTCGAAAGTGTTGTGCACCATAAGAAATAATATTTTTTGTAACTTGTTAAAATTTCAAGAACTTTTGTTAGTTAACTAAAAAATTGGTCACTGTAGGTTAAATGTTAAAGTATTAAAACTGATAAAAATAATTTCTTGCTTGAGGCCTACAATGGGGTGATATTTTTTACTAAACAATTTTTTAACTCATTAATATTCCATGACGTCATCTTTCTTATACCAAAAAACCTCCCATATATGAGTCATATGATCATAATTCAGCTAAAATAAACATTTAATTATTGGTTGTTTTGTTTATTTTAAAACTGATAAAAATTCCCTGGAATTTTCCAAGGTTAAATATACCAAAATCCCCATAAGGTACAGTTAACACTCGATTTCCGGCAGTACAGTAGCGGTCAGAAATCTGGACTCTGGAGTCTGGAGTCTGAAGTCATGATTGCGGCTAGCGCTTGGTACAGTGCCCCCACAAAATTTAGCGGCCGCCCCTTGGGTTAGGGTATTCTCCATATTTTTAACTTGGTAGTGTACCTTTCGTTTAAAATGACGCAATTAAGGCAAGCGCGTGTTGGGGTCAAGGTTTGCACGTACACAAAATAAGTACAGTACGCTTCAAAAAGTGATCGGATACCTTTTTGGTCAGGGAGGTCCACACTTTTGACACGGTAGTGTACCAAAAATTTAAGTGTACCTTTCGTTTAAGATGACTCAATTAAGTGAGATTAAAGGCTAAGGCTTGCATGTACACACAAAAAATAAGTACAGTGCGCTTCAAAAAGTGATCGGATACCTTTTTGGTCAGGGGGGGTCCGCACTTTTGACACGGCAGTGTACCAAAAATTTAAGTACAGTACGGTGTCAAAAGTTTGGGGCCACCCCCGAGTTAGGGTATCTCCACATTTTGGATGCGGTAGTGTACCCCATCTATCAAATTGTAACCTAAAATTCAGTCTGCGCATGCGTCGTGTACTTAAATTCAGTCTGCGCATGCGTTAGGTTTGCATTCAAAAATTACATTAGTGCCGGCGCATAATGGGTTAACACAAAACCAAATTGTGATAAGTAAATTGTGATGACGCATAATGGGTTAACATAAATTAATTTGGTTGCGGGTAATGACTCATCTCTTACGAGTTTCAAGGCTAACAGTATGAGCGAGTGTTGGGGTCAAATGTCAACAACAAATTTTAAATACATTTACTCGGTACGTGCCGGGTCAAAGGTCAAGATTTGCACATCAATACATTTTGATGACTCATCAGTTCGGAATGTGTAATACCGTAAAGTCACACGATTTCAACCATTGGCAAAAGGGTTCAAGTTGCTTAGTTTTGCGGTGCTCCAGCTCTCTCCTAGCCTATCTACTGCTATCAAAATTATTTTCGATATTGTAAACGTAAGTAATACGTGCTTAATAAAGTGCATTTGTAGCTTAAGAGCTAGCAGCCTCCAAAAACACATGATTCTAGTACGGCCTAGTCTGCCACATTACCCCTTAATACCTCCTCCTTTGATGACGTCAGAGGCATACGACCGGTCTGGCCGGCTGGAGACGTCACTTAGAAAAGTTGAAATTTTAATATATGTTGTCTCTTCACAATCGGATGAATCCTAATTAATTTGCCAGATAAAAATTCCGTTACTACACTAATGCCTGACCAAGTTCCCTTAAACAGTTAAACGTTCCCCGACCAATTGTTATAGGTGAAATTATCTAAACTTAGACTGACGTCATTAACAAATGAAACAAAATTAGACGTACAAATTTATGTTACTATAGTTACTCTAACATAAAAAATCACAAAAAGGAAGAGTTTAGATAATTTCACCTCTACCTATAGTTTTTTAATGGATTTTGTTTTTTCAAATACTCACGTTTTCTGTTTTTTTCTGATAATCTTGGACTGACATTTGTTCAAAACTTGAAATAGAAACTCACCTGGAACAAAGAAAATTAATGCCATCAAGAATGTTCGTAAAACAATGGTTTTAAAAATATGAGGAGTTTTTAAAAAATATAAAAGGTATCGATTGTAGCAATTATAATTAATGTTCGGCTAAATATATTGAAAATGTACTTTTTATTATTAATAGTGGACATTTATCAACTAAGTGTTAATATAAAATATTCCAGCGAAGTATTATTATTATTATTATTGTAGTTAAAACGTGTACTAAATTAATTCATAAATAGTAATTTTGCTAAAATTATTGTCATGCAGTTTAACTCAATCAAATATATATATAAACAAGCCTACTAAATTGTATAGTAATAATAATAATAATAATAAAATAGGTAGTGGGAAAAAAGCAATATGCAATATTCAAAATCTCTACATAAAATGAGAACCAACAAAAGATACTTTTACAATATGAATTAAAAATCGTAACATTTTGCGTGTACCTAGAGTCACTAAAATCATCTTTGTAAAGTAAAAAAGTATCCGAATGTTTTGGGATATAAAATTTGTAACACGATGTTTAAAATTTTCTTATTTAGATATAGGCTTTTAATATTTCGTTAATGATTCCTTTTCTTTTTCTAAGGAAATTAAAGGTGTACAGTTAATTAAACATACGAGTAGATTTCGAAAGTGTTAGGCAAATTTTTTAAACAGAACATCGGTATTTTGATAACAAAAAGCCGAGGATACATTCCAATTAGAATGAAAGTAGAAATGAAAGTAGATTCTGTAGGTAAATAGTTAGGTACTTCTTACTTAATTTAGCCCAGAGTTCATTCAACAGCTACATTATAATGTTATTTAGCAAGACTATTTGTTAAGTTAACTACAATCAAGTACCATGAAATATAGGTAGAAATATCTGTTGATTAAAATGCGAAAATTAATATACAAAAATTTTTTTTTATTGATTTGTAAACAGTATGACAAAATGAATTTCCCAAACTGTCAAATAAAATAATATGTAGTTTATATCTGCCTTTATCGTTTTCAACAACGAATTTCTGAAAAGCGAGTTCTCAAATTTGTAAAAATCAAATATGGCTGACTTAACTGGTTAAAATATAGGCTTGAAATTATCGAAAAATAATAGCAAATATAAATAGTAATTGCGTACATAAAGAGGCTCGTACTCGTCGAGAAATGGTCAATTGATCAATGAAATAGGTACAATTTTGTTTGATTCATCTTGTTCACATGTATTATGTACACACAATTTAACAATTATTTAAAATATAATTACATATGCGATGAAACAATAATAATAGTTTAATAATAAACTAATTAGTATTTTGTATAAAATTATCAATTATTTTATCAACTATCAAATTATTATTTGATATTTTAATCAGTCATAATTATCTATATGTATGTCGTGTTGATCGTGTGTACACGTACACGTGTGTGTAATAATGTCAACTAAGGTCGTCTACACACGAAACGTCTGTATCGTCATAGACGGGTACTAGATTCGTCAAGCACCATCAAATCTTGCACGCCCTAAGATTTGTAAACGAAGCGATTTTCAAGCGTACAATAACCCTAATCTAACTTACACACCACCAGTAGTGTACCAGTTGGGCGTTTTGTCATTATAAGTTATGTTCGTCAAGTTTTAAACATAAATACTAATACACATAAAAAATACTACTACATACAAAACTACAATATATGGGTAGTTCTTCAAACGATGGAAGAAAATAGACTTAATTCCGGCCACACATTTTTTTTATGCATGAGTTTTGGAAAGTAGTTTAATTTCAAGGTGATGACATTTTTTACACTATTTGAAAGTGGCCAGTCAAAATATTAAAAATTATAAATTTTATGGCCATTATAAAAAAGAGACATCCAGGAAAGTGAAAAAATGAGTAAAAAACTAAAATTGACAAAAGAGGATTTCTTATATTCGTTTTTATTATTAAGCACAATTTTAAACCAAAACACTTAAAAAATATAAAAAAATTGGGCCGTCCAAAATTGCATAGTTTGAAGAACATACACTTTATCTAGCATAATACGCTAAACCACAAACACTAATGTACGCTTAGCGTATTGCAGCTTGTATGCTATGACGAATACGTGTTACTACGTCTTCGTGTGTAGACAGCCTAAGTATACTATTGAAGGAAAAAGCACTCGATAACCAACATTTTATAAATTTTAAGCAATTCACGCCGACTGCCGAGGTAGGACGAGGTTTCTCACCGAAATTCCTCGCTGAAGTTGGCTGAGGCTTGAATAGCGTTATAACATGAACAACGAGGAACAACGAGGTGATCTTCTACACTCGCGTACTCGGTCAACTTCGCGAAAATGTGGTTATAGTCGATTATAGTAAAAAAAAACTTTAATGCTTCGTAAAATAATTTATTATTCAGAGGCACCTACATATTTACACTACACCCCGCCTACATATCTTTCTTCAGTGTAAGCCCCATAAAATTTATTCAATTATCAGTCAACACTGAAAATGGTCGTAAGACTGAAAACGCGTTAAATTATACAGTTAAATTGCATAGTTTAGTTGAATCTAAACTTTAAGTATTTTTCAATATTTAAAATGAACTGTGAATTATCTGATTTGAGACCATTTGTTTGTAACAGACGCCACCTACATCATTATTTGTGTCTTTTTTTTTTTTAAATTTTTTACAATATCTTTTACATTATACATTTATGATGTGAGTGGAGGACACGGAAAGTGATGGATGCTAGGATTTGGAAGGCGTGCGTTTACAGCTGACTTCTTTAAAGGAACTATACCGATACTCATTTGGAAGTGTAAAGGGAAACTGTAGAAAGCCGACTGCGGGATTCGAACCATCGGCCTACCAGTCCGCAAGTGTCAGTGCCTAAGCACGCTCGACTACTTCGCTGGTCAGTAAATTTTTTTTTTTTAATTTTTAATAATGTCTTTATTTCGATAACTCTATTTATCAATGCTTAACGACGCCGTATTACTCCACCTTCCCTTATAACAAACAATCCAACACGAGAGAATGGGGTAGCCGGAGTTCCGACCTCAGCGCCCAGGTTGGAAGGGGGAGGGGGGTTCCGTAGTTGGCACTAAGAGGCCCAAGAAAAATTAAAAGAGCTTTTTTTTTACTGGTCACTTTGTTTTAGGGGGAAAAATTTAATTTGTTCTCGGGGTCCGCCATTTCTCCCCACGGCCATGATCAGTAATCATGTAATCCTGCTAGGGTAAACGGTATAGTTACTGGACAGTTAAGAAAAATTTTCAAAACAAAGTACAGAAAAAGTACGTGTTGTAGCTTTGTTTTTAACGAAAAAATTCATAAATAAAGTAAGACCTGTCTATTTTAATATACCATATAAAACTTTCATATGAGCCGTTTATTTTGAAAGTGGGGCAAGTCCATTTTTGAAAAAAATGAAGATAATGGTAGTAATAGATAAGACTTAGTGTGATTTTTTCATCTATCAACAATTTATAGTGAAAAAAATTCAGAAGCCTAATATATGAAAGATTGAAGTTTTAGCTCTTAACAGTGTTGTAAATATGTTTATTTTGATAGTGGTGCAAGTCCATCCTACAAGTAAAATTTCCGAGACTGGACCCTATTGATTTTGATGAAACTTAGATATGTTGTAGAACACTAAAAAATAAGTAACACGTATTTTCTTTTATCTGCGAAAAAGCGGTTTGAAGGAGTGAAATCGTGCTTCAAAAATTGGGGTGAAAATTTAATTTTTCAAATATCTCGAAAACGGTAAGATATAGAGCAAATGCTTAAATTGGCGAGATTGCTCTTTTTTAAAAAGCTATCTATTGGAATGTAATTTGTTTACATTACATCAACAGGGGTAGTTTAGGGCTAAAATTTGAGGGGTTAATTTTGCGAAAAGAGGTAAAAAATAAAATGTAATAAAGTTTTATTTACAGATTTCAAATGTACGTAAAAAAATCGAATCAACCTGTTTTTACTCAATTTCCTAATATTAAATCCAGGGGTAGTTATCTGCGGGGGTGATTGTGTCGACATAATCGTACTATTTGAGTAATTAAAAACTTCTTCAAGGAAAATAGTTTAAAAAATTAGAATAAATTTTCAAAATTCATTTTAAGTAACTCTGCAAAGGGGGTGAGTCGCCCTTTTAAAGTACATACTTATTTTCAAACACTCATTTCTACTACTAAGGCATTGGGAGGGGGTAATAATGTCACAGTACGTGCTTCTGAAGTTGAACTGTCGTATGAAAGGTTTTGATTATGTTTATTTTTAAATGGTACAACTGAAATATTATCTATTTAAATTAACGATTACAATAATTCATTAATTTTGAAAGTGGGGCAAGTCCATTTAGTTATAATAAAAACTGCTGTTTTTTTAGCCAGCATTATTAACACTATTGTATCATAAACTTGCATTATCTAAGACCACAAAATACAAAAAACATGTCTATGAACACTTACCAATATTTTTAAATTTACTGAAACGCAAACCCTTAAATATCTCGCAATATCAAAATATGGACTTGCCCCACTTTCAAAATCAACGGCTCAATATTACATATTGATGAGTCTGTGAAAAAAAAAATATTAAAGTTGTGCGTGTAGAAAAATATAGTTATTGGACAAAAATTTCATTTATTAATTCTGGCGTATTTCCATAATCCACAAGTTCTGTAGATACTAGAAGGTTCTGTTTTACTAAAAAATCAGGAAGTTTGCTTTACTAGTCTATAAGCCTTATAATCTTCAAAAGAGAGTGTCTTGTCCAATAACTGTCAACGTCCAATAACTATACCGTTTACCCTATCTAATAATATGTATTTGTTGCTTGTGGACTAATGTTAGATGACATGCCAGTCTTTTTGAATAACAGTTCAGTCCACTGTTTGTATTTTGTGTAACTCCTTATTTTTTTTTATTTTACTTTTTTGTTGATAAAACGAATGTATATGTTTTTGTTACAATATATCTCAAGAGACGCCACGAACGACAACAGTACAGAAAAAAATAAATACTTATACAAAATAATAAAAAAAAGATATTTTTTTGCGACTGTGGCTGTTTGTTGTTGGATCGCATCGTAACAATGTCTACTGTGCGGCGTGTAGGGTCAATTCATCGGGGACATTGTTGATGTTATTGTTGTTTAACTAGCCAACGGTCCACCAACCAATATACATATCTGCTACATGATATTCCGATTTTGTATGATAAAAAATATCACAAAAACATATTTCAGTTAACAACGGCTAAATACAAACTTAAAAAACAACATTGGAAACGATTAGGACAAAGGCATTGTATCTTATGTCCATGCAATCCATGTAGAAAAGTTCAACATCCGATTAAGTTTGTTATTATGATAATATTTTGGTAATATCTTTTTGAAAAATTTCTAATGGTGTCTTTATTATTTATTAGACAGTTTGATAGACATAGATGAATAAAATTTCAAATCAAAAACAGTTTTTGAAGTTGAATCCAAATCCGACCTAAGAATCACGGGAGACTTCGAGAGATTCTGACATTTTGGGGAATTTGAAAAATTACGTTAATATTGCCAAGCTTCATGCTTCTTTGTGACTTTGGATTCGATGAAAAGCGATAATAACTATGCAGTAGACTTATAATAATTACGATATTTGAATGTTTTTGAAGGAAAAGATCAGTGTTTTCAGATGCCGTTGAATTTTGTAGAGAGAAGTTACCTCGAGTTATTAAGGTTGTTCTGACATGAGGGCTAACTGAAGAAAAAATTATAAAAATTTGCATACCGATTCTCAAAAAGGTATTTTACCATCTTATGAAAAAACAAAAAAATTTGGTCGCTGAGAGTCAAGAAAAAAATTACCAAAGTTGAGTGAAAATGCATGGGTGCTTATGGAGACATGAGAATTTTTTTGTTTCGAATTAAAAAAAAAAAAAGTTCTAATAAAGAGAATCAAATAAAAAATTTATATGATATAGTTTAACCAGTGATCGACCAGTGTAACCAGTGTAAGAATCGATGTTCAAAATTCAATTGCGATCCGGTCGACTGAACTTCAGATTTTTTGATTTAAAGTAACAAAAACGTCTAAAGTAGCAATAACAACGGCAACAGTGCAAGCTGTTGAAATCAGAATATTGAGAGAGGGGTTATAACATAATGTATCGCTAAATCTGCTTAACCTCATTTTATTTTAAAAAAAAAAACTTAAAAATACGACTTTTTTTTAAAAGTATGCACTGCACACAAGTTAAAACTGAAACTGGTACTTATAATAATACTCGTAAAAAAAACGTTTCATATTTGAATTAGTTTTGTTTATTTTCCTGAGTTTAAATATAACTGAATTATCTGAAATCATTACACCTTTCTCTTCACGTTCAAATATCTTTTAAGATTTTCTTAATAACACAGCAAATAATTAAATTCATTATAGTAGGTAAATAAAAAAAGATAATAATGATATTTGAGTTTTGTATGACACTTACATTATATACGTTTTTAAAAATCACCGAAATCCGAGGACATTATTATGATTATTGAAAAATATTTAAAAAATTTAAATTACTTTGTCTAATTCACTGACCAAATTAACTTCACAACTCAATATTATTATGACATCAGAAGATAAAATCATACTAAAAACAACTAATATTTTTTTTTACAAGAATACTATAAATTTATTTTCATAACCAAATATTTTATCATATAAATTTATTTACATATAGATAGGTATGTATATACAAAAATATTTATGTAGGTACATACATCTATTTTATTTATTAACACTTTGTCGGTCATTGACGTCATAAGACGTCAAGTTAGACCATGCTAATCATACACCACGTTGTAAGACGTCAACATTCCCATATAAAGTGTATTAGCTCTCAAAATAATGTACTAGTTGTTTTTTTCATCATAATTCTTTATGACCTTCATCGTGTTAAAATCAAACTATAAACGTTTCGCGTACGATGTTATCGACTTCAAAAGTGGGATTATAGTGGTTAAGTTAGGAATCTAAGCAACTTTTTATTTACTGCTATTAGATGGCACCACTTTATACCATGTTCATTATTATTTTCCAAATTCCAATGTTGCAATATTTTAGCCCAAGATATACTATTTAAATAACTGTATAAATAAAAAATTTCTTTTATTTAAAATGATTATAAAGATATTTAATAACATTTTAAAATATTTTAATGTTAAAACTATATTTGTATATATTAAAAATTAATAAATTTTCGCTTTGAAATTTGGTCGCCTACAGTTGGCAATGCTTTTAAAAATCAATGCTCTAATATAGGACTCAATATTACCACATTTAAAAAACTAAACCTCATGTCAGAACAACCTTAACAAATATCGGGAAAAATCTTTTTTTGTAAGGTTTAATATGTCGAAAATCCAAAATGATGGAGTTATTTACAGGTCCGTCCAAAGTGTCATAAATCTTCGAAAAATATAGCTTTAAAATGGCGATTCAATTTTAACTACCTGCTTTTAACTGTAACAAAAAGGTTAACAACAATTGATTGAACCAGTCTATTAATGTATAAATTAGTAATGTTGAGAAAATAGTCTACCATATTACATATTATTAGTTATTACGTGTGTCAGTTTATTTGAAATTCGAACAAACGATACATTAATAATTTTCCAAAATGACATGTGTTATATTATTTTTTGATTGAAGACAATCATATTTCATCAATAAAACATAATGTTTCTTCTTATCTCACTTCGATTTTCTTCTTTTCTCCCTTCTTTTTCGTTTTTTTTTTCTTTTACTTGTGTTTTGTTTCAACTTCTTCTTGCTTGACTTATATGCATAAAATATCATATTCTTAGTTGGATACTTGTCTTTTGTTTTCTATTCATGTCAACACAGAATAATAAATGAAGATAAAGAAAAATAAAAGAAAAACTGTGATATCCAAGAAAATATTGACAAAAACGGTTAAATATAAACAGTTTCCATATAAAAGTGAAACCGTATGATTTTACGGATTAGGATGCTGAAAATGTCAAATCCAAATTTCTTGATTTCCTTAAAGGTTTTTAAATTGTTAATACACCAATTCAAAAGTACCCAGTTCTTGTTATTACATAAATGAAATTAATTTATTGTTTCTCAATTACGTCTTCTAATATTTACGTTTTACAATTTGATGTTCAACAAATTTCTTTTTATATTAATCAATATCTTGAGATCATTATCCTGTCTTTGTTTGATTCGATGAGTACCAATCTGTATTTTTCAAAAAGGATAACAATAATTATGCTTTTAAAACTAAGATGCGTAGGCATCTTCTGCAAAAAATTACAGAGGAGTAAAAAATTACAAATTTAAAAATGGGAAAAAATTGTTGGAATCAAAGTGTGTTTATATTATTTTTATAATACCCGGTTCTAAAGTTCAATATTCGAGCATTGTGTAGTGGGCGTAAAGAGCATTATTCACATCATTATAAAACAAACGCAAGTAACTGTGCGCAAAAGTGCAGTACCGTGCGTGAAAGTAGCTAACTGTGCGAGAAAATAATGATATTCATTTGTCAATGATAATCATATTCAAATAAAACATGGAAACGATCAAAACATTAACAAAAAAAAAATAAAAACGATCTACAAATTATTAAAATAAAATTTTTTTCATATACACTCTAAGAAAAAAATGTACCGTTTTACTACTATTATAGGAGGCAATTAAATGCCTTCTATAATGACAGTAACATTACAAACCGTAATGTACGAAGGTGAAAAATACACCATCATGGTGTAATTATTACTCACTCATATGTGTAGTTTTACACATGTCGTACGTAAAATTACGGTCCAGGTGTGTAATAGATTACGTTTTATTTGTGTATTAACTACACAACAAGATGTAATTTTACACATTCAGTTCGCAATAGTGCGCAGTTAAACGTAAAATTACATCATATTAATGTATTTTTAAACCACGCCTGTACACCTGAAAATGTAATTTTACACACTTATATAGTAATGTTTACACCCAGAAAAGTGTAATATTAATCCAACTGAATCACTCATTCTGATTCAATTCAACTGAATCAGTATGAGTGATTCAATTGTGCTGAAAAAAATAAACTGATTCAACTTAATTGAAAATAACGAATCAAAAAAGATTATTGATGGTTTTTTTACATAAATATTTATAATAATATGACGTATAGAATAATTTGGAATTATATACAAAAAGATTCGAGATGTTAAATATTTTGCTTATTATGTCTAAATTTCTATATAAGTGTGTCGTATGATAAAATAATAATTCTTTTGGTAAATTTTAAAATAAACACTCCAAAAAAGTAAGATTATAAAAGTTTTATTATGAACGTTTACTTGCTTTCATGAACATAAGTAATCTTTAT
This sequence comes from Brachynemurus nebulosus, assembly GCA_035578155.1. Lineage (NCBI taxonomy): Eukaryota > Metazoa > Arthropoda > Insecta > Neuroptera > Myrmeleontidae > Brachynemurus > Brachynemurus nebulosus. The sequence goes on along the minus strand of JAPWDM010000001.1, from coordinate 29,657,631 downwards.
TTTGCAGTGTAACTGCCAATTAAACTGGTCAAAATTTTGAGATATGACTTTTTTTTTACAATGCTTACGTTTTGCAGACACAATTATTTAAGCAATATCTTATAAAAAATTTAATTGTAATTAGATTACAATGATAATATTAAAAACTTATGGATTAAAATTGTAGTTACATCATATCAAAAATATAGTTTAAGAAAATTAACTAAACAATACTTAAATATAAGAAAAACAATATTCTGCTGACTCTTGCCATTCTTAGAACTTCGCAGAAAATGCATGCTGTGCTTTCATAGATGTCTTCACCAATTCCAGTTTCTAAACAAATCAGAAAATAAGGGTTACTTAATTTTATAACCATTTTTGATTATTATTTTTTTCTTTTTTTAATAACTATTTCACAGCAATTTAAAATTAAGAAAATTTCGCTTTCGCTACAAAATTACTTCTAGGCTATTTTAATGAATGTACAGATATTAGATTTTTGATTAAAAAACTCACCAGCAAAGTGACCCGGCGTGCTTATGGCACTGGCACTTCCGAACTGGTAGACGGAGGGTTTGAATTCCGTAGCCGGTTATATGCTGGCGAAAGTTTTCTGCTATTTCCCATCATAATTCCAGATGAATATCGACATTATCCTCAAGAAGATGGTTGCAAACAGACACCTACCAAATCCTTATACCGCTTTTCTTGTCCTCCGCCCAATATTCTGCTGACTCTTGCCATTACTAGAACTTCAGGGAAAATGTAGGCTGCGGTTTCACATATGTCTTCACCAATTCCTTTTTCTAAACAAATCAAAAAATAAGGATTACTTAATTTTATAACCATTTTTGTTTATTTATTTTATTTATCTTTTTTCAATAAATATTTCACAGCAATTTAAAATTAAGAAAATTTCGTTTTTGCTACACAATTACTTCTAGGTTATTTTAATGAATGTACAGATATTAGATTTTCGATTAAAAAACTCACCAGCAAAGTAACCCGGCGTGCTTAGGCACTGGCACTTCCGAACTGGTAGACTCAGGGTTTGAATTCCGTTACCGGTTATATGCTGGTAAAAGTTTTCTGCTATTTCCCATCGCAATTCCAGATGAATATCGACATCGTCCTTAAAAAGATGGTTGCAAACAGACACCTACCAAATCCTTATACCGCTTTTCCTGTCCTCCGCCCAATATTCTGCTGACTCTTGCAATTACTAGAACTTCAGGGAAAATGTATGCTACGGTTTCACAGATGTCTTCACCAATTTCGATTTCTAAACAAATCAGAAAATAAGGGTTACTTAATTTTATAACCATTTTTGCTTATTTATTTTTTCTTTTTTCAATAACTATTTCACAGCAATTTAAAATTAAAAAAATTTCGTTTTTGCTACACAATTACTTTTAGGTTATTTTAATGAATGTACAGATATTAAATTTTTGATTAAAAAACTCACCAGCAAAGTAACCCGGCGTGCTTAGGCACTGGCACTTCCGAACTGGTAGACTGAGGGTTTGAATTCCGTAACCGGTTATATGCTGGTGAAAGTTTTCTGCTATTTCGCATCGTAATTCCAGATGAATATCGACATCGTCCTTAAGAAGATGGTTGCAAACAGACACCTGCCAAATCTTTATACCGCTTTTCTTGTTCTCCGCCCATATCATCATGAAAAAGTTGAGAAATAATGATGTGAGTGACGTCCGTTACATACCATTGTCTAAAAAACGAACGTTAAATTCCATTATTATTATTACCATTGTTATTATTACTTAAAAAACTCGATTTCCATACGTCGCGTCGTTTCAATTTAAACCTGTTATGAATTTATATTACTGTAAAGCAAAAAAAAAAAAAAAATTCGTTAAGTGCGTGTTCTTGACACGCACTAACAAGTAAAGGTCCCGAGGCCGGACCTATCGATTTCGATGAAACTTAAATATATTGTAGAATACTAAAAACTAAGGGACACGTATTTTTTTTTATCTGCGGAAAAACGGTTTGAAGGGGTGAAATCGCCCTCCAAAAATTGGGGTAAAAATTTAATTTTTCAAATATCTCGAAAACAGTAAGAGATAGAGAAAAAGTTTAAATTGGCGATATTGCTCTTTTTTAAAGAGCTATCTATTGCTATGCAGTTTGTTCATATTACATCAACAGGAGTGGTTGGGGGTTAAAATTTGGGGGTTAATTTTGCAAAAAGGGGGTGAAAAATAAACAATATAAAAATTTTGTTTACAGATTTGAAATCTACGTCAAAAAATCTAATTGACCTGTTTTTGCTCAATGCCCTAATATTAAGTCTAGGGGTAGTTAACTAGAGGGTGACTCTGTCGAATAGTCGTACAATTTGGGTATTTCAAGGAGTTCTTCATGGAAAATAGCTTAAGACAATTAGAATAACGTAGAAATGAAATTCTCGAATTCAAAATTGAGTTTGAGCAACATTGGAGAGGGGGTGAGTCACCCTCTTAAATTACATACTAGTTTATATACACTAATTTTTGCTATTAACACACTGATAGTGGGTAAAATAATGTCACAATAAGTGGTTCTGAAGTTGGACTATCATATGTAAGGTCTTTATTAGGTTTGTTTTTTAATGGATATTATAGTTTTCCTTATCGAAAATTATCGATACCGAAAATTACATAACCTCAGCTAAAATAACGAAACCTAATAAAAACCTTACATACGATAGTCTAACTTCAGAACGATCTATTGTGACATTATTACCCCCTGTCAGTGTGTTAAAAGATATCTGAATTGTAGATAATGTTTTAATTTTCACAGAAATTGAGAGCCCCACAAAATAAATTATTAGTCAAATTGTAAAATAAACTTTTATCAAATTACATAACTATTTGTATGAAGCAAAATTAAAAAAATTAACTTACCTGAAATATTTTAAATGTATCATCAGGACAGCATTTTGGAAACAAACAAATTTATATTACAGTATTCTTTGCACATTATTCCAGAATCCATTTTACACAATGCATATAAAAAAAACAAAACATCAGTACACCGCTATAACACTGTTTTTGTAACATATTTAAAGATTAATTTATCATACACGTTGTAATTATATTAACTATATATTATATCCTATCAAAAAATACTTTTGTTTAATTCAGCTAATTTGAACACATAATTTTTAACCTTTAAGAATATTACTTATGTACGTATAAATATTACAGCCATTCAATAACAGATAATTTTAAAATACACAAAATCATATGCGCGCGCATGGGTTTTGCTATTTAGTGGTGTAAAAGTAAACCAAAAGCGTTGTAAAAATCCAAAGTTACACCTTTATTTGTGTAATGTTAAAAAAAAAACAGTAATTATACACAAATTATATAAAAATACACCAATTTTTTCATATTACACAAATAATAGTGCATATTTTCAGAGCGAGGAGTAATTTTGCTCTAAATTTAAGTTATTTTACACGTTTTTGACCCTTTTTTCTTAGAGTGTAACCTTATAAAATAAAATTAACTCTACTATTTTCTAAAATTGCTTAAAATAATTTTTCTCTCTAAGTATGAAACTTTAGAAGCCGTTGTTATAAAAAATTACGTTCGATACGTATGCGTAAAGTGAAGTATCCAATAGGCTGAAATTGGGGCACTCACTGAAGGGACTGACGCATACACATCGAGACCTCGTGCGCTTACGCCTACACTCGATCTTGTTGTGCATGCGTCAGTCCCTTAGACTCGTGCTCCAATTTAAGCCCACTGGAATACCTCTCTTTACGTATAGGTATCGAAAATAACCATTTCATATTAAACTGTGAGCCAGCGACAGGTGAAAAGTTATGATTTTTATTTAGCTGCTTCTTTAGAAGTGGTAAACTTCAGCGTGACAATAAAGATAAACAATGTCTTAACCGTTACTCTTGTGATGCGGACAAACACATTTGTATGGGTTTGCGACATTTTCTTTTGACCCGCCATTGCATAAAATGAAAGAAATGGTGTAATAGTACCTGTCGACAACAAATGAAATGAGGTTTCCACTGGCCGAAAAGGTGGAAATGAGAGAGTTAACTTGTAGGAAAATTTTGGAATCTTATACAATTTTTTTTACCCACCAATTAAAAGCAGAAAAGTTTAGGATGTAAGTAACTGATAATAAAATGGCAGCAGGTTACGTCAAGAAAAGTTATGGAAATTTTTGTAATTTTCTTATCTTGGAATGAACGAACGCACTGTATATCAAGTCGTATAGAAGGAAGCTAATAATATAATAGCGGTGGTATTAGCCATATATATTGGATCAATAACAAGTAAATATGTAGATAGATGATCGATGAGCATGTATGTGGCTACCATGCCGGTAAAAGGTATGTTTGCATACATTTATTAAGGATTTTATTTAGTGAATGTATAATATATAACGGATAATGTATTTTCTTATATGCATAATAGGATTGACTCATCTGCCCGGCAGCCAATAAATAAGGAAATCTTTTTGTTACTTTATAATGAACAAAAAGATAAGGAATTTATTCACTAGTATTATAAAAATTATACATAGAAAAATTGTTAATACGTTTCAGCGTTAGTTTACGGTATTTCATATCTGTAAGTAATAAAACAAATACTTTACTTCTGCAAAACATAACTATATTTATAAATACAAAAAACTTATGATGATTGTTTCGAATATTGTCTGATTATTTTCAGACAAGACTTTGTTTGAAAATTATAGTGTATTTAAAAAGGAGGAGGATTTTGTGCTACTTAATCATTGGAACTATTAAAAATATTCAAAAAAAATATATAGGCAACTCTGTAACAATTCGTAAGGATGTCCGATCTCTAAAAAAATGTAAAGTGCTCACATTCGGTACGTTTTTTTTTGCCGCAAAATAGATAAAATACCTACATATTTATTGCAATTCAGCTTGAATTTTTTAATGTTGAATATATTCCAAGTAAATATACGCACAAAATTTAAAAATTAGCAAATTACTTATTTTGAAAACTTTTTCTATTAAATTACTTTTTGTAGTACCTAATAGGTACCTATGTTTATTTATTTAATAAAAGTTATGTCTTTATTATATCAATTGACTTGAATACTTATTTATCTGCGTTCAAATAAAAATATTTTTGGAAAGCAAACAATTTTTAATTTTCATTCTTAGAGAGCTAAGATTATTTTAGATAAACATATAAAATTCGACAGATCTTGGTGATCCAAAAGAGCCAAAAATTAATTCCCAGCTGATTTTGAAAATTTTTTCGCTTTTAACAAACTAAAATATTGTAGATAAATATTTAATATAAACTATTTATATATACGTAAGGTATCCTGGGGTTCCAAAAGCGTCGTAATTCATAAAGAAATTGCCAAACCGATTGAAAGTTATTTTAGATGGACAAAGAGTGTGTCATATGAGTTTAGCTAGGGTTCTAGGGTCTTATAAGCATCAAAAATAAGAACTAACCGGCCGTTTTTGAAATTTTTTTCACTATTAGAGAGTTAAAATATTTTAAAAACATAGCCTATGATATGCCAAGTCAGACGGAGTGCTAGTAGCCCAAATTTGCCAAAAATTAACTACCTAATCGATTCTGAAATTTTTTCTTTCGTAAATGGTACAATTGGACAATTTATTACCAATTGCTGCGACAGGGGTATTTTTACATACTACTTAAGGTCTTGAAATTGACAGAAACTCTTACGTTGTGGCCCGTAGAAGTCCACGTCTTGCCCAGTTTAAAAAATTCTAGAAGTATTTCTATACTTATTAAAAGAGAATTCAAAATGTGATAACTAGGATATCATATACAAAAGCACTGTTTATAAATTTTTAATCTTATTTTTGTCTTTTGTTAGTCATGTTATTTTTGAACTTATAGCTAAGGATAAAATGCCGTGCCTTTCCCGCACCTCCAAACTTATGTCTACAGTTTGCAAACAAAAATTTGATAATTACATTAATTCGTTAAGTAATTGATGAGGTGGATTCCAAAAGGCGCTGTCATTTTTTGCAATTTTTCAGGAAATGTAAAAAACTATCTAGGTAGGCAAATGTAGTAATCTAGTTAAATTGTTTTCAAGTTCTTAGATAATAATTATTATTGATGTTATTTATTTGTTCTTATTTATACATATAATTTTCAATAGATTATATTGAAAAAAAAAACTTTATAAAAGGTTGGGTTGATTTGGTTAAAATAAACCTAGTCTGTTTAGATACAGGTATATTTTATTCAAGAAACATTTTAAGCAGTGCATTATTAGCAATATTTCATGTGTTTGACATAATAGAAAATCTGTCTACAAGCAAATTTGGAAAAAAATACCAGCTATTATTGGAAAAAAATGCAATGTTTTACAAGTAAATTTGACTTAGAGCAATTTGAAATAAAATTGTCACTGACTTAGCGCTTTCTGGAAAACATTCTATTTTTCATCATTCATTTTACAATAGACTAAGCTCATTTTGAAGGGTGGCACTATGAGAATCGTGTAGAGCTGGACTTGAACATTTTGCATCAACTAAAATTTCACATTAGACAAAAAATGATTTAGCGCCTTTTGGAATCAACCTCTTCAACTGAAAGCCGCAACCTTGTTGCAAAATATTTTTTCCCCCGCATCGACGTTTTCTTTTTATATTTGTTTTAAGATCTAAAATTCTAAATATACACTTACAACAAGTATTAGTAAAGTTGATCATTAATATTCTGTTTGTCAGGCTTTCCAATGTACTAATTTTACTGTAGCTATTTACAAATAATATTATAAAAAATGTGATCAATTGACAACAGAAACCTAATTTCGTATTCAATTTTCATTACGGATTTTCTATTACGTGATATTGCAGTAAATTTTCATTTTAATATTAATTTTAATTTTTTTTCCGTTTTTCTCCACTTATTTGAATCAAGATAGGTAGACGGATGTAATAGTATAAGAAACGATGGATGTAGGATTGACCGGGGTAATTATGAATTGAGGTGATTGTGAACGGCGCCAATAATTTTTAAAATAACATTAATATTGTTAAAAATCAACTCTTAGTACGTTTTTCTGTCTTTTCTTAATATGTTATTAAAATTTGATAACAATTCTCCAAGTATTAGTATTCTTTTTTATTTTGAAAAAACCCTTGCAAAATTTTGTGTATCCTTACTTCGACCAATCCTCAAAAAAATTTTTTTTAAATACGTTCTATTTTTTTTATAAATTATCAAGGATTTTTGGCGATGTATTATTAGGTACGGAATTTTTTGGAAAAAAATCACCAGTTTACTAAGGATTCTTTATTTTTGTAGCAAAGCTGTCTCCTCATCAGGCCCTAAATAACATATTAGTACACGGAGAGAAAATTCATATAAAAATTACTGTGCTCAGCACTACAATCGACGTGTAAAAGACGAACATATTCAGTTTTGTACGGTAAAAATATAAAAATTATAATTAATCATAGAAAATTTAAAGGATAGAATATTGTTTCCGTAATATTAGCTCAGCACAGCACAGTAAAAAGTTCCATTGCCGACAAAAAAATATGTTTTAATTGTTTTTCTTACAAAAATTACCATGCTGTATTATAATATTTGAAATGCTATCTGCTAATAGTAGAAAGAAAAAAAGAGAAAGAAGGTTGTGTGTGTTGTGAACGCTGTTGAAATGTACCTCACTCACAGCAAGTCACATAGCCAACCATAGGTGTGGACGACCAACTTGGTCGGACGGGTCGGACTAAGCACCTTGATTCATTAGACTGTCTTACAAGCAGCAAGAAGTATTCATTACACTGTCAGGTAAGAAATGGTTAAAAGTACTTCCAAAGAAGTGGTCTAAACCCTGTCAAGGTTCCTTATTGACTGCTAAAGAAATTGGACAATTTATTACCAATTCACAATTACCCCATGATTTTAAAATTGTGGGATAATTGTGAACGTCATTCATAAATGCCCTCATTCGGTCAAAAATTTCAGTAGTGTCCTTTTCGGAGTTGAAAATGTTGATAATGGTGGTGACATTATTGTACAATTTTCCGTTGTACAAACAATACTCGTACAAAAAAAAAAAAATTGTGTAAAGAGCGATATGTTTAGTGTATCAATCTACGAAATCATTGCTGTGCTCCCTTACCCAATAACAACTTACAAAAACAGAAAAATTACTTGTTTTCAGTGTCTCTGTGAGTGATCGAGGGCAGTAGAATTAACACAAGACCATTTTTTTTCATTTACAGTATTAGGCCGAATAGATTGTTGCTTTTCATTCATGTAAGCTAAATGTATTTCCTTGAAAAAGTCAAATTTTCCTTGTTTTTGTGTGAAAATCATGTAATTTTTTGATTTTTTATATGATAAAATGACAAAATATCGTCAAAATATCATTTTTAGCTTATAATAAATTTGTTCCTACAATTTTTGTTATTTTTATTTAACCTTTATTTTTTGTACAAATTTGCTTTAAACAAAGAGAAATTGTGACCGCTAAACTAAGATGAAAAATTTGAAAGTGGGGTAAATATGAAGAATTTGAGTTGGGCTTTACTCTATGTACCTCACTTCTCTTGTAATCCATTCCAAATAATTTTTCTGATGGCATTCACTTTTACCCCAAAATTCATAAGATTTGCAAAACCGCACCGGGGAAATGTGAATAGCTTATAAAAATTTTGTTTTTCATACGAATTTGCTTAAAATTTGTGTGGTGCATCCTGAATAATGTAAAACTGAAAATAAATCAACCATAATGTGATATATAAAATAAAAAATACTTAAAACAGCGCTTTTATCTCAATTCCTGAAAATCCATTCACAATTACCCCGGTCAACCCTAATAGTATAAATAAAAAGAAACGACAGAATATTCATTAACTGTGTCGATGCATACACTCTACAATCCCAATGTAATCAAGTAAGAGAAACATAAAATGACTCGGATAGAAATTATGCATTTTCTTATTTTACCCAGTAAATTTTCTTTTTTTTTACGTATACATAAAATGAAGTTACATGCTCTAATGTGAAATTTTATGTAAAACTATTTTAGATAATCATAATAGAAAAATTTATGTGACTAATTTTAATCAACTATAAAAGTGATAAAAGTTGAGCTTGGAAATATAAGTACGAATGTTTAATTTACTGATATGCTTTTTTTATCTAAACACACTTTGCCAGAAGATCTTTAGGAAAATTTTGCCATAGAGATGGACCAAGACGGAGCAAATTGCAAATTTTATATTTGTGTATTATTTATGTTAATTTTTTGTTCTTTTTTTTTTTTTGGTTTAATTTGAAAGACTTGTTATCAATGGTAGTCGAAATGATTCGAAAGTCTTAATTTCAAAATCATCAAAGACTAACTACTCAGTACAACCCCCCTTTTCCCCACTGTTAACTGAAATTAAAATTTCAGTAAAATTCTAGTTTGAATTATACTAAAAAACAATGTAAAATTTTATTCGAAAAATAAATTCCAAAATTAAAAAATCAAATATAAATATGACTGTAATATTTATATTTAATTAATAATAAATTTTTCGTTTTGTTTCTCCTAAGAAAAGTTTCATATTTATTCTTATCTTTTTTTATTTATTTTTAGAAATAAGAAACAGACAAAAAAAGATATTAACCTTTCACGAAACAAAGCAAAAATAAAATTAAAAAATGGAAACAATAAAAAAAAAGTTTTTTAATAAATAACATTTGCTTACACAACACTAATATTTAATTTTTTATGAAATATGAATATAATAAGATACTAATTTACATAAGATAATGTTTTTCTCAAAAAAGAAAGTGGAGAAAATCATTATACAATATGATCTAAAAAAAAATAAAACTTAACAAAATTTTAATTCTCGTGGAATAAACAAGTCCAAAATTAGAATTTTTTTATTGCCAACAAGTCTAATATAGAAGAGGTCAAGCTATGTTCTGCTGAAGGCCCATAGGTAAATTAAATTCCTAACAGTTTCATTTCAACTAAATAATATTTAAAATATATATACGGAGATTAAATGTAAATATTTGTAGTATTACTGCCTCCTGTAAAACTTTTGTTTTGGACATAACTACTTTATGTTGCCGACTCTATAATTGTAACATTTTTTTATTGAATGCTACTGAAATTTGGGAACCACCGAGCTCTCAAAAAATTAATAAAAGACATACAAAAGTTAGAAGAGGAAGACTGAGGTACACTGTTTAAGAGTCACCACCTATATACCGTTTGGTTATCACAGCTAGGTTTAGGACTATACACAATCGTAAAAGGGATCGCATTTTAAATGATACAGTCTATATAAATGTTTCCGCCTTACATAAATATATCTATATTTCATTTCAAAATTATTAATTATATTTTAGCAAGTGTACTAAAAAATAAAATTGAAGAAAATTCATTTATTTATACAATACGTATACAAATACTTCACAACCTACAACATGCAAATAATAAAAGAAAAAAATTTTTTTTCAATAACCTGTATACACACATAAAGGCCACCATCGTCGCTTTTCAGACGCGAAAATGTTGATTTCTGTGTATGATGGATGAAAATACACTCTGTGCGATGGGAGGCTGTTTGTAAAAACAAGTACTACGGGAGTACGATGAGTAGTAAGGGTATTTACTCGTGTTGAATATAATTTTTGAGAATTTTCATTCGTATGATTAATGAGCGTTTGAGTGTAATTTATATACTACAAACAAACAGACAAACAGACAGACAAACAGACAGACAAACAGACAAATAAGATACTTACTTTTTCATATATTTATTATTTTCAATTTTTCCGAGAAAATAAAAATAATTTTTTCACTTTTTTTGAAAAGTGATTTGAAAATAGGCAGACGAAAAGCGGTTACAGAAGCAGACAGACAGTTAAACACTTTTGAAGATTTAATATTATTAAAAGAAAAGTAACTGTCAAAAACAGACTGTCAGTTTTTTATTTATTAATTTTTCATTTTCAAAAGGAAATTGAACCCCACAATTAAAACCACAATTAAAACTGACAATTTAACTCATGTGTATCAAGTCCCATAAGAATATTGCAGTTTTATTGTCACTTTTACTATGGAAAAAAGTTAGGACGGATTTTTACAGTGAAAAGAATGGTACAAAACAATTCATTGGTCATTTCACTGTAGGTAAACACGATAGAACGAAGAAAAAATTCGTAAATTAGTAAATTTAAATGATTTCAGAACCATGGTAACAATTAATTAAATAATAACATGAATTATAAGTACTTACTAATTTATTTTATCCGTTAAATTGTCTTAGCGTATTACACTTGAGTTTTATATTTTCTATGAATAAATTTGTGTTTTCTACAACTCAGATTTCTTGTCTAACAGCAATTTAACTCGAAAAACTGTCAACCCAAAAACGCTTCAGCTCCGCTATCGCGTTTTTGTTAGTTAACGATTCTTCTCGTTAAATTGCTAGGCAACAAATTTTCGTTAGACCAACCCAAATTTATTTGGAAATATACAAACCTCTCGTGACAATTTTTTCGATGGCATAGATCAAGTTTTGTTATCATCTATTTTAAAGTTTAAAGAAAGACACAAACTTTAATTTCTTCTGTTATCAATTATTCCGTATCTCTAGTTCTAGACACTCAGCGACTTAGTGAGATTTATTATAGTGAATAAAGTATACTTTTAAACTGCGAAAGCTTCAGCAAAATTAAGCCAAGTTCTAATAATAATTAACCGTTTTTTTATGAACGGAATCGCAATAAATAAAATAGATCTTAAGCAGTTTTTCAAAAGTATGTTTAATATACAAACAGGGCCTCGTCATAGTTTTAAGATAGAGTAGTGTTTCCTAAAACTTTTCTCATGCCGATCACTTTTTAGGTTCTAAAAGTTTTCAGGAACACAAGTGTAGATTTGGGTTTTTGTTAAATTAAACATTTTTTTAAGATATAATCATTTTTAATTTCTTACTCTAGGCTCCTAAAAGTAAAAAAATTATATGCAATAGGAAAACTTAAACATCTAGCCTTCAGAAGAGTGCAAAGTAATTGTAATAATGCTTTCTGGGGGCAAAAATTATCAATAACATATCTAGGAATATAATAATGGGGTTTAATGTCCATTTTCGAACAACAACCTGTAACAGATGCCACCGGCATCATCATTATCATTTTTTATTTATTCAATGTCATATTGTAATTTATTTTTATTTCATTATTCGATCAATAACAAAGATACGACAAAAAACCCGCAAAAAAAGTGAAGTAAAAGTGAAGACACTTCAGTTTTACTTCACTTTTTTTGCGGGTTTTTTGTCGTATCTTTGTTATTGATCTTATAATTTTTTCCCGCAGTTGGTTTGATTTGTTAAGTATTTCATTATTCATTATGATATGAATAGAGTACCTAGAAAGAAAGTGGTGTGGAGGTTAGAATTTGATTGTTATGCATTTTTAGCCGTTTTGTTAAGGCACTATGCCGACATGCATCTGGAATTGTGGAGGAAACCTACAGAAAACCTTCACCATTACAGCCAGTCGTGAAATTCGAACCCTCGACCTACCAGTTTGCTAGTGCCAGTGCCTAAGCGACACGTAGAAATATCATTATGTATTTGTTCTTTTAAAATTGTCTTAAAAGGGCTCTGAGGAAGATATTCTCATTCGTTCAAAAAAATTCCTAGTTAACTTTTTGTATGTATTTGTGACCACTTTTACACCTTTTTCTTAAAATACGAATAACTCCTTCAAAAATAACAAAATAAAATTTTAAATTAAATATGGTCGAGAAAGTTTTGCGCAGTCTACAGAAGAGTTTAAAATAATTGTTAGAATATTTTCAAGTTGATTGTATGTGGGTATGTCAAAAATGTTTCATACTGTAATATGCCGCCATGACACCATAACTTTGATGAGTATTAATGATGACATTACATACACATATATATGGTAGGTACATATATGTACATATCACATGGTATTTACAAGCTCAGGTAATATATTGCATTACATTTTACAGGTGTACGAAAGCGGGCAGATATGTAGATGCGGAGTAAGGCATATCTAATAATCGTTAATATAGGTAATAGTTCAAATATTCAGGATATTAGGACGTCAGTAGTGCATAGTCCAACTATTTAATCCGCTAAAATTAACCAGACGTCACTACATATTATAGTGTACAGGCACCTTAATTATAATTAAAACAATACCCAATTTTTATTTGCTAAAAGAACTGATTTTTTGAGTAGCATAGTCGGTAGAGCGTTCGGAATTGCATTTTTAGCACGATTCATTTGTGTACCTATAGGGAGTGTAAAACCAACATCGCGTTATCCTAGAGGTTGTACTAAAGCCACCATCTTGAAGAACGTGTTTTTCCAAATATCTCGTGAACGGCTGGGCCCACAAGAAAAGTAAGAAACATTTTTCTTAGAAAATTGAATTTCCCAACTTTTTTATTTGAAACTTTTTTTCTAAAGTAATTATTTCAAAAACTATGACGCTTTAATTAAACCAATTTTTCGGTAAATAATTTAAAAATGGTTAGTGTTACGTCGGTTAAGCTTATTATAAAAATTATAGAGCGTACAATTCTCAACAAATTTTGTTTTAAACATTTTTTTCCAAAGCTTTTAGTTTACGAGATATCATGTACGAAAGGCTTGAAAATGCGGCTTCTTTGTATCATAGAAACGTTTTTGATGAATATACACGAAGGTACCTAGACTATACGTATGTTGATTTACGAGATACGTACCTACATAGCAACACAAATTTTAGTGCACGTTCATATTACATGGTTTAAATATCGTGTGTTTCCAGTACAGCTGAACTCTTTTTTATGCGGTCTTTTTTTGTGCGGTTTTTTTGTGCGGCTTGAAAAAATGGCCATTAAAATGCATAATGTGAATCAAAATCACGAGACAGTACGAAACTTAAACAATTACTATAATAACTTTCTTTGATAAAAATTCTTTTTAACGGCTTTTAAGCATTTAATCAACACATTGCATAACCACATAAGTTATTGCCTCATTTATTTTGTTACAGATGTATTTTTCAAAATTTTCGTAATATTATAAAATTGGAATAAAATGTTTCTACCTGTAAATTAATGCTTTATCTTGTTTATAGAAACAACTTCTAAGGAAATTTCTAAGTTTTGAGCGTTTTGAGTGATGTTTTTTCGATGAAACTTTTTGTATGTGGTCCCGACCAACCGCATAAAAAATGGATCGAACCATACTTTTTATAGCTATTAGGATATTTTTGAATATATTTTTTATGCGATTTTTTTATGCGGTCCCCTCCTCCACACAAAAAAAGGATCAACTGTATAGCGAAATTATTCTAATGGGTTTATAAGTATTATGTACTAATATATATGTTTCTAATATAAATAGTTTCGCCTAAAAGAACAGTTTTTAGTTAAGTTTTTCACCTGATGATGGCGTAATGGCCGAAAGTCGACTCGTGTTTGTACCAAGGTTTACTAAATATACAGGTTGCGTAAATCACAGCATTTTTAAAATACCCAGTGGTCTGCAATTCCAGGACCGTACTCAGTAAAAATTAAATATATATAGAAACTTGTAAATATGGTAGGAAACATCCACTGTTGTTTGAAAATATATTGACACTTACTACCTACTATAATTGATTTGTTCAAAAAATTTTTTTCGCTTTATGATTTGAATTTTGAACCCATATTATTTGAGTAGTTTTTGTTTTAACCATATTTTTGGTTTATAAATATTTATGTTCTTGTAATTTGAACTGTTATTTTAATTCATTTTTATTTATTAAAATAAGGTTAAAAATAGTAACATAAAATTTATTGAGAGGATCATTAATCTTAAAATGTCTATAATCTCCTTAAAAAATATACTTTTTCTATATCCTCAACAGTTACGTTTTTTAGAATTCCTTTCAATAATACTGCTATAGTAAAATACCTTCGTCTTCAGCTACTATTATGTTTTGTTCACTCTTAAAATTTTTTAAGCGATATAAAAAAATACTTGAGTTTGTCTCTGTACAATATTTATGTATAAACAATAATAAGGGCGAGAGAGATATTTTTATGAAAAAAGTAAGTAAAATATTTACTTCAGTTAACGAAAAATACTTAAAAAAAATTATTAAAGTATTTAATTAATAATTCACTCAAATACACACAAAATATTATGAACAAATGTCAGAATAACACAAAAATCTTATTTAACAACAAAGTAAGGTAGTTTTCGTATCTTTAACAACACATATCTAATTGTAAAAATTTTGCAGACCAAAATGTAACTACATTAGTTTAATGGCATTTACTTAACCATTTGTATATCTAATAACTATGTGTTTGTACGATTTTTGTTGTGAAAAGTGACAAATAAACGATGCCATGTTATTAATATGGATTTTCACAAGGTAAACCTTTCTAATATTAATTAACTAATATATATATATATATATATATATATATATATATATATATATATATATGTATATATATATATATATATATATATATATATATATATATATATATATATATATATATATATATATGTATATTAAGTAGTACATATTATGACTTAAATGATGTATTAATATCTTGGAATTATTTTGGAATCTCTCAGCTTGGTCAATAACTTCTTTTGATTACCTACTTTAATCCATTACCTTATTGCGTTACTTTTGCTATATTTCCATAAATGACTCAAAAAAAGAGCTACAAACACATAAAACAGTAAACCATGTTTTGAAATTTTACATGAGTTTTTCTCAAAACTATGTTTTCTAAAACTGGGTAAGCAGCTAACGGTTACCTGCAGCTTCTTAGATAAATTGATTAACAATTAGTAGATTAACTTAAGAAATTGATTAACAATTAGTAGGTATATATATATTCTTATAACAAATTAAGATTAAATTTTCCAGTGATTGCGTTATTTGTTATGGAGAAAAAAAATTCTCGAATGAAACCTTCTTTTCTGACATTTCAGTGCTCTGTAACGCTTTTGATATGTTTTATATCAATGTCTAGTAAAAAATCTTTAATTCTATGAATAAATTTTCGACCATTACTATTACATAATATGTCTTTTGTTATTATTTCTAAAACCTTCTTAGAATATTTTCATTCCATGAATCCAGTCTAGATAGGCTCTGTGATTAGGTACAACAGTTTTTTAGCTACATACTTTTTTCTTGAATTCGATCTAAAATGCATTCGACCCACTTTATAATATAATTTCACAACTTTCCCTTGCATTTGTATAGATATATTATGATGTACCAATCTGTATATATCCTGGATTTATCTCTCATTTAGTATTCGCCAATGTATTATATGTTATTTATTATTCATACCCGTAACACATCATATCGTTGCATACATTCATATACGCACACCCAATGTACATTAGAACATATACACGTAATAACACTGATGAAGTGAAGTTTCAAGATAATTATGTTCCTCAAGGATAATATATGTATAGAAGATGTATCGATATACACTCCGTTTCAAATATAATTGAGCAAGAGTCATCGTTAAAAAATTAAATAATTCTTATATTCGAAATAAATCAATCTTCTATTCTTTTCTAAAAACAAACTGCAAATTTAAATTTTGAGCATTTGCAACAATGAAAGAGGTAAAGCTAAGAAAAAACGGGAATTAATTAAATTCGTAAGTGGTGAATCATGCTTAAATTTAAGTGAAATAGATTATAGTAACAATATAGTAATGTAATAAACCTATACAATATACATACCTAACTTCCATTGCAATTTAATGTTACCTTGTGGAAATCAATGTATGTGTACGTCTGTGTGTTGGAGTGTTTATCTAGTTTGGCCATTTTGTTATTTTAAAATTTTGCTATGTACAAACGTGGATAAATGCAGCTCACGATTAATCTAGAATAAAAAAGAAACACCGTTGGTGCGGCAGATTTTCATCACTAGAGTCGAATTTCAACTTTTTAGGCTGACAAAAAACTTGTAAGAGTGTGTCATATTTTGTTTCAAAAAACACGGTGTGAGAACCGACAAACGGCCCATTCCCGATACTAACTCAATCTATGTACAAAATTTCAACACGCTAGACTTATTTGCGGCAGCTGCAGGCATACCAACTTCCCTAAGACAGTCGAAAAACATGAAATATTCGTGTAAAAACAATTAATGCAGTCAATGGAGCATAATGCCTCCGATTTGCTTGCCTATCGATGGAATGACTTGAAAATTTGTAATTAGGCTTAGCTTAACCTTAACTTGAAGGGTGACATTGACCCGTGGGGTGCTTTTATCCTGGGGGGGGGGTGCCAGCCCATCTCGGGAGTGGAAATTTTTTCGGTCAAAATATCACCGGAAATCAATTAATTGACTCATTTAGAGAAAAACATGTAGTATGAAGTTTTTTCGTAAAAGTAATACCTACTTTTCAAGTTATTAACGATTTAAAACTCCAAATTTTCCCACGTTTTTCAACGGTTCTTCGCCAATATCTCAGAAACTAAGGATTTTAGCGATAATTTTTTAAAGAACAAAATTGTAGCAGATGAAAAAAAAAACAAATTTCTTTTTTGAAAAGTATTTTAAGTGGAATATTAAGCGAGGTATTGAAGGTAGAAGCCGTTTTTTTTTGTCTGTACTCAAATCGAGGTATTCAAAGCCATTTAGCGGGCAACAGATACATTTTACGAATATGACCATACAGAGGCTTTTTATAATGATATTAAAAACGATATTAAAATCATTTTCAGTCATATAAAAGTAATTTTTAAAATTTTTTTTTTAATTTAGGGGTTGTTTTTAAGAATTGTAAAGTTTTTTAAGGGTTAGAAAAGGGTAAAACATATCATAATCATGTTGCAGAACGTGAAACAATATTTATTCTGTATTTAAATCACTTTAAGTTATAAAAAGTATTAATTTTTCATTATTATTTTTAAGTTAGGGGTCATTTGTGGGGGTTGTAAAGTTTTTTAAGGGTTGAAAAAGGGTTTAACATGTGATAATCTTTATATTTTAACAAGTTAAAATGGCTAAATCTCAATTTTTTGATAAAGGGGTGGTTTTCACACCTTAAAAATAAAAGGCACCCCACGGGCCAGTATCACCTTTGAAGCTAAGGGTAAGATAAGCCTAATTCCAAATTTTCATGTAAATCGATTGATAGTCAAGCAAATCGGAGGTAAGGCTCGATTTTCATCTCCATTGACTGTACTAAATAGAGGTGGGGAGGGGAAATCTGTAATTTACAAAAGACATACTCTGGACACTAACTCAATCCATATACAAAATCTCAGCCCTCTAGATTTATTTCACAAAACAGGATACTAAGTGTTGAAAATTGAAATCCCAAAAAGGCACTCTCAATTCATATACGAAATTTCAGTTGTTCATGTTTATTTGGGATGGCTATAGGCGTGTCATACTCTCCGTAAAACACAAAAAATAAGAAATTTTCATGTAAACACAGTGGATAAGGGTTAAAAATTAATACCCCAAAAAGACAACTGACACTAACGCAACCAATATGAAAAATTTCGATCCCCTAAATTTATTCTAAGGAATTATCAGAAAAATATGAAAAAATCCTTTCCTTTCTCTACTTCCTACAAATTGACTGAAATTGACTCCCACTATTAGACATTATTGTGCTTGTAATACAACTCCACTTATCGAATTTCGGCTCATTCCACCTGAAGCAGACAAAAACATAGGAATCAATAATTACGAAAAAAACAATGTCGAAAATCGCATGCTGAATATTGGGCCATTAATGCCGCGTAAACTGAGACCGGTACCGACTGATAGAGCTTTATAAAACCAAAAGTCTTCGAGCGGGCAATCGAAAATTTTGTCAAGAAGTTTTGGTATAAATTTTTCATTCACAATCAGTAAGTGAACATCTGTTACTTAACGAACACCCTATGAATAAATCCATTCCTTACAGTGACAGTATGTCAAGGAAATAGAAAACCATAATATGTTATAGCAAACATGTCAGCAGAAAATATACTGTTGTGAGAAACATAATAAATACCGTTGCAGCAGGTCTAACGTCCATTATACAACCGTATCTACTACTCTACAGGTAATGAATACGGTATACAGATGGCACAGATATAACATCTTAAATAACAAACTCAACTAAATAGAATTGCATATCTGGCTTCGTCACTTTACTTGGTAATAATTAGATGTCAGCACGTTCTATAACTAACAAATAAACACAATATGATTTCAGAGAGTTAACTTCCGTTATACCTATATGTCTGGCATGCTCACAAACTAACTGATAATTGCTTTGATATCATAGAACCAAGTGACCAATATACTTAGTTTAGAAACAGAACGATATCTATTAGGTATAATCATATAGTCTTGTAGGTGATGACTTTGTCTTGTTTATCTAATGTAGCTTGAATACGGCTCTTAGACATATCGAATTTAATACACAAGTATTATTTTCAAAATAAATATAGAATGCCAATTGATTATACTAGTCCCATAACCTCAATCACATAATCTTATTAATTTAAGTGTTGGTACTCTTTAACTCCTTTAAGACTAATGATGAGCTCAGCTTGTCATACTAATTTTTTAAAAAAATTTAACTGACGAGTGTGCATTGTCTTATATCGGTAACTGGAGGCTGTACAGTAAAGAGCAGTCATATTATAAATAAATTCAAGCAAAAAGTACCAAATTTGCAATTGAGGAGCTGGGTGGAAAAAGGGCGTAAGTCACTTTACGCCCTTTCTCGGTAGATTGTAGTTTCTAATCCTATAGAGCAGGGGTGACCAACCCGTGGCCCGCGAGATTCATCACACGTCTACAAAATATATTTATTTTGTAATGACCAAGGTAGTGAAAACCAATGTAATAAAAAAATACATAATATATGGGAACACATAATTTTATATGCGGCCCGCGGAGTTATGATGCACTTGCAAAGTGGCCTGTAAGATTATTTGGGTTGGCCACGCGTGCTTTAGAGTGTCTACTTATAAAAAAAAACTTTTACGGCGATTGGAAATCAATTAATACCCTTGCGCTACGATAATAATTTGAAGTGTATATACCATTTTTGCATAAAATTAAATTTCTAATTAGTAACTCACAACTAAGAATAAATTTTTACAGTACCTCATAGATAATAGCCTTTAAAAGGTATTTCTGGTCCTATGATATACAGTGTGATACAGAAAAAACGAAAGAAAAAACCTAAATTTATTTTTTGGAGGAGTTAGCTGAGATTCTGTATTTTGAATTAACTTTCACTTCTAAACAACTTTTCCAAATTATATTTTCTTCAATTTTCATTAATTATAGTACTTTACTCTTAAGCCATATTTACATTTTTAAGCCCACTCATGATACAACTAGATATATGCTAGTTTCTCTGGGTGCTTTTTTAGCTTAAGATCAAGTACTAACTTTTATCGAGAATAAAATTTTCTGAGAAATTTGACATAAGAAAGTTTTTCACATATAACCAGGCCCGACGAGAGGGTGGAATAGCCGGGGTTGTAGCCCCGGGGCCCGGGCAGAAAACTGAGGCCTGGGAAAAAGTAAGAACCTTTCTTTTGGCTCGTCGCTTATTTTTTGGGGGGATATTTTTAAGAGATGTACTCTGTCCCCCGAGCCCGCCATTTCTCTCTACGGCCCTGCATATAACCAACTTTCAGGCAGACACTGTACAAGTATACATATACATATTCGTGAAATTAACTGGAATAAAATGTTTTGGTTTAGAATTTAATAAATGTGCTGCCAAAGTTTAATTTGAATTTCAAAAAAAGGAAAAAGAATTTATTTATTTGTTCAATCGAAGCTTTATCTGCAAAAAGGGCGTAAGTCATACTTCGAAAAAATTCCAAATAATATGTGATGGCAACCGATATTCACTGCATTTTTAATCTTAGCGCATAACGTATTATTAGTGCTACCAATTGTATAACACGACAATTACCGGTTTTTCAGCCTTCAGCTTGATACTAGACACCCAAACTTTGAAATGATCTTTTCTTAAAACGATATGTCTGTACTTACGCCCTTTTTCCACCCAGCTCCTCAATTATACTTATAGAGATACTAGCCATATACCCGATGGGATTTCCCATCGACAATATCTTTTTATTAAGTACGCTACTTTCTGCTCACTTTTAATGTTTTTCAAAAGTCTAACACAAAATAGCCACGTTTCTAACTTCAAAAATGGCGAACTTCCCATACGAACTTTCGTTTTCTGTTTTAACCCCTTGGGGAATAAATTTCCAGAAACGTTTACACAACTGACTTTTATTTATAAATAGAAGCCTAAATGCCAATTATCACAACCCCTGTGCTTAATTTCGCCCTTCTAAACCCAACAGTTTAGGTAGGTTGTGCGTTGTCTTGTCAGTCAGTGTTAAAGATTTATTAAATCAGATAATATTATTTAATTTAATAGCCATAGTAACATATTTTTATATACCATTAACTTCAAAAATAACGAATTTACATACAAATTTTCATCCCCTATTAAACTCACTTAGAGAAGGAATTTTCAAAAATCTTTTCTTAGGGCTCACCTACGTTACATAGGAAACTCCTGTGCAAAATTTCATTCTTCTAATTCCAACGGTTTAGGCTGTGCGTCAGTCAGTCAGTGTTAGAGATTTATTAAGTAGATTAAATTTTTTATCTAAAATATTGAAATATGTGGCGGTATGTACTAAAGGGGTTAAGACCGACCAATTTTAAATTTAAATCAACTAAGTCAACTTTAGCACTGATACCAACTTTTAATATAATATATATATACTTACTTTACTTTTAGTACCGTTTTACAATTAATTTGAAAGATATTTTCAATCCTATCACTGTAGACACGGTAAGGCGTTAGATTATTTCAGCTGCACATCTATTTCAAATGTATAGTTGTTCATACCAATGTGGTTTAGTTGGTAGAGTCAAATTTGTATGCGATCAGTGACAGTCGGATCAGGACCAATTTCAAGTGTAACATTAAAAGCCCCTTCATAAAATACTTTTCCAATCCATGTTGCCAGATTCTATTTTTGTCAGTAATCGAAATTCTTTTTAATCGTTTTTGTGGGTATATACCAACGTATTTTAGGGTATAAGTTTTCCTTTCATTTTTATAAGAAAACAATGAAAACAATTTTTAATTAAATGAAATTTTTATTAACGTATTTGCATGTATCTACAGAACCGGCCCACGGACAATGCAAAAACATTACACCAGGCCCCGCACCACTTACTGATTTAGTTAAATCAAAAACGTAAATGTGACCTTTCAAAGATATAGATTTATTCCACAAAATCAAGACCTGTCTTGGAGTTTAGCGTTCCAGAATTGCAATTTTACAAACGTGTATTACAATAAGTAATTTGTTTTAACTGTGTCCAAATTTTGTTACTATTTTGAAAACTATTTAACTTTACCAATTAAACTATTACCATTGTATCTACAGAAAGATCTTGCTCAAAACTGAAAATAATAAAATATTATTGCGAACCTATCGTTAGTCAAGATTTACCTCTTCAGCCATTCTATCCATCAAATTTCAATATACCAAAATTAGCGAGGCCATAGCAATTCTATACTAAAAGTGGTAAGGTTACAGCGGTTATGTACCAAAACTTGTAAAATTACAGCGGTTCTTCACTAAAAGTAGTAATATTACAGCGGTTATATACCAAACGCAGTAAAATCAAAGCAGTTTTGTACTAAAAGTAGTAAGGTCACAGTAGTTATGGACCTACTGGAGAAGAAAATTATTTAATAATTGGGGTGCAGTACATTAAAGTAGCCACAAACTAAATATTTTAAAATTAATGTTGACTTATACAGCAAAGATAATAGTATTACTAGTAAAAAAAAAAACAAAACAATAATAATTTTAGAATATTTAATCTGCGATCACTTTAATTTGTTGCACACTAAATATTCGATAATTTTTCTCTCCATGTACCGTGTTTGCGGATTACTTGAGCCCAGATTTGCAAATCATCTGATAATTTCAAAAATTGAGCGTAACTGTTATACTTATTTGGGATAGGAAATTCAGTATATTAATCTATATATGACTGCGGTTAGTTTATTATATAATATGGATCTTTTTCTTATGGCTCATAAATTTTATAGCTTTTTAGATTTTGAGCTCAAGTTAACCTCAAGATAGGGTTACTTGAGCCCAAACCTAAATTTTCAAGTGATTTTCATTTGAAAACAGTTTGAGACCATGTAGGATGTTGGTTACTAATTAAAACATTGTACAAACATATAAGGAACTTTACTTATTCAATACTCTTATCGTAGCATCGTGCATAAAGTAGCGAATTTCCGTTTACAAAAATTAGTTTTTCTCGGAAACTAGTTGACATAGAATAATAGTTTAAAGACCTTTTTTGTGTGATTTTTTCTCCTCGTTCCAACAGTGTAAAAATTTTTGAATAAGGAGAAATTTTGGAAAAAAGTTAATTTTTTTCATGAAAATTTCCAAAAATAACATGTTTTGGACATCGGACGTGCCTGGTTAACGAACTTGTCCAACGGTTTAGGACTTTTAGGAATTTCTACTATAGTCTTGCACCATTTTATACCAAAGTTATAATGGGCTCAAGTTACCCTAATTTTAAGGTTATTTTACTGATTTATCAAAACCTTAATTTAAAAAATTAACGGAATGGTTGGCAGATGAACATATCTGAATTTAGTTTAGTAATGAACAAAGTAATAAAATTATATACTTACCTTCCTTTGTAGACTACCACAATTACTTTTACAGTCAAAAGTTAGCAACGTAACAAAACATCAATTTCAAACAGAGAGTAAACAACACGTGTCTCACCTCTAGTGTCAATTTTCAGAACTACCTAAACTTAAACACCGTAAACCTACTGCTGTTACCTACTAGCTAAACATCTAACTTACTTCTACTACTGACTAATATAAGTACAAAACAGAAAATAATACTTTTTCCGTTTTGGGATCAAGTTACACCACAGGGCTCAAGTAACCCGCAATTACGGTACCAAAAGTACTGGATTACAGCAGTTTTATACAAACAGTAGTAAAGTTAAAGCGGTTTTATACCAAAAGATTTACGAAAACGAAATAAATGACATAGGGGTATGCGTTTTCCATTCCCTCAAAAAGTATATTTTCAGCTGAATTTTGTATAAATGTCGGAAGCATATTACGGCGGTGACTTTGTTAAATAGTCGTTTTCCTGCAAGGATTTACCACTTGTACATAATTATCAAACCGGTTCCATCCTACCCCTGACTGTACGAATTTGTGCAACGTAAAAATTTTCGCCACCATTTTAACCACCATATTCCAAATACACTTTTAATATATACATATTTTTTTAACTAGATTTCGGCAATATAGTAGACATTTAAAAATTTCTGACGTTACTAATGACAACCAAACTGATGATACGTTCTAAACAAATATCTTATTTCTGTCTCTGGACATTCATAATAACATATTAACCCTCATAGGTACATTAAAAAATAGCGTATTATTTTATGTCGACTACAGTCTACGTTTGGAACGAGGAAGTTAAACCAGGTTCACAATCTGACCACATAGATCGCATGTTCAGTTTTAGAATCTGATCGTATTGTGCCACAATCCATTCAAATTGGAGTCGTGGTTTAGTAGGATGGATGGGTTTGTTTAGTCCTTCTTTTCGACTGTCACTATATTTCAAGATCTTGAACACATCAGTTAATCTCTTTAATACATACAATATTTTCGAATTTTTTTTATTTATTGAATTAATATCAAAGATTTTTTTGGATAAAGTTGACCGAGCGAATTCTTTTATGATGTATTGTATTTATGATTTTATAATTTTCTTTTAAAAGGAAATAATATAGGTTTTATGTGCTTTTCTATTGCAATATCACTCCATAGTTGGTTTTATACATATACGATACTTTAAACACACAGAATCATTGTAAAAGAAAGCTATGGATAAGACTGACTTTAAGTTAAAACCAATGTTAGTTAAAATACTTTGAAAATTATGACTGAAAAACTCGTCGTGAATCCTAGCTTTACTATAAACATTGAAATTATTATCGTTCAAATAACAAACGTTTGTTTTTTAATTGTGGGCCTTCCAATATTTCTCTTTTCTAAAAACGGCTATTGCGTAAATATCGGTAGTTATATTTCTAAAACAAATTCTATTTACAGTAACATAAATAAATTATTAAGCTATTCATTCTGATCAACACCAAATTGAATCAATCTTCATTTAACCGTAACATTTAGATTGAACATACTGGTTGCCACAGAGTAAATGTATATTTCCAAGTATAGTCATGGCCCCCTACTACAGCCAACCGTATAGCTAAAATAGATAAACAATAGATACAGAGAAAAAAAAGAAACTCAAACCTGTCGAAAAAGATGGAAATGATTTTAGTAGAACGAAAAAATAAAACAACACTTCTTAAAACAACAGTATTTTTTGCAAGGGTCCGAATGATATACGATTTGTCCTTTTTTTATTTAGCGAACAAGGACACAAAAAATGGAAAAAACTATTCTAAAGCTTTTAAACGTAAAGAGATTTCTCTACTGCGAAGAAACAATAGTGGACACGTCGGGAAGATGTTACTGTTCAACCCCAAAATTAGCTATGTTTGTAGTCTATAGATTTGATCACTCTCTAAAGTTCAATACCTAGATATTAATTACACTTTCGTTATAAATGGACAATATTCATTAATTTTTTTATTGCACTCTTGCGTTTGAAATATAAGAATATTAGTTTTTTCAAATAATCAACGTTTAAAAAGTTTACTTTGCGAAAAGCAATTACCTACGTAAAAAAATATAGGACAGTTCAACAAATCTGACTTTTTCGCTCCAAGGCCATTAAATATGCACTCTTAAAGAAGCGAGATAGTAGTTACTAGAACGAGAGAAATGACCTTGAGGCGGCAAAGTCAGATTTGTTGAACTGTAAGATGCATTCTTTTTACATATTTAACGGCAAACACTGCATTGTAAACATTACAGTTTTTAATACTGTGTTCAGACCGACTGTTAAGTGTTTAGTATTAAGTGATTAGTAGCAAGTAGAACATTTTAGTAATAATAAGTATAACGGGTTAGTAATAAGTAGAGCGCATAAGTGAAACAGGAAAAAAATATGAAAATGTTGGTAAGTATATTAAGAAATAGATATGATAAATAGCCTGAAATAAATTACTATGTTTTTGTATGGTCTGTGCTACTAATTACTTAACACTAAACACTTCACAGTCGGTCTAAACATGGTCTAACAAGTAAAGGTCCCGAGGCCGGACCTATCGATTTCGATGAAACTTAAATATATTGTAGAACACTAAATGGTAAGGGACACGTATTTTTTTTTATCTGCGAAAAAACGGTTTGAAGGGGTGAAATCGCCCTCCAAAAATTGGGGTAAAAATTTAATTTTTCAAATATCTCGAAAACAGTAAGAGATAGAGCAAAAGTTTAAATTGGCGATATTGCTCTTTTTTAAAGAGCTATCTATTGATATGTAATTTGTTCATATTACATCAACAGGGGTGGTTGGGGGTTAAAATTTGGGGGTTAATTTGCAAAAAGGGGGTGAAAAATAAACAATATAAAGATTTTGTTTACAGATTTGAAATCTACATCCAAAAATCTAATTGACCTCTTTTCGCTCAATGCCCTAATATTAAGTCTAGGGGTAGTTAACTCGAGGGTGACTATGTCGAATAGTCGTACAATTTGGGTATTTCAAGAAGTTCTTCTTCATGGAAAATAGCTTAAGATAATTAGAATAATGTAGAAATGAAATTCTGGAATTCAAAATTGAGTTTGAGCAACATTGGAGAGGGGATGAGTCACCCTCTTAAATTAAATACTAGTTTATATACACTAATTTTTGCTATTAACACACTGATAGTGGGTAAAATAATGTCACAATAAGTGGTTCTGAAGTTGGATATGTAAGGTCTTTATTAGGTTTGTTTTTTAATGGATATTATAGTTTTCCTTATCGAAAATTATCGATACCGGAAATTACATAACCTAACCTAAAATAACGAAACCTTTTTAACCTAAAATAACGAAACCCCCAACCACCCCTGTTGATGTAATTTGAACAAATTGCATATCAATAGATAGCTCTTTAAAAAAGAGTAATATCGCCAATTTAAACTTTTGCTCTATCTCTTACTGTTTTCGAGATATTTAAAAAATTAAATTTTTACCCCGATTTTTGGAGGGCGATTTCACCCCTTCAAACCGTTTTTCCCCAGATCAAAAAAAAAAACGCGTCCCTTAGTTTTTAGTGTTCTACAACATATTTAAGTTTCATCAAAATCGATAGGTCCGGCCTCGGGACCTTTACTTGTAAGTCACTCAATTTCAATAAACACATTAGTAGATAATTCTTTTATAGAATCATACTGTGTTCTTTTAATTTTGGACGCACACTCAAACTATTTGAAGGTCATATAAAGGCAAACTTCAACACCTAATTTTAATTTTAAAATACTCTAGACTCTTCTTGTATCAAAAGTGATTACTAACTGCTATAGGAACTTAATATTTACCGTCCTTTGTTTTCTATTACGATTAGACTGGTACTAAACTAAATTCGGTTTACACCGGTAGCACCATATACATTTTTATTTATTTATATTGAATAAGTTATGTGAATTGGGAAAAGAATAACGTAGAAAAAAAAATACAAAACAACTAAACACACGTCGTGTGATTCGACACTGTGCCTCAGTGCCTCCTCAGTGTCAACTATGTAACACAACACACGCTCACTGGCACACATGCTATCTAAGTATATGGTAACTTGAAAATGAAAACTTCACTATTTGTGGTGGCGGCGACCATAACACAGTTGAGAGACTGTTTTAGTTGTGAAAAGAAATCCTAATAGTACAATTCATTATAATGAAATAACACAACAGAACACGCCAAGATATATGACCATTTTTGTTTTGTTGGAATTTTTCCCGTTGAAATTCTTGACATTTTTATAGGGATAAATATGTATATTTCATTTTAAGTATATATACTTTCGTTCTTGGGGCTGATACACGCACATGCATTACACACATGTATGGGCTTGTGTTATAAAGCAGAATAAAATGCCTATTATGTTACATAAAAACATTTTACAAAATAGAATACATTCTATAAAATCTATTAATAAAGAGAAGAGCGCAAAAATTTAATCGAACAACAAAAATAATAAATAATATTTCTAAACACAAGATTTAAAATTGAAAAAATGATAAATTATGAAAAATACTGTTAACTTATTTGGTTAATATTAAGTAGTATGATGTGGAGCCGAGGAGCAGTTAGGCCATTAATTGATTAAAGTTATTTTTCAGAAAAAATTAATCATTAGTCGAAAATATCGAGCATGGAATTGTCGACTAATCGACTAAATTTTTAGTCAAATTCATGAATAGGGTAACCTACGTAACTCTTTCACAAATGACGTTTTCTTTTAAAGGGTATAGCAATATAAGCATAGGGAAATGGCCCCCATAGCCGATGTCTCTAATAATATATGTAGTAACAATGGTACCCCAAGTGATTACCAAATATAGTTAACCTTGATTTGTCCTTGAGATATTAACTGAGTGAGTGTGGTAATTTTTCAAACTTAATTTTCTCAAAAACTATAACACCTAGGAAAATAAAACCGACGCTAAAATTTAGGTAATACTTGGAAATATATTATATAATTTTTTTGAAGTTTTTTCCTAAATTTAAAAAAATCGAAACAATTGAATAAAAATATAATTTATTTTTTAGTATTTCTAGTATACTTACACCTTTCAAAAAAATACAGAATACTGTCTACCTTATGTACTTACAGCACACCAAATTTCATCAAAATCGAAGATGCGCTTTTTGAGTAATAACTAATTTATTGAGGATATGGTATGCACCTATTAACCGTAGAAAAGAGTGCTTAAAAATAACTGTATAAAAAATTTTTGATTTTTTGGTAAATTTCTAGTATACTTACACTGTTAAAAAAAATGCAGCATATTGTTTAGCCTATCTACTTATCCTACATCAAAGCTCATCATAATAGAAAGTGTGCTTTTTGAATAACAATTGACTAAACCTAAAGCTTACGCATTTCCTATAAAGCTATAAAATATAAGTAAATTATCAATTATTCAGTTAACAAAATAACAAACTAGAATTTCTATTCAAAATTTAAATGTTGTTAACAAGTTGAAAATCAGAGAATGACAAAATTATTTTTAGGATTATCAATCAATATTCGTACCTGTACTATCAATCAATATTTGTACATTCATTCCGAACTTCTTTAAAATAGTGAACTTGATGACATCAGTTTTGGTCTAGTGAGTATAAAAAGCGCGGTTTGGATGGAGAGGTGTATGATAACAGCTATCAATAAATACCTGACCGGTTTACTTTTGGACAATTCCAGCCAATATCTCATTTTAACTGAAATAATTTAAACACTTATTGTCTACTATGGCCAGATAATCACCAACTTAATAATGGTAAATCCGAAAATGTAAAAATTGTTTCAATTAAAATGAGATGTTCCAATTTTAATGGGTGTAACGGTTGTTACAAAAATGTTCAGTTTGGCTGGAATTGCCCTTTTATTGTGTGTATGATTTTATTGCTTAGATTATTCGTTGCAACAGCACCGTTTTTTCGTTCGCTAAAACAGCATGCGCTGTACAAACACGACACCGGAAACACGAGGCCAACTCAAGCTCTATAAACTACATAACTATCAATATTTCTGGTGTGCTTGATATACTGTGATATAAATTCCTTCGAACTACTGATTCAAGATTTGAAATTCAATTATTGCAAGTTTCTATCAGTATTTAGATGGTCTATGTACGATCAGTAGTAATGTTAGTATTTATTGAAAAAAATTATGACTCATTATTTTCATTTTCTGTACGTAGTGATTTCAATATTACTAACACACGATCAATAATACGGACAAACAGTATTTCGAAATATCTATTAACAGTATTACGCACTGTGTATGGACCGCCTTAGATTTAATATAGATTTAATCGTATCATTAAGCCATTCAAACGCGCGTTAAATCTAGACCAATTATTTGAACGACTAAGCATAAACCAAGTACGTGGCATAATTTTTGAAGCCTTTCAATATGAACTATATAAACACGAAGAAAAAAAAGAGAAATAACCACGTAATATAATTTAATAAATTTAAATATTCGCTTCACAGCGTCGCCACCATTATTATCATCACAACAGAGCACAAAAATAAGTCATCATTTATCAGTGTGCGAAAAAAAATGATACTAATTTAAAAAAAGAGACGCTAAAGCTTTCCCAAAAAGTATATAAAGTATTTCAATTTTCCTCTTATATGCATACATGCGGTGGTATTCACATTTCGTATGAGGAGAAAAAAAAATGTCTTTCCACCATGTGTGTTATTATTATTTTAATAAAAAAAAATTTAGAGGAAGTTGTGTGCGTTCGTTCGTTAGCTGATTCATATATCTCGAAAATAAATGATGATATCGATTCCGGACCAATTTCGTTAGATGCATAATTAAAAAATGAAGATATTTGAAATAATGTTTGTAAGTGGAAATGTAATAAAATGAAAAGTGGACAGTACAAATAGATCTGTCACCCCAAATTTTTTATATTTATTTATTTTTTAATAAGTAGTCCATAAGCAAGTAGTGTCATTTAATTTAGGCGAAATTTTGCTTGGCTAATTGACTTATAAGCAGCAGCAAACGTATCTTTGCTCTCTAAATCTATATACATATAATAAAATTGTAACGAGACCATTTCTGTACATGGAATATTTTTGGAAAATTGTACTGGCACTGTAAATAGTTATCAATGTAGATATCAAAAAAAGCGGTTTTTAGAATTTTTGTCTGTTTGTCTGTCTGTCTGTTCACGCATTACCTACGCAAAAACTATTGGACGGATTTTAATGAAATTTGGTGTGATGATAACTTACTACCTAGTAAAATACTTTCTACTCCGGGAAAATTTCTCATTCCAACGGGAAAAGGGAAAAACCATTTTGAGCATGTGCACACATTAGGCAAAAACTAATGGACCGATTCTAATAAAATTTGGTGTGGTGATAACTTATTACCTAGGGCAACATTTAAGATACTTTTTACTCCGGGAAAATGTCTCATTCCCACGGGAGAATAGAAAAACTATTTTGTGCATGTGTACGCATTACGCAAAAACAATTCGACGGATTTTGATGAAATTTGGTGTGATGATAACTTGTTACTTGAGTCAACATTTAGGATACTTTTTACTTCGGGAAAATGTCCCATTTCCAGGGGAAAATAGAAAAACCATTATGAGCCCGTGCACACGTTACGCAAAAACTATTTGATGAAATTTGGTATGGTGATAACTTATTACTTGGGTCAACCTTTAAGATACTTTTTACTCCGGGAAAATTCCTCATTCCCATGAGAAAATAGAAAAACAATTTTGAGCATCTGCATGCAATACACAAAAATTATTATTCTTTGCAAATTCCGTATAATTATTAGACTTAATACATATACTTCTTATTGAGTTTATAACAATTTTTTGCGCGAACGACGTCGCGGGTACGTCTAGTTCTTCCTAAAATGGGTCACTGGAGCATGTACTCTCTACGAATTCAAAAAATGACTTTCCGTAATATGCTGCAAACCGTCTAACGGACACTTTACGTGTATATGTATGTTTTACCGTACCCACTGAAGTATCCCACTTTCCCTTACGCGTGTAAAAGTGTTTGAATTATAGACAGCTATAAATATTGTGTATGTGTAAAGAATGGGGGGGGGGGGGAGTGCTTTGATTTTGATGAAAGCCTATAATAAATAAAATAGTTTATTGTTATTTATGTCTGAACAATACAATCAGCCAACGTAACGTAACGAAACGCAATGGTATGATGACGACCTATGCTTTCGGCATCGAAACATTTAATTCCATTAGCAAAACATGTCGTATTGATTCGCGTCTATGGTAGACTTAATACCATACAATATATTTGTGTGCTGAAAGTGATTTACTAGAAACACGAAAACTTTTGGGGGATTTTTCATTTCTTTTTTTTGTGTTGAATATGAATAGTTTCGAAAAGTTTGAAAGAATTTGATTAGTGAATGTTTCCTTAAGGACGCCCACCTCGACACCACTTATGGAAATTTAAATTTTTCAAGATGAAATATTATGTATGTTTGCCAAGTTATAAATATGTGACAATATCCTGTAGGTATACTCAGGGTTGGCCCGAACAAAAGCGGGGCCTGATACAAAGTTAACTTATAGGGTTTTGAAACAAATTTGGTATAACAAAATCAGGGACCAATTCAGCTCACAAATCAAGAGGTTTTAAAAGATTTCCTTAAGTATTTTTCTATATGGCAAATTTTAAAAAAAATATATTTAGCATTAAAATGATGACTTCGAAAATTTGTATGAGCTATTCAGTTTTACTACCAAAATGGCCAAACTTATTTTAGAAATATAACTGATTCGACAGAAGTCTAATTTTCGTAGAAATGAAAAGAGCAACTCCTGAAACCTATAATTCGATTTCAGTTTTAATATTCCATCATTTTATTTACTTTTTTAAAAATTCTAGTAAATTTGCTTACGTTACCAAATAAAAAAATTCTTATCAAGCTTTATTCGTTTAATTTGAATTAGGATAATCTGTGTGTGAAATTTTCATTTTTACTAGCAAAATGACAAAGTTCCTTTTAAAATTAACTGATTCAACGGAATTCTTTTCTTTAGTAGTCCCGAATGTTTAATTTGGATATAATGAAAAGAATGACTTCGAAACACTTTCAATTTGATACCAATTTGATCATTCTGCTATTTCTACAAGATCTATAAATCATTAAATAATTTTAGTAAACTTAGGTTCCGCTTCGAAGGGAAGGGGTCACGTCGGCCATGATAAATTCGTTGATAAAACCATCATACTTAACATTATCATAAGTCAGCAGCGCGACGAGGTCTTCGGAAGAGCGAGGCCTTGTGCGGTGCACCGTTTGCATTTACTTCGAGCCGATCCTGGGTATACCGGTAGGTATATATAAGAGATAACATTATGCAATTGTTGAAGTGCATTTCGAATTTAATTTCAATAAACGTAAGAGGGTTTGCTAAAACTTGTTAATATAAGACAATAGAACGCATATACACTATAAATACTTATCGACGCAGACTAAAGAAGATTAAAGACAATTGGAATTGCTAGTGCTAGTACATTAGTAATTGTTATATAGATATAGCTGTGTGGAAAATTATGTCAAAGATTTCAAAAACAAAAACTGACTTTCAGACCTTTGGGCACAAATTACGCAGATTGTAGATCAGGTTATAAAATGATTGATTTTTTCATATTTTTCAGTGTATTCTGATTAAAACTGAACATTGGTCATATACTATTTCCATAAACCTGAGTTCTGATAGAGCTTAATTCACAAGGATAATTTTGTCTTTGATTTTCTCCTCCTACCTTAAAGAAAATTCTAGTAAAAATTTCTAGGGGGGGAGGTGGTTACACAGGAAATGAAGAAGATAAAAAAAAAGTAAAGTGAGTCTCACTATTATATAACAATTGAGTACCACATTGTAGAGGGGAATGAGTACTTTCATTTGAAATCAAATCGAAAATCAAAGGTGAGGTAATATTATAATTAATACTTTATTTAGTTAAAAAATTCACGTATTTTTTAAAGCTAAGCCGCGTAAAATCCACAAAACTCGAAAAAAACAAGAAAATTCAGTACCACGTTGCAGAGGGGACTGAGTACTTTCATTTAAAAAAAGAAAATCGAAAATTAAAAGTGAGATAATATCATAATTAATACTTTATTTTATTATTTAGTTAAAAAATTTAAGTATTTTTTAAAACTAAGCTCCGTTTTTTTAAAACAAGAAAATCGGGTACCATTTTGTAGAGGGGACTGAGCACTTTCATTTAAAAAAGGAAAATCGAAAATCGAAGATAAGGTATTTTCAGTATACATGATTAAAGAAAAAAATAAAAGTTGCGATTACTTCAATATATGTACATATATTGGGACGGAAATCGGTCTGATTGAAAGTGTATGTAAAGTACATTCAACGGCGTATGTAATAATCTTTTAATTATTCTTAGATTCTGAAGAAATTGATAAAATATTTTGGGGAATCCCCATTTCGTGACCTTGAACGCAACTTTGAATAATTATAACTCTGACAAAATACAAGATAATTCAATAATATTCGAATTCATAGCTCAACACACCTTGAACTTATTATATACCAAGGGAAATTAAATTTGGCGAACATGCCATTTTTGGGTGATCGGTTTATACATGGAATTGCTCTAATATTAAGAATAATTGCTTGTTTGATTGTACTTCATAAGTATATATACTATCCAGACTATGTATGTATTATTGTATTATTTGAATTTGTTATAAAACGATAAATTTTGAGCATCTCTAACACGACTAGGTACTGCCATGTTGTTTGCATCATTATATTATCTTACTATAAATACTCGAGCCATTATTATACACAAACAGCACTACCTACTTGAGTACATTTAGTATACAATTGCACTCTTAATTGCTTATGTTATTGCCATGTAATTGAATATTTGAGTAGGTATTTCGCACCTTTGTATTACATTATGCACATGTTCGGCTGAACAAATAACAATTACCAGGTGTGTAAAATAGAGATTTGATGAAAGTTATCATAGCATGTTTATCATTGCAAATATTATGTTCAGTGGATATTAATATTTTTTTCTACAATCTTGGTGGAAAGTAGGCTTCTGCGCTCTGTGAAGAGAGCGCAAAATGTAAATTTGCAGAGGACTTTAGTTGCCGAGCAACAAAGTATTACTTTTCCATTTTAAAGCGGAAAACTAATGCTTTGTCGCTCACTCAAAGTATATTTAATTACAAATCGAGTAGGCGTTTTTATATTTTCTATGGTAACAAATAAACAGGTTCTAAAATTATTATTTTTATCGTAATCAAGTGAAATATTAATTTTGTTAAAATTCAAAATAAGACCCCCAAAAGGCAGCCCCTTGATACTAACTACATCTGAATACAAAATTTCAGCCCTCTAGGTTTATTTGGGTGACTTGTGCGAGTGGTACAAATTTCGAAAACGTCTAAAAAGCATAAAATTGTAACTTAAAAATGGTGGGCGTGGGAGTAAGATTTTAAGAATATATATATATATATATATATATATATATATATATATATATATATATATATATATATATATATATATATATATATATATATATATCAGACATTTTTTTTCTAGAGAATCGTGTTCTACGGGTCCCCTCGCCCCTACCCTACCCTCGCCTCTCGCCGTTCTTATCGTTTAGCCTGTATAAGTCTAATTTTTCGAAAAAAATTCGACTAAAAATGTTCATACTCCAGGACACATTTTCGAAAAATATTTTTGAATTCTTGCGTTTTTCAATTTTTCTTAGAAAATGAAAACATAACATCTTGAAATGTTTTTAAAAAATTAATTTACCAGAAATATCAATAATGATAAAAATTTCAATTATTTATTATATTTTCCTTTTTAGAAAGCACATTTTTAAAGTCTAGTTTTGCAAATTTCACTGGCATTAGAATATAAAAATTTCCCTCCCCCTTCCCGCTCGCTGGCATTGTAGGTAAATAATGAAATTAATTTACTTAAATGAACACTTAAGTTAAAAACGTTTAATAATTCTCAATGCAACCTTGAATATTTGTCAAACTATGACACAAGCAGTTATTTTAAATAACAACGTTTCATTTCTATTCGATTTTATCATAAACAAATACGTATCTTTTGATTGGCATCTTGAAAAATGTTGTTTGCCGAAAAAAGTTTAGTTACATTAGCTATCAAACAAGTGCTGACATCTATAATCCGAAATAGACATGTCGCCGGGACGTCGGCACTCCCAAATTGATTTGCCATTGGCGCCCATTCCCAATCGTGAGAAATCTCATCCACTATCATTCTCAAATCTTACCCAATTCTACTCTCGCCCGATTTATTATTTTTTATTACGTTCCCGACAGAACCCGGTTTTTTCTGGTGCCACTCCCGTCCGCTTTCAATCATTTAAAAGTAAACAATTTGTGCTTACAAACTGGTAGCGTGATATTCTTAAAAGTACTGGAAAGAAATGAAAGCGTTTATTGACATTCGATTTCGTACATATGACAGCATGAAAGTACAAGTTTTGCTTTCTTGTTTTAGAATTTTATCCGACTGGTTTCAAATATAGCTTACGATGTCATTTGCAGGATTTTTTCAAAAGTTCTACAATTCTTTGCGGAGGTGTGTTTTTTGCAATATCATAAACTCAGTGAGACTGATCACCGCAATTCTTAATTTTAATTTCGACTATCGCAGCCTGACTATCGGATTAGAAATTGTTATAGGTACTGATACGATTCTTATTTTATCTAGATAATAGTACCTACAAAGTCGAGGCGATCGATTTGACAGTCGAACCGACTTGAATATCAGCGTTAAAAATTAATGTATGTGTTTAAACAAAATTAATTTAAAAAACAAAAAAAAAAATTAATATTATTATTTGTTAAATCATTAATTAATTTGATTCTGACAAACACCATTTAGTCCATTTTAACATTGCATTATAAAATTGTCAAATACACTGACATTTTCAATAAACTAATAAACTAAACTCATCACCGTTATTAGCAAATAGATAGTAGTTTTTTTGTTTTTTTTTTTAATTTGATGACATTCAACAAATATATGTAAATATGTATGTATATATGTAATTAGTATGTAGGTACGTATAAAAATATTAATATCTTAATGAAAAAATTAATCAAATATTTTTCAAACATTTTATATTATCAATTTTTTTTTGCTAATTGATTGGGAATATCATGGAGCTATACATAAAAGGAAAGAACGATGAGAGCTATAATATAATGCCAGAGGATCATTAATTAAAAACAGAAAAAACAAAATTATGATTTTCATTATGACAAGCACAAAATATCGGGCTGTCGCAGCATGCTGCAGCGACATCACATAGCGAATTTCCGGCGACTAGCCTGCTTCATTTCAAAGAATGAAAATGTTTAAAATACTACAAGACGAAATAATTAACAATAGCGTAATAACATCAGATTTTCATGTCAGTTCTGGTTTTATAGACTTCTGTCTGATAATATATATATATATATATATATATATATATATATATATATATATATATATATATATATATATATATATATATATATATATATATATATATATATATTATTTTTTTAATGCGAAAGATTATCGACATATATTATTCAAAAAAAAGTGATGAACAATTTTTTCAGCTTATCACCAGAAATCTTCAACTATAGCATAAGGTATATATGGATGGTCCAAAGGTAAATCCAAAAATATAGAAATTTTGAGAATGTAATCAACTAACAGACGAACGGACAAACATGCAAGAATTATAAACATTCTGACTTCTGAGATTTTGACTACAGTACCCTAAAAACAATATTTTCAAAATATGCACTATATTTTTGAACTTTATTAAAATAACAATTTTGTCAACTTTTTCAAAATTTTGTGTATCAGGTTATCATTACTATTACATTGCAAAAAAAGAATTAAGCGTTAAATTAGTTGAGATATGATGTAAACAATCTAGTATAATGGTCAATTCAACAAACCAGTTCATCTATAGAAGAATAGTTTAAAGACGTTTTCAATAAATTTTGTAAAAACTGAATGCTTTATTCGAGAGATATCAGGTTGAGACACACACACACATTTTCGGCTTCTTCACACCATAACAGCTGCTGTAATAGCTGAATTTTATAATGAAAATTCATTATAACGGAGAAAATGTATGAAAAATATTATTTTTAGTAGCAGTAATAACAACAGGGAGAAACATGGCATCATTATAACGGAATTATTGAGTCGATACGTCAGTGAGATATTGAAATGATAATTATTTAAAATTATCAGAGCAGTGAAGAAGTAATTAAACTGGTTTTTTTTTTCTTTTTTTTTTTATTATTACTGAAATAAAATTAATACAGATACATGAAATTTTATTGTTGACTTGTTGAGAGATAATTAAAAAAATGTTAAGTGATAGGAATTTTTGAAATTTCATAGCTCAGTAAGTTTCCTATGCAATACCACACGTTAATTATTGGATTTATACAAAACTACTAGACATAATGAAATCAAATTTTAATACACGATATTTTAGTGTAGGATCTTTATAAATTTTACAAAATATCATTTTTTGAAAAAATGTCAGAAAATATATTTTTTTTGCACTTGCCCCTTTAAATGTTAAACAAATACCGAGATTTAAACAAATGCTAAACAATGGACATTTTTAATAATTTATTATTCGTCTTAATATTATTTCCCTTTATTCGTCTACGTAGGGACCAAGGCTAAAAGGCTTGATTATATTTGTCGTCGGTACTATTCCCTGGCAGTATACAAACAGCTGGATGGATCTTGATAAATGAGATGTCATTGTATTTGTCTTAATTCATTGTAAATCAAGACTAAATAAGCATAATCACAAGTAAATTAAAAAAAAATTAAAAATCCAATTACTTATATAAAATGCGAATTATGTAAAAAGATGAAAACAAAAAGAAATAGGGAAACAAAAGATGAGAAAAAATAAATACCCCCAGCTTGCAGTAATCGCGATTCTAAATCTAAAGAGTGCTCTTGAATGGTGATAGGAAATATCGTGGATTCAGTAAAATTCATGAAACCAAATGCAGTTAGAGGAATAGGTAAATACACATAGTAACAAGTTGAACAAAAATATTGAATATGCCTTTTTAACTGTACACTGGAATTTAACCACAAGAATTTAACGACGTTTTCTTCTCATTCTAGAGCCTGCGATCAGCATACATTAATCTGACACTATTTGCCAGACAGGTAGACCAGATGCATGTTATCTATACCTATTTTTCTTACGGCATTTTACGATGGACAAGCCATTTTCATACTTAAAAACAAACGAACATAAACGAACCTATATAATAACCATAATAATTACACAATAATACTGTCAGTTTCGTATAATCATATAATTTATTTCAGAATTAAATACCTAAATACCTTCATGTATTCGCACTTATATCACAAACCTAAGGCATGGTTTAGACTACGACACATATTGCAACACAAATGTCAAACGTAAATTTACTGTTCACACTTTAACAGATGTTTTGTGTCTGAATAGTGTCTGTACATAAATGTACGGAATTTGTGTCCGAGCTATTCATATGCAAAAAATTTTAAGAACGAAACAACTAATGCTTGATCACCATGAATTGATCTCTCTTCTGTGAGTGTAAATTCAAATAAAATTATTTTACTCTTTTTAACTTGAAAATTCTTTCTTGCAAAAACTTATCATTAGCTATAAAAAAAACCTACATAACCCTTAACACATGAAATATTATATTGATGCTTGACCATTTTGTTTTATTATTATTAAATTATTGCTCTGTATGTAATATATAATATTCGTATATGTACGTAAGCTAGCTAATAGATTATATAATATTATACAGTATGTACCCAGCCAGTAGCTTATCAAAACATTTCGGATCCAAGCTCCATACAACGAACAGAGAATTTATAAGACAGTAATGCGTTGAATAATATTAGGTATATATTAGGTTGTTCGGATCAAACCCGTCCATATAGAATCTTGAATAAAAGACATAGTTTTCATATATTAGTCTGTATATTTAAGGATCAATTAGGCGTAGTCACCCTGCGCATTTATAACAGCTTGCCAACGCTCAGATCCATCAGATGGTTCAAAAATTGGATATAGCGACTATGATTTACAGTTTCAAGCAGTGGCGTAGTGAACATAACTGGCGCCCGGGGCACGACACTTTATTGACGCCCCCCATTCCTACCAAAAACACGTATAGTTAATATTTGGCACCTCTTTGGTACACATTTGGCGCCCTTCTGCAAGTCGCGCCTGGTGCATGGTAGACCCCCTTGCACCCCCGTCGCTACGCCTCTGGTTTCAAGTTGAGGCAGTAATTCATAATACTTTAGATGACAACGCAATGGCTCATCGTCATTCATCTGTGGAGGCATGGATGGATTAATAACATAACATTGAGCGTTGGATCAAGCCACCATATTCCCCCGACTTGAATCCATGAGATTACGGTTGCTTTCATCAGCTTAAGAGAAGAATTGGTGGCGTTGCCTACCCTGATGCTGATGCCTTACCAAAAGCTTTGGATAAAGAAATAATAGATGGAAATCAACATGGGAGGTACCAATCAGTAAGAAAACCACCTGAGCGCTGACAAACTGTTATAAATGCGCAGGGTGACTACACTTAATTGATCCTTAAATATACAGACTAACATATGAAAACTATGTCTTTTATTCAAGATTCTGTATGGACGGGTTTGATCCGAACAACCTATATTTTATTGTCACCGTCAGTGACGGCGATAACGGGACCGTAAGGCCCGCGACTCGGTGGGCCCCGGCGGCTTAGGGCCCCCCGGCTGGCAGTGGTAAACTTATTAATTCCTATGACTTTTTTAAAACATTCAAATGATTTTTGAATAGAGAAGACGGAAATAAAACAAATGCATTTGTCATTTGTTTCAACAATTGTTTCTAATTTTTGACTCACAGTTCTGCTGTGCGATAGAAAAGGAAAACTATCGATAGCACTGTCGAAACTATCGATGATTTTTTACCGTCGAGAAATTATCGACAGTACTATCGATATTTTATCGATGGTTTACTAGAAACCATCGGCTACTATCGATAGCGCAGATTATCGATAGTTTTCCTTCTCTACTCTGCGGTGCCTTGTGAGCAAGTGACCATGACAGACAGCTTCTATCTGTGCGCGTGCATGTTGCCACTTGTCAGCCAGTCTCTGGTACAAGTGTACAACAGTAAACACAGTCTCGTTCTCGCACTCATCACTGTACAGAGCCCGCTGCCAAAAAAGGTCGCCAAGTCGTGTAAGGGGGCCCCCAAAACGATTCTCGCGGGAGGGCCTCTCATTGTTTACTGCCGCCACTAATCACAGTGTAATAACAACACATATGCAGCTACCTAGTTATTTATTATTATTTAACTTGAGGATAGGTAATAATTGTTCTCAACTGTTTGCTGCATTAAACTGGATCCGAAATTGTTTACTGAGCCACATAGTATATCATTCAACATTCAACGTTATAGCTTTTACTTTAACATACAAGAAATAGATCAAATCCGACAGTGACAAATATTTACTACCATTACGAGACAAATGTTTGTTGCACATACGAATGTTTTCCATATCCCTCAGTTTACCCCTCACCTCCCCCCATCAAAGTACAATTTCATTTAAACTTGACAAACGTACAAATGGACAGATCTATATACATACATATGTATATCCATAGTTGTCCATATATTTCCTACTAGACACGACAACCGTTGTAACTTCTGTAGCCGAGCTGTACAAAAGATGGAATATTAGCATATAATATGTAAGTACGCAAGTCAGTCAACACCAATGTCATTCGTAACCCTATTTATAATACCAATAAATGAAAGGGAATTGTGTCCAAAATGGGCTAGACATGGCCTAGCAACGAAATTATATAAGATGTCAGTCATATATATTTCATAAAAAATTCAGTTTAAGGTGGATGGAGCGTTAGAGATTAAGTGCTAAAATAAATAAAATTTTTGGACCAAAAAATTCAGTGAGTTATTCGCGATCTCACAAGGCTCCAAAAAAAAATCCCCCACTGCTGCAGTGATAGCGACCTTCACAGTGCCTGAAATCAAAAAAGACCAAAAAGTCTATTAAACTAGAAGGGCAATTCCATGGAAAAGGCTCCATAATTGAAAAAAATAAATAATTGTTATTGGTAGTAAAAATACGTTAATATGATGGCAACACTATAGTACCTACTTTAAGTTCCCAAAATTTCAATAAAAGTTTATTTTAGTTTTTTAGAAATAGTGTAATTTTCAATGTTTTGTCGTAAGTATAAGCTAATAGTGTATTTTATAGTGGTGTTTTAATTAAATTTTGTATGCGATCGGAAAACTGGAGGTTCATGGCATGAAGAAACATATATAAAAGAAGCTGCAATAAAATCAAATCGATCGGATGATTTGTCTTCGAGTTATAACTGCAGCAAATTTGAAAAATGTAGTTTTTCTTTACTTTACCTGTTAGTTTTAATCACTGAAAATTTTTACTAAAATTATTTACGATTTACCCACTATAACGGTCATAGTAAAACCAGATGAGTCGTTTAAATGTACCAGGGTCTAGCTTCTCCACTCTCATGTGACTGGCAGCCACGTCCAGAAACTCCCGAACTATCGACCTTCATACATTTCTCAATACCTCAAAGTTAACAATGAAAATCAGAATCCGCTCTTCGGAAGGCTGTAATTCAAAAACTATTTGAGAGATGCACTTGAAATTTTAGTATGTTATTCTTAAAGGTATAGATTATCGAAGTATGCAAAAAAAATTTCAAATTTTTTCAAAATGTCACACTAGTGGTCCCCCATAATTGACGAATTTTCCATGTGACAAATAAAAATATGCATACATTTCTCCGTTTTTAAAATTTAATTGCTAAAATACTGGACGTCAAAAATTGTTAATTCTAATTTTGGAATGTTCGTAAAGGATTCGACCGTCGGAAAACTAAGACCAGTGTCGGCACAGTGGGAGGATCCCGACTCTGGAACCATGCGCTCCCAGAAGCTTCCACCTACTACCAAGATAGAAGCGGACGGACTTCACGAAACTACGTTTTCGAATTTAATTTTTTTTAACGCTTTTATTTTTATATAATGGTAGAAGCTTCCAGAACATTCTAAAAAATTCTATCAGACGAAAATAACCAACACAACAACAACCAACGTCATCACTCGAAAAAATATAAAAAGCCAGGTCACTGAGGGTACCCAGAACAGTTGAAAACCGACTGTTGGCACGAGCAGTTGGAATTAAGAATGCGTGGTCAATCGAAGTGGATAACAGTGGATAATCAAGGAACTGAACTAGTGGAATCGGACTTTTATCGGAAAATAAATCGGGGAAAATATCAATCACATTACAAAACTGCCATTTTGTACTGTAATTGTTTAAATAAAAGTGTGTCGTTTGAAATTTTTTTTTATTGTTAGCATATTGGGAACGTTGGGTGCTCCGATAGCGTTCGCATGAATACACGAACCAGAGTATCACATATTGAGTAGAATTTCGAAATTGAAATACAGAGAGCAAATATGCCAGCTATATAATAATTATAGTATACGTTTAAATTTAATTCCCGATAACAAAATAAGTTTATATACATAGGTGTGTATTTGCGCTGAGTACAGACCGTTGTTGTACATTGCAACTTTTCCTGCTCCCGTGTGTCAATGTTTCATTCAATTGATTCCACACGTACGCGGCAAGCACCTATTCGTATGTCCCGTATACATTTTGTTAATTGTGTCTTATATATACGTATATATTCCCTTCTACACGGAGAGAAAATTCCTATAAAAATTATTGTGCTCAGCACTACAATCGACGTGTAAAAGACGAACATATTAAATTCTGTAAGGTAAAAATAAAAATACAAAGATTATAATTAATCATAAAAAATTTAAAGGATGGAATGTTCTTTTCGTAATATTATCTCCGTAAAATTTGTAAAACAGCACAGTAAAAAGTTCCATTACCGACAAAAAAATAATTTTTAATTGTGTTTATTAAAAAAATTTCCATGCTAACATGCTAATAATAGAAAGAAAAAAAACAGAAAGAAGGTTGGTTTTGTTGGGATCGCTGTAATGAAGTGTACCTCAATCAGCGAGTTACATGGGTTACATGCGAACCATATAGGTGTGGACTGTGGAAGAAACTTTGTCAGACAGCTCCCACCAAGCACCTTGATTATAGTCAGTTGCTTTTACACTCTCTTAGGATGATGTCATCGTTTAATTCATCTTTTTGTTATTTACTTATCTTTAGTATAATGTATTACAACATATTGTTGGCAATAATTTTTGTATACATGTTTTTACAGGTACAGTGCAACCAATATAAGGTCGCGAGTCAGATGCACAAATGAAAGAGTACGACAACAAGAATTAAACTATAATATACATGCATAAGAGTGTGATAAAAGTTGTGTTAGCACCACATTAAATTTTACCATGCTAGCACATATTTTTTATTTTGGTCGTCGATCGCGCACGGATTATAGGGGAGCATAGTAATTTTTCTGAAATATTCTCTACAAAAATTATAGGATTTTTCTCTCCGTGTATTTCCTACACATTTTACGGTTAAAGTCTTCAATCCTCTCTTGTATTGTTATCACTATTTCACCTGTATTTAATTGCAACTTGAATCAAACGTCCTATCTTTATTCAGCACTCTAAGTAGTATGTGAAATAACAAACTTTCAATCACCTGAAGGCGATTACTTTTCATTCAATGTGTTTTGTATGCTGTAAGCGTCGGTTTGGGTACGGAGTGTTGATTACAATTCTAGTAGCAACATTAACTACCTACCTATATGTCTTTCGCTTCTATATAGTTTTCACCTTTCTGAAATTGCCGTCTGCATACTACACAACAAGCAAATTTAAAATTTGCCACAGAGATGATACGTGTACTGTGAGAGGGTGTGTCTATTAGAAAATTTTCTATAGAATTGCCAAATTGAAAGTTGAAAATTGAAGGTGCCAGCGGTTTGCCACGCTCGAAAAATCTGAGCTGGAGAAAAACGCGTTTAAAGTTTAAAATAGTAGAGTTTTAA
Source organism: Brachynemurus nebulosus (assembly GCA_035578155.1). Taxonomy (NCBI): domain Eukaryota; kingdom Metazoa; phylum Arthropoda; class Insecta; order Neuroptera; family Myrmeleontidae; genus Brachynemurus; species Brachynemurus nebulosus. The sequence continues at coordinate 29,612,690 of JAPWDM010000001.1, read as the reverse complement.
AGAAATTTTTATTTTACGTCTAATTTACGATACCTGCACCCAGTGCCGGATTTATACTACGGGCATGCGAGGTACTGGTCATGGGCGGCAAAATTTGCAATTGAAAACTTGGATTTTTTTTCTGCTCGTGACTTATGTTTTGATAGGAAAATAGAAAATGGGAGTTGTTTTTTTAACTCGGCACTTATTTTTTTAGAAAATAGGAAATGGGACTTAAAATTTTTGTTTTACGGAGAAGCAGGGGCGGCATTTTTCACAGTGCCCTGGGTGGCACTTAGAGTAAAACCGACACTGCCTGCACCATATAATCGTCCTTCGAAATGAAGATTATTCTCCTTTTCGTCCCTTCTGGCAGACATTGTGTGACGTAAAGAAAAAGCACAAGGTGATATTATCACTCCCCAGTATTTATGAAATTGATATTAAAACACTGCAGAAAATCAAATTGCTAACATGTATAAATTATTTAAAAAATTAAATCATGGGACCTAACCGGAAGGCATTAATTTTGGAAACGGTTAAACTATACATACACGATTACTCCAACTGACCCTATATTTTGTTTTTAAATTTCTCCAAAATGCTTGTCAAATGTGATATTTACTTACATTTTCAATCAAAAAAAGATTTATTATTATTAGTAATATGTGTATTATATATGGACCTTTTCACGTCAATTCGACCAGTCTTAAAAGTCAAGTTCTCAGATTTTTTTCATATTCACTATAATTTATCTACCAGTAGAGCTATGTCCAATTTTGACATTTATTTCTCAAAATTATTATTTAGGCTCGAGATATTTTGCTTCGAAAATTGCGGTAATTATCACGTTTTTTTGCATCTCTTTTATAAAAAATTCTATATTTTCCAAACGAGGGATTTGAATTGGATGATTTTTTGTGGGTAAATTTATGAAGCTCCATAGTACATTACAACGTAATAAAACTTGTTCTATATTGTACAGTTTCGTATTTCTATGCACTCAAATTAGGTCAAATTTGGTCAGCCCTGGCCAAAATCTCTAATGACCTAAATAGATGATTTTGGGTTCATTGTGTTCAGAATTCTATGCTCTTTTAAATTTTGCAAAGAAACTGATGGACTTTTACTGGTATCAATACAAAAACTAAGAAAAACCGAAACTATGTGTAGTTATAGAGGGTTCATATAGTACATATAACATTATACAGTAAATATTTAGCCAAAATAGTCTAACTAAATTACACATAGAGAGAAAAAAAATTGTTACCTAGACTTTTATAAGTGGAAATGGTAAAGAGGCTTATAATAAACGTAAAAAAAAAAAAATAAATTCGTGAGCAAGAGCGGTGGAGGATTGATTTGGGGGTTCCAAAGACTGAAAAATTGTAATATTGCAATTTCCGGCGAAAGTCGAAGTCAAAGAAAAAATTATCCTTTACAAAAGTTGTAGATCATGCAAAAATCTACAACTTTTGTGAAGGTCACTTTTTAACATAACCTCAAAATTTCGGAGAAAAATGCGAACTTTGTTGTTTTTTTTCTATATTTCGTTTTATATTTCTCATTTCCACAAAAATAATTTAATTTTTACGAAACTTGGTGAAAGTATGCTTTTCTGGGTCTTAAATAACCACAAGTATTTTTGGGTAAAAAAATTTAAAAGTTTCCGTGATATTGATTTTTTTTAGTCCGGAAAACTTTTTTTCAAGAAAAGATTCCACTTAAAAAAATCATGTTCTTAAATGTAACTACTAATTTTATTTATTTTGTCAAAAAGTACAAGTCAAACCGAAAAAAATAAGTACTGGCAGAACTCAGTGCGATAATTTTTTTAAGCAGAATCTTTTCTTGAAAAAAAAGTTTCCCGGACTAAAAAAAGTCAATATCACGGAAACTTTTAAATTTTTTTACCCAAAAATACTTGTGGTTATTTAAGACCCAGAAAGGCATACTTTCACCAAGTTTCGTAAAAATTAAATTATTTTTGTGGAAATGAGAAATATAAAACGAAATATAGAAAAAAAACAACAAAGTTCGCATTTTTCTCCGAAATTTTGAGGTTATGTTAAAAAGTGACCTTCACAAAAGTTGTAGATTTTTGCATGATCTACAACTTTTGTAAAGGATAATTTTTTCTTTGACTTCGACTTTCGCCGGAAATTGCAATATTACAATTTTTCAGTCTTTGGAACCCCCAAATCAATCCTCCACCGCTCCTGCTCACGAATTTATTTTTTTTTTACGTTTATTATAAGCCTCTTTACCATTTCCACTTATAAAAGTCTAGGTAACAATTTTTTTTCTCTCTATGTGTAATTTAGTTAGACTATTTTGGCTAAATATTTACTGTATAATGTTATATGTACTATATGAACCCTATATAACTACACATAGTTTCGGTTTTTCTTAGTTTTTGTATTGATACCAGTAAAAGTCCATCAGTTTCTTTGCAAAATTTAAAAGAGCATAAAATTCTGAACACAATGAACCCAAAATCATCTATTTAAGTCATTAGAGATTTTGGCCAGGGCTGTCCAAATTTGACCTAATTTGAGTGCATAGAAATACGAAACTGTACAATATAGAACAAGTTTTATTACGTTGTAATGTACTATGGAGCTTCATGAATTTACCCACAAAAAATCATCCAATTCAAATCCCTCGTTTGGAAAATATAGAATTTTTTATAAAAGAGATGCAAAAAAACGTGATAATTACCGCAATTTTCGAAGCAAAATATCTCGAGCCTAAATAATAATTTTGAGAAATAAATATCAAAATTGGACATAGCTCCACTGGTAGATAAATTATAGTGAATATGAAAAAAATCTGAGAACTTGACTTTTAAGACTGGTCGAATTGACGTGAAAAGGTCCATATACTAATTTAAATAGAGTCGCCGTTATGGATTAAAACAACCATACATGCTAAAGCTTAGGAGTCACCGGTTGCTACAAATTTCATCATGTAAATCATATCTAAATATCACAGTGTACAAAAATAATAAAGTTTTGTACCCAATTTCAACATTTAATAGTAGAATAACTATCGTTATATACCTACCTATACAAAAATTCACTTTTGTATTAACCACACACAAACGAAAACCTCAAAATATCGATGATGAGGATTACTACAATCAAATATCATCTAGTACCTACCTATAACAATATAAAATATTACAAGTTCAAAATGCTCGATGGTTCGATGGTCGAAGAATTTAGGAGTTTTTAATTAACGGTTTTGTTTTTTGAATTAAAAGCGATAAATCAAATTGACCGGATTTGATATTTTAACCGCAGTCATAACACACGATATTTGTGCTCCAATGCTCGCTTATTAGATTCAGCTGATGTTCTATCTATGATACGGATATGTACGTAGGAAAACTCATTTTCTCTTCTCATTTTGGTTCCAATATATGTATTTATTGTTGCATATGTAAATATGGGTGTGCCTGATACACATAATTGTCATACAAACCAACATATTTTATATACATATATATGTACGCTGCAAATTCAAAAATTTACGGTCATTTAAGTATTTTAATGTCGGTCAAACAACAAATATATATATATATATATAAGGCTTATACGACTGACAGCCGCCTTGCCACTCCCAAACGCCAATGTTGACGGTCCTGGGTGCCGTCAATAATCAGATGTCTCTCAGCTGTTGTAGACACCATCGCCTTGTTCTAGGATTTTCTAGGACGCCCTCGGCCTTTGGCTCCTGATTGGACCCATTTATACAAAGGCCGCCGATTTTGATCCATCCGCAACATGTATCCAAAGCATTTCAGTCTTCTTTTTTCAATTCTTTCCAGCACACTCTCCTCTGTCTTCATGATGGTCCTAATTCGGTCATTTCTCATCAGATCTAGTCTTGACATTCTTGCACTATGTCTAAAATAGTCCACTTCGGTGGCTTTCAGCTTCTGCTTTGCTTCTTGCTTGAGTGTCCAGACCTTATATCCATATAACATAACCGATTCCACCATTGTTTTCCTCTCTCTTCTCTTCTTTTTTCTTTTGAAAATGTGCTGGTCCCACCAGACAGAATTGAGGCAGCGTATTATCTTGCGACCACTTTCTACTTTCGAGGTCACTTTGTGGTCGCTAACTCCTGCTCTGGTTACCCAATCCCCTATGTTTTTGAAGATGTTAATTTCTTTTTACAATAATAGAACTTTTGATAGGCAGATATTAGTGACATCGTTCTTTCATGTTTCCAGGGCTTAGCCTCGAAAAAAAATGAACAGGCCACAGCAGCAAAAATATCGTAATCTTAAAGCTTGTAATGTGGTAAAGTATTACGCTGGACAATTTTCTTTGGGAATAAATCAAGTTTTTATTTTATGCTGATAAACTAGCAACAATTAATTTCTGTTACGGTCGAAATAAGCCTCAAACTACTTGATTATATATTTAGAAACTGGGTTAATAGAATGGAGTTTATAAGAGATAGTCGCGATGGATATTTCAGAAATTATTTTCATCCAAATCACAGGAATTTTGCCTCCAGCTTGATTTATTTTAAATTTCGATCACACTAAAAAAAATCCATTTGTCATCAATAAAGTTGCTTGGTGTTCTGAGGTAAAATCTTTATTAGAAATGGTTTTTACAATGTTGAATTCCGATCAAACGTATTATTATTGGTTTGATATTTTTGGATTGCTACTGTATCATATAAAATATTGTATATTGTGTATTAATTATAAGTTATTGGTAACATTGTAACATTATTGGAATGTCGTGGTAAAACGCTAAATATTCCATTACAATATTGTATAGTATTTTATGCACACTGTTTCGTCCACAAAATGATTTAAACTGAAATTGTTCAATAGTCTGGTTGTATACATATGTAGGGCAGGGTCGTGTAAGATAGCGCCGTCGGTTAGAGTGCGCAATCCTATTTTCTCAACACAGGAACGAAATTTGTAACCAACTTTAATCGTGTTTTGAAGTGTTCGAGTATCCGTAATTGCTCACCAAAAAATATTGGTTTACGACATAATCCCAATATTCTAGTTTAAAATTTTTTTACGATTTGAATTTTTTTCGAATTTGAATATGTTACTACGGTTTATGTCGAAACAATTTAAAGGTTATGAATGTTCCTGTGGCTAGTAAAATTAGTCAAGAACTAGCTCCGATCACTTTGTGTCAGTACGCGTGGATGGTTCTCACAGGATGATTTTGTTGATAATAGGCAGGCGTGTAAGATGGCGCAGTACAAAGGCGTGTAAGACGGCGCACATATTCTTACTCGACAGTTTCTTTTATCATGTTTTTCTTTAACTTTTCTACGGAATTCTATACAGCAAACTATCGTACAATGTAAATTCGTGTAACTCAAGTTCCTACATCAAAAGTTTGCGATCGCGAAAACTAACGATAACGAAAAGTAATTTCTTTTAAATATTCTATTGCTAATAAAATGAGTAAGATTAATAGAGCCTAAAATTAACCAATTATAATCAATTTATAAAAAGAAATTCGCTATCGATAATTCTCGATAGTGAAAACTATATTGTAATACGTAGTGTACTATAAATTTAATTAGTATAGTACGGCGTCAAAAGTGTGGGCACACTTTTGGGCACACTTTGGGTCGTGGTGTTCGCATACATTTGACGACCTAGTGTGCTGCCGTGCTGTCATAGCTCTTCTACTCTTTTGGAATACCCATAACTTGTTTCACTTAAACGTTCAAAAAATTACGTATAGTAAATTACATACGACGTACCGTTACTTACGATCAAAGTTTAAAATAACGAAAAATATGAAGAAGTGCTGACATAAGAAATTCTCCTGTTACATAGGTGCGGTTTTGCTTAAATGTGATTTGTGCTAAGCTCCAAGCTTTTTGGTACGTGAGCCATCTTTGCGCATTTCCCATTTTGTGAATTTTTTTTAATAACTCGATGGTTATTGAGTTTATAATAAAAATTCTTTATCACAGCGTTAACAAATCATTGAGGTACTAGAATAAATACAATTTACATCTATAACATTTTCGGTTATTTTTTTTAGAGCCACCTAAATGTTAAGTGCGCCGTCTTACACGGCACTACCCTATGCAGATTTAAAATACATAAAATAGCTTACATGCTTCACAAGTAATTATTTAATTGGTTGCGCTACTACAAGGAAAGGTCTTGAACTGTCAATTCGCAATTTTGATGAAGCTTGGTATACATGTAGTACAAGCAAAAATAACAGACCCGTATTTTTTTTTATCTGCAAGCATCGCCATTTAAGGGGTGAAATCGCCCCTCAAAATTAGGGTAAAATTTTAATTTTGCTTGATAACTTGAAAACGACGGCAGAGAGAAAAAACTTTAAACTGACAAAATACTTTATTTTTAGGGAGCTTTCTATTGATGTGTATAAATCCAGAGTCGGACCTGCTGGAGGACTGTTCAGATAAAATTTAGGATAAATTTTGAAATAGGGTGGATATGCTTTATTATATTAAAATTTGAATAGCATATATGAAAACTACATGAAAAATACTAGTCTACCTGTTTTTGCTAAAAGTTGTAATTTAAAGTCTAAAATCTCAAAACTAGACAGCTAATTTGAGGTGCCAATCATAATTTTGCTGACAATCAGCAAAACAAAAATATTTCTATAAGGTTTTCAGCAAGTGAATTGTTTTGTATTTAATAACTGGCTAAAATATATCAAATGATACTTGTTGATGTCTGACTAAAACTTTAAATTTTATACAAGTAGGTAAAATTAAAATTTGATTTTGTTAAATCATACCAGAATATTATTGCATATTTATTTAGTTTTAGAAAAAAATTAAGTTTATAAAATACTTTTTTTTTGGCAATTAACAAGTATAAGGAAATTTGTTCTAGTTTGGCATTAGCATGAATGTAAGAAAAATTATAAAAGTTTTAATATCTTTAATTTAAAATAGTTTACAATAATAAAATAAGGCGTATATTATTATACGGCTTATTATCTTCACAATAGTGATACTGTTTAAAAAAATATTTTAAACAAAGAAATTTTTGATACTAACCACATCTTATAATAGTTGGTTCTGCACAAATGACATTTCGGTTGAGTATCTACATCGGTTTAAAAAAAAATATATATTGGATGGGATTAGCGAAGTAATCTAGGCTTTGTTCTATGTATCCGCTCTTGTACCTGGCGTACTTAAATGTATCTCTAAAGCGGGGTGATGAGAACTGAGTTTGTGCTAGGGATTCTATTTTTATATTATTCCTAGAGTGTAGATCAATATCACAATCCGATATGAGAATTTAATCAAACAATGTTCGAACGAAATTCTTTCGAAACCGGGAGCCATATACATCTAATGGTTGTAAAAGCGCTCTTGTATTAGCGGTATGCTTAAAATTTTTATTTCTTTATCTTGAGGAATGATATTTTTCACAACAGCTGGGCAGTGACCACTTCACGAGTCAAATAATAATAAAGATTTTTTAACAGTTTGTGGTAAATAAATAACAAATATATAACTACCTTCCTTGCTTTAAATAAAAACTGCTGAACTCTAGGACCCAGGTGCTCGGTACGTTCTTTTAAAATTAAAAATAAGGGAGAAAGCAACTGACCCTCGGCTGAAATTGTTGGCTGTATAGTATAACTGTGTGTTGTTGCTGATAGAGATTGAATAACTTTTTCGACTCTTCTACCACCCTTTTTCCAAACTATATGCAATAATATTCTTGCATAATTCAAATTTTAATACTACTTGTATAAAATTTAAAGTTTTAGTCAGACATCAACAAGTATAATTTGATATATTTTAGCCAGTTATTAATTACAAGGCAATTCACTTGCTGAAAACCTTATAGAAATATTTTTATTTTGCTGATTGTCAGTAAAATTACGATTGGCACCTCAATATAACTGTGCAGTTTTGTTTTTGTTTGTACTACATATATACCAAGTTTCATTAAAATTGCGAATCGACAGTTCAAAACCTTTCTTTGTCAGTGTGAATGGCGCAAAATAAGTGATTAGTTTCACTCGTCACAAACTTACGACACGTGCAAAAGATGCCTCCATTTTGACACTTGTTGCATAAAAAACATTTTTTTTAAAATTTCGTTTTTAAAATCTAGCAACATAAATTACCTTTTCGATAAGTTCGCACCATGACTCGAACACTAAAGCAGCATTGAAGCTCCTGACTATAGTAATCTATTTATTCGAGCGGAAACAACGAGTCTTATCTAAACAATTATCTGATTAAATTAACAGCTACTTTTAAAAACTTACTAATTTTCGTCGGCTGACTTTCACAATTTCGGAAGGAAACTTTGACATTGCAAATGTGTCACACTCCCACCAGTATTTTTAATGTAACAGGACAGAATCAAAAGAAAAAACTATAATAAATTAAATAAACTTTTTTTCCAGTTTTTAATAGACTCTGATTTGTTAAATCTTATTACAGAAACATTTATTTTTAAATTTTACATGTAAATTAGGTTTATTTCTATGTTTTCGAATAGAGAGAACCAATTTTTTTCTTTCCCTCGTTCAGTTAAATGAACTTAATAAAATAATGAAGTTTAGTACCTACACAAGTCTATGTGCGGCAACAAACTAAATATAGTTATAAAAAAGTTTCTCTTTAAACTTTCATAATAAAATAAATCAAAGTCGGGAAATTAAGTTAATATTTTTTTTTCTTACCATCCGTCCATTAGTTTTATTTCCCATTTCTTATATTACACACAGATCGATTTAGTCAGTACCGTTAGTGGTTGTTTTTTTTTTCGAAAAAATTACGTCCGTCTAGAGTTTAGTGGTGGGAGTTAATTTTATTTTCACTAGTGAGTAGCTTCTTTTCTTTTTTTACGTTTCAGAATATTTGAAATAAAGATTAAAAATAGAGTTTACTGTGGGTATAAGTTAAAAGGTGTTAGATTAATAGAAAAGCTATTTCAGTACTTAATAATTTCATAGAAACAGAGAAAAGCATACAGTGATAGTTTTAAAAAGATTTCATTAAATCACCTATAATTTTAATTATGTTGTTCCTTCGTAAAATGAAAAAGTTTTTTGTCTACTTGCTCTGAAATAATCACCAAACTACGCGAGAATTTTAGCATAGTTTGGATAAGTATTGTAAAGACTCCAATGGTCTGAAAAGTGAAAAACATGAATACCACAATTCCCTTTAGATAGAAGTCAGAGGCAGGTTGAATATGAACTCAATTTATATCCTATAGTTAGTGTTCAGCAGCAAAAGAGGTTAAACGGAACATTTATGAAATCTCTCTGATGTTCTTTTGCCCCTCTATTTTATGTAAACAGCACAAAAGTAAAATGTGAGAGCTCAATTGTAAATATAAAGTATAAAAATTGTAATTTTAATTTTAAAGGTTAAGAGTAGGAGATAAGTTGGAAAACGGAAAAATCAATTTTCAAATAGGTACATATCGTATGGGGCAGGTTTCCCAAAACTTCTTACACCCATGGCACTCTTAAAATACAAATCATTCCGGCAGCGCGGCGCCCTATGACACCAAAAACAGAATTTTTCAAAAATTTTTATCCAATATACAAGGTGTTCCAGAATTATGTACCGTAATTGATAGAGCTCGTAGCACGTTCAAAAATAATGGTACCTTTTCATATACACTTTTTTTCAAAACTCAATAATAAGGGAGATACAACTCTGAAAAGGGATGAAACGAAAACCATTATTCCTTAAATATTTTCCAAACGCTTTTGAATAACGGATTGATATTTTAGGGGAACTTATTTTGCGTTAGAAGGATTAAATTTATTTCAACACTTATTCCATGACTCATGACTAAGGGGTGGTTTTGGATGGTAGGTGTGAGTTATCACATCTTTTCTTTTTTAATTTGCAATTATTTAAACAAAATCCCTGATAATATAATTCCTCAGACAATTTCACGCAAAAAAAGTATACTTGTTACATTTCGATAAATATTACCGTTTTCGAGTAATTTAAAGTAGAAATATCTATTTCCAAATTATCCCCTAATCATAAGTGATCGAATAATCGATACCGTAAATTTAATTATCTTAATGTTTATACGCGCCTCTAGAATATGAATCCAGTAATTAAAAGCGCCTAAAACATTTTTAAAAAAAGAAGTCAGTTTCGTTCCACCCCTCTACATTTTACCCCTCTGTATCAGCTCCAGCAATTACGGTACATAATTCTGGACCACGCTGTATAAGTGACAAGCAAAAAAAAAAGTTGCATAGCTACGGAACAGTCACATTGCCCCTTATGATACTTGGCGGTGCACTTTTTAGGAACCCCTAGCTGGTATTGGGTGGCAACGAAAAGCATATCAGACCACGAACTCAACAATATATACACATTTTTCATTAAAACGATTAAAAATTGCTTTCTCCTCCCTAATTGCCAAAAATATTGCGTTCAAGAAAATTTGAAAATCACGTACACTGAGAATGAGCTATAAACTTAATCAAAATTATCAGAACTGAATGGCGCTAGCATGAGTTCTATCAAATCCATGTTGAAACCAACTTACAGTACAAAAAACTATTTGTGGAAATTTGACCTGCATATGACCCATTTCGTTTTTATTGTACCTACTTATTTGTGTTTGTCAGCTTTCAGTATCTAAAAAAGCAAATAGAATAACTAAAATAAATAATTTACTAATCAAATAATACCAAAATTTTCGATTAAAAATTATTGTAAAATAGACCGGATAGTGTAAATTTTTGAATCCTATCCATGTCCCTCAGACTATATAAAGATCTAAGAAACTTTGAAACTGAATCTTTTTTATAGAAAATTTCACAGACAGATTCGATGGTTACTTATTTTTATCACAAAATTAATAATTTTCAAGACATTTACGAACTACTGTTTGCAGCCATTTAAAGTTGTTGATGTTCAACTTCGGTAAATTCATTACCAACTCTATAATATATTTTATGTTAAAAATGGATATGTCATATATAAATGAGCCTCTATGATTTATTGAGTGCAAATAAGCGACTGGGCTGCGAAAAAAAAAAAAAGAAGAAAAAATAAAAATATAATTGTTGAGGGTGGGAGTTGTACCTACAGAATCAACTTCAAACCTTATCAACTCTAATAGCCACTCACTATCACATTAACTTCAATAAGTAACCAACCATCAATAATATCCCGAATGGTTTGCTATTGATTAGTTTTACCACTTTTCAAACTACTTACTACGATATACTACCCACATATTTTTTTTCTTTTTTCCTTTTATTTTTATTGAATTTACACCATAACGTGTTGAAGTACATAAATGCATCTAAGGCCGATATTAGATTATGTAAATACTACTAAAATTGGATACAAACTCAAACAAAGTAGGCAAGCGACTTACCAAATTAAAAAGATGCTTAAAAATTTAAAAAGCAACCACGAGCGTTCTAGTGGCTGGTTTTTTTTTTTGAATCGACGCGAGGCAGAATTTAAATTGAAATAAAAATTCAAATACTAGGGGAAGTGTACCTAATATCGTACATCTTCCTAATATCGCACAACACCATATTGCCGTTCGTAAGTGTTATATTGTGGTGACAATCAGTTTAACTCTTTGCCCTCTGGCAGCCATTAGACGAGGCCAAGTGTTGAACAATATTGGTAACGTTTGTATTTTTTGTAAAACTTTTTTTAATTATTTTGATTTCAAATATTTTGGCGGTGTTGCTTATGCATCTATGTAATTGTATGATGAGAGGTAAGTGATATTTATTTGTGAGTTACAACGATAACTTCTCTGTACTGTATAATTTGTATTTTCATAATTATAATATTAGTTTATGACATATTTCAAGCTGAAAAATCCGCCATATTTATATCTCACAATATGCCAAATATCGCCCACCTACAGTAATCATAATATCGCACTATACGATATTAGGCATGGTAGCCCAATCATTTAAATAAAAAAAAGAGGTCAATCTCGAAATGAAACGGAATAAGCTGAATTTTCTTATACACCTCTATTTTGGAATCCTAAATGTTCCCTTAAAAGTCTCATAAGGTCACGTGTGAGGGTCCTTCGATATTGAAGGTCAAAGATCTCTTTGTGGAAATATCTCGCTTCTTTTGCCTTAAATCGTTTTTGTGTTTTTTATAAACGTTATAGAGCATAAAACTCTCTACAAATTTTGTTTCACTTTTCGATGCGTTTAGCTGTTTTGGATCTAGTTCAAGTGACGACGATGTAGCTGACTCTCTTACAGTTTCAACTGATCAAGACGAAAGCGAGAATGACTGTGAATGTCCCTATTGTAGTTAGTCGTATTTAACAGACAAAAGGGCGAGAAGTGGATCATTTGTACAAAGTGCCACATTTGGTTTCACAAAAAATGTTCGCGAACGGAAGATTACAAAACATTTATTCATTAAGAACGTAATAAAATTTTAAGTCTAATTTACATATGATTAAACATATATTAATGTAATTCTATGAAATTTTTTTATACTTAAGAATAAACAATATTATTTTGTACTAAATGTGTTTTTTTGTTCATAAACCATATCTAAAACTGTGACAGAAATAATAGCCTAATATCGTACAGGCCGATATTTTGACCACTATTGGTGGGCGATATTGAGACGACATTTGATGAAGCGATCAAAACCAATTTTTTTCATTAATTACAAAAAGATATATACATGTTTAATCAATTCTCAACTATTTAAAACTTCAAGAGCATTAAAAGGACTAAATTGAAGTACAGGTGGGGCTAATTAGAGTGTAACAATAGCAGAGAAAATTTCAATTTTGAAAATGGGTGCGAAATTAGGCACACTTCCCCTATCTTTTGATTAAAGCATGGCGTCAATGTTAAAAACTGATTAACATAAATAATTTGACAAATATTCTCATAAATACTTGATTTAAGTCTACGTATTAATTCTAAAATATCATATTGTCAATAGTTTTTCTTTTCTTTTCTAGTGAAATGTGTTAAACATCAGTGGTTAAATATCACTGAATATTATTGATACATAATTTATACATATAACCCATCTATTATTTTTATTTAAAAGTTACTATTTTTCACAGCGGCATGACCCCAGCATTTGATAAAATAATATAGTATCAAAATTCCTTATTCCTCTTTAAATTTTGAGTCGGTTAAAAAAAGTTAGCCACTAGAATTCTCGTAGTTTCTATTTGTTGAAAAATTAGGCTTCAGTCGCTCCCCTGTTTACTGGAAGTAATATTCAGTAACTGTGACAATTATACTAAGGTTTTGTTTTTATTACGAGATCTTCAAACGTGTCTCGTAAGTCAATTTCTCCTAAAAATGTATTAGGCTACTGACAAAAACGAGCAGCTGAGCGAAAGAGGTTATTTCAGACTCACGGATGATGGAAAATTATAGGAAGGTCGCACTGGGCTTAGCATTTCGTAAATTAGACTTAAAAATGATCAGAAATAATGTTTCGTTTCAAAAGTATTTTTTAATAATTATTCTTAAAACACAATGGTATAAGTAAATTGGTTTTTCTTCCCCATTTTTCAATAAAAGAAAATACCGCAAGTTATTTCAGATGTAGCTTTCGATTAACAATACAAAATTGCGCATTAAAAAGTACAAAAATGAAAGAGTAACTGAACTATACGCTCTACAAATGAATGAAGAAACGATCGGACATGTAAGGGCTCTTAGTTTGTTACGAAACCCTAAAAAGTTCATCATATTTCTTGAAATACGACCTACTACATAACATAATAAATTACGTGCACTTATGTGATGCATTTTCAATATATATTTTTTGCCATTAAAACTTACTTTGATAATTATCAGTTAGTTATAAAGCAACTAGCTATATAGTTGGCTATGGCTACCAAACCGATCAGCGCCGTCGATATTATTTTTATTGGACTGGTGTAAATGGATATTGCACACAAAGATTGAAATGTCGATCATCAAAGAATCGACTTGGTGAAGTCATTAAGCAAGTGTTCTATGTTCTGTGTGCAACGAACGCTTCTTTGCACCAATACTCTGCTAACGAGGACTACTAGTTGGTGTCTTTTCTTTTTCTTGCCACTTCAACTTTATTTGTTAGATATAAGAAGTTTGATTTTTTCTTGTTCTTTTTTTTTGTACGTCTAATGTTTGTAGAGTAACCGCCTTGCTAATTGGCAATATACAGTTGGCAAACACAGGCAAAGAAAAGTGAAGAAAACGTAAGAAAGTAGTAACAGGGAAAATAATCAATTGGTTTGAAAAATATACATTATCTTCAGGGCCGGATTTAGCCCAAGTGCCGCCCTAGGCACCATGAAAAATGCCGCCCCTGGAAGAAAATCATATTAACTATTCACTAAAAAAAATAAGCGACGAGCAAAACAAATTTCTTTTTTTACTTTTTTCTACAAAAAATAAGTGATGAGATGAAAAAAAGCCAAATTGCCACATTGTGTTCCAAATTTTAACGCCTTGTGCCCCTAGTCTAAATCCAGCAGTCAGAATATCAAAATACTATAGAAAGTACAGAGATTATTATTTCTGAAGTAGAAATTGAATGACAGATAAATTGTTGCCAATTATTTTTATAATTAATTGAGAAATAAGTTACAAAAGTTAACTTGAAGAAACTTCGTATGAATAAAAATGTTTTTATTCTGAATAACAAATGCATCAAATGTTTTCAGTTTGAATAAATGCGGCCTCCCAAAAAGTGCGCCTTAGGCAATTGCCTAATTTGCCTTTAGGTAAATCCGGAACTGATTATTTTTATAGAAGATTTCTTTTGATTTTTGGTGGTTATCCGAAGTTATTTGAAATGGAGAGATGAACTTCAAAAGAAATGAAATATTTTTGAGAAATTTGGTGAAAACGTTATAAATTCAATTGATTTCAATTTGGTGCCGATAGCAGTTAGCAGGAAAATAGCCAACACAGTTCGTACGAGGGCATTCCTACCCATGCTTATCCGCCATCTGCCTTTGTGTTTCATTTTTAAATATTAAAAAAGGACCTTAAATAGTAAACTGGCCGGCCTTTATGAAGATATTTTTTCTTTCCAAAAAAATCCAAAATCTCTATTTTATAAATAAAAATCCAAAATTCCTACTTTATAAATTAATATTAACTTTAATAACATTTTTAAATTACTTAATTTGGTATGCATTGCATTTGTTATAAAAGTGCATTTTTTTAAATTTTTAAATTTACTATTCACCTACTTGTCCATAGTATAAATATTATAAAGTATCTTAGACAAATTTAACAATACCATTGACTTCCAATGTGAAAATGGGAGAAATGGGAGGAAAAGTAATGTGGACTCCCTAAAAGATACTAGCTGGATACTAACTGAATACACGTACAAAATTTCAGCACTCTACGTTTACTCAGAAAGTCTCTAGACGTGTTAGAAATAAGGCAAAAAAATCAAAGACATATTGGCATAAAAATCGTGGGGATAAGGGTTAAAAGTTGAAACCTCCAAAAAGCAGTGACTGGCTATTAACTTAACCCGTACACAAAATTTCAGCCCTCTAGGTTTCTTCGGGGAGATTTTGACCCGAACGAAACTGTCAAAAAACAAGAAAAATCATGTTCTTTTTGGTATAAAAATGGTGCGGGTAAGGGTTAAAAGTTGAGACCCCCGAAAGGCACCCTCTTGATACTAACTCAATCCGAATACAAAATTTTAGTCATCTACGTTTATCTGCTTGACCTGTGCGAGTGGTACAAACTTCGAAAACGTCGAAAAAGCATAAAATTGTAGCTTAAAAATGGTGGCGGTAAAATATTAAAACCTCCAAAAAGCGCAACCTAGGTACGAACTTTATCAACACACCAAATTTCAACCCTCTACGTTAATTCTGGGGGGGCTGTGAGCGTGTTAGATACAGCCAAAATTCTGTTTTCCCCCTCTACTCCCTCCAATTCATCCTAGGAAGCTGAATTTTGGATGTGTTGTAGATAATCGACCGAAACATTATTTTCAACCGGTTTGAAAAAGTTTTATTGTTTTGTTGCCCCCCGCCAGCCCCCTAAAAGTTGGGTCGGTTCCAAAATTTGCCCAAAATTTAACCCCACTTTGACAGTATGAGTTGCATCGAAAATGAGCCCCACTTACCAAATTTTAGCTGGTCATATATATAATATATATATATATATATATATATATATATATATATATATATATATATATATATATATATATATATATACATGGTGAATCATTTTAATCTATAGATCCAATTATCTCTTAAATTACTCGGCCTACAAAGAAAAAGTTAAGTCAAAAGTTGTTCATGACGGTGGGGGTCATAAGACCTTGTTAATGATGTTGACCTTGAGGTCGATTTTCAAGGGTATTTGAAGGTCAAGGTCATTTTTTTCAATAGAAACCACTATTTTTTATGCTGGATTCTGAAACAGAGGAAAATTTTACGTAAGAAATAATATTTTTATAATTTTTAATTTGACCTTAGGAAGGTCAACATAAGGTCAAATAACTTTTTTAATAGAAATGTCTCATTTAGACGTCGGATACGTACTAATAATAATGGAATTTTACGTCAAAAATAATAATTTAAATGTTTTCATGCTGACATTAAGAAGGTCAGGACAAGGTCATATTACTAAAAACACAAGGTCAAGCCGACTTTTTCAATCAAAATCTTTATTTCTGAGTTTGAAATATTTCAATTTTCCTCTGTTTCAGAATCCAGCATAAAAAATAGTGGTTTCTATTGAAAAAAATGACCTTGATCTTCAAATACCCTTGGCAATCGACCTCAAGGTCAACATCATTAACAAAGTCTTATGACCCCCACCGTCATGAACAACTTTTGACTTAACTTTTTTTTTGTAGGTCCAGTGATTTAAGAGATAATTGGATCTATAGATTAAAATGACTCACCGTGTATAATCAGACATTTTTTTCTACAGAATCGTGTTCTACGGGGCCGAAAACGGATAGCACCCCTACTCTCGCCTCTCGCCGTTCTTATCGTATAGGCTGTATAAGTTGAATTTTTTCAGTTTAAAAATTCGACTAAAAAGTTTAACTAGTTTGACTATAGTAAAACTACAGCTGAATGAAAATAGGTATAAAACGCTTTTGTTATCTCTGCTATTATAAATTAGGTAACTAACTTCATTTTTAAGTGCGGCTCAAATAAAGGCAATCATCAATGTTGGCATACGTTCAAATTTTAAGTATACACTTAATATTATGCAGCTTATACGCTTATACACATTAAAAGTGGATGCATGTTTAGTATGCTTGTTTCGATTTTGGTACAATCGCCCTATGGCTATTTATAATAACATGCACAAAAATTTTTTAATCGTTTTTATTGTGCTATAGAAAAATTTTGATAATAAAAGTTAAACATGCTAAATCACGTAAATAGGATGAGTGTACAAATGACATAGTTTCCTAGTAATTAGCAGCTTTTGCAGATGCAATAAGCAACAATTAAGGGAAATCTTTTGTACATCATTACTTCTAAAAATAATTACTGTATCGGTAAAGTTGCAGTTTTACTAAACGGAATTTTCGGTCTGTACTGAGACCAAAATCGAACCTGAGACATGACACTTTATAAGAAAATCTCGGGAAAACGTATAAAAATTTATCAGCTATTAAACATAAAAAAATCGTTTAGTTATATTATTCATTTTATTCCAGCATCTCAGGAGAGCCACGAAGTCGCCATTACGGTCGGTTATCTCGGCGGCTTTTTTCCGAGGATAAGATCGAAAGATCGAAATATTGGTCCCATTTATAGCCGACAATGGTTACGACCAATACAAATATTTCGGTCAGACTTTTTACTAATATGTAATTTAGTAGTTCTAACTAGTCAACGTACCAGTACCCGGGGATTAGGTTCTATGTTTAACTAGTCGACATTACCCTCGTTTCAGTCCCTTCGAAAGTCCAAAATTTTTTGAGATATTTTAGAATATTCTCGCACATCCTAAAACATTCTAGAATACTCTCGAATATTATGGATAACTATATAAACTTTTAGAAAATTCTATAACATTCTATGATATTCTACAGCATTTTCAAACACGCTGGAAGATTCTGACTAGTTTTGGCTGCTTCAGAATTCGATTCCCAATAGTATTATTCCCAAAATTCGATTCCCAATAGTCCCTCATATTTCCGAACGCAGTCACTACCGTTCCAAATCAAAATCTTCTTTATGGTTGGGGGATGAAAGGCTACCATAGTGTGTGACTGTGGGGGTAGGTTTCGGAATTATAGTAAACCATGCTTAGCATTTATTACATTTTATATTGATTAATTTTTTCAATACTCTGAAATATTTGTATTTCATTACAGTCAATAAAAAGCACTAAATTTTTTTCCTATAATTCGTAGCTTATTGCATTTTTTTCAAATAAAATTTTTTCATTCAGTTAGAAAAAATGAAACGATACTATTGGAATATTTTTCTCTTCCATTTAATAAAAATCTAGTCATGTGCATGAAGATAGTAGTATCAAAACCAAAAATATTGTAATTTTAAAATGGAAATTTTTTGATGCCTTTTTTTTATTGTTTGTATTCCATCCAATTGGTCGAAATACCTAGTAGAGATCATTATTTTATTTCATATATTGGCGGTTTCAATTTTATTACGTTTATAACAGAATTTAAATGCTGAATATTAATGTAACACGAACGAAATCCAGGGAATACAAGCACTGTCACTAAACTGAGTGCATGGAAAACGAATTAATAGTATGATAGAAAGGTGACATATGTATATAAAAATACACTAATCAGTTATGTATTGAAAAGTTTAACCGAAATCACGTTTTAAAACTAATATTTATTTTTTTTAATTTCGGTGATAATATCAGTAGAAATTTAATTCAAGACAACGTTATTGTATAGGACCATTGTAAATTTGAGAAGATTTAGTTGGACATGATATTTTTAACTTTTATAACTGAATGAAAAAGTTATAAAATATTTGACTATAATTATCTAACAATAATTATTGAAAGTTTCAGGTCATAAGAGTTGCTACAGGCGCATGTTACAAATGGTAAATCCCAATATTAAAGTAAAATAACAAAAAAATTTCTGAATGTTTTGAATGATGATTTCTGAATGTTTTGATTGTTGAACCCTATTGAGATCTATCGAATGATGGTAGGACATCTACTATTGAAAGATCATACTATTTTTAAAGTGCATTTGACGAAATGTCATTTCTGAGTTAAAACTTATAGATCTGCATGTACATACAATTGATTAGATTTTTCCATTCATTTACAACTCTCCACTTGTTTCATGACGTTTACCATTTACATTTGACGTTTGTATACCACTGTAAATTGCAATATTCATTAACTTATTCGTGCATTTTTTCATATTTTTACCACATTTTAAGTGTTTTACAGATGTAAAATTTTCTCTTCTTCAACAAAATATCTTTGCTTTGGATATGTGTCAAGCCAAGTCCAAATTGTTCTACTATTTATCATTTTTACTTAATATATAGCACCGATTACTATATCAGGAGCTTATTTTCAAAAGTGGTCATCTCCAGTTTTTGATATTAAGAAAAAATCACATGTTTTTGTACTAGATTTAAAAAAGAGTTAGGCTCTCTAGTAAAATTTTTTTGACTTATTTAAACATCAAGTAATATAGGTAAAGAACTATAAAAAAAATATAAACATTTACAGAGATTGCAGGAGAAAAAAGGAATTTAAATTTGAATTTGACTAATTTTGTTTATTAGGTAGGGATTTAGACAAATTTGAAAATAAGAGAGTGGATTTGACCAATTATGACGTAGAACGATTAGGATTTGACTATATTTGAATCACTATCACTAATATAAAAATGGAATTAGGTTTACTAAAAATTGTATTAAAACAAATAACTGAAAATATTTCATTTGTACATGTACATTTTTATTAACTTTTAAATATTGTACAATTTAAAATAAATTTTTAATAAAAATTTAAATATAATAACTAATAGATTAAAAAAAATTTTAATCTATTATCTGGTTATTATTTTATTTCTATTATCCATTGATAACAATATTTAATACAAATTAACGATAATATAATATATTATATACAAATTTATAATTATGATTATATTCCTATTATAAAATAAAAAAAAAAATTATCATGAAATATGCATCCCTAATCTTTCGAACCTATTATAAGTGCATGAAAATAACGTACCTTTCCCTCTTTGCTTGAAAGCGTTTATTATTTTGTAATGTTGCTGTTCTTTTCCTGGATTGATGAGGCAGTACTTCTTCTACGAAATTTTCCATTTTATTGCATAAATCTTAATGATTTTAAAAAGAAATCAGTTAAAGAAAACAAGTCTACAGAAATCTGAATCGTTGTTGTAACATACAAAATTTTAAATATGGCACCCACATTTGCGATTACAGGATTGGTTGAAATGGACTTGATACGTTTTGAAAATAAAGACGTCTATATTTGGCTACTATAGATAAATTTATATTTTACATGCTTATGTATGAGATTTGATTAAATTTGAAAGCTACAGACTATGAAGAATGATATTAAGTACCATCTACCGTTTTCAGTTGAAAAATTATAAATTTGGAGTTGACCACGTTTGAAAATAAGCTCCTGATATATAAGACTAATATTAATGCCCTTTCTCGTCAGCCATTTTTCCTACGCTCCGCCTATTTGACAAATCCCAATTGAATGACACACAATTCAAGACAAAGTTACTTCGGTTTAGTTTACAGCATGTCTATGTATCGAATTTATTGAAATTTCTTGTAAACTACATACATACCTACTATCTGTATCTATTTATATCGTTGTTATCGTCACCATATTATCAACCATGCAATAATAAAATTCACGTGTTATAGCATATATACACATACATATGTATATACTGAACTATAACATTCCTATGGGAATAACTTAATTAAATAGTATAGGGAATTTTAGTATTAACGTTTATTTAAACTGTCAGTTTAGTCGAATATAATTTTATAAATACCACTACAAACAGGCATCAATGTATAAATATATATGTTAGCGACCGATCGTCAAATTAGCCAAATCATCATGTTACCTATAGTTATTGTATATATATAGACAATTCATGAAATGGCAAGAATTCTTGAAATTCCTAATTAAAAACCAGCCAGTTTATGAAAATGCTAATGCAGAACCAGGTAAATTGTTAATAGGCAATTCGGAAAATAAATATTAAACAACCAACAATATTAAAGGTATGCGCTAACAGTGTTTATGATTGTACTGCCATACACAAAAATTAAATAAATTGGAATATAAAATAATTAGATATGAAAAGGATGTCAAAGGAAAAATATTATTGTATTTTCGAGTTCGGATAGGTGTGGATATAATATGATTAATATGATCAAGGCCGTGAAGAGAAATAGCGGACCCCGGGAATAAACAGCACCTTTTTTAAAATTTCCTCGCCAAAAAAAAGTTGTGAGCAAATTAACTTTATGTCCGAGCCCTCTATCGACAGCTATGGGCTCCCTTCCTTAAACCCGGGCCACGGGGCTCCAAGCCCGACTACCCCACCCTCTCGTCGGGCCTGATTACGATTCCTTTTTTGGTACGCGGTACAGAAACCATTAAATATAAAATGGGATTGACTTTACTTTTAAATATAAACATATTAAATATTTTTGTTTTCTTTCTAGCATTTCTTTTTGCCCAATGCCTTCATCTTATAACCTGACTAGGCACCTTATGGTCTGACCGATTCGACGATCGGACGCCGACATTATATATATATATATATATATATATATATATATATATATATATATATATATATACATGTACACGCACACGTAGATATTTATACTTGCGGAAAAATCAATAAGTACGTATACAGAACGTTTATTTAATTGCATTAAATTCTGTATTGGGTACATTATTAATTCGGTATTTAATCAATATTGAAGAAAAATATACTCTTTAAGTATTTAGTTAAATTTAAAATTTAATATTGGATTTAAGAGGTCACGTATCTTTACTACCTGTGAAATTTATACAAATCAGTTATTCTTTATAACAGTATAATAGTATAGGCTTAATCAGAGCCGGGCTAACCAAAAGCGAAGTCCGATGTAAAGTTAACTTTCGAGAGCTTGAAACAAATTCCATATCACAAGGTAAAAAATTATTGCATTTTGCTACTTTTATATTACAGGAATTCGTCCAGTGAGGACTAGGATGACCTACATGGAAACGATTCAGCAATTCCGAACAAGAAATGGTAGATCCTTATATGGGATTACGACTGTTCAACAAAGCTGCCGGCATATGTTTTAGTTATTCTCGTTTATTATCTGTAAAGTCACAATATTGTAATAAAGAAACTATTTTTGATAAAAAATCGCTGTTTCGTCACTACTTTTGGTACAGTGTGCTGCAACTTTACTACTTTTGGTATAGAATCGCTGTAGCCTTACTACTTTTGATATAGAACTGCCGCAGCCTTATTACTTTTGGTACAGAACTGCCGTAACCTGACTACCTTTGGTATAGAATCGCTGTTACCTTACTACTTTTGGTAGTTCTATTATTGTCAGTAAATAAGACTGTAAATAAAGCAAGCATCTCAGCAATGCAACTATCAATAATAAGTTTTTTGATTACTTTTTCACGTATCATCCGTTATACGGTATTTTTTATACGTATGCAAATGTATAATTTTCGGCTAACTACGCATGGTTAATATATAAAATTGAAAATATAAGGATCAATTTTATTTTGTTGTATATGAGTACATTCATGCGTATATCAAAAAGTAGTATTGGCTTTTCAAAACAATAAACACAAAAAGATTTATCCGCACATAGTCCCATATCAAATTTATATTCAAAAGCTCTGCTTGCAATGAATAGGAATGAAATTTTGAATATAGAAAACGCAGTGAAAATGGAAATTTGACGAAAAGATAATATTTATTAACACACCCTTTTAGAATATTCTCTTATGTGGTCGAATCTTTAATCATTTTCTTCTCTAGAGATTTTTCAGGCAATAGCTATTCTGCTTTATATTCATTTTTGCTCATTTGGGGTTCCGTACCTTAAAATATAAACGGGACCCTTATAAGGCTAAGGTCACATTGGAAGCGGATACGTACGACTTAATTTGTCTGATGTAATCGTGAGACTATTGTTGTCAGATAAAGTGGTCACATTGTTTGGGTATACTTACGTAAATTTATTTCAAAAATGAATCTGTTTCCCGATAATAATGTAATTAATTATTATTTGATAAAAAATACGAATCGAAACTTTTGGGTTTATGAATTATACAATAGAAGATCTACTGGTGGTGAATTTAGGAAATTATTTCCGCATTTGAGAATAGACAAAAACAAGTTTTTTTTCAATAGTTTCGTATGAATGAAGGAACATTTAATGCTTCCGCAACCTCTAATCAAAGTTTTCTACAAATTTCTCTTTTTTTTATTCCCTTTCAAATACAAGAATTATAAATTTTTCTACAATAAATGTATCCTTAATTTATCAAATAATAAGTTTTATAAAATTGTATTTCCGTACTACAAAAATTGTAACAGATGAAAATATCCGTTAAAATTCAAATAATATTCATAAATTGTATTACTTTTACTTAAGTTGCCTATCTTCTTTATCTTCTACACGTACGACTAGTGCGAAAAAAAAGAAACGTTTTTGTTTCAATTCTTAACAGTGACGACAACGTACGTGCGTGCAAGAATAACTCGTATCTAGTGTGACCATTTTCGTTCATTTGCATTGTTTGTTTCAATCTGACGTGTACGTATAAGTACGCGCAAGTGATTTGTCGTATTTTTTCGAAAACTATGTAACGTAGGAATTTGAAATTTGGTACGGTATCATTTAATAAAAGCTACCTCCAAAGATTCAAACTTTTTTTTATAGATTTTGATCCAGTGTGGTATTAATGACATAGCTCAAAATTCGTAAAAAATGACCGTACCCTCTTGATCTCCGAGTTTTCTAAAGCAAAAATTCCCACTTTTATAGGGCTAGTAGATGTTGAGTCATGGAAGTTGAGGATTTTTTGACAACGTAACAGTTGCTGAAAAAAATTTGGGGATAAAGTTTAAATATAGCTACATAAATAAAAATAGTTCAATTTTATCTAAGGATTGATCAATATACGGAACCCTAATTATGCGAGCCCGACTCACTTTTGATCGATTTTTTATCTTATTCGCGATATGGAAATCTTAACCTTATACCATGATAAGACCAGACCAAAACCAAGACTAAGACAAAGACAAAAACAGACATAGTTGTAGATCGACCCCTGAAGAGCTTTCCAGTATTTTATCACAAGTGGGACTATAAAATTAAAAAAAATATATTGGGTTGGAGTGGCTTAACCTTAACTAGTTGGTTACAGAAGATTGCCATGTCGTCGGGGATAGTGCAAATCCGCGTATATACCATAGGTAAAGAGTGCGTATCTACATTAGACCTGACCACATACGCGGGATCGTCACTTGACGGCAGTAGATCTGCGGTATTGTTATTGGGCGATTTCTTGCTCTCCGTTATTCGAACAAAGTATCTATCAAAGAGGTAGCTGCTAATCAGGTTCCTGCGTTCACTGCCTGCGAATTTTTCAATTGGCTACATTTGTCAGATACGCGGAATTATCCAATGCTAGTTACGCGTATTTTATGTTACGCGTTAAATTATGTGCCACATCCCCGACGATGTGGCACATAATTTTTTCCCAACCATGTTTCGGAAGTGGCCTGTGGCGCAACCAATTTTCATTGCCTGTTACAATTCCAAAGATATAATGCCTCGTTAATTTTTAAACTAACACCCTGTGTATGTTCCACATACACACAGTAAAACAAAGTTTGAGAAAAGTTTTATTTATAGAAATTGAATCACACATTGTTCTGCTAAAATTGTCAGTAGATTATTAATTATTAATTAGTAACTAACATTTCAATCAATTTTAGTTCACACATAAACTAAGTACATAAACAGTAATTGAAACACAGTTGTTAAGAAAATCAAGGCGCACAGCACAGGTGCAAGTACGGAAGGTAACCGGCTGACTAAACACAACACCGGGAGTTAAGCGAGGAGAAAAATAACAGTGTATTGCAAGTAACAAACACTTTTCAGAAATATATTTGTAGCTTAGCCACAGATATAGTATAACATACCTACCAAACCGTTTTTATTTTCAATTTCGCAATTATAAGATTAAATTTATAATCAGTCGAAGTACAAAACAGCAGTTATAAAGTGAAAAATTAATTAAAATGAGCATAGTGAAACCCCTCTAATACATCAGTTTATTGATACCACGCATACGGTGGCAATTTTTATGCAAAAACTATTAAATTTTTAGACTTAAAGATAATGATTTGTTTGTAAAAGTAACACGCCTCTTAGTTTACAGTCGTCACTCAAGTTATTGACGATTTAACCTATTAACAATGATCGTAGTTTACCTCAAGTTATAGACAAACTATGCGTATGTATACCATATCCGACAATTTTTGGGATGACTTTTCGAGAGGGTGTTATTAGTGACCATAAACTTTCAAGAAGTTAAATTATTTTATTGTTTACAACAAATACCACCCAATGTTCACTCAAATTGTGTTTAAATTTATTACCTGGTTTACAAGCGATGATTTCTTTTTACATTTATATAGATAAGTAGATGCTGCGAACAATACTGCTGATTATTGCCGTACTTGAAAAATCATCTCATTTAAATATTGTTAAATTCTATGTACGCATTGCCACAGCACCACACAGCACGTATGACCTTGGATACATACGGATGGTTTGTCTATAACTTGAGGTAAACTACGATCATTGTTAATAAGTTAAATCGTCAACAACTTGAGTGACGACTGTACTTTATTTTGACACACCTGCATTCGCAGTGTATGAAGGATAATAATATGTATGTTATTGTATATAATTCCTGTTTTAACTTTCAAGTGTTTATATAATTTATTTGTTAAGAATATAGATGAGAAGTTGAATTATTCCTGTTGTAAAAGAAGGAGAAGACGGTGAAGAAGAAGGAAAACCATTTAAATGATGGATAGATAATGAATGTCTTGTAAAAATAGTAGGACGTAAGGATAAATGTGTTTCATTAAACAACATGAGAAAATTTAATTTGGAGTTTACAAGTTCAATTCGGATTATTGTTTATAAAAATTAATTAAATGTATAGAAACAATTGGAAATATTCGTCCACGAAGGAAGACACTGTTAGTGAGATAATTCATGAAATTGATTATAGGTAAGACAATGTTAAAAAAAAGTTCCTGACAATTTTTTGTGTAGGCTTAAACAGAGAAACATTAGTGACTGAAAAAAGGACAGTATTTTTTTGTAGAAAGAACAGATAGAAGTAGGTATTATATATATATATATATATATATATATATATATATATATATATATATATATATATATATATATATATATAGTAGTAATATAGGTAGGCCAGTTTAACTGACACACCAAATACAAAAAAAATTTTTAGCCAAATACAAAAAAATTGTCTAGACAAAAGTTGTTCAGGATAATGGTGGTCATCTGATTGTACTAATTACTTTGAACTTGGGGGTCAACTTTCAAGGTCATTTAAAGGTCAGCTTTTTTTTTCTAAATAGGAACCCCTATTTTTCACGCCGGATTCTAAAAGAGCGCAAAATTTTACGTCTGAAATAATAATTTATAATTTGTTGGAGTGGCCTATAAAAGGTTACTCCTATAAAAGGTCACTTCAATGTTTACTACTTTTAAGGAGTAGAAGGGTTCTATTCAATAGGATAAAGGTAATAATATACAAATCATAGTATTATGCTCAAGAAATTCTGCGATTGTTATCGAATCCATAGTTTCGTTACTGTGAAATTGTGATTTAACTGCGCATATACACGTTGTTTACAAACATAAAAAGAAGTTTAAAGAGAAAGGTGAAACTAAAATGAAACACAAAATCATCTGTCTTCAGATTTCTAGTTCTTTCTCACTTACAAGTATATATTTTTATAACAATAAGAATAAAAACTAATTCATCTAATATTTCATATTTCATGTGATGTATATTAAATAGAGCAGCGCTCGTGTATTTATTTGACTATATTATTTTAAACTATACATAATATAAATTATATTAGGTATAAGCTACATGCTTCGTTCACTACATACATAATATCATAGTTACATGTAGCTACATCAAATACAGTGTAAGAGCACGAATGAAGAATGTGTACACGAGATGGGAGCAGAAAAAAAGACGACAGGTAACAAAATAAAAATAAAATAAAAACAGAGAGGAATAGCAAGAGTAGGAGCAGGAGTAGGAGTAACAACAGCAACGGTAACAACATTCTAGAAACTGCTGATGACGCTGATAAATTTGATTTCGTTATTAAATTTATTTTAATATTTCACTTGCTATATGATATTTTAAATAAATGCTTTTATTTTAACGATGGGCACACACTACAAATAATTACGATGGAGAAAATTATTATGCCTCGATTAATTTTTTTTTTTTGGAATATCTATTTATTCTTTCAGTGGTTTTTGTTTCCTATCTTGGTTGACTATGCTTGTTTCATTTATTCCACATAAATTTAAAAAGACAGTAAACGCACACTTTTCAAATCCTAGCTTCTAACCACTTCCCCTTTCATATTATAAATGAGAATTGTAAAAGACGAATCACCTGAATTGTCTCTTTTATAAAGAATGTCGCTAACGAACAGAGATAGCATTTCGTTATTATTATATTATTGTCATATAAACTTAATATAATCAAAATTGTTGATCGTTTCTATATCAATTCTGTTTTATGTTCACTACATTTAAGAAAAATATAACAGAAATTATGATTCTTTGAAAAATGAGTAATATCGATTTTACTTAAACTTAGGTCTCATAACTAATATTATAATAAATTGTTTACAATTTCATAGAACAGATATCAAAAGATGATATAATAAATCTTTTCTAGGATAGCTATGCAGCGAAATACCTTACTTTACTACATAGATAGGTATATATTTTAAAATAATTTCAGAAAAAATGCAACAAGAATAATATAATTTGGGAATTAAACAGTTCTGGTTACGTTTTTTTAATAAATATTCCCAGCTTAATTAATTACTTTTTTATATACTTATTTTACTAAACGTTTTACTTAAAAACTATTCAAGACTTAACCTAAAATATAATCTTTAAGTAAGTAAATGGTGAAATTGATAGGACTTACCTGGATGTGTTGCTGCCCTCCGGTCGTGCAATATTCGCGACATGACTAAACACGTAAATACGTGCCGAACCACGATACCATTTGATACTGTGCAAATCGCCACATTTGGCCGAGTCAATATCACACGGTAACGTTATTGTGGCACCCTTTTCCGCTTGTACATTCTTTTGTGTGCCTGAAACAAAAAAAAGTGAAATGTTAAAATATGCTTTACAACTGGAAACGAAATGAAAGTAATTTTAAATTAGATATAGGTAACTGAGTTTTGTTTCCACGTCTAACAAAGCAACGAAAGTATAGAAACTTTTAAAAGATTAAAATTTTTTCCCTTTAATAACAAAGTTTTCTCCTCGCACCTTATGTTTTACTGCTGTCTAAGTGATTTTGATGCTGTATTTGGCCGTCAAGGAGTCCTAAAACCCTTCCAACGCAAAAACTTGTGGTACCGTTCAAACGGTTTTAAAGAAATTTTTCAGATTATGTAATATGAATTAATTTCTAGGTGGTCCCCTATTCATTCCAATCAGGACATACAGGTAGCCGTTACGCATGCGCAAACTTAAAGAATGTTAAATATTGGCATCTTCCAGAATACTACTTCCAGTTATACTTAACGTCAGAGCACATAATATAGTAATGAATTCCCCTTATTGACGACACCAAGATTTTCACTGACGCCTTTGATGGGGAAATTAGAGGTGCGGTATCCAATCAAACATCTACGTATGGTCGTATACGTCTAACTAGTAGTAGTAGAAATCCAGTGATGCGAACCTAATATGTATAAGATACATATCATCAATTAGACGTATACGTACATTTGACCATCAGAGGCACGCGCACAACCTTTTCCGTTGCCAATTGTTATTAAAATATATAAAATTTACGATAAGAAGTACTTTAAAATTAAATAAAAATTCCTTTTTAAAATTGGATAAAAAACGTACCCTTATTCAAGCATGTTATACCCTTATAAAATAATGTAATCAATGTGATATTATTTATCTCCACGGACATATTGAAGTCACATAGGGTCATAAGGTCAACAGGTAAATTGACTCCATTAAAGTTCATCGGTGTATATATAGGTACAAAGCAGAGGTCATGGACAGACAAACGATCATCTGAACAAGACCTATACGTGTTTACATGGACAATGATGGTGATCATATGTATATGGTTGCGATGGGAGGATAAAAGGGAAGGCGGATCAGATCAAAGGTTGCTTACATAATAAAAAAAGCTGACTAGCCGTAGATTCATCACAGTCTATTCTCGAACAATGTTTAAAATATTATACGATATATTCATAGATGACTAAAATAACTATTCAATTAATTTGAAAATTTTAATAAAAATAAATCAATAATTTCTTTATTTTTTTTTTGGATAGGAAACCTGTCAGTATCGGCCGCGCATACAGGGAGGTCTAGGGATCATGACCTCCCTTGAGAATAAAAGATATTACTTATTTCAGTTCGGGCACCACCCCCGTTTTTTTTTTTTTTGCTCATTGAGTGAATTTTAAAGAGACATTTCGATAATTTCTGGTGTGCGTAACCCCTTTTTAGAGAATATTTTCGGTCAATTTATTTTTTTTGTGGTCGTCAATTTTATTTTGCAGGGAAGACTCGTAACGAATCTTGTACCTCTTTAATTTCTCGCGTGATTCTCACAAGGACCTTAGCTGTATACGCTTCTGATCAATATTAGGTACATTTAAATTGTATAAAAATATTAAATAATTATATTAATAGAATTTTTCGTACTGCTGCATAATATTTCTTATTTTTATAATTAATAAATAATTGTATTTTAATAATTTCTGTTCAATTTTTTCCTTTCTTTTTCCGTATTACGTACGGCGGATCAAACGACCAATCAAAAATCGAACACGCGATGTCCTAACTTTTATTCTAGGAACTTAATCTTTGCGTCGTCAGTGTTGAACTTAGCTCGTTCGATCCTATGTCATTAGCTAAACATTCATGTAGTTACGCCTGTTTATTATAATAGAAACACAGTTATATCATCAGAGAACTATTATTCTCTTTTTTGTTAACTCAAATAAAGCCAAAAATCAACTATTTACTATAATTGATCCCAAATGACAAAAATTGTATTTGTTTGTAGTAATCTTTCTACATACCAAATTGTATTAAATTTCAAAAATTATTATCCAGTGTGGTTACGTTTCTATGTGTCTATATGTACCTACATCCAAGTGGGAAAAATCCGTATTACTGGCAAGAACTGTACCACTGTTCAATATGCCCCTGAAACCGTTTTATCTTATTTTTTTTATTAAAATTGACTCTTACGTTGGACGACCACAAATGTGTTCCTATGTTGGTTTTATTTTCGCAACAATATTGTTTCATCTGCCTTTATGAATACGCGGGAGTGGAGACTTAAAAACGGGATTACACTCTCCCCACCTTTTGCTACACTTTTTTTTCTACTCTTTTTTGGTTCATTTTATTTCCGGTTCATATATTTTTCACATACATACATTGTACATAAAAATATATCTAATCTAATCATTTCATACCATAATTAAAACTGATAGCAAAATTAATACCGTAAAATTTATTAGTGAGTAATTATAATTATTATAATATTCCTACAGAATTTTAGAAATATCTCATTTACTGGTAAATAATAATCAATCGTAAAATATTGAAATTCTATCAGCAGATTCATAGAAAATAATTTGAATAATATTATTTAATGGCATTACTATGACGTCATTAAGCATAGAGTAAAACCAGTATAGAGCATAATTTTGAAATCGTTTATTTTAATAGTATATTGTGCAATATATGCGGCAAGTTGTCGATTGCCCACGATAGCGTGGTTGAGCGCGCGATCGAAGTGAATGCGCTCATTTGTTCGAATAGTCAATCGATAATCCCGCATGAGTTGCACATACTTTTTTCTATTATTATCTACTTTTTAAAACAATATTTTTAAGTGATCGTACTTTTTTTTTTAAATTAAATATTGTTTAAATTACTTTGTTTGTAGTTTCTATAGAAATAATACCTATCTAATAAAATATTTTTTATTACTCATGCAGGAGAACTACTAACTTTCTGCACACTAACTTTCTACACATTTCTGTACGCAAAGTAGCTGTTTGCCCACTGGACTCTTCCCACATACTTTTTGCGTGCGGAAAGTAAACATTCCGCACGCAAATTGACAATAAAACACGCAAAATTTAATCAAAACACGCAAAGCCGCCTCTTGATTTTTCATTTAATAAATATTTCATAACTATTTCTATAGAAACAATCAATAAAGTAATTTAAACAATACTTAATTCAGAAAAAAAAAAGACGAACACTCAAAAATATTATTTTAAAAAGTAGTAAAAATGTCAAAAATAGTAATGATAATAGAAAAAAATATGTGAAATTCGTAAGAAAAAATAGTATGTGCAACTCGTGCGGGATTGTCGACTGCCCACTCAAGAGAATGAGCGCTCAACTTCGCTTTCGTGGATAATCGACAATTTCCCGCACTTATTGCACAATGCACCTACTATATTAAATAAAAAATCAAAAAAGAGTTTTGTGTTTTAATTAAGTTTTAGTGCTTAACTGTCAATTTGCGTGCGGAAAGTGTAATTTCTGCACGCAAAAAGCAATTGAAATACACTTAAGCAATATGGTAACAGTAGAATGGGCAAATAACTATTTGTTATACGGAAATGCGTGCGCCAAGTTAGTACTTTTTCCACATGAGTAATAAAAAAAAATTATAGTTCAAGTTATTAACAAAATACTCAGTAAGATTCTCTTAACAGATTGATATCTTAAATATAAGAGCATAATGCAAAATAAGTGGGAAAAGTAGTAAATATTAGTTGACCAAATATCAAAGCTTATTATCAATGAATAAAGGAATAATAAAATAATTTCGGCATTACTGTATAAATTCACAGTGCAGCAGCTCTAACCAAAAACTTCATTTACTCATATCTATTTTTTCTTTATTTAGATTAATATTAATTATTAATATTCACATGTCAACCCATGTAAAAAGCCTATAAGGCTTATATTCATTAAAAAAATACAATACAATACAATAAGTAGGAAAAGTGACTTATTTTTCATGAACCTGAGTTTGTTGCACGATCCCACAGGGCGAGGGCAGTAACTTATATGAGTATCAGAAATAAGTTAAGCATCGTTAATGATATGTATGTATGGCCCATTTCATTTAAATTTAACCATGCTTCATCACTTATGAATTTAAATAATTTCCGTTTTTCTGGCTTGATCTCTTTCATTATTGCACTTACGTAAATTTTAAGATTGCAGTTTGCTTTTAGAAAAGAATAGAAGATTGATTTGTTTTGAATATAAGAATTATTTAATTATTTAACTTTGACTCATGATCAATTGTATTTGAAATAGGGTGTACTTTATGTTAACAACAAATAATTTTTATATCAGCAATAAAAGTTCCAATAAAGAGATGCACTAACGGATAGCTATATAACTTTTGGCTAAGGGTATTTTAGGTAATTTTTGACATAATTAAGGTTGTAAAATTAACCGATCAAATAGGTCTATAATCTATGTCCTACGCATTTCCAAAAATGTTATTTGAAGCCTTTTGAGTAAGACAATTTGAATGCTCAGATATCGCAAATATCTGAAATTTGCGATAAAACTCTTGATTTTGAGAAACAGAAATCCGCATACATGAAGTGAAAAGAGGACAGCCTTTATTAACGAATCGTTAATTTACTATCCGTTTCACATACGAACCCAAAATAATGTTAATATCAAAACAAAACAATAAAAATTACATTTAGTTTTAAAAAAATTTTTTTTTTGCCTTATAATTTGTTTGTGACATCCGTTATATCGATCCATCCATATAATATTTGTATATATAACAATATTTTCTTACAACAATACAATGCGCTTTCATAAATAATTCATGAAAATTCCTTTATCTAAGTATATGTATGTATATCGTCGTCGTCATTTCAGAAAATAGTAATTTCTATTTATTTGTTTATCGTTTCAAACAACAGATAAGTGCTTTTCAAGTTTTTATGCTTCTCTTTTGACTTTTTATTTTTTCTCTTAGAGCTGTTAGACGATAATATACTAGTAGTACCATAGTATGTACGATGTTGTTTGCTATAAGTTGAATATTATTTATTATTCCTTATTTTCCTTTCATCATCATCTGATCGGAAATAATGAATCATCAGATTTTATATTTATTTTGAATACGTAAATTAAAAATATTTAAATAAATTGAAAACAGAAAAAAATCGTCTAGCGCAGTTGTAGTGGGAGATTTCCTGTCTGACATATATTAATTTGTAACGTTTCAATGAATAAATTATTTATGGGTTTGATTATTTTATAAAAATTTTTAAAAAATAATAGCCATGCACGTGAATTATTAGAAACTAGCCGTACCCGTGACGTTGTTCACGCGAAACGTTGAGTAGTTTCTTTTTCCAATTTGTAGTCTCTTGCAACACAAAATGCATTAAATTGTCTCCAAATTGACAATTGTGTATTTATTGTATTTTTCGCTACACAATTAGCAATATTTTTTTTATTTAAAATTCAGAAAAATTTCCAGACTACAAAATTTATTTACAATTTTTGTTACTATAATTATGAAATTTTTTATGAAATATGTAAATTGGCGTAATGTGTGTAAATGCTCAAAATAGTTTTTCCATTTTCCCGTGGGAATGAGACATTTTCCCGAAATAAAATGTATCTTAAATGTTGACCCAGGTAATAAGTTATCATCACACCAAATTTCATTAAAATCCGTCCAGTAGTTTTTACGTGATGCGTGAACAGACAGACAGACAGACAGAGACAGATTTACAGTTTTATTATATGTATAGATAGTCTAAAAACTTGCAACGTTGGAAAACGTGATTTTAACACCATGCATTCTCTCATTCTCGATACGAATACACAGGTAAAAAAATAACTAAAATATGTTATTTTAGCAAAACTGAAATTTTAATCTCAAATTTTCAATCTATACATATAATAAAACTGTAACGAAACGAAACCGCAAAAACTGTTGTACGGATTTCAATGTAATTTGGTGTGATGATAACTTATTACCTGAATCAACATCTAGGATACTTTTTATTGCGGGAAAATGTCTCATTCCGACGGGAAAATAGAAAAACCATTTTCAGCATGTGCACACATTACGCAAAAACTATAGAAGGGATTTTGATAAAATTTGGTGTAGTGATAACTTATTACTTGGGTCAACATTTAAGATACACTTTATTCCGGGAAAATATCTTATTCCCACTAGAAAATTGAAAAACGATTTTGAGCATGTGTAAGTATTTACGCAAAGATTATTGTTCTATGTAAGTTCTGTATAATTATTACACTTATGTACCTGCTTCTTATTGAGCTTATAATAATACGTCACGCGAATGACGTCGCGGATACAGCTAGTTATAAATATTTGTGTAAGTCCGGAATCGAAAATTAGTTAAGGAATGCGATAATGCGATAAATGGGGTCTTGAAATAAATTTCCCGAAAACCCCTTAAGTACATGTGTGTAGACAACGAACATACCGAGCCGATACTTGAAAATGACACAACAGTACAGCGAAACGATAAAGTAAAATACCTGGGAGCCATTCTGTTAAGTGACGGAGGCAGAACGTCGAGATACAGGATAAAATATCTAAAGGAAAAGGAGTTGTTAGTGTCTTTAACACCAAATTATGGGATCGGAATATATTCAAACCAACAAAAGCTTCGGATTTTTACTTCAGTAATACAAACAATTACACCTTTTGGTAGCAAAACTTGGGCAATGACGGAAATCCATAAAAACAAATTAAAAGCTTTATAAATGGATCATCTGTAACGATCGGCAAATATATTCAAAGTTAATTACATACGTAATGAACAAATGCAAGAGTTTATACGTATAAATAGTTATAAATACATCATTGACGGAAGATGCGAGAGTAGGAGCCCTGTTAAAATCACGTGATGAAAACGTTGTTAGCTCTTGGACTAAAATTTATTGGAAATATTGATTCCGCTGGTGAAATTGAAATTTAATATTTAACGTTTATATTACGTTTTTGAAAATATTTTTCTACCGTATTCCAAAATATGTATATCTATTTTTTTCTGTTTTTTGAATTAATGGAATATGAGGTTACAAAAATTATAGTTTTTTATTAAACTGTTGATGTTGTCGTTGTACATAGTACTTGTAATAAGCTACATGATTAGAAGAAGATCGGTCTTAGAATATTAAATTCCTTAGTTCTACGCTAACTTAAATTAAATGAACTCGATTGAAACCCGTATTTCGGTTGGATATCGTAATAATCTATTATCAAGTAATGGGAAAATACTAATGGGAAATATAAAACTTTCTACCACCAACGTAATTTCTGCAATATTGGCTGACTAGCAGAGACGCTATTCTACAAGCCGAAAAAATTGAAGAGAAATAATTATTTTCTTTGTATTTGTGAATAATTTTGTGATACTGATAAGGTACAAGACAATGACAATGTATGGTTAAATAGATAACTAATAATGTCAGGTCAAACTTTCCTTCGCACCTTTCTTTTTGGCTGTAATCTTATTATAATATTCTGTTTTTAGCATATTTCTAATTTAAAAATTGAATCTTACGTGTACAGCAAACGCCAATCCAAGTCAACAAAACCAGGATTATGGACCATTTAAAACACAAATTGGTAAAATTAGTTCGAACAGTCATGAAATTTATAATACCGTACAATCAATTTCACAAACAAAAATGACACCTTTTGCTGTAGTCAAACTAGAGACAATTAACCTCACACAGAAAAACAAATACAGCAAAAGAAAATCGAAAAGAGAATATGCGATTATCTCACAGACGCAGTATTGTACAAAACATACTCACCGCGAACCCGAAAAATATAAAATAAAAATAAAAATATAATTTGTCAATGCCAATGTTGACATTTTATTATTTAATATTAAATTTCACCATAGTTTACTATTTTCTATATGTATTTGAGAAAATAATTTTTCAAATATAGACACATTTTCCTTATTTTATTTTTTTTTTTAATAGAAAATAAATTGGATTTTTCGTTGTTGATATGCGGAAAATGGAGATACCTACTTGTGTATAGGTACTTTACTTTTCATCAGTCGTACTATAATCAATAATATGAAAATCATATTTACATAATGAAAATTTTTTAACGGATTATTATCAAATATATTTATATAATATACCTACCTATATTTTTGGGTTTTCCCACAAATATATACATTTTCTTTTTTACCTTTGCCTGCATGTATTTTATTTTTGGGATTAAATTCTTATAAGAGTTTATCAGTGGCGGTACAAGACTAAAATAGGCAATGGGCAAGATGAGTTTTGTTACATACATTCGAATTATTGCTTTACTTATATATGAATTTCTACCTTTTCCAAAATATGAAAATTCAATAAGTATTGATAAAATTTCGAATATACATATTTGACTTGTGTATTGGTACAATTTTCTCACATCGAAAAAAGAGATCTAAAAAAAAAAAGTTATTTCTATTCAATAATTTTCAAACAAGTAATATTTGGTGGCATAACTTTAATAAAATAATTGCCACCTTAATGGCCATGAGGCACTATATAAACAACCGTAGCTCGCGCTCTATTTAGTAAGTATAGTAGGTTCGATACCTAACTATCGCAGGTCTACTGAATAATACGTAATGTATTATTCAGCATATCACACCGATCCTGTACCTACGATACCTAGATAGAGAGAGAGCGAACTATATTCGTATACCTGACTGTCGTACGCTTTATGCGAAATTGCTTACACGGTACAGCGTTATGCCGCAGTTAGTCAGGTTTCACTTGACATCGCACAGTGTTTATGACCGTCAACATGTTTAGTGTATTTGTGTTTTTGAGAAGTGGATATTAAATACTGTAAATTGTTATATTGGGTGTGATGTTCAACTAGTAGATGAAGTTCGATCAAAATTCGTGAGCAGTATAACGGAAACTCTCCTTGCATCCTCCTTTTTACTATTAAATATGCAACAAAAATCTTCTGGTACACTCGCCATAAAAAATCGCTGTTAAAACAATGGGAAATTCCAATTATTCTCCAGATATGCCAAACTAAAGTCATGATTTTCAGGATCGCAAGTCTGACGCATAAACCAAAAATAAACCCTTTAAAATGAACTGACAAGAATGTCGTACGTTATACAAACATACTGTACACCAATATTTAATTTCTGAATAGTACCTACACAAACCGTGGCATAACATTTGATACGTTTTGATTCGTAGCACGTTTCTCTCATTTAATATTTTATTATTAGTGTCTCATCGAATTAAAGGTTATTTTCTTTTTCTTTCTTCATTTAAAGCATTCTAACTTGGTACATACGTACACATAGCCCTCACACATAGATGGCATAGCAGTAGTAGAAGCATAGAGGTACCAACCTACGCCATTGGACATCCACGTGAATAGAAAAATGTATTTTTATCGACTAAATGACATATCCATACAATTTGGTTTCATTTTATTTTATTGCAGGATACTTATGTTAATTTATCTTTTTCTTAGTATATTGAATATTAATTTGTTGAGAGGATGTATGAATATGGATGAATGAAAACCGACTGTAAGGACTTTACGTATGTATACAGAATAAGAATATTTTTCTAAGATGTACATTTTGATTATTGGTAATGGTTATTCATTTTCTTCAATGCTTTCTATATTCATATTGCAATTTTCCTCATTTTTCTTTCGTCATATGTCTTCGTAGCAAAACGAAAATTAAATTAAGTACTTATTCCTTTTGTTAATGGTTTTTCCTCGTGAAATTTATGCATGTTGGGTGTGGCCTCTCTATATGAACACATTTTTCCACAGTTTTATAGGAAAATTGCGCTAAGTGTAAGCATGGTAAACATTTTCGTTAGTGATTTAGTTGTTATGATTTTTTCAATTGATTTTTCATTACTTGACTATAATGTTTCTAAAAGCTGCCGACGTAATTTAGCCAGGGTAATTTATTCTTCTTCAAGTGCCAGTAACTGTATTTTGCTTCCGAGACTACTAAAGTAACATTGTGATCACTTTTGAAAAATAAAAAATTTTTCCCTCCAAAATAAAATTTTTTACGCACATTTTACGTTTTAGAGCTTCCTGGACAATTTTGGTTTGGTGTCTGTCTGGCCGTCTGCGTGTCGCCAGTTTGCACTACATGGCATAATTTCTGAAATATTCGATTGTTTTTAATGAAATTTTCAGAAATTATGCAGTTTAGTTCCTAGATGGTCCCCTATGAATTTAATCAAAATCGGAGTAGCGGTAGCTACGCCGCTACCATGAAGTCCCATTAAATGTCAATATCTTATTTAACTGCTAGTCCCATTTCGCTCAAATTGGGGTATTTTGGGGGTTAGTTTCTAAAATATATTTGCTATTATTTTATAATATAGCCTTTGAGTATTTTGACTTACAACAATTTTTTATGAACTTTAAGGCAAAAATATAATTTTAGAGTATATATATTTGGTAGAATACTGTTTTAAAATCTTTTACGAGTACGAGGAAGCTGTGTGCCACACCCCGTTGGCAGTATATTTTTTCAATTTTTTTGGACCCGTGATTGAATAGTTACAGAGTAGAGGACCCTACTCTGGAGCTTAAACTTTACGCAAAGGAAGTTTAAAAATAGAAAATGGCAAAAGAAACCTCAGATTCATTGTTCATTATATATTAATTGAGATCTAAACTTGTAGCATATATATGCTAAATTGAATGCTCATATATCGAGAAATTTAGGAATTATAAGAGTCCGATCAGACGGACAGACGGACAGGCATAACAAAACTGTAAAGTTTCCGAAATTTTTACTTCAGAACTCTAAAAAGGTAATATATGATGCAAAAATTGACACGACTAGAATGAAACAGATGAACGTAATTCATGCATCAATTTTCTGCTGTTAATATAACTTTAAAAAATTCCCCGAAAAATATTTTCAAATGTACTTTCGATAAAATTCTCATATAAGATTTGCAATTTCTCAAAATTAGAACACTCACTTTAAACATTCCCCTATTAATATGAAATGGAAACGGAATCACTTAGCAAAATTAAATTTTTATATTACTCGTTGATATAATCGACGTACATATAAGACACTAAGAGTAGATATAAATAAGATGTCACAAACCACATGACCACATGTGTTCACTTGTCTAGCGCAATTCTAATTTCAATTTTCATTCAACTGAATTGAAAATTTTTATTAAATATACATATTTTTTATTTTTTTATTGCTCATTTTTTAAATGTAAGAGAATAAATTGAATTTTAAATGTCACCAACTTCGAAAACCAAATTTAATTTGAGACAGTTTTTTCTACTTATTTTCTCGAGAAGTTGGCTCTAATCAAATTAATAAAAAAAAACGCCGTGAGCAGCGGGGCCCCATCACGG
This sequence comes from Brachynemurus nebulosus, assembly GCA_035578155.1. NCBI lineage: Eukaryota > Metazoa > Arthropoda > Insecta > Neuroptera > Myrmeleontidae > Brachynemurus > Brachynemurus nebulosus. The sequence goes on along the minus strand of JAPWDM010000001.1, from coordinate 29,572,869 downwards.
TAGTCGAATTTTCCCCTTCATCTTCGGTATTGAATGTCTACAAGCGAAATGTGATTGAAAGTCTACAACCGAATTGTCATTTTGTTGGTTTCAAAACTGGTGACGAGTGTTCGGCTGATCGAGGCTTTAAAAAAAGGTTTTAAGTATTTAAGGACTGTATCTCAGTAAATTTCAATTTTGTGCCGAAAACAGGTAGCAGAAAAAAAGCCAACACAATTCGTACGAGGACATTCCTGCCCATGTTTATCCGCTAATTGCCTTTATGTTTTAGTTTTAAAAATTAAAAAAGGACCTTAAATAGTAAACTGGAAGGCCTTTATAAAGATATTTTTTCTTTCCAAAAAAATCCAAAATTTCTATTTTATAAATACTAAAAATCCAAAATTCCTAATTTATAAATAAACAGTGACTTTAATAACATTTTTAAATTACTTAATATGTATGTATTTCATTTGTCATAAAAGTAAGTTCACTTTTTTTTAAATTTTTTTAAAATTACTATTCGCCTACTTGTATTTAGAATAAACATAATGCTTTTAAAACACATTTAACAATAGCATTCAATTCCGATGTAAAAATGGGAGAAGTGGGGGGAAAAGTGATGCGGACTCCCTACAAGGTACTAGCTGGATACTAACTGAATACACGTACAAAATTTCAGCCCTCTAGGTTTCCTTATGGAGTCTCTAGACATGTTAGAAAACAAGCAAAAAAATTAAGGAAATATTGGCGTAGAAATCGTGGGGGTAAGGGTTAAAAGTTGAAACCTCCAAAAAACAGTGTCTGGCTATTAGCTTAACCTGTACACCAAATTTCAGCCCTCTAGGTTTATTTGGGGAGATTTTGACCCGAACGAAACTGTTAAAAAACAAGAAAAATCATGTTCTTTTGGGTATAAAAATGGTGGGGGTAGGGGTTAAAAGTCGAGACCCACAAAAGGCACCCCCTTGATACTAACTCAATCCGAATACAAAATTTCAGCCCTCTAGGTTTATTCGGGTGACCTGTGCGAGTGGTACAAACTTTGAAAACGTCGAAAATGCATGAAATTGTAGCTTAAAAATGAGGGGGGTGGGGGTAAAATATTAAAACCTCCAAAAAGCACAACCTAGGTACGAACTTTATCAACACACCAAATTTCAACCCTCTACGTTAATTCTGGGGGGCTGGGGGGCTGGGGGCCTGTTAGATCCAGCGAAAATCGTTTTTCCCCCCTCTACTCCCACCATATCATCCTAGGAAGCTGAATTTTGGATATGTTGTAGATAATTGACCGAAACATTATTTAAAACCGGTTTGGAAAAGTTTTATTGCTTTTCCGCCCCCCCACCACCCCCTTAAAGGTCGGGTCCGAAAAAAAATTTGCCCAAAATTTGACCCCACTTTGATAGTATTGTTGTGCATCGGAATAAGCCCCACTTACCAAATTTCATCTCTTAACTTCCATAGGGGGGCCCTACACATATTAAAAGGTTGCGGGAATATATATATATATATATATATATATATATATATATATATATATATATATATATATATATATATATATATATATATATATATATATATATATCAGACATCTTTTTTTTTACATAATCGTGTTCTACGGGTCCGAAAACGGATAGCGCCCCTGGTCTCGCCTCTCGCAGCTCTTATCGTATAGACTGTATAAGTCTAATTTTTCGGAGAAAATTCGACTAAAAATAAATATATTGGATCCAGTAAGTAATGTAATACTATTCTTATTAAACTTTATATGTGAAAAGGTTAGAACTGTTGCTTTATATGTTAACTGGAATTTTTTTTAACATTATTTAAACTTTAGGGTTGAGTCAACATGGCTATATGTCGTTGTCAGAACGACGACACAATATTGAGTCATCGTTCTTGTCCCTTACATGTGACGACTGCTCAAGTGACCATCGAATTGTATGTGTTTCAGTACCGGTCAATTATAGAAGAAGTTTTGCTACAAGAATATGAATTTGAGGTCGTTTACAGAAGAATGATAAATACGATATTATAACTACTGTTAATACTAGTTATTTTAAAGTAAATCCTAACTTATACAACCTAATTTCTGTTAAAACTGAAAAAGCGATCGTAAATATTTGGTGAAGAATATCTATCACCAAGGACAACTGAACTTTTTCAAATAATCAAGGTACAATTAACCATTCCAGTTACGTACCAACTTAAAGATTATTATGGTGACCTTATCGGATGTGGATTTCATGAAGAAGAATTATAAAAAATCAAATACCTATTCGTCCATAACTAATCGAGATTAACTGCCGTCTTCTCTATGTGTTGCCGTATTCTCGTGTTAAAACGTGACAACAAAATGTTACGCAAATCGTAGCCTATCGATCTGTTAGTAAAATTTTAATAATTTTGAAGAAAATTGTGAAATTCTGTTTGAAAATAGAGTCAACAGTTTATACTCTTGATTGTCCTTCGATTAAAATTATTGTGTTAATATTGCAAAGAAAACAGAAGAGATTTTTATCTAATTTACTATAAAACTGGTCTATTTACTATCTAAACTGGCATCTCGATACATAACAGGTTTTTGGGTAAAAAAAAATATATATTTTTGGATGCTATTTTCTGTAAAAACAGTAATGACTAATGAAACAAATTCTATGAACCATGACTATTGCAATGTTAAAATAAATAATAAAATACAAGATGAAATAGTTATTTATAATAAGGACATATCTATCAAATAACAAAAAATTTCCTTTTATTTTATATAACAGGAATATTCCGATCAGAAAAATAAAATATCGCACCTTAAAATACAATTTTTCTGGCACATTGCGTGCTAGCAGCAGTTACATATTATAACGTTCGCTACATGTTTGTGTTGATGGAAATTGATTGAATACTGCTACCACAGCACAGCCCATCCGTCGTCTACAGTTATATATAATAAAATATAGAAATAAATATATTATATAAATAAAATAAAAGTAAATAAATATAAAAATGGGATTGTTTTCTGACAAACTAGGAAAAAATATGTTATATTTTAATGATTGATTCGAATCGAGTATTATATTCGTGTAATTCTACTATTCGGCTAGTGTTGGAAATTCGTATTGATGGATAGTTTGTCGAAAATAATACTATTTTTGAAAAGAGGAAGAAAGGTTTTATAAAATTTGCTACAATGCAATGATTTAACTCTTTTGGAATCATTTTTACGTTATTGCCTACTAAAAAATTCTCTGTACAGCCGTGTTTAAAGTATAAAATTTCTAATTTAGTTGACAAAACTTAAAACATTTTCTTATAATAAGCACAATTTTACTGTTGGTTTTTCACTGTTGATCAAATTAAATTAAAACGTTACTTTATAGTATATGCGTGTAATTACTCTATTAGTATGTAGAATATTGATAATGATAAGAAAAAACGATCTTATTAAAATTTTATTAAAAAATATTAAATAATAAGGTTTTTTTTTATTAAATTTCAATAGGATGCTGACGAAAGAAGATTTTCTTGAAACACTTATTGAAATCGAATTTATTTTGGATTTTATTTTTTTATTTACATAAACTTTAATTACGGAAGCCAGATTTGTGAAAATATAATGCAATAATAATTTGCCGAAAACTGACCTATATTTATTTTGACCAAATTTTTCCCGGTCATTCCATATTATTCAACACACTATTTCAAGTACACGATCGGGAACACTAGTGTCTCTAATGTCAATTTTAAGAACTCGATATGCCAGGTTATGTCACACAACGCGGAACTGTCCATATGTAGTATATTAGAGTAAAAAGATTATATTAGTGGTATTAACGATAATTTTTGCATGATATTAACTTATATATTCTCTATTAAAACCGTAGGATTAATCGAAACTATCCTTTTAAACTTGAAGGACACATTACCAAAATAATTTTCGATATTTTTATGTCAAAAAATGAAAATCGACTGCAAAATTACTAAAATGCAACAAGGACACGTAAAGGACCATTTAATTCTTAATTTTGTTATCTTTTTTAAATTTTTATAATACGCTTTGAAATTTTTGTTGCAACTAATTAATCTTACCAAGCAATGCTGTTTGTGTTATTTATTTGAAATATCAGTTTGTAGTCATTTTTAAGGAATTTTAAATTGAAATAAGAATTTTTTTCGAACACTTTCTTCGAGAATATTCTTTCTTAAATTACTACCAATATTTGTACAAGATAGTAAATTAATATTAGGTACAGAAAAATGTTCTTTAGTTGTTTCTTTCTCCGTTTGTATAATTGTCGTTCCATTCATATAAAATTCCTAAAAGTTACTACACGCTAGGTAGGTAGAGGAGACCGGGTCAAAACCGTATAGCTATAAGGATTTAGGGCTGTAGATCATTCATTTTAAAACATAAGTGTATGAAAGTAACGTTTATAATTGGTCAATTTCATAAGAAACATAATCACGTCAACATATTTTGGATAATCACAATATTAAACAAAATAACATAAATTTTTAAATCACTATTTATTACGGTTTTACCCCGACACATGGACAAAACCGTATACTATATTTAACACCGAAAAAACCGATTTAAATTCTCTTAAACCTTTGCGTGTTAAAGAACTCAAATCATTTTTTTGTTTGAATTTGTTGACTCAATCTTGTATAATGTTGATTTTGATACCTGACATGTTCCAGCAGTTTTGAAGTACCCCATGGTGCCGTCAAATACCGCTTCAATGGTTTTTCTGATATTATTCCAATATTTTTTACTAGTAGTAGCTCTTTTATGATTACGTAGCATCTTTTTTGCAACTAATAATAAAAAATCAGTTTGGTTCATAATTATACATCCAAGCCAAATTGTATATAGACCGGCTTTACCCCGTACGATTTTGACCCGGAGACCTATGTATATAAACATATAAATCAGTTCTACATATGCAAATCGATTTCGTCGGTAGGTACAAATATTATAAATTACGAGTAAATACACACACTTTAACTTAATTAATTGGAGACTAGCTTATAGTACACATAAACTTACTATTTTTACTTGAATTTTCACAAAAATAAGATCAAGTCTACCGAAAAATACGAAAATGATGTTTTGAAAACATTCGTGCTTGTCGCCACAAGTGTTTGTTGACAAATAGCTCTCATTAGTGGACGCTGTTGAGCGGCTTGCGTCCCGGAAATTTTAATTAATGAGAAAAATAGACCTACTATACTGTTTTACCCCGGTGTACGGTTTTGTACAGGTTTCCCCTACGTTTCATTACGTGTACACCCTTAGTTAGTTAAAGTCAATAGAATAAAAGGAAACACTATCCTGAATAAAGACAGACAGCAAAAACAAAAGATAAAAAAGATGAACAAAAAAAAAACTCTAAAAGAGTTTTATTTAATTTTTGTCACGTTGTGTCGATTCCCTGAGGAATTGTTGTACAACACGTTACACTTCAGACCGAGATAGAGAAAAAAAAACAAGTAGTATTAAACTAATGTGACTAACATTAATACCAATGTTAATCGTGGGCTGACTAAAACACAATGAAACTTTTCAAGGCGAAAATGTTAGGTATTACATACACTTTATAAATGTACGAGACAGGAATTAAGTTGGTGAGTTACATAAAAGTTATAAATATTTAACGGAGGGATTAAGTTTATTCAATAGTTTGTTAGCTGGGTTACGTTTTGTATCACTAATCATTTTGGATTACTAAAAAGAAAAAAACGTAACAAATAAAATTTGATGTAATATGGTCAGTACAGAAATATCAGGTTACTGTTAGGTAGATAATATACCGGGTGATTACCTGCTAATATAGCCTGGGAAATTTAGACTGAGACTTGAAATTTAAATACGCAGTTTCTTAAAAACTTCCATTAAAAAAATTATTTTTCGTACAACGTACTTATGGTATTCACACTTGTATTGTAAACGTTATGCACTGTAAACATGGTACAGTTATCTATAAACATTTTAAAATGTTTTACGCATCTCTAGTCTCATTTTACATTACCTAGACTGTACGTTGGCATTTATCTCTGTATTTTTGAAAATTCTGTGGTACATACATTTTCGTCTGTATAATTAAGCATTTAGATGATTATCTTGAAGTCTAGACGATCATAGCTACAAGGCTTTTTCTTTTTTAGTCCACTAGGAAGAGTAAAATTTTTTAAGAAGCTACACCCTCACCCTAGTTTGGTGTTATCACTAAATTTAGTTTCACTCCATTCAAATAATGCCACCGATTAAAAAGAAAAAATTGTTTAATTTTTGTCGCTTAATGCATTGGATTTGACTTATTTATCTTTTCTATGAGATAATTTGGACGGAGAAAATCCCAAATTCCGTTCGAAACGGAATTCTGTAAACAAAAGTTAATCACCATAGTGTGCCATTTCGTCTCGCTTCAAGAAAAAAATAGTCTAATTTTAAATAGAATTCTTGTAGCCTGAAATCATTTCCGCCATTAACTGGGATAATATTAGGTCGTGTAATATGAAATATCGCTATCCGACCACTTGGTTAAGAATGTAACTCAGATAAATATCGAAACTTTTTTAAGTATTAGAGAAATTATATTAAAAGCAATTATTTAATTGTAAATAAAATTCTTGTAGCCCGAAATTATTTCCATCCACAGACCAATGAACACTATTATATTATACTACTAGACAAAGCGTAAAGCCAGTTTCTAGGCATTTTTTTTTGAAGCATGTAACAAGGGTGAGACAGGCGAAATTTGATGAAATAAAATAATGTCAATTTTTGAGCAAATGCGACTATAATTATTGCAGGATATAATTTGTATACGAACGTATTTTGAAAACAAAGCGAATATCACTTTTTCTCTATCAAAATTTTGTAGTTTCTTCTCAAAAAAGTAAAGTTTTAGTATCAATATTATATTTTTACAATAATTATTTGAAATCGTAACTGCGGATACCATTCATTACTATATATTACAGAATACTATCAAGGTCGGAACTTGATCGTAACTGGCTGCCTCAATTGCACATTTATATTATTAGTCTATATAATATATAATATGTTCACTGCTCTGTGTTTCCGTCATTATCTGGAATAACATTAAGTCGTCTAATATGAAAAGTCGTTTTCCGACCACTTTGTCTATCATAAATGTAGATAAATATTGACACTTTTTGAAGCATTAGAGAAAAGTTTAAAAGCCATTCTTTGATTTTAAATAGAATTCTTATAGAGTAGGATCCATTAACTGGAATAACATTAGGTAGTGTAATATGAAATGTTCTTTTCCGACCACTTGACCGTCAATAATTCAGATAAACTAAACCACTATTTTGTCGGACTATGATATGAATTTTAGATGTCTCGATAGGTATACGTATCAATAATAGTCAAGTACAAAAGATTAAAAGAATTTCACACATATTTTTCTCTTGAAATTTTCTAAAACTTCCCGTGTTGGCAAGTGCATATTTGATATTGCTTTTTCTAGTAACTAACCACTATTAATAATTTAAAGGTCACTTTGTACTGATAAAATCAGCAATCTTTCATATTAGCGAATTTCCAAAAGTGAAACTGGAAATACGCTATTACAGTAGGTGTCATGACGGGACCTAAGACCGGGATCATAACAGAAATGTGTTTTGAGGTCCCTAGAAAACGAAAATGATATTCACTAAAATTTATATATATATATATATATATATATATATATATATATATATATATATATATATATATATATATATGTCGCCACGATAACTCTCGAACGAAACGTCTAATGCTTATGAAAGTTTGTGTGCGGACTGGATTCTGAATTCGCTCGGCTAAGTTCGTTAGCCAGACACGTCGGATGCCCAGAAGTAGGTTTTCTGGCCATTTTTTATCATTCGATCCTATCATAAGACAGTTCGATTTTTACTTCGTTGAAAAGGAAAAAAAAATTATGAAGAAAATATTCTTATAATTTCCTTTCTATTTTAAGTATTTTTCGAGAAAATGTAAATTTTCACCATTATATTATTAGTTTTCTTTCTTTGTTAGTCTAATAAGTAATTTATATTTATATCTCAGTTCTTTATGAAGTATAAAAATATTTCACTTTTTTATTAAAGAATTTTGTGAGAACAAGTGAAGTCTATTCACATACATGTGTTATAACACACATACATGTATAGAGCTTTGTTTCTCATTTATTGCATTATAATTAGCATGGTTCTATCTCATGTTGAAAAATGTAAGTTAAACAGATTTTCTAAGCTAATGTAAAGAAGAATTTTTTTTTTTATTGAATTTTTAAGTAAACAAGAAATTGAAGATTATGTTATGATATAATATTACTAAATAAATATGAAACAAAGCAAAATATGTACAATGTACATATGTATGCACGGAAAAATATTTTGAATCGATTATGAAAATTGTTTCACTAATAATTAATAATGTTAAAAAATTAAACCATTTCAAATGGATTTAAGGTATTTTATGTGAGGTCAAGGTTTTCGGGACCTAAAAAGGCCAGAAATTAATTAACTAATCGATTTTAAAAAATTTTTCACAGTTAGTAAGTTAAAGTATTTGAATTAATTAATTAAATGATGGCCGCAAGAAGCTTACGGACTGCCATAAGTTATATGAGATTCTTAGAACCCTTTTCTTACTGTTAGAGTACTAGACTTGCATGAGTTTCGCCAGGATTTACTGATCCCATAATTGTAAAAAATAAACTAAACGACCAATTTTAAAAATTTCTTCACTGTTACAGAGCTAAACTATTTTAGATAGATTTAGAATACATTATGTAAGGTCCGCCAGGGTCCACAGGACCCAAAAGTGTCAACAATAAACTAACTGACCGATTTTGAAAATTTTTTCACTGTTACAGAGCTAAACTATTTTAGATAAATATAGATTACGTTATGTAAGGTCTGCCAGGGTCCATGGGATCCAAAAGTGTCAAAAATAAACTAACCGACCGACTTTGAAAATTTTTTCACTGTTGGGGAACTAAGCTATTTTAGATAGATATACATTACGTTATTTAGGGTCCGCCAGGGTCCATGGGACCCAAAAGTGGTAAAAATAAACTAACCGACCGATTTTGAAAATTTTTTCACTGTTACAGAGCTAAACTATTTTAGATAGATTTAGAATACATTATGTAAGGTCCGCCTGGGTCCATAGGACCCAAAAGTGTCAAAAATAAACTGCTTGATCGATTTTGAAAATTTTTTCACTGTTACAGAGCTAAACTGTTTTAGATAAATATAGATTCCGTTTTGTAAGGTCTGCCAGGGGCCATAGGATCCAGAAGTGTCAAAAATAAACTAACTGACCGATTTTGAAAATTTTTTCACTGTTACAGAGCTAAACTATTTTAGATAAATATAGAATACGTTATGTAAGGTCTGCCAGGGTCCATGGGATCCAAAAGTGTCAAAAATAAACTAACCGACCGATTTTGAAAATTTTTTCACTGTTGGGGAACTAAGCTATTTTAGATAGACATACATTACCTTATTTAGGGTCCGCCAGGGTCCATGGGACCCAAAAGTGGTAAAAATAAACTAACCAACCGATTTTGAAAATTTTTTCACTGTTACAGAGCTAAACTATTTTAGGTAAATATAGATTACGTTATGTAAAGTCTGCCAGGGTCCATCGGATCCAAAAGTGTCAAAAATAAACTAACCGACCGATTTTGAAAATTTTTTCACTGTTGGGGAGCTAAGCTATTTTAGATACATATAGATTACGTTATGTAAGGTCTGACAGTGTCAGTAGGACCTAAAAGTGTCAAAAATAAAATAACTGACCGATTTTGAAACTTTTTTACTATTACCGAGGTAAACTATTTTAGATAGGTACAGGTTGTGTTATCGGAGATCCACAACTGTCCTGCGGATGCAAATGCGGCGTAGAATGCTACACAACGGGTTTTGAATATATATATATATATATATATATATATATATATATATATATATATATATATATATATATATTACATAAAGTCCGCCTAGAATATACGGTCGAGCTGATTTTTTAATGAGGTCCACCGGGATCTTGCAGATCCGAAAACGCCAGTAATAAGCTATCGAACCGATGCTAAAAAATTTCTCACTGCTAGAGAACTAAATTATTTTAGATGGATACAACTATGCTGCACAAAATTCGTTCGGGTTCTTGGGTCCCTAAAAATACCAAAACTAATTACCCAGCCGATTTTAAAAATTCTTTTACTCTTAGAAAGCTAAACTATTTTAAATAGGTACAGGTCTTAGATGAGATCCGCCAGTGCCCAAGATTTGGAAATTCGCTATGTTATGCTGATGCTGCGACAGGGGTATTTAATTTCTAACATAGAACTATTTTTTTTTTTAATCAACCAACAATACTGTGTAACCAAAGAATAAATTATTTAATTTTTAAAAGAGCAATTTTTTCGGTGGTAATAATTTGTGGCACGGCGCTATGTACCTATATGTAGGTGTGGTCTATTTCAGTTAAATTTAATCATCCTTCGTAACTTTGAATTTAAATAATTTCCGTTTTCTTGGCTTTATCTCTTTTATTATTGCATTTATGTAAATTTTAAATTTGCAGTTTATTTTTAGAAAAGAATAGAAGATCGATTTGTTTAGAATATAAGAATTATTTAATTTTTTAACGAAAACTCATGATCAATTTTATCTGAAAAGAGGTATACATATTATATTTGTAATTAATCTTTTATATGCGTAAAATATTTTATTTGAATTTTACATTAACTAATTAGAAAAAAAGATACAATTTTTTTGTTTTTCTCGCCCTTTCATTTATATTTTTATAAAAAACAGAAAAAAAGAAGATAATAAAAAATTTAATTTAGTTTTCCCTCATTTCTCCTCTTTCTGTTGCTGACTACATAAATTTTTCTTTTTGATATATCATTAATTTCTTCCTTTGAGAACTCCATGTTTGATTTTTGTTTTCCTTCCTCCTCCATTAAAATTTAATAATTAAATAAAATTTTATAAAAATTTTAAATTTTATTCTTTGATCTATACATTTACGTGTATGTATTGTATATTTTGTTCATACAACACACAATAATTTTTTTAAAAGTACATGTAGGTACTTATGGACTAGCAGTATGAATTTTTCGGAGTACCTAGCTTTAGTAATTATAATAAAATCTCTGAAGCAACTTTTTTTATTTATGATTATTTTGCGTGTTGAAATTTTTTTTTCAAATTAGGGAGGGTTTCAGATAGAAAATTTTGTTTTTGAAATATTCATTACTCTGCCCTAAGTGTTTACAAGGAATGCCATATTTCAAAAAGTAATGCATATTTATTAAATATTTTTTCATTACTTTATTCCTAAATGACTTGTCCATAAAGCTGAGTATGGGTTTCAGGTAATTTTAAAAATTAACTATAAAATTGTAATCCCAAACTTCTAAAAATTATAAAACCCAATTTTTTATTAAAGAAAAAATGTTTAAAAATAGTTACAATTGTTCAAATGGATAAAGCCTACTCCACTTTATGCGCAATATATTTATGGACAAAATTTAAAAAAAATTAAGTCTCTATCTTTTCTAGAACTTGAGATATGATTTTCCTTGTCGGGAAAACACAACTTTTGGGAAATAAGCAGATGACATACAAAGCAGATGTTAAAAAAACAAATAAACTTTGAGAAAATACGTCTACAAAGGCATACAAATAAAAGAACATTATCTCAGTGCATACTATAACTCATGTACACACCAAAACTAAATATTACTGATCCAATCGCGAGCGGGGGGCGAGCCTTGTCTGCAAAGGAGCAGCAACTTGGCTGTGCAGCGGCTCACAAATAAATATTTTTCTACTTGAAAAAAAAATTTTGGCCATGTTTTATATATCACCGTGTTTGTAAAGAACCACAGAACAAAATAAAAACAAAAAACGAGATTCCCTCCCTAATTAAAAACTGAACTCCCTCCTTAATTAAAAATCACAATGAGTGAAAAATTATCAAACTGGGTCGGCTGGTACTCGAACCAAGGATCTATTGATAATTAGTCGAGTGCTCTACCAGTAAGCTGTTTGAGAGCCACTTCAGTTTGATAACGTCTTAATTACAATATTTTACTATCTTGATTGGACTTAGGACTGACGGGCAAAAAAAGATCGAAACTGTTTTGAGGGATTATTAATTTAGTGGCGGCCCCTATTGTGTGAGATCCCGAGCCCCAAGTACCCTTATGTAAATCCGGCTTTTGCTAAAAATGTTAATGAAAAAAATTAAATGTATAATATATGTCTAATTATTTTCAGAATGGAATGTGAAATTTAATTAAATCTGCATGAAAGTAAATTAAAACTGCATAATAGTACCGAAAAAGAAAATTAATTAAAATATTGTCGTCTTGTCTTAAATCATAAGGACTTAGCTTTTATATTGAAACAAATGTCAGTATTTAAGAATTTCACTCTAAATATTCGAATAAAATTTTTTCAAAATTCACGCAGGTACATAAGTAATAATAATAATAATGCGGCTTAACGTCTGTTTTTCTGATAGATCAAAGACGCCACCCACATCATTATTTTCCTAACTTTATTTTATATATTAATAAATTTCAATTACATCATGATGTGGGTGGAGGAGAATGAAAGTGGGTCGAGAGCCAGGATTTGGTATCCAGGTATGTGTCAGCAGCCGTCTTCTTAAGGAACTACGACGATGCCCAATGGAATTGTAAAGGAAAACTACAGAAAACCTTCACTCGAACCATCGACTTACCAGTCCGCAAGTGTGAGTGCCTAGACACGCTCGGCCACTCCGATGGTACCTACATGAGTTTAAAAAAATATCATCTGCATATACATAGAAAAATTACCAGTTTTCCTATTTTTTTTTTTTTTAATCCCTTGTCGCTGTCATTTTTTGTTTTAAATCATCGGTGGAAATGAATTGGCTGAAATGTAAAATCACAGATATTACAAGTGAGCTAGTCGTAAAATAATAATGATCTCTACACCGAATGACTACAAATGGCAACATTTTTATTTTGAATAATTTATTTTTTTAAAAAAACGTAATGTACTCTAGATTATTATTGAAAAACAATAATATTTATTAACAAATAAATATTGAAATATGCCATAAAAATATTAGTTATTTACAACAAAAAAAATTTATACTATTTTGATTTTTATAATGATATAAAAAAGGAAAAATATTTTATTGTAATATATTTTTTTAATTTTATTTTATAAAGCAGTAAATATATTTTTTTTTTTCGAACTTGATAATAGTATGTATATAACAATGGGCACAGATTTTTACATTCAATTTAATTTGTTAAAAATGTCACAAATGGTTAATTATTTTTGTATTTTTACATTAAAAATTTTTTTTGTTTTTTGAATTTACATATATGTTATACGTATAGTCTATATATATTAGTTTCAACAGGGAAAAAATTAAAAATAAAACATTAATGTATATTAAAAATAAAGTGTAAAACTCATAAATCAACCCACACTATAACTAGAATTTTTTTTTCTATTTTATACTGCGTGTCTCAGAGAATAACTGGTAAAAAATTTTTCACTATGAAAGGTAACATACTAAATTGACAATCAATAACATACCCTGCAAATATTTACTAGAGCAGAGTCTCTAATTTCTTATCTTTATCGGATAAAATACACACACCGGCATAATTAGCGGAACATAAAAGATATATAAAAACCTATTTATTAAACAAAGTTGGCTGTTTTTTTTCATTTTCACTTAAAATAATATTGAAGTAATGAATCAATTGACTTTTCATAGAATTGTTCTTTTTTATTATTGATGCAAATCTATTCAAGAGGTCTGTCACTTTCGAACTCAAATGCCGCTTCTTCTCAATGTACTCGAGCTTCAGACTGCCGTAATTAAAAAAGGGCAAATATTACCTCAGGAGACTATAGATAACATCATTCTGAGTATAGCAAGACGAATGGAAGCTTTTGACAAGAGCACGGGAGGAAGCACGCGTTATGAAAACGCTGCGTTTCATTTTCTCTTTGTTAAATAATCTTTAACTTAAATGATTCTTAGACAACATAAGATTCCAAAAATTTGGCATTTCATATGGTTAATTGTTTTGCTAACGAAAATAAAGATATATCGACTTGTGAACATGTAATTTTAAGTGAATAATTAAATAAGACTAATAGTTTCCTAAAATTAAATGGTTTGTTTGATTTTTAGAGATATTATGTACGTTCCGCTAATTATGCGGGTGTGTGTAGTTCAGATAATTTTACGCGGGCTAGTATAATACGTTTACAAAAGGTTAACAATATCATTCATCATCAATGTGATTACAACATCGTTCAAAAATTGAAATTTTTAATGTTACTTCAATATATAGTCTGAAATTTTTACCATAAACGTTTATGATATTTTGCAGACTCTCTATTATTGATTGAATAACTAACAGTAGTACATAAACAAGGAAATCTGAACTAATTTATGATTCTGCGATTTGCAAAATTGTTTTGGACCGATGCTAAAAGTGTTTGACGGTTGAGAAATACTTAATTGGAGAAGCTGACTAACGCCGGGGTCAAACAGTTTTATAAAAGTTGAAATTTACATATAGGTACATATTTATTTGTCCGCAATATGTACATAACTACATTACGGTCAGCATCTCCAGTCCAGTGACACCTGCAGATTTATAAAGGTTGCGAATTTGTCGGTGTATAGTCCAGAAAAGTGAAAATTTGCTTCAGTCTATACATCCTAGAAGTTGCTTAAACAACGTTAAATCTGCATTTTTATCGTGAAAAATTAAGTCGATCTATAGACGGTAAAATTTTACAGAATGACTAATTACTTAATATTACAAACTTCATTTTACTGGAATACAGGCAGTTATTATCTCTTAAACTTAGCAACTCTACTAGAAGCTAAAGTAAGAATATTTGCAGCAGAATTAGCAAAGTTAGAATTTTATGTAGGTCAAATTAACCAAAGTTGGTGTGACGTCATTAGCAAGTGAAGTAAAATTAGACGTACATTTTTAAGTTACAATAGTTACTCTACCATAAAAATAACAAAAAGGGCAAGAGATAGAAAATTTGGAACGTCTAATTTTGCTTCATTTGTTGCATTTGTTTAATGAAGTCAAACCAATTTAGTTAATTGCATCTGTATAATAATATTTTTTTTTGCAATTCCGGGACTAAAAGACATGATTCAGCCCCTCATAATCGGGATTAAAGTGCCACTTTTAGTCCCAAGGGACTAAAAAATTATTTTGCTCCTGTTTTTAAACCAATCAGCAAGCACAATTTACGGAAATTTAACTTAAATTAAATAACGTTACTAGGTAATTGAAAATAATAGACAAATTCAGACTTGTAGACAAAGACAGTTATATTGTATTATACAATTCGATTGATTTATCCAAAGTATATTTGGTGGATTATTATTACATGCAATTTAAATAATATTTAAGTATTTTTTTAAAATTTTTATAGTTTTAAATTATCCGGAATTGCAAAAATAATAACTATATACGGTCCTCGGGCCTTTACAGGCCCTCTCGCAACAAACTTCACGCTTGGGATTAAAACTCACTAAAATATAAGTTCTGTTTGTAAGGTGACATTACATTTTTTGACCTATATTTTATGCATCCATAAAAATTCTAATTTTTCACATTAACCTATTCTAACAAAATATGTGAACGCGCATTATAGTACCAATATGGTTCACTGCTTATTTTTTGAAAATTTTATTAAAACGACCATCAATCTATGATTGATTTTCACACGGTCAAAAAAGGTTGTCAAAGTGTACTATAGCCATAAATTATAAACTAGGCACTTCTTGTAGTTATATATAAATAGGCAATATTTATAAAAATTTCCATAAGAAATTATTTTTATATAAATATCCGGCGAAAAATGCTTTAAATAACAAAAAAAAAAAAAAATGTTAAATCTACAATAAAATATTTAAATTATTCTTAATTTTCTTTCTATGCAAATCTGGGTGCTAATATTCCCATACATTTACACATATAAACATGTTCATATAATATGCATATATGTATATAAATTTATTGGTCTAGACATCAGAAAATTATTTCATTTGTCGTAAATATTAACATGCTTATGTGTAAAATATGTACAACTAACTACAAATACATGTACAACTGTTCGTAAAATACATCGCAGCAATCAGTGTGTAGTCATGTTATTAAAACCAATTTAAGTGTAATTAAAGTGCTAATTACAATGAGAACATGAAATACGCGAATCATAACCTAAGTATTTTATCATATATATCGAGTAAGAGTAGTTGAAAATATTACAATAATAACTGATATAAAATCTACATACATAATATTAAATATTAGGTGTACAACTAAGTTCTACCCGTTTTCAAAAGATGGCGTTATCTCACAGCCGATTATAGGTTAATTACTAATACACATATATACATACACAGCTATGTTTACACTGTAAATTCATCATGCTCTTAATATATTATTCTTCAATATACATATATTTTTTTATTGAGTTGAAAATGGAAGTAAATAGTGTGCATATCCGCCATTGTTTTCTATACGAATTTCATCAGGGAAAAAGTGCTACCGAAGCTCAACGAATAATCTGTGCAACTTATGGTAACAGTGCTTTTGATGACAGTACGTGTCGAAGATGGTTTCGGAAATTTGAAAATGGAGATTTCAATTTAAATGATAAACCATACTCTGGAGCCTCCAACAAGCTGTTTCTAAAAGATTACAAGATTTTTTTGCAAAAAACGGGTAAAACTTAATTGTACACCTAATACATACACTATTGTATAAGAGAAAACAGATACAAAAACATAGTAGCATTTAGGAGTCGCTTCTTCTCATCTAGCGATCAAAAAAGGAAATATTTCTGGACTTTTCTCTTCAAATAAGTATAATATGTATGCATTCGGGATTTTTGTCACAAATTTCTTGTTCAAAATTTTTTACTTGTTGTCTACGTGAATCCCTTACCCTTCGTTTCTAAAACAACAGAACTCGGGGTTAATGAGCCAAACCCTAAGATTGGAAATGAGAGTTTAAAAATCATCCCAGCGCCAAGTTCAGTAAGTACACTAAAGTGCGTTTTGTGTTTAGCAATTAAAAAGTTGCTACAAGTGGACGTGCTAAAAAATTTAGTAGTGCACGGCTGGCCTTACCCAAAATAAAAGGTTGTTAAAATTTCAATATAAATACATAATGCTGTCTATTATACAAAGCCATTTAATGTGAATAATAAATATTTGATTACTTATAATGCATTGAGAATATTTAAAATGTAAATTGCAACAAGAACACAACCACTATCGCTTTGTTTCCTGCTCTCCTGGCAATGCTGACGGTTAGAGGACATTAATTAATAAGTAATATAATGTGTAGCGGAGTAACTATAACCAAGCAAACAAGTACACGGTACAGAGGCATAGGTAACAAATATTAACTATTTAGCTAAATGTAGCTAACAATATTAGTTGGTGATAGTGATACTAGTAAATAAATTGGTAAGTATCTACCTAAATACATTATACAGTATTGTCAAAAATTTTGGAAACAATTGATAAGTTGAGTGGAAGCAAAATGTAAGCATGGAACTGTTCAAAGTTGCCATTTGGGGAAAACACATTTTTAATTTGCAGAAGAAGTAATAAATTACGTATTAAGGATGTTTGGGAGGTACAAGCGGAGATACAAGTACATAAAATCAGAAAGTATAACAAACTCTAGGGTAAATAAATAATTATATTTGTTAAATAATAGCTATCACTACAACTGCTTGTACAATACATAAAACTACAGCTCTCAGCTGACTACAAAAGCTGAGTACATCCGGAGGATTTTTGGAAGGAATTTCAAAATGGTACGAGACAATTGAACATTTAATAAAATGTTCCTCATTAAATATTGAGACCCTGTAAAAATTTCAAATCGATTCACTAAGTCGTTAAAAAGTTATTAAAAAAAAAAAAAAACTGTAATGTTACACGTATTCTTTTGGAAATTCGACGACAGAACAGATTAAATAACTTTTTAACAGCTTAGTGAATCGGCTTGCACAGAGGCCTCGGTATTTAATGAGGAACATTCTACTAAATTTTCAATCGTCTCCTGCCATTCCGAGATTCCTCCCAAAAATCCTCAGAATGTACCCAGCTCTTGTAGTCAGGTGAGAGTTATAGTTTCTTATATTGTACAAGCAGTTGTAGTGATAGTTATATTTAGCAAAAATAACTATTTATTTACCTTACAGTTTGTTATACAACGCAATTATTCATGAATTTTCAATTTTATGCACTTTTATCTCCGATTGTACTTTTATCCCCGATGCAAAACATCCTTAAGTTGACAAATAAGAGAAAAAGAAACAATTAAATATCTGCTATCCGCATATCTTATCTTGGATCAATTCTTCTAAAGTTTAAAAGTTTAAAAGAATTTTTTGTTATATGGCAAAGAGCGGAAAAATTCATATATGTTTTGAACCATTATCCTAGGTAAGCGGGTTTTCAAAAAAAAAGTTATTTTTGTGATCGAAGATTCGCTGTTATGCAGGATGCCATGATAGGGCTCCTTTTTCTTTCTGTTCTACTGCGTATCCAAAAAGATGGGAAACATTTGTTGATCCGAACTGTTGACGCAATACAGCGTTCTGTAGCAGTTAGTCAAGTTTCACTTGACTCTGTACAGTGTCCATGGCCACAACGAGTTAAATCATTTTCAGTTAGTAGCCTTTCTATGATAATAAAAATGATATGCTTCCAATAAATCGTTGCCTACAAATTTTCCGACGATAGTGTACACGACGTAGCTATAGATAGGTTAGGTATATATTTTGATGGAGAGCTAGGATACCTAGATGAGGCCACAGAAATGCATCAGAAAACATAATTAGCCAATGCATATGTTGTGAACGTTATGTGGCCGTTATTGTCTCTATAATGCACTCATATATTTATACACTTCATTTATAAGTATTATATGGCGGTATTAGAGGAGGTGTTGAGGCGTACATAGTTCGTTAGAAATGGAATGATGGTAAACATAAGTTTATTGCAATTTTATACGAGGTGATTTTCAATATTATAGATTACAAATGTGTTTAAAAGTCTGAAATTGATTTCTACAGATTTCAAAACTGCATTAAAAAATATATATCTATAGTCCCGATAATTTCTTATATTTTTTCTCGGAAAAAACTAGTTCTTGGGCCTTAAAAAGAGACTTAGCTTGGTTGCAACTCATTAAAGATTCATTAGAGGGCCAACTTAAGTCAATGTCAGTCTTTCATTTGTTGTTAAATATGTAATAGTACATTACTTCAAGGATCATAGGTGTTATTTTTGTGGTTTCGGACCCTGTCTGAGAATCCGATGCTGAAGCGGAGAATTTTTAAATATTCATGGTGATAAAAATAAACTTACGAGTTGAGTACGAAAAAGCCATCTTTTCAACTAAAAAATGATGAACAAATTGAAAAAAATTAAGAAAGATAATTATTTGCATAGACAAATCTAATTGATGGTAGACGATTAGTTCAGCGTCTAGCAACTTTTGTGATCTGTTATTTTTTGTAACTATAGTAACCAGAATGTAAATACCAGTTCAAGTGGTTGGAAAAAGTATTTTACAATATTAGAAGTATTTCTATTACCATTTTTAGCTACGATTTGGACATTTTTTCGCCAAATTTTAGCATGGATATTTACGAATAATAAAGAAAAACAACAGTTATTATCAGCTTGGAGAGCTGCTCTTTTCAACAAATTCAATACAGATAAAATTTCCGCCGAACGAAGATTAGTTACTTTGATATTTTAATAAAATTAATTTTATTGTTATCATAATCAAAGTAACTTGCTAGAAAAAAATCTATATATTATATACATATAAAAATCTCATGTCAAAATGTTTAGCTAGGATAAACTCCGAAACTACTGAACCAATTTAAAAGTTGGTCCAACTTAAAAGATCGGATAGTTTTTATCGCAAAATTTTTAGTCTAATCGTAGAAATTTACGAAAAACCGCAAAATTTTTTATTACTATGTACAGATATCTGTGGAAAAATTTATAAAAAAAATTATGCTAATTAATTTGTTGCTAAGCATTTGGAGAAAAAAAATTTTGGAATTTTTGTAAGTTTTAATAAGTATTTCTATAGATACACCAATAATATTTTTTTTACCTACAATTACTATGAAATTACTTATCTACTGTATACTATTTGTATCCTATAAATAAATAAACAACTGGATTGTCCAGTTATCATCAATTTATTGACACTTCTGCTGTTTTCAGCAAATTCCATAACTATGAAAATTAGATATGCTATAAAAATATGAATATGACTTGAAAATATGAACTATGAATAATACTTTAGAGTCGTCAAGCGAGAGAAGCGAAGCACATAAGGAACTGATTTCGTACAAAATTTCAGAATATCAAATTTAAATGAACGTGTGGCCACATTGTCCGTCGGTTACACCAAATAGGGCGCAAATTAAAAAGCTGAAGAAATTTGACAATTTTACTTGAGTACTGCTGAGATCTCTGTGAAAGATGAAAGTAACGTAAAAATGATTTTCCATGGTCTTGGTGACTTGTAGGGCCTAAAATAGAAACAATTCTAAAACTGTTGATAAAATATGAAGATAGTTTAAAATAAGAAGATAGTTTAGAAGAAGCCTAAAATGCTAATAAAACATGAAGATAGTTACTTTAGAGTCATTGAGCAAGCAGGATTAAGTGCTATAAATAATTGATTTTGCACAGAATTTTGAAATATATGATTGAATTGACCTATAAATTTTACCTATGTCTCACATCGTTTGACATCTAGGTTCTGTAAACACCCAGTAGATGGCGCTGTGTTTCGATTTCTAGATTATACATTCTATTCCACGTCATATTTGTTTATGTTCACGATGTCAATGATTTTTATAATTATACTGTGTATTGTGTTAAAATTGTGCAGTGTATCGTTTGAAATGATAAGAAAAAATTAATTCAATCAATTATAACTACTGAGCCACAGCAACGCGTGGCCGTGTCAGCTAGTATTATATATATTAAGAAAATTGTCGATATTTTTAAAATAAAAAATAACTTTTATGGTCTAAAACTGAAAATTTTAAAAGGCAATTAATGATTTTCCTACAAACTATGTATTAAAAAAATTTGGCAAAATTACTATTTTAATTCAGATTTTGTTAAATATACCCGTAAATTTACAACATCTAGGAATTACAGCTTAATATGTAAATTACATACAGAAGATAACTTTATAACTTTATCGATTAAACAATTTACAGGTTAATTTCGAGATTCACTTCTCGAAATAGTGTAGTTGCAAGCAAGATCATATTTAAAGGAAATTCTTTTGGGTTGATAATTTCCAAAAAACATTTCAACTTTTCCCTAGTTACTATTTGCAAAAAGTTTTTGGCTATAGTCTTCATATTAATTTATATCCGCAAGTCCGATTTCTTAAGGGAGGAGTTCAAATAAAAAAGCAACTTTTTATTTATGATTATTTTGCTCGCTGAAAGTTTTTTTTCAAATTTGGGAGGGTTTCAAATAGAAAATTTTGTTTTTGAAACATTCATTACTCTTCCCTATAGGGGGAGGGCCCCTTTTCCATAAGTTTTTAAACGTTTACAAGGAACGCCATATCTCAAAAACTAATTAATATTTTTTAAATATTTTTCCATTATCTTATTCCTAAAGGACCTGTCCATAAAGCTGAGTATGGGTTTCAGGTAATTTTAAAAATTAACTATAAAATTGTAATTCTAAACTTCTAAAAATTATAAAATCCAATTTTTTATTTTAAAAAAATGTTTAAAAATAGTTACAATTGTTCAAATGAAAAAAGCATACTCCACTTTATGCGCAATATGTTTATGAACAAAATAAAAAAAAATTAAGTCTCTATCTTTTCTAGTACTAGAGATATGATTTTCCTTGTCGGAAGAAACACAACTTCGGGAAACGGTAAAAAACAAAAATAGTAACAAAAGAAGCGGTTTACTCGCTGTTTACTAAAACGTCTACAAAGGTATACAAATAAAAGAACATTATCTCAGTGCATATTGTAACTCGTGTACACACCAAAACTAAATGTTACTGATCAAATCGCGAGGGGGGCGAGCGTTATGTGCAAAGTACCAGCAATTTGGCTGTGCAGCGGCTCACATTCTGGCCATGTTTTATATATCACCGTGTTTATAAAGAACCACATAACAAAATAAAAATAAAAAAACGAGATTCGAAAAAAAATTGATTTATTAGCCGTTTCTGGCGTGAACTCCCCCTTTAAAAAAACTCTTAGCATCTACTTCAACTCCTTATTTGTACGCAAAATCAATGTTTAACTCTCTTTCTATTTCTTCCACTTCGAGTTACCAATGTCGAAAATAAATGAAACGTACTGATGAAGTAATTTATGATGCTACACGGAAATACGAAAGGATTTTCGAAATTAAATTTCGTAGCGCTTCGTCCATCCAGTCGGCTATCGATTTAATTAAAACTCAACCAACATTTTACAATTATGTCGGGGTAGCAAAATGTTCATTAACGCAAAAACAAAACTGACCTACAACTTAAAATACATACCTACAATACCTTCAGCTAATACCATATTATATCAATTTCAGAATCATGCTATACTATAAAATCAAATTAAAGTTTATCATTAATTTAAATTAAGTGATATTGGTTTTACTCAGTTGGTTGTAGTGGTGGTAACAGTCCTCTCAATGAGGCATGGACGAAACACGGTCTGGTTTTGTTGGGCAGTACCTATATGGTACTCATGGGTACTCCCCCCGCCTTACGCTCTAGGTATATGATGTTGAGAGTAGATAATTATATTTCTAATGTTTTATCTATTAACCATTTCTCTATTAGAAATTTCTAACTTCTGTCACATACACAACTGATAACATTTATAGTCGCTAGAGTCGAGTGGGTAAACTATGTATACGTTATGATGTGATGGTGTCTGGGTCTGGTCCATTAACGCATTACTGATTAAACTCAATGTGGAATATCGTTCAATTTAAAATTTTAATGTCTTCGTTCGCTCGGCAAAATTGAACTTTATATTATAATAAAATAATTTAATAATATAAGTACTTGTTGGGACGGGACAAGTGGATTTAATTAATTTAGAATTGGCTGGAGTACAATATTTTAAATATTAGAACAAAATTTTAAATACACGTTACAGTACCAAAATGCAGACAAAGTTCTACTTTTGTTATAATATAATAATATATGTATGTGTTGTGTAATTGTGGAGGGCTTGTAGGTCAAATCAAATAAAAATAGTCTGACGTCAGCAAACAAATGCAACAAATGAATCAAAATCAGACGAACCTAGTTTTCTGCCTCTTTTTCTTCTTGTTATTTTTACATTCAGGTAACTATGGTATAGTATCATTTGTTAACAACGTCAGAGCACTTTTAGTTGATTTTTAATAAGTTATGAGATTTCAACTTGATTGTACTAACTCATGTGTGAATCTACTAGGGCCGCGTTTCTACCTATAAGAAGGCTTCTGCAAAAAGTATTCAACAGCCTGTCAGACAGTTGTTTGTAGATGTAAAATATGTAGTATGTGGCAAAATCTAGAAAAACTTATAAAGTATAATTTGCAGAAATTTCAATTTAAAATAACTTTTTCTTCGAAAACTTTTCATAAAAATGCGTCCATCTACCCCTAAAATCGCAAACAATATTTGAATTTTTCGAACGGAATAGTTACTGATCGTAACCCTTATCAGTTACTGACTCTAACCCTTCCCCTTATTAAGTTTCTAATATAAAAACGCAGAATTCCATAACTGATTGTGAGTTGTCAGCTTGTATAATTAAACTGCGGGGGCTGAATATATTGGTTTCGAAACATAAACACTCACTTGCGGTGACAACACATTTTTTCTCTTGGCCACTAATAACAAAACAACAAATGCTGACTTCTGGATTTTTATCGCTTCATTTGAATTGGTTCAACTATCTATCGTCTTTCCTTGGGAGTTTATCATTTTCTGTAATCCTTTACTGGATCGTTTCTGATGTCATTCATTCTTCGTTCAACCTGCTGAAAGCCAACTTATAAGAGTGTTTTTGGCTATCCCTGATTGGATTTCCTCTACATGTGCTCGTACCAATTTATTATATACTTTTTTGGATTTAATCGATTGGTCTAAAATCTTAAATCTCTTACACTTTCATTATTTGCTTTAATCCCTAAAGAATTTAAACTGCTATTTTGAATTTAAAACTTCTCATCTACTCGACGCACATGTGTCAAAAAACCGAGATGAATAATTTTGACAACTTTAGTAATCGTTATAAAAAGTCAATTAGCTAGTTTACTTTTACTACATTCTTATCTTTATCAACGAAGAGTAAACTCAAAAAAACTTTTTAATGAAATATTTAAAAGTTAATTAAAGCTCTCGTTCGATACTCTTTGTTGTTAATAATTAAGAACAATTTCCAATAAATATTTTAAATCAATTAGCAATAAATACATAAAACACATTATATACCTACCCATGACAAGCGTGATAATAATTGTGTTTCTCGGTCCACTTATTTTACATTAGAGATAAACAAAACATAATAATAGTATTCATAATACAAACACCATTAGCCTCATTACGGTGTCAGAAAACCAGTCAGCCATTATAATCAGAACAAGTTTAAATAATTATAATATCATTACCGAATAATGTTCAAATAAATTTTGACAATATTACATTCCAAGAGAAAGAAAAAAATCAATCATATTTCTTACGTAAATATTAAACAAGAAATGACAAATCTTTTAGCGAATTTCCAAAACTGGAAATTCAGCTTTTACGCCAGGTGTCATGATGCGACCTAAGCCCGGGACCATATCAGAAATATGTTTTGAGGTCCCTAGAATACGAAAATGATATTCACTAAAATTTATATATATATATATATATATATATATATATATATATATATATATATATATATATATATATATATATATATATATATATATATATATATATATATATATGTATCCGCGCGATAACTCTCGAATGAAACGTCTAACGCTTATGAAATTTTGTGTGCGGACTGGATTCTGAATTGGCTTGGCTAAGTTCGTTAGCCAGACACGTCGGATGCCCAGAAGTAGGTTTTATGGCCATTTTTTATCATTCGATCCTATCATAAGGCAGTTCGATTTTTACATCGTTGAAAAGGAAAAAAAAAATTATGAAGAAAATATTCTTATAATTTTCTTTTTATTTTAAGTATTTTTCGAGAAAATGTAAATTTTCACTTTTATTCTTTCTTTGTTAGTCTAATAAGTAATTTATATTTATATCTCAGTTCTTTATAAAGTATAAAAATATTTCACTTTTTTATTAAAGAATTTTGTGAGAACAAGTGAAAACTATTCACATATATGTGTAATAACACACATACATGTATAGAGTTTTGTTTCTCATTTATTGCATTATAATTAGCATGGTTCTATCCCATGTTAAAAAATGTAAATTAAACAGATTTTCTAAGCTAATGTAATGAAGAATTTTTTTTTTTTTTATTGAATTTTTAAGTAAACAAGAAATTGAAGATTATGTTATGATATAAATATTAAATATAAAACAAAACAAAATATGTACAATGTACATATGTATGTACGGAAAAATATTTTGAATCGATTTTGAAAATTTTTCCACTAATAATTAATAATGTTAAAAAATTAAACCATTTCAAATGGATTTAAGGTATTTTATGTGAGGTCAAGGTTTTCGGGACCTAAAAAGGCCAGAAATTAATTAACCAATCGATTTTAAAACATTTTTCACAGTTAGTAAGTTAAAGTATTTGAATTAATTAATTAAATGATGTCCACAAGAAGCTTACGGACTGCCATAAGTTATATGAGATCCTTAGAACCCTTTTCTTACTGTTAGAGTACTAGATTTGTATGAGTTTCGCCAGGATTTACTGATCCCATAATTGTAAAAAATAAACTAAACGACCAATTTTAAAAATTTCTTCACTGTTACAGAGCTAACCTATTTTAGATAGATTTAGAATACATTATGTAAGGTCCGTCAGGGTCCACAGGACCCAAAAGTGTCAAAAATAAACTAACTGACCGATTTTGAAAATTTTTTCACTGTTACAGAGCTAAACTATTTTAGATAAATATCGATTACGTTATGTAAGGTCCGCCTGGGTCCATAGGACCCAAAAGTGTCAAAAATAAACTGCCTGATCGATTTTGAAAATTTTTTCACTGTTACAGAGCTAAACTGTTTTAGATAAATATAGATTCCGTTATGTAAGGTCTGCCAGGGTCCATAGGATCCAGAAGTGTCAAAAATAAACTAACTGACCGATTTTGAAAATTTTTTCACTGTTACAGAGCTAAACTATTTTAGATAAATATAAATTACGTTATGTAAGGTCCACCAAGGTCCATAGAACCCAAAAGTGTCAAAAATAAACTAACTGACCGATTTTGAAAATTTTTTCACTGTTACAGAGCTAAACTATTTTAGATAAGTATAGATTACGTTATGTAAGGTCTGCCAGGGTCCATAGGATCCAGAAGTGTCAAAAATAAACTAACTGACCGATTTTGAAAATTTTTTCACTGTTACAGAGCTAAACTATTTTAGATAAATATAGATTACGTTATGTAAGGTCTGCCAGGGTCCATGGGATCCAAAAGTGTCAAAAATAAACTAACCGACCGATTTTGAAAATTTTTTCACTGTTGGGGAACTAACTATTTTAGATACATATAGATTACGTTATGTAAGGTCTGAAGTGTCAGTAGGACCTAAAAGTGTCAAAAATAAAATAACTGACCGATTTTGAAACCTTTTTACTATTACCGAGGTAAACTATTTTAGATAGGTACAGGTTGTGTTATCTGAGATCCACAACTGTCCTGCGGATGCAAATGCGGCGTAGAATGCTACACAACGGGTTTTGAATATATATATATATATATATATATATATATATATATATATATATATATATATATATATATATATATATTACATAAAGTCCGCCTAGAATATACGGTCGAGCTGATTTTTTAATGAGGTCCACCGGGATCTTGCAGATCCGAAAACGCCAGTAATAAGCTATCGAAAAGATGCTAAAAAATTTCTCACTGCTAGAGAACTAAATTATTTTAGATGGATACAACTATGCTGCACAAAATTCGTTCGGGTTCTTGGGTCCCTAAAAATACCAAAACTAATTACCCAGCCGATTTTAAAAATTCTTTTACTCTTAGAAAGCTAAACTATTTTAAATAGGTACAGGTCTTAGATGAGATCCGCCAGTGCCCAAGATTTGGAAATTCGCTATGTTATGCAGATGCTGCGACAGGGGTATTTTCATTTTCGCCGAAATAACAGCTCGTATTGATCTATTTCATCAATGTCAATCATATGAAATTTTATTGACAAAAGTACAGGAGTGAAATGCATGGTGTAAGACATGAAACGAACGTATGCGAAGACTAAAGGTATCTACGTGTGTGTTCGTGTACCTTTCAAAAATCCATTAGAGCAATTTTCACTTTTTTAACATTCACGTTTTATTGATTTTTTTTTTTATTAATAAAAATATCAGATGTCAATCACTGTGGATGTGTAATGAAAATATTGCTTTTATTATAATTGATTTGAATTTTATTTATACTTTTTTAGCCGAATTTTTCCTTGAAAAAATACGATAAGAACGGCGAGAGTAGGGGCGCTATTCGTTTTCAGACCCGTAGCACACGATTCTATAGAAAAAAAAATTGAAAATTAAGAGCTGAAATTCGGTAAGTGGGGCTCATTTCCGATGCACCTCATACTATCAAACAGGGGTCAGATTTTGGATCCGACCCAACTTTTAAGGGGGTGGTGGGGGCAGTAAAACAATAAAACTTTCCCAAACCGGTTGGAAATAATGTTTCGGTCAGTTATCTACAACATGTCCAAAATTCAGCTTCCTAAGATGATCCGGAGGGAGTAGAGGGGGACAAAAGTATTTTGGCTGGATCTAACACGCCCACAGCTCCCCAGAATTAACGCAGACGGTTGAAATTTGGTGTGTTGATAAAGTTCGTACCTAGGTTGTGCTTTTTCGAGGTTTAATATTTTAACCTCACCCACCTCATTTTTAAGCTACAATTTCATGCTTTTTTGACGTTTTCGAAGTATGTACCACTCGCACAGGTCACTCAAATAAACCTAGAAGACTGAAATTTTGTATTCGGATTGAGTTAGTATCAGGGGGTGCCTTTTGGGGGTCTCAGCTTTTAACCCCACCCACCTCATTTTTAAGCAACAATATCATGCTTTTTTGACGTTTTCGAAGTTTGTACCACTCGCACAGGTCATTTAAATAAACCTAGAGGGCTGAAATTTTGTATTCGGATTGAGTTGGTATCAAGGGGGTATCTTTTGGGGGTCTCAGCTTTTAACTCTTACCTCCACCATTTTTATACCAAAAAAGCACGATTTTTCTTTTTTTTTAAGAGTTTCGTTCGGGTCAAAATCTCCCCAAATAAACCTAGAGGGCTGAAGTTTTGTGTACAGGTTAAGTTAATAGCCAGCCGCTGCTTTTTGGAGGTTTCAACTTTTAACCCTTACCCCCACGATTTTTACGCTAATATTTCCTTAATATTTTTGCTTGTTTTCTAACACGTCTAGAGACTCTCTAAGGAAACCTAGAGGGCTGAAATTTGTTACGTGTATTGAGTTAATATCCAGCTAGTGCCTTTTAGGGCTTCCACATTACTTTTCCCGCCACTTCTCCCATTTTCACATCGGAATTCAATGGTATCATTAAATGTGTTTTAAATGCATTTTCTTATTCTAATACAAGCAGGCGAATGGTAATTTTAAAAAATTTAAAAAAAAATGAACTTACTTTTATAACAAATGCAATACACAAATATTAAGTAATTTAAAAATGTTATTAAAGTCACTGTTTATTTATAAAGTAGGAATTTTGGATTTTTGTTATTTATAAAATCGAAATTTTGGATTGTTTTTTGAAAGAAAAAATATCTTCATAAAGCCCTTCCAGTTGCTATTTAAGTTCCTTTTTTAATATTTAAAAATAAAACACAAAGGCAATTGGCGGATAAGCATGGGTAGGAATGCCCTCGTACGAATTGTGTTGGCTTTTTCCCTGCTAACTGCTATCGGCACAAAATTGAAATTTACTGAGATTCAGTCCTTAAAAACTTAAAACCTTTTTTTTAAAGCCCCGATCAACCGGGCAAGTTTTGAAACCACCAAAATGACAAATCGCTTGTAGACTGTCAATTACATTTCGCTTATAGACATTCAATACCAAAGATAAAAGAAAAAATTCGACTTCCGTGATAGGGTCCCGCTGCTCACGGTGTCTTTTTTTTGAGCGGAATAGGAATTTTTGAAAAAAAAACATGTCTGAACGTTTTTTAAAGAACGTAAAAGTTACTAAGAGTTGGAAAAATTTTGAACTAGCAAGTATACCTACCTACCTATAATAATATAAGGCGAAAATTCTGGAAAGCAAGTAAATGCTTACTTTTTTTAGAAAAGCTATCACAAGTGGCTAGATGAATTTATAACAACTAATGTTAATTTCTCTTTATTTCTTCCCACCAAGTCGATACTAACTTAACTGACTATCTATTCGCCAACGATAACCGACATTAGACTTTGCATCACACTAATCTATGTTATCAAATTTTGTCATGATTTTGTCACAATTTGCCATTGATGATAGAGTTTTAATGTTCGTATGATACAGGGACATCGCCAGCTAATAGACCAAAGGGTAAGCAAGATGAGAAAGAGAAAATGTGAGCTTTATTTACGAGTACAGTACAAGCAGTCAATAATTCTGTTTCACTACATCACACAAAAAATGTTATAACATATTACAATTTCACAAGCCCAAATGCATATTGTCTAGAAGTTTTTCATTGACGTTACGCTATTATTAAGGGGTTAACACCCCTCAGAGGTTATCCACTGTAATCGGGCGGCAGAATAGGGGTATTATGGAAGGCTACATAAATAAGAAGGAGATTTTTAACTAAAAGTAAATATTCTGAACTTTTTCAATTATAAAATTCAAAAAATTGTATTTCAAATACAATTGATCATGGGTCAAAGTTAAAAAATTAAATAATTCTTATTAACACCCCTCAGAGGTTATCCATTGTAATCGGGCAGCGGAATAGAAATATTATGGAAGGCTATATAAATAAGAAAGAAATTTTTAACTAAAAGTAAATATTTTGAACTTTTTCAATTATAAAATTCAAAAAATTGTATTTCAAATACAATTGATCATGGGTCAAAGTTAAAAAATTAAATAATTCTTATTAACACCCCTCAGTGGTTATCCATTGTAATCGGGCAGCGGAATAGAAATATTATGGAAGGCTATATAAATAAGAAAGAAATTTTTAACTAAAAGTAAATATTTTGAACTTTTTCAATTATAAAATTCAAAAAATTGTATTTCAAATACAATTGATCATGGGTCAAAGTTAAAAAATTAAATAATTCTTATATTCAAAACAAATCAATATTCTATTCTTTTCTAAAAACAAACTGCAATTTTAAAATTTACGTAAGTGCAATAATGAAAGAGATAAAACCAAGAAAACGGAAATTATTTAAATTCATAAGTGATGAAGCATGGTTAAATTTAGCTGAAATGGACCATACTAGCAGGCTGGAGCGCTTAAAAACCGGAAACCTTTCGATACGTTTAATCCGAATTTATGGCGATTAAAAAAATCAATTTATAAAAAACTCTGTGTTTTTAATTTTATTATATTCTTTTTTTTTAAGCCATTTAGAGTAAATATTATCAAAGTATTTTTTTTTTTTTTTGTTATTTTAAACACAAATTACAGACTCAAAAATATCCTCCAGTCGATAAAATCTGCTTCACGTGTCAGTCTCGATACTATGTCAATGTCACAGCTACCTTTGTTCATTCCAATCCTTACTAATATTATATAAATGCCAAAGTGAGTTTGCTCGTTTGTCCTGCTTTTACGCTTCAACAGCTTATACAATTGTGACCCCTTTATTTTGGACAATCGCTAAATTTTAAATATCCAAAAAAAAATAAATACATGTTACGGTGATTAAGCTGCCCCTTTTGGTGCGCAATGCCAAATCTATCAGGTCACTAAGCGGGCAGTTGATTCGCGTGATAGCCAAAACTCGACCTTATTCCGATATAATATACGGCGCTGTGAATTGCTATGAACGACGGGGACCTCACTGATTGCAGACCAGTTTGAATGTTACGATGTAATACATAAGCAGTGGAAGCCTGGAGAATTAACTAGTCGTGTGTACAGCTGTGAGTACCAGGTCCCCGTCGACAACTGACTACCTAAC
This sequence comes from Brachynemurus nebulosus, assembly GCA_035578155.1. Classification (NCBI taxonomy): domain Eukaryota; kingdom Metazoa; phylum Arthropoda; class Insecta; order Neuroptera; family Myrmeleontidae; genus Brachynemurus; species Brachynemurus nebulosus. Next base: position 29,541,380 of record JAPWDM010000001.1, on the reverse strand, counting down.
TTCAGAACAGTAGGTACGTATTTAGCCCGTACGCTAAAGGTGATGATGAGTGAGAGAGAGGCTGAAAAATTAAATTTCTGTGGGGAAAAATAGAGAAAGACATACAAGTAATATTCACAATATATTTACATAAACGGAATCAAAATTGGCGTTACAATTATAAAGTACTTGTTTTCAAACATTTACAATATTTGGTGAGTTTAATTTTACTTAACAAATTTTAATTAATTCTAAAAAAAAAAAAAAATCTCTTATACAAAATTCCGGATTCTAATATTTATAAATAAAATAAATGTCCGGATTACGAACCACTGAGGTTTGTCGCCAATTTATCTCATGTTGAAAATTATGAATTTTTATCGATCACCATGATCAAGATACATGAGATAAAATGACGCCATTCTACGTATCCGATAGTGTATGTCCAAATTGAGTGTGTGTTTCTTTAAAATTATTTTTTTGATTTTTTTGCGTGTCAATAGTTAACTGTATTTCTAATTATGTTATGTTTTCTTTTTTATTTGTAGACCAAATTTTACCAATGATGTGGATAGGTAATTGCGAAAATTATTTTTATGAAATTATATGGTGTTTTTCAAGATAGTTTTACTCATTACAGTAACCAGTGATTTGTTATAATTATTTGAAATAATTTGATACGACCGGGGGTACACTAGTGATTGGTGTGGATTGAATTAGGTGAGTTGTCGAGGTTAATTTAAAATTATTTGATTCTAAATGTGATTTGAAATCTAATTACAGGCCATTACGCCCCAAACCAATAAAATTATCAATGATGTGGATCAATAGTAAGTAATCTACTCAATGTCAATTTTTCACAAATCAGAATCAAGGTTATTAACAAAATCTCGTTCTTTCCAGATCCAGTGATTAAGCAACGCGATAATTCGCACACAATATGGAAATAACTGGCCGGGTAAGAATTTCGATTTTGGTCTGAATAAGAAAATAAGCAATCAATTTACAAATAAATATGATGAAAGTCAACTTACATAAAAAAATTTTTGAAAAGAGAAAAAAAATTTGAATGAACGTAGTAACACGAGGTGAGGTAGTCACTTCCCAGTAGATTATTTAAATTTTTAAGTATGATGATGTGGTTCGTTCGACGACTATTTTAAGAGCGCGAGATGTAGAAATTTTTTCTACTTGCTAACCTCTGAGTAGCGACTACCTTTACAATATTATGTAATTCTCGGTACAATTCAGATTGAATTACCTCGATCATTCAATTAAGATATTATTTATCATTGATTGATTATTATTGGTATTTTATTTCTGATTGATTACAGAGTGTCCCAGGTCGATTTCACCTACCGGGCGTTTCGTAACCTTTTGCTTAGATTTTTTTTTTTTCTCTTTTTTTTTTCTATTAATTTATTTTTCTTTTAATATTTAATAATTGTAGATTAAGAGATGTAAGTGATTAATAAATCTAGTTAAATTGAATTAATGAATTTTGGTAAATTTTTATTGTTTTTTTTTTTGTATACCAATTGAGTGCGTAACGTACTTCGTTACACAATCAACTTAAAACTTTGGAACTAAAAAGCTTAAGAAGCAAAGATGATTATATGTTACTTTTTATCTCAGGAAAACATTATATTCCAATAGGAAAATCCTCCAAAGAAATAGCAACTATCAGTTGTGACACGAGTTAAGTACACTCTAATGCTAGTATTTTATAAATATAACAGTTATTTCTTAATTTGGGTTAATAGCCTATTTAAATCCATCTTCGTTAGATTACCGACTAATCCAAAATTTAATACCAATTCAAAATTATTGTTCTACTACAATCAGAAAATAAATGAACATAAATAAAATTAACGTGAACAATGATGGAGAAAATTGGGTGAAAGCTATTTTCTTCAAAAAGGTGAAAATGCTACTAAATATAAAAAGGAAACAAAATAGATAGGGGCCGAGTAGCCGAGACGGGACTCACAACTCAACGAGCTGTGAGTCGTGCTACAGAGACAGAAAGGTGAGATTTAATTCGGCCAGTAGTTACTGCACTAGTAGTGATGATGGTCGATGTTGTAAATTTTTGACAAGAATAATTTGATCTTCGAAAGCACGATGCGCTGTGACCACTGGCAAAACGTAAATATATTTCATCTGTGTAACTCGAATTCTCTAGAAATATTAGTAGTAATAGTATAAGTAATTTTTTTTTGTTAACCACCGTGAAGAAACATAAAAAAAAATACAAAAAGCATTTTTTATTGTTTTATCTGCGCAACTTTAAGGCAAAATGATTAGGATCAAACTATAGTTTTATGTTGTACATATGTATCATATGAGTACGTTTGTTGTAAATAAAAGCATTTGTGACTACCTATTTACCGGAATTGCATGTTTGAACGTATGTGCATGTTCCAAACATTGTTTACTTCTATGTACGACGAGTATGTACTTATTTCGGAGTGTATACAATGTCCTAATGTGTTGTCTCGTGAGACTTTTTAGTCTAGGACAGCAAACAAGCGAGCACTGAATGGGTTCTACATACTATACGTATATAAAAGAACACAATGTACCCACAGACGTACATAGAACAATATTATGCCAATAAATAAATAGTTTTATGTAAAGTACAATGGGTACCAAGTGATTTTGAATTATCTAATGTTACTATAAAAGAGTATAGGGATTTGGTAGAACAATAATGAGACATATGTATTTTATGATTCGGTATAATGTTCCCGCTAATTTTTGCTAATTATAGTTCGGTTTCTAGTGTAGCATACCAAAACTGACAAAACAGAACAATATTGTGGAATTACTCTAGTGTCCGTCCAACCGTCACAGGCGATTTTTTCGGAAATTATTCGATGTGAAAAGTTGAAATTTCGTACAAAGGTAGGATGTGGTAGCTCAGTTACAGATGTGAAATTGAATTGCGATTCTGGAGGTTTCGGAGAAGGGTATCAGTGGAAAGTTTATTAAAGCACGAATTCAATAACAATAATATATATATATATATATATATATATATATATATATATATATATATATATATATATATATATATATAACTACATATTTTTATTTTTCTTATTTTGGAAATTTGGAAAAACATCTTAAAAATTGCAGTCTTTGACCACTTTACCAGAAGGATTGTTTAGAAAAATCTGACAAATGCCTGAACATTAAGAATGAGGTGTAGACTGAATGAAAATTATCAGAACTGACTTCTCTTAATTTCGTTGGTACCTACATAAAAATAAAGCTTGGATAACACATTTTGCTTTAATCAGGAGATTGTTAGTCAATAATTCTATTAATATTATGTTAAACGTATATTCAGTAAATTTCCTAGAAAGTGAGTTCTAGAAATCAAAGAATAAATAAGAAACAGTTGACAAATATATACGTAAAAATATATAGCAAACTCTGTACTTGAATATTTATAAAAACAACTGATTGTACGGAACATATTATTTGCGCATGTACAATTGGCACTTGACGACTGATTTTCTTCTGTGTAAATAATACTTATTTTTGTAAATATTAGCAATAAGAATTAGGTATAGCAAGATGTGGCAACTTTCTGGGAAAAACGATGCATTTTGTTTATTCACTTTCTACTGCATAAGCGGACATTCATTTTAATATTTTAATATTACATGTGTAAATTAATTAGTGATCTTGTTTAGAAAAGTTACTTATAAGGAAATCGTAAGGTTTTAAGCGTTCTGGTTTACGTATTTTCTATTAATTTTGAACAAACACTTTTTATATTATCCATTTATAAAGTTTTGAATATAATTTTTTGTATGATTTTTTTATGCGGTCCCTATCTGCCACATAAAAAGGATATATTTATATAGTCTACTTATTAATCTCTGCTAAAAATTAGGAAAATATAAATTTTCTTAAGCAAGTACTTTCGATTTCTTTTTTGATTTTTGTTCCACTTTTTATAGTAGTAAATTTTTATTATCAAAAAGTACCTATCAATACATCTATGACCGAATAGCTTTTTATAATTTTAAACTCAACAGTTTCTGTAACATTCTGTAATACTTTGGGTATATACCTCGATGGAATAGAAATAAACATTTTTTACATAAGTATATTTGTCTAGAATTTTATTATTAAGAACAATTCCTATATGTCCGAGTGTCCTATTTTTCGTCCTCTTTTTCTCATTCACACTAACTGGGAAGAATAGAAAGTAACACTTCTGCAACCTCGTTGAAGCAATAACATTCATTTCATTTTCCTACATGCCGTTCCCATTTGTTCAATTCTGTACAAAATTATAAATGTTTTTGGGATAGAATGGGGTTAAGTGAACACTAGTAGAATTATTTTCATTACGTTGACCGGTTAATTTAATTAAATACTAGAGAGAGATAATTTTATGTAATTTTAAACAACGAAAATCAAATTAAGGTTGCAGTTACCTAAATTTAAAGACTTTTTGATTGGAAATTGGACAGAAGTGACACTATAAATAGTCCGTTTGGTGAACGGGGAAAAAATTTTTTTTATGAACTGCAGCTCGAACAATAGACTATTCTGAGACATCAATCAAAATAAAACTAGGATCAAAATTAACTAAGAATAGGAATCATGTCAGAGATCTTAAAGGTTCAATTTCAATAAAAGTATCGGCGATATACACAAAATTAAAAGAATTAAAAATACTCGAAAAAAACATTGTAATTTTAAAATAACACAATCTAAACTCCGCAATATAAAACTCTTATTTTCAACTCTATATCGAACATGTAGGTAATATTCTCTAACTTTCCCCAAACAGAAAAAAGTAATAACAATTTTCATATGGTTATTATACATAATTGACATAGTAGTACCAGTAATGTAATGTTAAATTAAAAAAAGGAGTAAAAAACCGAACTAAATCTAAAACTAACTTCCATATAGCATGCAAGTTCGTATTTAAGAGTTGTTATTTATTGAAATATATTGCTACAAATTTTATATTCCATATAATATTTTCCTATTAAATTCAAATATGTTCAAGTTCCATTTGGAGCAAATATATTTATTTTATTTCTAAATAAAAAAATAAATAAAGAAACCCAGTAAGCGAAATAAAAAATCAAGTAAAATATTTATTCACAATATTTTAAATATAAACCATCAGTTTAGAAAAAATACTATCAAAAATTTTTCATTTTAAGGTTGTATTCAGCTTTAAGTAATAGAAATAAAAATTTATGACTTTTGATTTTTTTTACTTTTTGTTTTTTAATATTAGGTAAGACGATGATTACAGAAAAAATTGTCTTTTTATTTTAAAAATGCGTATTTAACTAAAAGTAAATACCCCTGTCGCAGCATCCTGCATAACATAGCGAATTTCCGTTTATAAAAGTTAGTTTTTCTTGGAAACTAGTTCTCATAGAATAATAGTTTAAGGACCTTTTTTATGTGATTTTTTCTTCTCTCTCCAATGTGTAAAAAGATTTCAAAAAAGTTTTTGAATAAGGGGAAATTTTGATAAAAAACTTTTTTTTTCACGAAAATTGCCGGAAAAACTATGTTACGGGCATCGGACGTGTCTGGTTGACGAACTCGTCCAACGGTTTGGGACTTCCAATATTTTCACCAAATTTCATAAACGTAAGACGTTTCGTTCGAGAGTTATCGCGCGAAATAGTATCGCTTCGTTTGAATAAAAATTAGGAAAATAACGAACTGAAAATGGGTGATGTTTTGCAACAGCCAAAAACGCTATTTAAACATCATAAAATTTTTGAATGTTTTTGTTCTGAAAGAAAGTTCGTTCTGTTCGCTAATAATCGCAGGTGTGTAAAATGGTCTCTAAAAATTTGAAAAAATTGAATTACGTGGTTTTACTCCAATAAAGTGGGTTAGACTCAGAATAATGTCATTTGAGGGAAAGACATAAAATTTGAAGCACTAAATATATCTAACAGTAATGCATACTTTGAGATACAATATATTTATGTATTTGTAGGTATAATATATTTTCTGCTAACTTGAAAGTCTCCTCTTGTAAATTTTTTTTCCAATTTGCTTAATTTAGACTGCTTCAGAATCTAACAGATGGCGGTACAATACGAATTTTATATTAAATTAAGAAAGTGACTGGAAGCCCGGAAAAGTTCCACCTTCTTAGAGGTACTATGTCTGTCGATATTCATTTGAAATTGTGAGATAAATCTACTAGTGACTTTATCAAACCCTGCTCACCAATCCAAATACTGACTGGTACATTTCTATAACATTTCTATGATGAAGATTTTTTCATCGAGCAATACTCCTCAGTTTTTTAATATTTTTTATATATTTTTTTCTGTTCCTTCTAATTATATGATTTTTTCGATAGCTTTTTAGTTAATGTATAATCCTAGCTTAAAAAAAAATAAGTATGTAAAATTTAAAAAAAAATTTATACATTTTACTGTATCTACGTAAAAACTATATTTTAGTACCAACGTCATAAAACATAATTTACCACATAAAAAACGAAAATTGTAGCTTTCGCTTACATATGTTAGTGTAAGTATAGTAAGTACATGTATAACTTTACGTAAGTAGTATACGAGGTGAAAAATAATCAAAAACTTTCATGTAATATTTTTAACGAGAACATTTTTTTAATTTGAAACTTTTGAAAGCACAAAAAATATTACATGGTACCTACATACAATTTTATATTTTACTCATTTTCCAAGTCTTGCTAACTCCACTCAATGGGCTTACTGCGCGTTAAAAATAAGTTAGCAGACAGAAATAGAAATAAGGTTAGAAAAGAAATTTATATAAATTATGACCCATCTTACAAACATACTGGGTACCTACTTCTTCATAGTATGTAATATATTACGTTGGTTATTGTTGAAAAACAGTACGAGCTTTTCGTTTGACTTGACGTTTACAATGCTTATTTTTGTAAATCTATGCTTTTTCTAACAAAATTATTACGAAAATTAAATGGAGACCTAAAATGAGGAAATATATAAAAATATAAATTAAATACTTAATGCTCGTAATTTCTCGAAATAAAAAAGAAGATTTACAAAATTAAATTTCTAGATAGGAGGAATCGTTTTCTACGAAAATATGTTTTATATCAATTAAATTAATTTTTTTTTTGTCAATTTGTTAAATCTGTCTTATACGACGGTAAAAATTGTATACACGCATGCACATATTATAATTTTCAAAATGGATGTTAAAAAAGAAAAACGGAAATGAAGAAAAGCGAAACGAATGGGAAACGAAAAATAAGAAGGATAGAAAATATGTGTATACGTATTTATATATTTCTTCCATTTGTAATGACTGTAGAATATTAAAATCCTATGGGATAGTATATAGGCTCTTAAATCGACCGGATCCCTTGAGCTTCTGTGACAACCTGACTTTGTATATGTAAGTAGGTTCAATATACGAATATAGGCCACCGAACAAAATGTGTACCTACTCTGAAATTTGACATGTTGTGAAATTTTCTCCAAACGAAATCGAAAATTGATAATTTAAGGAAAAGGGTAGGTACTTTAGAAAGTACCCTTCATCTTGAGTATTTCTATAAGTTCAGTTTTCTTTAATTTAAAATTAAATTTATTTTGATTTTCCTTGAAATTTACATCAAGTTTATAAGAAACAGTATTACAAATATTCTGAAACTTGTATAATAAAACTAGTATAAAATAGAATTGTGATTCCCATGGCGAAACTTGTAAAATAAATTATACAGTAAATAGAGTTGACTATAACACATTCGTAAAATATATTTTAATATAATACATTAAATTATTAATATTAAAATATATGAGTTCTGTGTTGCGTTTTATTTTTTGTTGCTCCCTGTAGATATATATAGGTGACTCATTTCAATAAATCGTGGTTACGAAAAATTTTTTACTGTACCAAAAAGTACATAAAAAAATTGTCACCATTTTTGAAATGGTGAAACCTTAAAGCATCTCAACTACGGGAATTATTTTTCTAATTCAGTGTAAATAACTGCAGCAATGCGGACTATAATAATCATAATTACAATGGGTAATATGGATATTTAGTAGTTAATTTTACTACACGATATAATATTTTTATAGATATTATTATATATCGAGTGTTCAAGAAGTCGGTTTACTTTACTGCAAAAATACGTATTGATAAGGTATCATAAAAAACATAAATGAAACCTGGAAAGGTAACTGAGCTACAAAAGTAGCTTGGAAAGGTAACTGAGCTACAAAATAAACGGCAAATATATATCAAAAGTGATAATATTGCAAGAAGTTATAGTGTTGGGTGATGTAATAATTTCAAAAAAAAAAAAAAACTTAATGGATCAGTAACTTATATTCTTATGCAATGTGCTGGTTAAATGCTTAAAAATTGTCAGTAAATTATTTTATCAACGAAAATTATTATAATGCATATTTAAATTTATTACTTTCTTTTGCTTTTTATTCAATTATGTACTTTAAGGGGCATTTTTTTTAAAAACCGCCTAAAAAAAGGTTTAGCTGTATGTCTAGTGTACTGTTAAATAAGTTTGGCCGAGACTATAGCATCTTTGTTAATAATCTGTAATCGTATTTATATACTTTAGTCCAGTGTTTTTCAACTTTTTTCATGGCGCGGCCCCCTGAGTATGGAAAAATATTTCGCGACCCCCTACCCTCTGCTACTTACTAACTTTTATTTTTCTATGTTATAAATATCGAATCCGTTCAACATTATTGATTATTTTCATAGTTAAGTATCAATAAAATACGAAATTAAGGGCTTAAAACAGGCAAATTTTTGTATCGACATCGAAGTTGATGACTTATAGTAGCTTATGAACGCGCGCGTGGCGTAAAAAGTGACGGTCGTCGCCATTTAACACTTCCAAGCGTAATCCATTTGAATTCTTTGAATTGTGAACTCGCGTTGGTGTTTAAATTTATTAAATTGCCTTGTTATTTGTTTAGTAGTTGCTCAATGTATTTTATTGTCTAATATTCAAAATTCTATGCTCATCGTAATTATTGAAAATGGATACGTTTGTGGAAAAATATGCACAACCGTCAATTTCAAGTTCCAATGAGGGTAATAAACAAAACCAGAGAAAGTGTCTATATGACGACAATTATTTAAAATTCGGATTTATTGTTATTGAAAATAAGCCGCAATTTTGAAACTTTATCGCGTGAAAGTATGAAACTATCACATTAATGTAACCATTAATTAACCTTCTCTATATTAAATATTATATATTGAACTAGAGTGGTTTTATTTTTAAAGTAAGTGCGACCCCCTTGAAAAGGCTTCGCGACCCTAAGGTTGAAAAACACTGACCATTTACACAATTAATAAAAGTTAAATTTCAAAACAAATTGCTTAAATATTAATCTAAGAATAAAATTTTCAGCGTCTTACATGCTTATTCATTGTTCACTACTTAAAACTTCAGATTGTTAGTAACATTTTTAAGAATATCTCGATTTCCTTTAAGGTTTATACATTATAATTATCTTTTGAGTTTCTGTAAGCTAAAGGAGAAATTTTTAATTTTTATACCCGTTACTGTACTTTTATTGTTGTTGCAAATAAAAACAATACGACTATAATGCCACATCGGTATCAATTTTGTATATAAAATCCAGCGGTAGAGTTATATTATTTGCAATACTTATAAAAATCGTATAATTTCTGAAAAAAGTATAAAGCACAGAAGAACGATTAAAAAATATACACACTAAATAACATTAAATAAAAAAAAGTCTGATAAATAGTTACGTGTATTAGACAAGATTATACAATTACAAAACAATTTAAATACACATACAACATTGTCTTTATTTAATTGCTCTATGTTACAACGAATTAGAAAAAGGGGAAAAATTATAAAATTGGATGTTTATTTGTGTGGTATTCTTCCACGTTGCTACAAATTTACATAGTTTGAGTATTAAAAGCTGATCACTTTGTTGTTCATGCTTTATTTATATGTGTAGCTTGCTTATGGCGTCAACATTATTAGCGTGGTATAATGTGTGGTTTCTTTAAATCATAAAAAATATTTTAAAAACGCACGAGAAAAAAGCTTTAAAAAGTTTGAAATAAAAATTCTTGAAAAATCAATATTCCAAATTTCAGTACAATTCAGAATAAGCAGATTTTCATTCGTCATGTGTGACATTACACAAGAGATGCGCACGAGGATGATTTTTTAACCCGTTCCTATCCGCTCTCGATTTTACCCATCGCTTCCGTTCACTACCATTTCCACAGAAAAATTTCCAAAAACTTCGAAATTAGTCTTGGACCCGTATTTTTTTTTGCAGGTCCCGCTTAATCAAGAAGATATTTAATCAATACCTATAAATAAAAGAGAAGGGTTTGTCTGTGATTTTCGAATTTTTAAGGATTAGTATGTGTTTCAGTTAGCAAATTCGACATATATACCAAATATAACTTTCAAAAAACTTTTGTCTGTCTGTCTGTTTGTCGGTTTGTACGAACCGATTTAATTCAAAAACCATTAAAGTTATTGAGTTGAAATTTACAGATAATATTATAGATATTAACCTCCCGATCAATCTGAGCCACATTTTAATGTGATCTCCCAAATGGTTATGTACAGAATGATTCAAATAGGATTTTGATTAAAAGTTTATGGTCTTCTAAATAACGTAGATTTTTGAAAATTTGGTTATAGAAGTTTTCAGTTATGAAGATTTTAATTAAATTATTTTTAACTTAGTGCCATTTCCGGTTATACCGGAAGTTGGCACCAAATTTGTTATTTGAAGTGTTTTTGACAGCGAATTTGAATTCACCGGAAATTGTTACCAATATTCGATCTGACAGTGACATTTCAGCTTTTAGACTTGATACAGGGTGGTTAGGTAAAGCATCTTTTTAAATATTTTTGGTTTATTGCGCAAATCTTTTTTTTTTCAAATGAATTACCTATATTTTTTATCATAATTATGTAGAAAAATGTAGTCTATCTATTATTATAAGATATTCTTATACCTAAAACTGAAATTTTGAAGTTACATTGAATTTATATAATAGAATGATCAGTTAGGTTTTCTATGGGTACGGCTGACACAAAAACTACGGGACAGATTTCAGTGAAAACCATCAAAATGGGAATCTTTCAGAGTGTGAAAATCAGATACCTACATTAATGATTACTTTTGAGTCGTATGGCGAGCGGAGCGAAGCATTACATGGAATCAACCTTTTATAGAATTTGGAACTGCTTGGCGAGCGAAGCGAAGTACTTTAAAGAACTGATGTGAAACTAAATTTGTCCGATTTGTTTCGAAATAACTGATTTAAAATAGCCTTACCCACAGTTAAGATAATTTAGATATATGTATAATAAGAAAAGGATAGTCAAAGGAGGTCAAAAATAAATTAATGAATACATGTTACATCACTTTTTGAAAATGAATCCTGTAGAACGTAAAATAGATAATAAACGCAAAAAAATGGGGGACAAGTCAAACATTATATTTTGAACGCCTACTGTTCTAGCGTCTCCAACAATGAGTCAATTACTATAAGAAATGTTCAAATATAATGCAAACAGACTTGTAGGCGATGTAGGGACTTAAATTTTCCAATAGGAATAGGGAGGATACTTATTTAGAGTAAAGTATACAAGATATTAGGTATTTTAAAAATATATAATATTTGAGTATTTTAAATCAACATACTTTTTTTACTTCTATACCAAATTCGTTGACACCTTCTTAGTAGGCTTACTTTAGATTTTTAGTCTATGTTATATGCTTGTAGAAATGACTAATTAGTTTTTGAAAATTTTCAATTGTTCGCAGATAACTAGCCGAAGCGAGAAATTAAAAATAAAGAGGATAGATGAGCGTGCTTATTAATAAATAAAGCCTATCATTTCAGCTTATGATAAGAAAATAGGGGCATGTTTTTGTAAACTACCTAAAAGGAATTATCTTTACTAAATTACGAAATTCACGCTTGAGAAGCCGCGGGTAACAGCTAGTATTAAATAATGAAAATAAAAATTTTATCCTCCCGGGATATCTTTCCATCCCCGTTTCCGTTCCCACTTGTTTTGAAAAAATTATACCCGTTCCCACCGGGACTTGAGAGGATCGTAAAAACTTCCAACCTGATTCCTATCTCTGCATTACACTGCGAAAACACTGCAAGCGTACCACACACGACGCGAAAAAAATTAGCTTATTATAAATTCTAAATTATAATCAAATTCGGAATTCCGGGAATTTTTATAAGTATTTGAAATGTTTTAGTCTTTGCTGTGAATTCTTAAAATTTTCGCAGTGGTCTGTTAAAATTTTTAATTTTACTTTTATTCTGGAAACCCTGCAATACCTGGAAACGGCTGAACTAATTTTTATTAAATCTGATTAAGAACTAGTCTATTATTATTATCTTTCAAAGGCGTTTTAAGAGTTTTAATTTTATTTTTCTTTGGGAATTTTCGAAATATCTTGGAAACGGCTGGCTCGGAAAGTAGTAGCTGATTGAATTAATTTCGCTAGTTCACTATCTTTACAAGTAATCCCCGTATATTCCGACATCGCCAATATCGAACACGCAACGGTAATTTTGTCCGAGAAAAACACACTGCCGTTACTCTTATGGCATCACCCTGAGCACAAAAAAAACATTCGAACACACAGTTACCGTTTTGCAGCAGTAGTCCCGCAATAACAAATCAGTTTTTAAAGTGATTTTTTAAAATGTTTAATCCTACTTTTATCCTAGAAATTCTGGAATATCCTAGAAAAGTCACCGGAAAGACCAGTTAATAGCAGTTTACTTAAGTATTTTTATATTTTCACAGTATCGCAATGTGTTATCGACATGATACAAATTTCGATCTTGCGATAAAGAATACTAGAATTTCTTTGTATCTTTCTTGTCTGGTGACGTAACTTCAAAGTAAATCATCAAATCATTCACTGAATGGCCTAGTTCCGTAGCACTAGCCATTTTTGAACAAGCTAACTATATCTGGTATATTTTTGAATATAAACAATAGTTCATGAATAAAATGTTACTTTACACAAAAACGGACAATCATACAGCGTTGCCAACATGTAAATTAAAAGTGGAGGATAGTAAATTTTTCCATTTTTATTTTTTCATGTGTAGTGGTATCTCTGTTAAAAACCGCAGTGGTAACCAAGCCTCTCTATAACTATTAGACGTTCCAAAAACCAATTGTTATTTTTAGCGAATTTCCAGAAAGAATTCTGGAAATTCAGCTATTACAGTAGGTGTCATGACGCGACTTGAGCCCGGGACCATGGCAGAAATTTGTTTTGAGGTCCCTAGAAACTGAAAATAATATTCACTAAAATTTATATATATATATATATATATATATATATATATATATATATATATATATATATATATGTACGTATGTATGTATGTATATATGTATCAGCACGATAACTCTTCAGGAAAAACTGCTAGCTTTACGAAATTTGGTGACAACGTTGGAAATCCAAAAATCTTGGATGAGTTCTTCAGCCAAACACGTCGGATGCCAGGAACATGGTTTTTGTTCTTGCAAAAAATTAGTTTTTTGCCAAAATTTGCTATAATTTAAAAGTTTTTGCCACATTTTTTTACACCATTGCAAAGACGGAAAAAAATCACATAAAAAAGGCTTTTGAACTATTATTCTAGGGTAGCTAGTTTTTGAGAAAATAAGAAAAAAAAGTCAGTAGCAGGATTTGGACAGTTCTGGACCCACCATCCGTTTTTTTGAGCGACCTCAAGGAGGAGGTACCACTTCAAAAAATGGAATACCCCTGTCGCAGCATCCTGCATGACATAGCGAATTTCCATTTACAAAAGTACGTTTTTCTCGGAAACTAGTTGATATAGAGTAATTGTAAATAAAAAAGACCTTCTTTATGTGATTTTTCCGCCTAATTTCGCCAAGTTTTTTACACGAAAAATTTCATTTCACGAAAACAATTTGGTGGAATGAGGCGGAAAAATCACACAAAAAAGTTCTTTTTTATTTACAATTACTCGGTATCAACTAGTTTCCGAGAAAAACGTACTTTTGTAAATGGAAATTCGCTATGTTATGCAGGATGCTGCGACAGGGCTATTTTATTTTCTGTGTAAAAGCTTGAACATTTTTTTTTACCTTTATACATGATATACATATCTGTTCAAATATGCATGTATATGCTTATATGTTTGTGTATAGTATACATAAATTGTACTATACAACATGTTTGGACATTCAAATCTCAAGGTGCAAGTTTGTCAAATACAGATGATAAATAAATTAGAATACACATTGTTTTTTAAATGGAAATGTAAAAAAAATTGGGAGGCCGTTGTTATTTAAATAATACATTGAGGTCGTCACAGAATGTTAAATGACAACGAAAAAATATGTGTGAAAAAAAGTAATATTTTACCGAGATATATGGAATAAATATTTTTACAGAGATAAAACAAATTTTCACGTAAAGCATTTAAATTTAAAGGACGGGTACTAGGAAGGTGTGGGGAAGTTTTCACTGAAAAACAAGTTTATTTATTTTAGTTTACATCTATAATTTCTAGTTTACTATGCTAGATAAATTGTTAAGGTGAATAAATTAAGGAATGAAGGTCACTAAAGACGTAAAATTTCACGTACAATAAACTCAACTAACATTTTTAAAATTTTCGACTTAAATTTGAATAATATAAAGACAAAATTAATTTAGTTATATTTAACTATTTTTAAAAGGACGATAACAATGAAAGAAAAGTTATTTTTATCTTATCTTTTGTGAATAGAAATATTGATTTAATCCTAAGAATGCTCTTAATATATAAAATGTATACTTACTTTTATTATTAGTATTATTATTACTAATGAAAAAATTCATTATACCTATATGATGTTTCTCGCATCAAAGAGAGTAAAATACGTATATGTGATTGAATGGTTATCGAAATTGAGTGGCTCTTGAATATGGATCTGTGGCCTAAGGGGCAATACACTTTGCTAGTTACTTAGAGATCCTGGATTCGAGTTCCAACCGATCCAGTTTGATAATTTTTCAATCACTATGTGATTTTTAATACAAAAGACAAATTGAAGAATATAAATATTAATCACTTAGCAATGATTAATTGACCATTAGCGTTTGTTTCACCTTACGGCCGCGACAAATTTCATTACAACTAAAGCATTACTGTAGCCATTCTCGACCATTACATATTTCATTACACACTTACGCAGAATTACCCTCGGTATAGAAATTCTTATTTAAAAAAAAAAGCTACAAACAATATTAAATTTTACTTTTTATTTAAGACATGATGTGGTAAAACTGTCACTGATAGGCAAAGTTCGCTGACTTCACGGTGTATTCATAGTATTCCTGAAAACTATGAAAATTTTTTGTGGCACTTACATATTCACTGATTAAATAATAACCATAATAATATTAATAGGAGTAAAAACTGATGACGATATTACTTTTCTTAAACTCAAGTACCGTAAAACCGTCTAGACCCGCACAGGAGGTCTAGACCCGGACACTTTGCACCAATCTTCAAAAGTAGTTTCTACATTAACCTGCTACAATAAACATTTGTTCCTGACGTCATTAGAGAGAGAAAAACATCCTCTAAACAGGTGTACCAATAAAAACTACGGATTTCAACTTTTACTATCTCATTTTACAGGATTACTATTCTCCAGTTTTTCAAAGAAATAAAATGTGTGCCTAACTTAGACATGTAATTTTCGTAATAGTTGTCATATTGTTTTAATTTTGATATGTATGTGTTCAGAATTTTATCGCGCATCATTTAATGATGTTTGAAGTTATATTCGATGTATATATAAAAAAATACATGCTATATACATATATCCGTTTAAATCCGGACACATCAGTTTATTACACTATTCCTCCTACTGGTGTCATATCGCATGTTTACTTCATAGAGAGGCATACTATGTATTGACCCCTCTCTCTTCCCATAAAATCGGGAAGACGAATTTAAGGTGTAGACCCGGATACTTACTAATTATTTTTATTTTTTTATTTTTACCTATAATGAAACAAATGGGTCAGGGATATAACAAATAATATACGCTCTTTCTAATGGTAATACTTAATGGTAAATTATACCAAAAAATGTAAAAAAGTGTCCGGATCTAGACGGTTTTACGGTATCTACTAATACGCACTAATAACATCTTATTAGCAATAGATAAAATAATTTTCTTATCCTCTCAGTACGCTATTTATTGTAATTAAAATTCTGAATTTGCTTTCATCAATGACTAAAGATATTTTGAGTAGGTAATATTAATAACAATTTAGTTTAAATATTAACAAAAAAAAGAAAAGAAAAGAAAAACCGATTCTTCTATTCTCGGAAAAAAGAAGTTAGTTGATGGTCGTATGACAAAAGAGAAGAAAGCAAATCACAGAATAAAAATATTCTGATTACCTTTCTATTTTATTCATCGGTTTGATCGAAAATCTATGTGAAATGCGATATTAAAAAAACGGCTCTGTTACCATCAAAGGAGCGGGCTGACAGAGAATCATCGCACCATTTTCTATTGAATATCTGATACTGAGTTCTTTCTATCTAACTGTCACAGAGTGTTTCATTTCAAAACATAACAGAAATATATACTTAAATTTCTATCTTGATATTTGCATAAAATGGTGCTTTTAAGAATCTATGGGTATTGATTTTGTTTATTTTCATTGCAGAAATAAAATTTTTACGATTTTCACATTTCACGTTTCCACATCAAGGGAAACTAATGAGAATTATTGGTTAAAACAATCTTTCCAATTTGCACGCAAAAAGGCAAAGTGCAAAAATGATCGTAATTTACGTTTTTTCTTTCTTTTTTTTTTTTTTTACAACTTGAACATACATGTTATAAAATTTAATTTAGACTTCATTTTGTTGATTCGAAAATTATCACCAACTGCCTGATATTTCTGCAAAATTCACATTAACTACACTGAACCATGCCAGCGAATTATACCAATTTTTCCAATAAGCGCGTTCAATGATGATGATAACTTTCTATCTTTCAATAAGTGTGAAAATGGTCTCAAATTCACTTTTCCTTATGCAAGTTTACGTTATCGGTTCAACCCTTTAACCACAGAACAAATAGAACGAATATAACTGTCTCTTTTCTGCAATCACTTATGTGCAAGTTTGTGCATTTTACAGAACTATGTTGTCATTGACTTACAAGCTACCAATGGGTGTTTTTCAATTGTTGTCATATTGTTGGTGTTGTGTTACCGTGTATACGTACATCTACGTAGCGCATACATATTATATATTTTTTTTAACATATGCGTATACAAGACACGCATACACATAACCATTTAGCGCACTACCACACACAACTCCGCGTGCACATATATAACGTAGTGGTGGGATATCTTTTATCCTTTAGCGTTACACTGATTTCAGTAGTATAGAAATATTACCGCTCGTTCTGTGTTATTCTGTGCCTTTAACCATTTGCGCAACTTATGACTATCATCTTCCACGGCTAGATTTTAACTTAACATTATGTTAATACACATGGCATAAGTGCGAAAATCGTATCAAAATACATCTTATTTTTTGCAAAAAGAATTTTCGATATAAAAGCCACACGAGCGGTACTTAAATTTCTGCTATATTTCTTAACCGTTTCATACCTTTCAATATTCCTCAAGGCATAAGTGCGAAAATTGCAGAAGGTTTTCGCAACTGTCTCCCGCTCTATATAAATAGCTATAAACAGAAAAATTTGATTTGATATATGTATAATATGATTCTTTTATTATACATCATCACAGTTCTCAAATATCATACTAACCGTTTTTTTAACTGACCAAAACTTCTCTTTACATTGAAAATTTTCTTTTTGGTTTTCATAAATAGTTTTATTTTGTAGTTGTAGCAAAACATCTTTAGAACACATCAAATATGTGCTGCCATAGATAATGTTTTTAGGCCATTTGAGGTATTGGAATTTTCTTGTACGCAAAACGTGTTCTAACAAGACGATGTTATAGAAGAACTGTCGTAAAAACACTATACCTATAGTAAATTTAACTGTATATAAAAATGTCATTTGCGATGGTCTTTCCCTTTGCTGAGGTATTTTCAACCAGGCCTTTAGACAACGGGTAGAACTGGTGTCTTTAAACGGTGTTTATATCGATCCTAATATCTTTAGGTATCTTTTACCTAAAACACCCAATACAAATCCACGTATTCTATAGATAGGTACTTTTACGTATCTCATCATTCATGTCAATTCGCACATCGATTATCCCATTTTCGTTTTCATTATTAATTCCTTTTGTGTCAAATAAAAATTGACACACGATACACACTTGGTTGGTCGGGCGGACATTTGTCGCAAGAAAAAAGTGAATTCGAAAAGGTTAGTAAACAAAATTTTGAATAAATCCAACAGAATGTTATTTGAATTTCGACATTATTACTTCATTCCTATCTCTATACACTCGTATCTGTGAATGCCGTAGATTCGAATTTTCTATTCTACATATATGTATGTTGTGTTATTTAAAGAACCAGTGAAGTATTTTCTCCTATTTTTTATCGTCTCACAAAAATCCAGTTTATACATATGTACATACATACATACATAGATACAAATGTAGCAAAAAAAAGTTACTGATAAAATAGACACAATGAAAGAATATCGAAATCGACGATAGTACAAAAAAAATCTATGGATATTATATCTACTTGAAAATGGAAACGTATCATGATTTTACCGAAAAATGCTGACTAAGCATATAATTTCAAAAATGATTAAAATCGTATTAACACATTTTTTTCTGTTGTTTTGTGATGCTCTACTTTTCGTTATTTGTTCGAATCGACGTACTCGTATGTGTGTGGTTTAACTTCAGGAAACAATCGTTTGCTAATGTTCATTCTTTGTGACCTAAATATTCTAGTAATCGACTATTGTAATTATTTTTAAAAATTTCATTGTATGATGGAACAAAAAAAAAAGGAAATAAAAATCAAATAAAAATTATGGAAAAGCGTGAGATAGATATTAAAAATTTGACTTTACGATTTTTATCACATTAGCTTACTGAAATGTTTTATCTCGAATTCAAATAAAAAGAATTGACTGGCAGAGATATAATCCAGCTATCCATTTAAACTATTCGATTTTCTTTTGTTTAAATCAGATAAGTATTTAAAAATGTAACACTTTTCGTATCCTACTACTAACATATACCTACTACTAACTCGTATCCTACTACTAACATATGCCAGCACTAAAAAAAAAAGAATAATTTATTTAATTATTAGTGTTGGCGTTCTAATCTTTGCTATGTAAGTCAACAATAATTTTAGAATATTTGGTCTGTGATCACTTTAGTGTGCTACACACTAAATATTCGATATTTTTTCTCTCCGTGTACTTCAATGTAAATAGAATTTACGATGACTTTTCCCCAAAACGACATGAAGAGTTCGGTGTTTCCTTGTTTCTAGTTTTTATAATTTGATAAAGGTCGATTAAAATATAGTCTAGAAGAAGAATGGAAACAAAGAAAATCAAAATCTTCCCTCATTTATAACTAAAGAATAATATCTGCAATTTTAAACTGCAGTTGTGATTTTTAGTTGCAACTGCTATTCTTAACTTTTATTGTGATTTTTCAAAAAAGGAGGACAGGTAGTTGGTGTTGACTGTACCAGAGACAATATTGACTGAAACAACGCTGCTTGTGGTGTAACAAAACCAAGGAACATATACATTCTAATTAACACATACATATTAATTATTAGGATATATCTCAAATAAAAATTTTGGTTATTAAAAATGTGGGTGAAATAGAGTACGTTACGTAATACGTATATATCATTATGTGTATTTATACTAATCTATGCAAAAATACATAACGAAAGGTATTTTAATGTAGCTACAGAAAACATCCTGTGTAAAATACAAAAGTAGCATTTGCAACGCAACCACTACACTCAACCGAAAATGAATTGAGAGATGCACAGAAAGGCATTTTTAAAATGGATCAGTCTAAGTCATTTTGGAGGTAAAGTCGGATATCTGTCAAATACATGTGTTTTATGAACGATAGGACAGTGAGCTGATTTATTTTACCCACTTCACCTGCACAAAAGAAGGAAGGTCTCTTACTTTAAAATCGTTCGGCTATACATAACCGATCAAAACGGTGAAACTGTTGTATAAAGTATATAGGTAACGAACAAACGTAGTAATTGAAACTTAACAAGTCGCAGTCGCATTTTCATACCATCCTTATTTAGAACCATTCGTTCCCTATGAACAGACTTGCCAAAAACGGGCAGACTAGACGTGTAACTCTATACGGTTCTGTTTTTTATCTTCCATGGACGAAACTGTACATACATGTACCTATATGTCTAATTGTACGGTTTAACTACTTTCACAGGGTATTTAATTATTCTTCACCATCATAAAAATTAACAAATAAAAATTATATTTACTCAATTTTAAATTTATTAAATTCTTCTAAATTTGCGTTAGACAACAATGTGTATCAAATACTATTTATAGCAGACATGTATCAAATTCTTTATAAAACAGGGTTAAAATAACAATTTTATTACAAAAATTTACAATTGAGTGAATTTCAAAAAAAAGGTGAAAGTGTTCATAAAAGAAAACTTTCAGCCCAGACACATACACAGTCGGTACCAATCAAATCATATTTCTTTGATGTGGTGTTGGGCTGTCGACGTGAAATATGTAAAAAGGAAATTTATAGCCACAGCATTTTTTTTTCACTAGTGTGATCCATGAAAATGATATAACAAGAAGATTTCGGTGCCACTATAATACGTGATCAATGCAGCTAAAGATCTTCCAACTTTTAAAAATTCATATTAATACCTTGACATCTCATTGAGGTCATAAGATGTCAAGTGAAACCTTACTAACTCAAACACCAAGTCATATTCGGACGTCACAATTCCATATAAAGTGTATTAGCTGTCAAAATAGTGTACCAGCGCTGAAGGTACTGCTTTAAGTTAAACCTTACTTCCTACAACAGAGTGTCTGTTCCTGATTAATTAAAATTGCTGGCTATTTTAATAGAATCTGGCCTACAAATATTCCCCTTCAGATCGCACATTGATTTGTTTTTAAAGTTGGACAGAGTTATAGTCTAAGATAAAAATTGCTCATCATTTGAGATAATTAGACTCGATTTTTAAAATTCCTAATTTAATCGATAAATAAGATTGGATTGTAAAGTGAGATTGGACAAAATAACAAATAAGATTGTTATTTTACTTTAAAAAATACATGACTTCAAACGCTAAAATGTGACTGTTGATTTTGATTTCAGTAAACTCTTTAGAAAAATTGCTGTTTTAGGGATACATTTGAACAGTTTTTGTTATGAACAAAACTTTAATTAGCTATGTAACAAGCCATCACGTTAAACTTCGCTATTTTTCACTCGATTTCAAAAAATCAAAAATTCACACTTATTGTTAAGTAATTTTAACCCTTAAATAAACCTTTTTCTAATCTTAAAAAATAGGTACTAGGACGAGATAATTTCAAGTACATAAATATTGTCCATTGAAATTATCTTTTGCAAAACGCTATTAGCAAGGGCGCCCTTAGCATATTCGGTACTGAAGTGCGAAGATCAGGCCAGTGTCATCCTGAGGCATCTCTGGCTGTTAGTTAATTACTAGGTATTGGACATTTTTCGTATCAAACAACATCGTGTTTTGTATATGCAGGCAGATAGACAGATAATATGTGTGAGTTATATATATATATATATATATATATATATATATATATATATATATATATATATATATATATATATATATATATATATATGTATGTTTTATCAAAATATCTATTCGTTTTTATTCATATTAATCACATGAAGTGCGATATACCTGCATACACAAAACACGAATGCTGTTTGATCCGAAAAATGTCCGATACTTATTAATTACTAACCAATATCTACATACTCGTAAACTTTAAATTGGAAAAACAAAAAGCTGGCAAACGATGTCGTATAGTAGCACCACCATTTCTTTATGTGAGAAATGTGTGATAAAGTGGTTATAACGTAGGCAGATTGAAGTATACGATACTTTAATATATACGATACACATTCATTTTCACTCACTAGAGGATAAAATAAATTTTTCTCTGGATGAAAAAATATGTTTTTTTTTCTTTCATTTTTAAATAAGCTTCATTAATAATTATCACATAGATATACTTTTTTTCATTCTCTCACTCGCAGTTAGTAGGTTAGCCAGTGCGCAATCTTGTGAAATGGTGGAATGAAGTGTATCGTTATTTTTTAAAATCACCATCAAAGTACAGGATGATCTGTTTACACTGTGATAAAAATTTTTATATAGCGTTCTGAATGTCACGGAACACCTATTACTGAAATAGAAATTTTTTCCCATAGGGACATCGACCTGATAATTCAAGTTACTGAAACGTTCTGTATTAAGCTACTTCAAAATTACTAAACTCCATTAAAATATTGATCACTTGTATACAAGAAATTTAGCGCAAGTGGGTGACAACGCCCTTGTTTCGTTGGAAAGTAACTCAAAAATAACACAGGTCAACATTTGATCTACGCAGGAACGCCGGAAGCGGTCAGTTGCTCCTAGGGTTTTTGGGATCGCTGATTACGATGAAGGGGTTGGCTAACCTCCATCACGTCAGGTTCAAGGTCATTTGAAGGTCAAGTGGAGAAAAAACCTTTTAAAAAATCTGAAAAAAATCATACCTATATTTTCGAGGTCAGCGAATCGAAATAAGGGGTCGGCTAACCTCCATCAGGTCAGGTTCAAGGTCATTTGAAGGTCAAATGGTGAAAAAACCTTTTAAAAAATCTGAAAAAAATCCCCACTTGACCTCCAAATGACCTCGAAATTGACCTCATGTAGGTTAACCAACCCCTTATTTCGATTCGCTAACATTAAAGAAATAGGTATGATTTTTTTCAAATTTTTTAAAAGGTTTTTTTCTCCACTTGATCTTCAAATGACCTTGAACCTGACGTGATGGAGGTTAGCCAACCCCTTCATCGTAATCAGCGACCCCAAAAACCCTAGGAGCAACTGACCGCTTCCGGCGTTCGTGCGTAGATCAAATGTTGACCTGTGTAATTATTGTTACATATTTTTTCATACTATTATAAGGTACCTAAGGCAATTAAGGCCCACCTAAGCAAAATATGCTTATTATTTATATATTTTATAAAATATCAAAAATATAGTATTTAATTATAAAAATTTACTTATTTTTTGATACAAATTCCTAAAAAAAATTAATGAATTTGTAATTATACAAGTCAAAAATTTGATTCTAAAAAGTGTCTGCAATTGGGCCTTATTTCCGACTGGTGTAGAAAATAAGGCCCACCTATTACAACTGCCTGAAATAGTACATTTATTATTTTTTTTTTTAAATTAATCGGGGGATTTTAATTACTTTAAGAATAACTTGAACTTGAAAATACTTTAAGAATAACTTGAACTTATATATCAAAATATTTTGTTATTTTACACGTTCAAAAAAGTTTCGAAAATCCTTGAATCCCGCTTGACTGCGTGACTGCTATTGAAAATAACAATAAAAAAATTACCTAAGTCATTATTTTTAATTTTTAATTTTTTTATCATATTTTTCGAATAAGTCAAGTACTAGGTGTTTGAATATATTAAGTCGAAATAAATAAACATTAAATCTAAGAGTTCTTCTTAGAATTCCGAATCTCTTGCAACCTCTCTTTGATTGCCATGTCGAGTGACATAGCTTAAGGCTGATGCCAGTGCTTCCTCAGACCACAATGCTCTCTTCTTTTTATCAGACATACTTGCAAACACTAAGGAATAAAAATAAAAATTCGACCAAACCAACTAAAACTGATCTGGGATCATTAAACAAATTGAACAAATAAATCAAAATTAAATGTACTTAGTTTTTTGTCCATTTTACTTTTTCCTTTTTGTTATTTTTATATTAGAGTAACTATAGTAATTTAAGGTTGTGCGTCTAATTTTGCTTCATTTGCTAATGAATTCAGAAATGTTTTAATTGATTTGACTTTGTAATGTTTGATTTTAATTGTGTTGGTAATAAAGCCCAAACAAAATTTGCATGGGCCTTATTATCAACATGTCAATATTTATGCTTATATACATTTTATATAAATACTTTAGAAATAAACTAAATTAATTGATGTAAAACTTAAAGAGTATTAATTTTTTTCAATTTTGATAACAATTTGAAAGAAACATACCTTTAAAAAATCATTAATATAACACTCACAATGTGCACAATTTTTATATCAACGAACGAAAATGTAACCTCTAAATTTGTTTGTTAAAATATGACATGAGTTTCTTACTCTGAGTAGCTCAACTTTTGTATCTGGTTTTGAAATGACTGAAAGTTCATTTTAAACTTGTTGATAAGTTAGAGAACTTTTTTTGGTAAGAAATATAGCTAATGGGCCTTATTACCCGCTGAGCCTTAAATGCCTTAGGTACCTTACAAAATTTAATGGTACTCTGTAAATGAAAATTTTTTAAAACAATATCTAAAGATGTAATACATTTTATTAAAGAACTTAAAAATTTTTTCTAATAGGTAATGTTTATAGACTTTGCCAGAATCCAAGTTGGAAAGATAGTGGTTAATATTTAAAAAATTCAGTTTTCAAAGGGGATTGGTTTCTTAGGATAGTAACTGGACTAATACCGCTGTCGCAAGACCTTACATAAACTAGTGAATTTCGTAGGACTTACCCTTAAAGGAAAATCGCATAGAACTTTATATATTTCAGTCCAAAAAAACTAAAATTTTCAATATAGGTATACACTACAGAACTAATAATAATAATTAATGTTTTTTTCTACTCCTACTATTAAAAATAAATTTTGCACACGGGTAACGGGCAACGGTAAAAATTGACAATTGCCCACAGCGTGCGGGAATAGCATGCGAAATAATATCTCACGGCTTAATATAATAAAAAAGTAGACTATTTGGTTGATTTAATCCTAACTAATATTATAAATGCGAAAGTGCGTTTGTTTGTTTGTTTGTTTGTTTGACTGGCTTTCACGCCTAAACAGCTTAACTAAATAACTTAAAATTTTGCACAGACGTACTTTGCGGAACAGAGACGGTTATAGGCTACTTTTTATCCCGAGAAAATATTTAATTCCCGTGGGAAAATGTATCTTATACTATTAAACGAGCAATGTTTTCATTTGTTACTAATTAAATGTATTTTACATTTTACAATATTAATAAATATTTCTATAGATACCACCAATAATAAATAATAATATTTCTATCGACGACTACTATGAAATTACTTATTTACTGTTCAAAAGATTATCTACATATTTGTATCCTATAAGGAAATAAACAACCGGTAATTATCCAGTTATCGTCAATTAGCACATTCTAGCATTCTTAACAAATTCCATGCAGATGAAATTTCCACCGGGCTGGAGTCGGTCACCCTGATATTCAAATTATAACAACGGACAATTGGTTAGAATATTGTTAACAGAAAGAACAATATACAACGATAAACATACGTTACTTTCGACCCCGGGAAAATATCTAAATCCTATGGGAAGTCTTATTCCCGTGGGAAAATATATTTAGGATGATATAAAAAAAGAATGTTAGAGTCTATTTTTTATCCGGGAAAATATTTCTGTGGGAAAACTCCCAAGAAAAAGGTAACAGCTCTCAATAGCGACGCGATGAAAGTACACCTTATATGATTTAACTAGATGTCATAATTTCAAAAGCCACGCGAGCGAAGTCGCGGGTAAAAGCTAGTATATAATATATTTAAATAATTCTAAAAATATACATATGTATGTTGATTATTTATTATTGTTTCCATAGTTTCAAAGTATGGCTTTGACAAAAATTTGAACATCTTATAAATTACATTATAAATTTATAGTATATTATTCAACGAGCTAGTAATGATATAGCTATTACTCACGAAGATGAAATTGCGACACGAGCCGAGTTGCGAGTATTCTACGACTTTTTTCCTTTTTGATTTAAATAAAATTGAATATAAATTTTAAATCAAATTTTTAATCTATTTCTAATTTCATTAAATGTTTGTATTAATATGTATAAAACGAGCAAAAAATATATATACTACTTTGTTTACTTGAACGTTACTACGCAACATATATTAAATTAAAACTTGATACATACATTATACATAAAACAATCGCAAACCCATTTAATAATGGTTAATACTGTGATTTCATTGATTAAAAAGGTATTGAGTTATGGTCGTTCCTCCACACCTTTGAATAATGCTTAACTTTCTCGACAATTAACAGATATAATATAATGAGTGTGTTCTTCAACAGGAGTAGAAAAACAATTTTTTACTTCTTATTTAAATAAATATTAATGTAAATTTTACGAACAAAATGTGCCCGTAGAAAAATTATAGTGTAAAATACGTGAGAAGAGTTTATTTCTCACTCATATTAGTTGTTTCACTCGCCCCGCGGGCTCGCATATTCGTGAGAAATAAGCCACTTTTCTCATTTATTGTATAGTATACTATTCTCAGACTTTTGTCTTATTCAGATACCACTCACATCAATATATATATATATATATATATATATATATATATATATATATATATATATATATATATATATATATATATATTGAACCCTTATCCACACTATCGTGCCGCTCTTGGTAAGGTCTCGATACTCGTTCAGTTCGTTAAAAAAATATTCGTCGTCCACACATTTGCACTCAGTTATTATGAAAAAATATTTTATCAAACTGAAACCAAACTAGGAGTGTAATAAAAGCGTCATTTATAGTGTGGATGTAGAACGGATAGGTGCCAGCATTGGGATGTGAACTTAACAAGATTTTATCTGAAACATGAGCATATTGAGAGTGGCACTACAGTGTGGATCGAGACTTAACATTTTATGAGGAAAATGGAAGAAAATGTTATCTATGTTAATTCTAGAACTAATTTCCAAGTGACCATAAAAACCTCATTATAATCGATGGCATTCTGTAGTTTTTAGGTCGCAAATATACAAACAAATACTTAAATTTATACATCAGTATGGTATAGATATAGATATTCTTACAAATAAAAACTGGATCGCTCATGGTCCAAAATTTTCTTACTCTTACATAAATTACTGTTGAACTGATCTAGCGCTTCATATTTTTTTTTTTAATCAGAGTGCATATGCTTTAACACTGCGACCCAGTTTTTTCTGTACAATAATTGTTTCCATATAGCAAAGCTCGATATATGCAGACATACATTCAATCATACATATATGGATAAGTGTGTGAACAGACCGGGACGGGCGACCGTTACAATCACCGTGCGGTCGATTGCACGGTCAATTCAAACTTTCAATACATATGTTTATTTAAATGTACGCGTTCACACCTGACAAACATGACAAACAGACCAACACAAGTATTAAATTTTTTTGCCCAAAACCACAGTTATATTATTATCTATTTGAGTATTTTTTGATATGGGCCAGATAGTACAATAAAATTATACTACAGGCTTTCTTAAGTTATTGTGTTTATTATCAGTGTTGTGATCACCTAGATAACGTTATCTGAAATTTTATCTAGATAACGTTTTCGTTATCTATTATCTTTTATCTAGATATTTTTAAAATAAGTTATCTTTTATATTTTTATTTAGCGAAGGAAAAAGATAAGATAACAACAATATATCTTGAATTTTTCTGAAAAAAAAAAGAAAATTGAAAATAAATTCACCATTTTCACCATATTCACTAACTGATATGATAGAACTGGAATAATTTCTGCCATTAATTAGAATAATACTAGGTCGTGTAATATGAAATGTCGTCCGACCACGTAATTCAGAAAAATATCGACACTCTTTTAGGCATTAGAAAAATATTTAAAAGCAATTCTTTAATTTTAGGATGTGGCTATTTATACATACAGTATGTATAACCAATTGGCTATTTATACATACAGTATGTATACGCAATTGGCTATTTATACATACAGTATGTATACGAAATTGGCTATTTATACATATATAGTATGTATATGAAATTGGCTGTTTAATACATATAATCCGCTGAGTATTGGTTTGTACCAAGTCAATTTTTAAAAAAAAAATTTCTGATAGTGGTTTCGGCTTCCTCAATGTCCAAAACTAACAAAACAACTATCTAGAAAAAATATTTATAAAGTTGACTTGGTACAAACCAATACTTAGTTGACGATATGTGTTTACTGAATTGGCTATTTAAAACTGCAGTATGTAGTTATGTACCTAAACTAAACTGATTACGTAGTTGGCTACTTATAGGTACATACGGACTGAATGCGCTATTATTACAATTAATATTTTTATAATAACTACACACTTTTTAGTCGAATTTTCTCCGAAAAATTAGACTTATACAGTCTATACGATAAGAGCTGCGAGAGGCGAGACCAGGGGCGCTATCCGTTTTCGGACCCGTAGAACACGATTATGTAAAAAAAAAGATGTCTGATATAGATATATATATATATATATATATATATATATATATATATATATATATATATATATATATATATATATACATTTTCCCGCAACCTTTTAATATGTGTAGGCCCCCCTATGGAAGTTAAGAGATGAAATTTGGTAAGTGGGGCTTATTCCGATGCACAACAATACTATCAAAGTGGGGCCAAATTTTGGGCAAATTTTTTTTCGGACCCGACCTTTAAGGGAGTGGTGGGGGGCGGAAAAGCAATAAAACTTTTCCAAACCGGTTTTAAATAATGTTTCGGTCAATTATCTACAACATATCCAAAATTCAGCTTCCTAGGATGATATGGTGGGAGTAGAGGGGGGAAAAACGATTTTCGCTGGATCTAACAGGCCCCCAGCCCCCCAGAATTAACGTAGAGGGTTGAAATTTGGTGTGTTGATAAAGTTCGTACCTAGGTTGTGCTTTTTGGAGGTTTTAATATTTTACCCCCACCCCCCTCATTTTTAAGCTACAATTTCATGCATTTTCGACGTTTTCGAAGTTTGTACCACTCGCACAGGTCACCCGAATAAACCTAGAGGGCTGAAATTTTGTATTCGGATTGAGTTAGTATCAAGGGGTTGCCTTTTGGGGGTCTCGACTTTTAACCCCTACCCCCACCATTTTTATACCCAAAAGAACATGATTTTTCTTGTTTTTTAACAGTTTCGTTCGGGTCAAAATCTCCCCAAATAAACCTAGAGGGCTGAAATTTGGTGTACAGGTTAAGCTAATAGCCAGACACTGTTTTTTGGAGGTTTCAACTTTTAACCCTTACCCCCACGATTTTTACGCCAATATTTCCTTAATTTTTTTGCTTGTTTTCTAACATGTCTAGAGACTCCATAAGGAAACCTAGAAAACTGAAATTTTGTACGTGTATTCAGTTAGTATCCAGCTAGTACCTTGTACGGAGTCCGCATCACTTTTCCCCCCCATTTCTCCCATTTTTACATCGGAATTGAATGCTATTGTTAAATGTGTTTTAAAAGCATTATGTTTATTCTAAATACAAGTAGGCGAATAGTAATTTTAAAAAATTTAAAAAATACCCCTGTCGCAGCATCTGCATAACATAGCGAATTTCCAAATCTTGGGCACTGGCGGATCTCATCTAAGACCTGTACCTATTTAAAATAGTTTAGCTTTCTAAGAGAAAAAGAATTTTTAAAATCGGTTGGGTAATTAGTTTTGGTATTTTTGGGGACCCAAGAACCCGAACGAATTTTGTGCAGCATAGTTGTATCCATCTAAAATAATTTAGTTCTCTAGCAGTGAGAAATTTTTTAGCATCGGTTCGATAGCTTATTACTGGCGTTTTCGGATCTGCAAGATCCCGGTGGACCTCATTAAAAAATCAGCTCGACCGTATATTCTAGGCGGACTTTATGTAATATATATATATATATATATATATATATATATATATATATATATATATATATATATATATATATTCAAAACCCGTTGTGTAGCATTCTACGCCGCATTTGCATCCGCAGGACAGTTGTGGATCTCAGATAACACAACCTGTACCTATCTAAAATAGTTTACCTTGGTAATAGTAAAAAGGTTTCAAAATCGGTCAGTTATTTTATTGTTGACACTTTTAGGTCCTACTGACACTTCAGACCTTACATAACGTAATCTATATGTATCTAAAATAGCTTAGCTCCCCAACAGTGAAAAAATTTTCAAAATCGGTCGGCTAGTTTATTTTTGACGCTTTTGGATCCGATGGACCCTGGCAGACTTTACATAACGTAATCTATATTTATCTAAAATAGTTTAGCTCTGTAAGAGTGAAAAAATTTTCAAAATCGGTCGGTTAGTTTATTTTTACCACTTTTGGGTCCCATGGACCCTGGCGGACCCTAAATACCGTAATGTATGTCTATCTAAAATAGTTAGTTCCCAAACAGTGAAAAAATTTTCAAAATCGGTCGGTTAGTTTATTTTTGACACTTTTGGACCCATGGACCCTGGCAGACCTTACATAACGTAATCTATATTTATCTAAAATAGTTTAGCTCTGTAACAGTGAAAAAATTTTCAAAATCGGTCGGTTAGTTTATTTTTGACACTTTTGGATCCCATGGACCCTGGCAGACCTTACATAACGTAATCTATATTTATCTAAAATAGTTTAGCTCTGTAACAGTGAAAAAATTTTCAAAATCGGTCAGTTAGTTTATTTTTGACACTTTTGGGTTCTATGGACCTTGGTGGACCTTACATAACGTAATTTATATTTATCTAAAATAGTTTAGCTCTGTAACAGTGAAAAAATTTTCAAAATCGGTCAGTTAGTTTATTTTTGACACTTCTGGATCCTATGGACTCTGGCAGACCTTACATAACGGAATCTATATTTATCTAAAACAGTTTAGCTCTGTAACAGTGAAAAAATTTTCAAAATCGATCAGGCAGTTTATTTTTGACACTTTTGGGTCCTATGGACCGAGGCGGACCTTACATAACGTAATCGATATTTATCTAAAATAGTTTAGCGCTGTAACAGTGAAAAAATTTTCAAAATCGGCCAGTTAGTTTATTTTTGACACTTTTGGGTCCTGTGGACCCTGGCGGACCTTACATAATGTATTCTAAATCTATCTAAAATAGTTTAGCTCTGTAACAGTGAAGAAATTTTTAAAATTGGTCGTTTAGTTTATTTTTTACAATTATGGGATCAGTAAATCCTGGCGAAACTCATACAAGTCTCGTACTCTAACAGTAAGAAAAGGGTTCTAAGGATCTCATATAACTTATGGCAGTCCGTAAGCTTCTTGCGGACATCATTTAATTAATTAATTCAAATACTTTAACTTACTAACTGTGAACAAATTTTTAAAATCGATTGGTTAATTAATTTCTGGCCTTTTTAGGTCCCGAAAACCTTGACCTCACATAAAATACCTTAAATCCATTTGAAATGGTTTAATTTTTTAACATTATTAATTATTAGTGGAAAAATTTTCAAAATCGATTCAAAATATTTTTCCGTACATACATATGTACATTGTACATATTTTGTTTTTGTTTCATATTTAATAATATTTATATCATAACATAATCTTCAATTTCTTGTTTACTTAAAAGTTCAATAAAAAAAAAAAAAAATTCTTCATTACATTAGCTTAGAAAATCTGTTTAATTTACATTTTTTAACATGGGATAGAACCATGCTAATTATAATGCAATAAATGAGAAACAAAACTCTATACATGTATGTGTGTTATATCACATATATGTGAATAGTTTTCACTTGTTCTCACAAAATTCTTTAATAAAAAAGTGAAATATTTTTATACTTTATAAAGAACTGAGATATAAATATAAATTACTTATTAGACTAACAAAGAAAGAATAAAAGTGAAAATTTACATTTTCTCGAAAAATACTTAAAATAGAAAGAAAATTATAAGAATATTTTCTTCATAATTTTTTTTTTCCTTTTCAACGATGTAAAAATTGAACTGCCTTATGATAGGATCGAATGATAAAAAATGGCCAGAAAACCTACTTCTGGGCATCCGACGTGTCTGGCTAACGAACTTAGCCAAGCCAATTCAGAATCCAGTCCGCACACAAAATTTCATAAGCGTTAGACGTTTCGTTCGAGAGTTATCGTGGGAACACATAAATATATATATATATATATATATATATATAAATTTTAGTGAATATCATTTTCGTATTCTAGGGACCTCAAAACAGATTTCTGCCATAGTCCCGGACTCAGATTGCGTCATGACACCTATTGTAATAGCTGAATTTCGAGTTTTCGAAATTCGCTAAAAGTACTTACTTTTATGACAAATGAAATACATACATATTAAGTAATTTAAAAATGTTATTAAAGTCACTGTTTATTTATAAATTAGGAATTTTGGATTTTTAGTATTTATAAAATAGAAATTTTGGATTTTTTTGGAAAGAAAAAATATCTTTATAAAGGCCTTCCAGTTTACTATTCAAGGTCCTTTTTTAATTTTTAAAACTAAAACATAAAGGCAATTAGCGGATAAACATGGGCAGGAATGTCCTCGTACGAATTGTGTTGGTTTTTTTTCTGCTACCTGTTTTCGGCACAAAATTGAAATTTACTGAGATACAGCCCTTAAATACTTAAAACCTTTTTTTAAAGCCTCGATCAGCCGAACACTCATCACCAGTTTTGAAACCAACAAAATGACAATTCGGTTGTAGACTTTCAATCACATTTCGCTTGTAGACATTCAATACCGAAGATGAAGGGGAAAATTCGACTACCGTGATGGGGCCCCGCTGCTCACGGCGTTTTTATAATTATAATAACCGAATACCTCCGATTGAGCTGAATTATTTTTTTACATAATCTTTTTGGTTTAAGAAGTTATCCCCTAAGCGGATTTTTGGCGACGCGGACCGGAAGGGTATATTTCTACCCTTCGAATTTCAAGCCTAAGGGTTACTAAAAGATGTTTTCCGTTACCATAGTAACAAAAAATAAAGATCGATTCTTATGAAACTTGGTGAGTAGCACAAAAAAGAAAGAATGAAGTTTTTCAATATTTTGCTTAGTTTTCGTGATATTACGTGTCAAATTTGTCAAACTTACTATATTGGATAGACAATTATTGTAGGTATATTACGGCTTGTATTGATAGAAGTAAGTGGAAAATGGACCGGACGACATCACTGAAACCTCATTTTCAGGAAAAGGGTAATTAAATAATTTTGAAGTGATTACACGCCGAGACACATTTATAAATAATTACCCTTTGCCCAAGAAAGAGGTTTCATTGGTGATGTCCCGTTCATTTTTCACTAATTTCTATGAATAATACCCCTGTCGCAGCATCTGCATAACATAGCGAATTTCCAAATTTTGGGGACTGGCGGATCTCATCTAAGAACTGTACCTATTTAAAATAGTTTAGCTTTCTAAGAGTAAAAGATTTTTTAAAATCGGCTGGGTAATTAGTTTTGATATTTTTGGAACCCAAGAACCCGAACGGACTTTGTGCAGCATAGTTGTATCCATCTAAAATAATTTAGTTCTCTAACAGTGAAAAAATTTTCAAAATCGGTCGGTTAGTTTATTTTTTACAATAATGGGAACAGTAAACCCTGGCGGAAATCATACAACATAACCTTTATTCATCTAAAATAATTTTAGTAAAAAGTTTATCCTAACAGTAAAAAACGGGTCCTAGGGATCTCATATAACTTATGGTAGTTCGTAAGGTTCTTGTGGACATTATTTAATTACTTAATGAATTCAAATACTTTAACTTACTAACGGTGAAAAAATTTTCAAAATTTTCGACAATCGCTAAAAAAATCATTGAAAAATATTTGATATGTTTCGATCAATTAATGGTCAACATCAGCAAATAAAAGTTACTAAAATCGAAGAAAAGAATGAGTTATTTGTCCGTAGAAATTAAAATACAAATTCTGAAAACGAGCAAAGAAATATTGAAAAAACTAGATCGGCAAAACATTCTGACAAATAACACTACCCAACTAATACTTGCCAATTTGAATGAAACTTAACATACTTATTAAACAGCGAAAAATATTAAATACGTGTTTTTTTATTTCGGCTAAATACGCTTTTTAGGGGTAGAAAACACCATTCAACCTCTGTAGATGAAAACAGTTATAGCTAAATATTTTTGAAACGGCATATTTTTTGAAAAAAGGGCTGAGTACCAAATTTGTAGAATTTAAAGCGATGCACTTGATAGTGACCCTGAAATCGATTTTCAAGGTCAGTCGAAAATGATTAGCCATTGCCGAACTTTGACCATATCCTGTACCTATAAGCAGTAATTTCATGTATTGACTCAATCTATCTTCAAAATTGATTTGTTGCGTTATTTTTCTAAAATAAAAAAAATAAAAACCTGACGAAATGAAAAAATAGGCGCAAATTTATAGAAAAAATTAGAAGAAAACATTTTTGTAAGTAATTTTAGAAGTTAAGAAAAGATTTAATATCACTCCAATTGTAAGTTAAACATTAACTTTATGTTATATTAGAAATTTTCAAAATTTTTTAAAATTTTTATTGCTACTCTATAGTTATCATATTAGGAATTCAATTCAACATATGATTAACTATTATTTTTCCGATTGCGATTGAGCAAGTATTTTTCAAAATTACTTCTTGATCACTTATTTTCTATCTTGCATGTGAAATTCGTTCGAATATACTTTGAACCATTTAGGGATGAAAAGTAAACTACTCCTTTTGAAAAATATTAAATGATTTTCAAATGACTTTGGAAATTGACCTCAAGGTCAACTTCAAAGTCAAGTGCATCACGAGAGTCAAGTGCTTCAAGATCATCAAGTGCATCACTTTGAACTCTATAACTTTGGTCCTAAGCACTTTTTTCAGAAAATATATCGTACCATAATCCACTTCTATGTTGATTCCTGGTCTCTTTTCCTGCGTTTCTAATATTTATGTCAATAAAAAATGTGCTACCGTAGACAAGGATGAATAGGTACGCATTCCGACTTCACACCGTATTTTTTTGTATTTATTTTATGAGTACCTAATCTTTAATATATTAAAAATTTACGCGAAGATGGTCACTTTATCAGCAGTATCCAAAAAAATTTAAAAATATCGGTGGTTTTTGAAAAATTAACAAAAATCGTATAATTTCTTCTCTATGAAAAATTGGGGTCAAAAGAGACGAGAAAAGAGTAAATGGGGACAACCCGTAGGGTCGACCAAAATTGAAATTCTAATATAAAATAATTTCGAACTTTTTGTATTTATACATTCAAAAAAGAAATAATAGGTACTTGATGATTTTCTGTAAAAATAAACGTAGAATCTAAAATAAAGTTTATATACTCCTGTCGTTTACCCCTAAGTTTATATTCCTCCTATTCTTATTTTAGTTCAAAAAATAATTTTTCAAAAGACTAAGACATAATAATTAATAACAGTGAGATTCTACGTCCATTTTCAGACTTTTGTTTATTAAATTGCGTAAAAGCTAGTAAATGCAATAACAGATATGATGAATTTATAAGGATTTTCTTGTACTACAAAATCTTAAAAATATGGAAACGCGTACTTTTTTTTCGTTAATTGTGTTTTATTCTTTTGCACAAAATTTTAAAAATACTTTATTTTCTTAAGAAAGGGAGGCAACTTTAGTCACAGATATGCCTATGAACAGTTTTTGGTAATCCGGGAAAAACGAAAACACTTTTTAAAATTTTTTTATTGTTAAAATCGAAATGTTCTTTTAAAGAGGGTTAAAATTACCATATTTTATATTAAAATTTTAACACAATCACTCCCTAATTAACGAGCCTTACTTAATATTAGCAAATTGAGAAAAAACACGTCAATTAGATTTTTTTACACAGATTTTATTTGTTATATAATTCAAAAGGATATTTTAAAAATGTGTATGAATGGCTTTCATTAAATAAATTTCAATATATTTTCCATTTATTTTAACAGTGGAATGTCCTTATTAGTGGCTATACTTTCGGCTTGGAGCGAATTAGACGAAGATTTTCTTCTAAAACCAAATTTAATAATTAATTAAAGAAATAAAAAAAAATTTGTGGATTTCCTACCGTTCAAATATAATCTTTATTGTATGTAAAAATGTTATTACATTTTTTCAAAAAACTGTAAGTAAACTGTAAAATTTTCTTTACAAATATGTTAAAATAGAGAAATGTTTCCTTTTTAATTTATTTTTAACTCTTTTTAAATGATTCACTTTAAAATTTTTTAATATTTCTTAATCGAAATTTCATAAAAGAATGTGTCAAAATTTAAAAAAATTTTTCTTTGTTAAAAAAAAAAATTGAATGTGCAAAATTATTTAATATTAGAATGCTCTGATTATACAATTCTAATCATAACTGTATTGTCAATTGGATAAAAAATTACGTAAAAATATTATTGTTTGAATATGATTTAACGTAATTTTTATACGATTGAAGCAAACTCTTATTAATTTTAGGAAGGTGTAAATATAATCTAAATTCTGATCATATCACATAACAGATATCGTCGGGATTTTTTTTGTAAAAAAAAATGGAACAGAGATACATTATAAAAACATTTAACTGACAGAGAAATAGAATATAGCCGAATCGTTAAATTGGATTAAAAAAATCATGACACGCTACTTATAAAGCGGCTTTTTACGAATTTAGCTCGCAAAAAATGAGACAGAAAAAAAAAGAATGCGAGTGCGAGTGAAATGGAGAACGACATATTTCCTAGTTTTTCTCGAAAAGTAAGTAATTTAGAGCAACGGTATAAAAACATTTTTTATGCGTTTTACCTTTTACAATGGCTTAGTGTAAAAAAAAATTTGAAAAATTGCTTAATTCTGGCAAAAAACTCATTTTGTTGACAAAAAACGCTCGGAAAACCTACTTCTGGGCATCCGACGTGTCTGGCTAACGAACTCATCCAACGATTTGGAAAATCGAATTCGCACACAAAATTTCATAAGCATTAAACGTTTCGTTCGAGAGTTATCGCGCGGATACATATATATATATATATATATATATATATATATATATATATATATAAATTTTAGTGAATATCATTTTCGTATTCTAGGGACCTCAAAACATATTTCTGATATGGTCTCGGGCTTAGGTCGCACCATGACACCTGGCGTAAAAGCTGAATTTCCAGTTTTGGAAATTCGCTAAAAACCAAAATAATACCATTCAAAAATTATATTTAAAACTGAGTTTATATTCGTAAAAATTGATATTACGTATATGTGTATGTGTATGTGTGTAATATACAATCCATTATCTCATAGTAAGTTTTAGAAATACAACACATATTATCTCGAAAACTAAACAGGATATTGAAAAAATTTGTTCTTCCTTTTTTGTTCCACTTATCAAATTCTATAAGGATCTGCCTCTATTTTTTATTACCATAATAAAGAAAACCTTTTTTTAGTCCTCAGATATGCAACTTCTGGTTCCCGCCCCCAAAAATCCGTTCTTAAGCTAAAAAAATTATGCAAAATTCAATCGGTGGTACGCGAGAAATTCGTTATTATTAGAATCGATAAATTTGTTATTATAAGTTATTTTACTGTCACCAGTGGAAAAGTCCATTTTAATACGCGCACCACGAAATTTGGACGATATTTTTGGTGCTCAGTGTGCGCATTATACATCAGAAATTACGGTAATTGTGAATAAGTAGTCAACTGCGTATACATACTGCATGTCTAAACAAAATATTTCATATACATACTGTATGTATAAATAGCCAATTTCGTATACATACTGTATGTATAAA
Organism: Brachynemurus nebulosus; assembly: GCA_035578155.1. Lineage (NCBI taxonomy): Eukaryota > Metazoa > Arthropoda > Insecta > Neuroptera > Myrmeleontidae > Brachynemurus > Brachynemurus nebulosus. The sequence goes on along the minus strand of JAPWDM010000001.1, from coordinate 29,503,387 downwards.
TAGCCAATTGCGTATACATACTGTATGTATAAATAGCCACATCCTTAATTTTAAATAAAATTCTTGTAGCCTGGAATCATTTCGTTCATTTGCTGGAATAACATTTAGTTATGTAATATGAAATGTCGTTTTCCGACCACTTGCTCGAGCATGTAATTCAGATAAATATCGACACTTAACTAGTTCTTTAATTTTAAATATAAATAGAATTCATTGAGTTTGGAATGATTGCCGCCATTAGATAGAATATTACATTATATTATAGGTCATAGTATATGCAAGGTCGGCCATAAATATGTTCCCACCAAGTTAACACCGCCATTTGCTTTTTTAAACAAAATGGTTGTGTGATATTCTGCTAGTCGTGTACTATCATGTGCCGTAAATAATAGAAGCTAAATCCCGAAATTTTATATTCAAAAACTATTTTTTGAGCAAAAAATTAGCTCCACCGTTTTCTTTTTTTAAAACAAAGATGTTGTTTTCTGTTGTACTAGACGTGCGGCATGACATGTGCCGTAAGTAAAAAAAATTAAATTCCAAAACATATGAATTTTATCGCTGAAAAGATTCATTTAAACATTTTTGTAATTTGTTGTAATTCACACAATCACACATATTTCAGAGAGATACCTTCGTGGTCCGGCACTGGTCCGCGAATCGGTTTTTAATAAACATTGAACTCGTGCATTATTTCTGTAAATATAATCTTATCAGTTATTTAAAATTTTATCTAGATAACGGTTAAATTATCTGTTATCTTTATCTAGATATTTTAAATTATGTTATCTATTATCTGTTATCTAGATAATAAAATTCGATATCTTGCCCAACACTGTTTATTACATACAACCACTTCAATATCATCATGTTTTGTTTGTATTGTATTTTTATCCACCTAGTTTTATGATTTAATCGGATTGGTGTGAAGGTCCAATCTGACCGCACTGTACCACATGTCACAATCCGGTCAAGTTGCGATGGGGTTACGGTGTGTCGTGTCGGTCTGTTCGATCCTTTACTCCAACATATAAAATGCATGTGCTAAAAGAAGTGAATTTCTCATCCACTCATCATTTCGACGCTCTGTGTGAATAGAATGAGTTCCATAACACTTTTAACGTTTCGCTCTCTCATCTAAAATAAAAGAAATACGAGCGAGTATAAGTGTGTCAAACATTTTTTTTTTTCACCTGAGGTGGTTTTTATATTTTTTTATCAACATTTTAAAATAAAAATATCCAAAAGGACGATGGAGAAGAGAAGGATAAAAATTGTATATTTGCAGTTTGAATACGTTTTTAATGTACTGAATAATTTTTTACCGTAATAGACCTCTGTTGGTGTTCCTAAGATGATGAGGTATTGTGTAACCTCTTTTTGCTAAAGGGTTATTTAATTTTATTTTAGTACGGTTTTTTTTCTTCAATTTAAACGTTATTGTTGATATATTTAGGAAAATATTTCTTTTGAATATTTAAGTATTGGAGTATGTTTTCTAAGAAACATACACTTCATGTCAACAGTCTCCGAGTTAAAATACTTTTCCTTTTTTAGCGCATTTCCAGAACGGAATTCAGCTATTACAGCCACTGTCATGACGCGACTTGTGCCCGGAACTATGGCAGAAATTTGTTTTGAGGTCCCTAGAAACCGAAAATAATATTCACTAAAAGTTATATATATATATATATATATATATATATATATATATATATATATATATATATATGTGTGTGTGTGTGTGTGTGTGTGTGTGTGTGTGTGTGTGTGTGTGTGTGTGTATCCGCACGATAACTCTCGAACGAAATGCCCTATTTTTACGAAATTTGGTGAAAATGTTGGAAGTCCCAAACCGTTGGACAACTTCGTTAGCCAGACACGTCCGATTCTAGAAACATGGTTTTTTGGGCATTTTTCGTGAAAAAATTAGTTTTTGCCAAAATTTTCAAGTTCAAAAATTTTTGGAACATTTTTTTACACCATTAGAAAGAGGAGAAAAAATCACATAAAAAAGATTTTTAAACTATTAGTCTCTATAAGCTGGTTACCGAGAAAAGCTAATTTTTATAAACGGAAATTCGCTATGTTATACAGGATGCTGCGATAGGGGTATTGTAGTAATATGACATTTTTATTTATCCTACGTTCGGGAGATCAGTCATATTAGAAATGCTAGGAAACCGCACAGAAAATACTAATCTTTAAATATTCAAGATGCTCGGAAATTTTTACCTTTTTATTAGTAGTACAATACTTATGCAAAAAGGTCACCCCTTTTTCACTTTATTGAACAGACGGGTTGTAGGTATGTGGTATTTAAACTGTGTGTCCTTAAGTATCTATCTAATTATTGTTTTTGATCCATTATAAGCACCTGTAGTTGAAATAGTGGATGTATTTTTCCGCCGAAATGAATAGTGGATTGTTGTAGTGATATTTTATGGTAACAGTTGTACTGTATTTCATAAAGTTTATATAAATCTGCGCTGTAAATAAATGTATTATTACAATTTTGTAGAAAAAGAGTTCATAATTTTTTTAAAATTAATACTGGTGCGATCGTGCATCGACTACTAGGATTGATACCCAATCCCATAAACTCTTGTTAGATCTTCGTAATCACTCGATTCGAATTAACTAATGGGTGCCACCAAAAAATCAAAGATTCAACATACAAGTACTGCTGCAGCTGCTTTATATTAACCATTCAAACAATATTCTTTTATATTTAGTGAACAATTGACTTTTACTAACAAACCCTAAACATTTGACTGTGTTATACCTTAATCATTCATATGTCTTCCCGATTTCGTCACTTAGCCAATGGTATGCATCTTGCATATCAAATAACCTTTTTTTTAATTAACACATCAACCAATCACAGTATAACTATCCGTTGGTAAAAATACCAAAAAATTCAGAACAATAAAATAGTTTTAGACACTAATAGATAATTAGTAAAACACTACGTTGCAAAAAGGTCGCAAAATTTTATGATATCTTTCGATAGAAATGATCAAATAAGTTTTATGATGATCATTATCAAACTTGTTATCAAACAAGCTTGATAATGATTTTAACTTCCCATTTAAAGTTACTTTAATGCATCCGATTTTACGAATCGCTAATTTGGACATATCTCCACGTTTCAAGGTCACTACAATCCGAATCTATCGCTTTTAACGGATGTGTGTGTGTGCGTTCGTTAGCTCGTTCATTCGTTCGTGAATTTTTTTTCGTCTTGCATATCTCGAGAACAAATGATGATGTCAACTCCGGACTAATTTCATTAGATGTGTAATTAAAAAATGAAAACCAGATAAAGTTTTCAACAAATTCAGATTAGCGGTTTGTTTTTTATAATAAAAAAAATTAAATTAAAAACCTTTTTGAAATATTTATCGTCTCGCATATCTCAAGAACAAATGATGATATCATTTGTTTAATGAGGTCTGGAGTCCCCCACGAGATACAGGTAAGGTGACCAGACGACCCGTTTACAACGGGACAGTCGGGTTTTTCGGAGACATGTCCTGGTGTCCCGACCAAACTTCTCGGGATACCCATTTGTCCCGTTTTGGCAATATTTGAACTTATTATACGCTATTTCATGAAAAGTTTTATTCATTACTACACTAGCGGAAATAATTAAAGGATCAAAAAAAAATTCCAAATTTTTAGCGATTTTTCGAATGGCTGTCTCTTCGTGAAAAATGGCCGTATCGGAGTCATAAGCAAAGCAATTTAAAGCTGGAAGTTTCTAGTTTCGAGATCTTGTCATGAAGAAATTTTCAAAGCAACGTGTGTGGTGCAATCCTCAAAATACACTGAAAAAAAATTTTTTGAAATTTTTTCGGTTTTTTTTTTTTGGTCCACGGACTTGAAAAAAAATATTTCCAACTTAACCACCATATGGACCAGATAACTTGTTCATTCAGCTTTAATTTGCTTTTTATAGACTTTTATACGACCATTTCTCGCTGAGATATCGGACGTTGAATGGAAAAAGATCATTTCGTCTTTGACCATCGATATCTCAGCAACCAATGATCACACGGAAAATTGATCCTCTACAAGGATTAGTAATTGTTTTATCAGAAAAAAATTTTTTTGCATACTTTACAGGAATTTGAAAAATTAAGAAAAAAAGAGCTTTTGGTGGCTCTTTGGAAAATCAAGCGCTGAATTAAAGACTTCGAGAAAACCGCTAAGATTAAGTGTTCCTTTTATAGCTCATTATACCCATAAAAACTCCACTGAGTTTCATTTTAATCCATCCAGCCGTTTTTGTGTTTCATTCGATTGAATTTTTGAAAAAATTAAAGGATCATTTTTTTGATCTTAAACTTTCATAATTTTCAACCAAATGAAAAAAATATTTTTCTCAGCTTTTTTCACATTTTTATCAATAATAGTATTTAAATTTATAAAAAAAAGAAAATTTCTTAGAAAATTTTCAAAAAAAATTTTTTTTCTAAAATTTTTCAAAAAGATTTTTGAAAAATCTTTTCGAAAAATTCTTAAAAAAATTTTTTTTTTGAAAATTTTCAAAGAAATTTTTTTTTTTATAAATTTAAATACTGTTATTGATAAAAATCTGAAAAAAGCTGAGAAAATTCGAGTTCTTGAAACACCCGTTCAGTTTTCCGTGTGATCGTTGGTTGCTGAGATATCGTTGGTCAAAAACGAAATGATCCTTTTCCATTCAACGTCCGATATCTCAGCGAGAAATGGTCGTATAAAAGTCTGTAAAAAAGTAAATTAAAGCTGAATGAACAAGTTATCCGGTCCATATGGTGGTTAAGTCGGAAATATTTTTTTCAAGTCTGTGGACCAAAAAAAAAAACCGAAAAAATTTTGAAAATTTTTTTTCAGTGTATTTATTAGGATGGCGCCACACACGTTGCTTTGAAAATTTCTTTATCGCAAGATCTGGAAACTAGAAACTTCCAGCTTTAAATTGCTTTGCTTACGACTCCGATACGACCATTTTTTACGAAGATGCAGCCATTCGAAAAATCGCTAAAAATTTGGAATTTTTTTTCTTTGATCCTTTAATTATTTCCGCTAGTGTATTATGAACTGAAATAATTTTTAACTGCCTTTAAAATCCTTTACTTGGGTTCTTTCGTCTTTTCTCAAATATAAGATGATGTATTCATTTTTGCAGTATTGGGTTGGCTTTCCAACTCCGCTCCGATGTTCTACACTAAACTAAAGCAAGCTATATAGCACGCATCGGCCGTCCCCGGACATTATTCATGTATGATCGGCTTACTCCGTCGTTAATCGTGCACGATCTTCTATCGGGCAACTTCGTAACGTAACATAAAACATAACCTCTACTACGTCTACAGTCTCCATCTTTGAGAGTCCATTTCCAGAACGTCTGATGTTTATGTTGTAGTTGATGTTGTAAAGTTTTACTTTATATATAGTTTAAAAATTCCTAAAGCCCAAACGTGCATGCAAGTTCAATAGTAAATTGGAAAAAGAATTTCCGTTTATTAAAAAGACTAAAAGTGATTCTGATGTTCTGGTGTCTAACGTGTAATAGTAACTTTAACATGTAATACTAAATTTTCGAGGGAGGGCCCCTGGATCCTCTTTTTTCATGGGGGTACTGTGTACCCCCCAAACTTCCCGGTAAGGTCGGCTGTACCGTTTTGACTCTTTACAAATCTGGTCACATTAGATACAGAGCGCCAGGCCCTCTAGTGGAGCGCAAAGGCCAAAGCCCTTGTCGTGGGTTCGGGAAGAGGAGCCTCCAGAAATGAAAAAAGAATTATTGATGTACAGTAGTCTCTAGTCTTTAAGGACACCCAGTGGGAAGTTGATAGTGTGGGTAAATCTGTTCCAATTTTTTTTTTTTTTTTGTAATCTTAAATTAGTGCCTTAACTATGTAGTTATTTTATTAGGATGGAAGCACCAGTTCCTTTAACTCATTTGATCAGTTATGGTAAATTTTTCTATAAAAAAAAACAACTTAGGCAGTATCAAATATTATAGTTTAAAGACTAGTAATCCACTGACTATCCAACCAGAATTTTTTAAACTAAATTGTAAAAACTGCTATAAAAATATTATTATAAAAATACGTAACTTAATTTCTCTACTTTTAGATACTTTTAGATTCCGCAGATACCTAAATTTTATAAATAAGTAAATGACTGGAAAGTGCCAGAACAGGGCCAAAAGTGGTACCACGACAAGAAAATTTTATTGAAGTATCATCCATCAGAGGCCCTACAGCAATATTTTATTGAAAATTAAACAAATGTCACATACTAAGTAGTGAATATTTTTGATTGTATACATTTATTTATACCTGTAATACAAAAAATTCTAATTAACTATACATAATATTATATACGTATACAATATACCTGTTTGAACATAGCCGTGCCAACGACGTCGGTTAACATAAACGAGCAATCGTCTATTTTTATATTCCATGTGCAGAAGTGAATGAATGAATGAATCAAGCGAATCGATATCATCAAAGTAAAAATCAGCCGCCTGTGTAAAAAAAGCAGCACCACCACCACCACCACTCAGACTCACACTACATTCCGGGGCTGGGGCTCGGTTGAGTCCCTCACATTTCATTCACATTACCGGTGACGGGGGAGGGGCGGTGATTACGATGGTATCGTAAGTATGCGTATTCTCTATTGTTATGCGTCTCTTTTCAGAAACATAAACATTAGCAATAATTGAATTGAGGAATATTTAAAAGAAAACTGTTTTCTGTTTGTTTTTCACTTTACTGCCGCCGCGCCGCTCTCTAGCCACCTCCATCATCGTGTTCGGCATGTTCAAAGACCAAGTAGATCAATTTGTTTATTTGTATTGGCAGTTTGTTTTCTTTTTTTCGCATAAAATTATTTTGTTTTTCTTTTGCTCGTGTCTTCTTATGTTTCTTTTTTGATTTGTTCGCTGGTAGATAGTGAAGTTAGTTTTGTATTCTTTATATAGGTATTATCCTCTTTTTTTTATAGATATTCATCTATTGTTATTACTTTTTGACCTTCGTTCGTTTTGTTTACGTTGTATGTTATTTTATTTACTTAGTTTTAGTGGTGGCAGTGGTGGGTAATAGATTAACGGCCGGTTTTACATTCATATTTAAAGCCGGCTTTAATACTAAAACCAACTTTAAAACTGATTTTATTTTTGATACCGTTTCAGAATCAAATTTAAAATCCCGTTAGTGTAAAAGTCGACTTTGAACTAATGTAAGAAATTTTCAATTTCCACGACTTTTACCATTTAAAGTCGGCTTTAACATATTTGTTATTGCTGATTATTGTCGAAGAATTTTGTTTATAAGCACAATTTTTCTTAAATGAATAAATAAAAAAAATTTTATTTGTTTGCTTATCTTCAATAATATTTTTGATTATTTTTAACGTCTCAATTAATATCAAACATTCTTTTTGAGTTAAGCTGGCTAAGCGATTTCTTTTATGATTCATTGTATTTATGATATTTATAAATATATACCTCATTTCAAATACAATTGATCATGAGTTTTCGTTAAAAATTAAATAATTCTTATATTCGAAACAAATAAATCTTCTATTCCTTTCTAAAAACAAACTGCAAATTTAAAATTTACGTAAATGCAATAATGAAAGAGATAAAGCCAAGAAAACGGAAATTATTTAAATTCAAAATGACAAAGCATGGTTAAATTTAACTGAAATGGACCATATGTAAAAATCAAAACTGACTGACTGATCGATCAACGCACAGCCCAAACTGTTGGGCCTAGAAACGTACAATTTTGAACAGGGATTTCTTATAAAACGTAGGTGAGCATGAAGACGGGATTTTTGGAAATTCATCCCCTAAGGGGGTAAAATAGGAGATGAAAATTTTGAAAGAAATCTGTAATTTTGTTTAGATAGAAACATGGAAATTTGTGTTAGGTTACTGGTTTGAAAACAAAAGTTTCAATGCTTTTAAAAATTCATCTCTTAGGGGGGTGAAACAGGGGAAGAAACTTTAAATGGAAGTTTGTCATTTTTACAATTAGAAATATGGAAATTGATATGGTATGGTGTGGTATGCTGGTGATTTCAAAATTGTCAAAAATTCAATTTTTTAACTTGTAAATCCTAACCTATTTTATTTTTTTAATTCAATAATGAGCTGAGTATAAATGGCGTTGAATTCGATAGTGGGAGATGGTTTACCTTGATGGTTTCGCACGTTCTGAAATCCCCAGTGAACTAAAATAAAAAAAATTAAGAATTTTCTGCAAATATACATATGGGCCGGTTGCGCGACATTATTGCCACTTAGCGTTTGCAACTTTGTCGGCTCTCTCCATACTTATAGTTTAGTGGCTTTTTCAAATATTTCCATGTAAACAAATTTAATAATAATAATAATAATTAAATATCGACTGTAACTGGATATTAAAGGTAAATTTAATTTATTTTTATATTTGTCAAAAAAAGTCATTTCTGTTTTTATTAAATACATAATAACAAGACAAAGGTTGTCCAAATACAGAGTATGCAAAGTATTTTCGTTTTTAGCGCTATATACGGAGTGTAATAATTGAATGTAATAAAAGTGTAAAAAAGAAATCGGAGTAGTGAAATTGATTTGGTAGTTCCAGTTTTTATAAATTCTTTCAATATGAACTCAAGCAATATGTAGTATATTAGTTCCTTGAGTTTCTTCTTTGAGAAATTTAGTTTTATCCTCTAAAAGTTGTGGCATACAAATATTTAATTTCCGTCTAAAATTCTTTTGATTTTTAATTATTTTTAAATCGGCTAGAAGTCTGCTTTACATTTGTTTTTTCTTCCTGTATTTCTACATTAAATTTGAGAACACAATTATCGTGACTCATTTCAAAAATTTGTTACTGCCAAATTTACTGAGAGCAGTAGTTTCGCATACGATCTTAAAAAACTATACCTGATAGGGTTTACGTCCTTCGTTAAAGTTGTGTTTTATAAATTTTAAATAAAGTAAAAATGTAAATACCATAGAAATTAGACCGAATTCGATTAACTTAATTTTTCATCGCCAGATAGTGTGGCTCTACAAAATGGCAAGAGCCGTTTAATTTGCTTATTTCTACCAGAGCAAGCACTGCGATCGTTTTTATTACCCCTACTCTGTAGTTTGTACCCAGCCCTTACAGTTATGGCTCAAATTTGGGTCTAAGAAAAAAAAAATACCAGCGAGAAATCACATTTTGAAAATAATTCATCAAAAATCACCGTTTTTTCTCGACTGTAAAGAGTCATTTTAAAAATATATTACGGAACCAGAAGATCCTAGTTTCTGCCAAAATGACGGTATTGAGTATGCACTTTGATTTATATCGATACCTCAAATACTTTTTGAAATTCACGCGGAACCCTGTCGAAAAATATAGATCCAGGGAACTTAAGTTTTTATGTCAATGAATTATAGTAAAGTTTTAAAATAAAATTTTAGGTGAATAAGTAGGTATTTCTAACATCTTAGAAAACATAATTATGAAAAAAAACTTTTGATAAATTGATTTTTATAGATTTTATAAGCGATTTTTGGTTAATTTTTTCAAAAAAAAAAAAGTTCAAATTAACGCCCTTTTTTAAAAAACAATTTTTAGAAAAAATCCTACGACGTTCGCTAGATTTTGGACTATATTTTAAGGAACTTTTTGATTTTTTGTTCCAAATTAAAAATTGTGACCTGTAGCGGTACACCCATGTCGACCTTCCGAGATTTTTTTCCCTTGCGTGCGCTGCTGTGCTGCCATTTAAAAATTAAAATAAAAATATTTTTTGTAGTTAAAGACTAGTACTTTCATATGCACAACACCTCATATCTCTATCTCTTTCCTATCGTTCGTGGTACGTCTCAGAAAATCACATGAAATTTAACCCTTATTTGGTCTAATGGTGTACAAATCCAATTTTATTTTATTTTATTTAAAATAATTTTTTTATAATCGCTATTACTGAACTGTAACCACCATGTATTCCCAAATGAGATTAAGTACTTCCATTTGATGTTTGATTACTTTCTCTTTACAAACTTTTAATTTCGGTTATTAACGATTTAGTTTTTTTGTACCCCAGTTTACGGATAATCCTATTTAAAATAATTAACCAAATTAAAGGTAATTAATTAATTAATTTAATTTGATTTATGTGTAAACAGATCTAAGTAACTTAATTTTCTGAAATATGCAAAAATACAATTTTATAAATAATAAACTTTAGGATAATGTTTCAATTCTAATTTTTTTACTTTATTATTATTTAAATTCTAATTTCATATGTCTAGATATTTCCAGGAAAAATATTTGTGAAAACGATTAAATAATAGTATATTGTACAATAAGTGGGAAAAGGTAACGACAAAAAACACTTAAAAATTACAGATAACACTCAAAACCTCATGATTTCCTTAGAAGTTGCTTTTCTAAAAAAGATAAACCATTAATTTACGCATGAGAACATTTTATTTCATTTTTATTATATTTGGAAAATCGTGGAAAATACATCTGTAAAAAAATTTAATGACAGTTAATGTCTAAGTTTCATACTGTCTCTTGATTTTGATTCACATTAGGCATTTTAATAGCTATTTTTTTTTAAAACCGTATAAAAAATTACATAAAAAGTTGCACAAAAAAAGACGAATAAAAAAAGGTTTAGTTGTACTATATCCACCAAATACGAACTCATTGTGAGTACTCGTAAACTACTCGAATATAGACATTAAGGACCAATTAGACTGGTGTGGGCGCACGGAACACTGGCCATAGTTCAAAAATATGTGAATCCGACAAAAACAGATATTTGAGAATATCTGTAAACTATGACGCCAAAAGTATTATGTATTTGTATTTAAGAAAAAAAATAAAGTTTTAAAAAATTAATTGAAATCCATTGCTATGCCAAAAACAGATATGTATAATAACTAAGCTTACGTACAGATGCTACTTAAAAAAATAATCTAAAAAAAATTAATACTAATTTCCGGAATAAAAACTTTTGTTGTATTTGGCTCAAGATTTTACGTAATATTAATAAACACAACAAAACAAAAAAAAAATATTGATCCAAGTACACAAAAGTTTTTATTCCGGAAATTAGTATTAATTTTTTTTAGATTATTTTTTTAAGTAGCATCTGCACGTAAGCTTAGTTATTATAATTATATCTGTTTTTGGAATAGCAATGGATTTCAATAATTTTTAAAAGTTTTATTTTTTTTTTTTAATACAAATACATAATATTTTTGGCGCCATATTTTACAGATATTCCCAAATATCTGTTTTTGTCGGATATGTTTTATCATCAAAATATCTAGGCTTCATCTCCTTCATCTTTTATTTACAATAATATTTTTATCCACATATGTAAGAATGTGTGTGATGTGTATTGTATGCTTGTGTGTATATGTGTGTTTTATCAAAATAAAAATAGTAATGTACTCATCTTTTGACCTGCATAACACATACAGGTTGAATCATTTAATGTTCGGTGGAATCATTTTATGTATTTGTTTACATAAAATTTGTTTAAAAATATTGTCGGCTTCCGGGGAAGTTTACTGCGAAAGTGTTCGGGCCTCATAGTGTTAATAAGCTTCAATCAGAGCTGGAAATGCAGAAGCGTTACAATCATAGACCAATAAACACTTATTATATTATAGTAAATAAACAGTGCGTAAAACAAGTTTATATATTTCTTCATTGAAGCAACTAGCTGCGTGTGATATAAGAAACGTAGTGATTCAACTGTCTGTTTTTTTAGTAAACAGAACAATATTTATTGTGTAAAACATAATTTGTGTACACAGTAATATGTATTTGAAAATACCATTTCTTTTTTCTAAAAAAAAAGTTATCACCAATATTATATTTTGATAATAATTACTTGGCAAAGCACTAAAAATTGTTAATTCGGATGCCACGGTTATTGCAGTGATTATAATATTACAAAATTGTAGTTGGTCGCATTCTGAGCATATCTGAAGGTTTCATTCACTTATTGATACAGTCAGTCTATAGACAATAATAATTTTATACAATATATTTGTGGGTCTATAGTTACAATATGATCATCGTGTCCGGGTTTTAAATTGGGTAAGCCGAATCCGGACTCCTTTGCTGACCACCAATTTCTACTCGGGATGCTTTTTAATACAGCCACAATGAAATTGACATTCTCCATTACGGAAAATAGTTAGTGATAGTGCATTCATTTTTACGAGCTTTTTTTTAAAAAAATTTGTTGAAAATTAACTGTCGCCCGGTTGCCACATTTTATATAAATGTAACAGCAATATTTTATCTAATTTATTTTATATTTATACAGTAGAAATAAAAATTTTTTTAATGAAATGCAATGTTTTGACAGGTTGACAGTACTAATTTAATTAAACTAACGAAACTAATGGAAACTAATTTTATTTTGAATTAAAATTTTGTTTGAATATTTACTGAAAAATCGAACTTTTCAAAAATATAAAATGTATGTAAATAAGTACCTATATTAAGCTAATTTTTTTTTTAAATAATAAGTATTTTATGAAAATCTATGTAAAAATTGACAATACTGTGTTTAATGAATTTCTTCTGTTTTTAACGTTAATTTGATTAATTTCAAAATTGAATACGGTACGTTCTATACAGGGTTAGTCAAAAGTATGGAAATGTTCAAATATCTCAGCGGGAAAGCATTTTTGGGATAAATGGTGAGGACAAATGTTTTGACATTGTAATAAGTCTGAAAACGAAAATCAAGTTTTAGCATATTCATATATCGAAGTCATTACAGTGATTAATGTTTCCTGATGAAAGCATGAACAGACTGCCTAATCTAGGCCGGAATTAATTATTTTCTCTAACAGAGCCGTGATCATATACCCCGATCAGATCAAGACTAGAACTCGCAGTCTGAATAAGGCTGGAAATGCAAGAGCCTTAAGTTGCGGATTTAACCCTGATATGGTTTATTTGATCCAGACCGAAACTGAAATTAAGTAAATCGGATCGACGACCGATTAGGGACCTATAAATTTTTTAATCGACTACTTCAGTTGAGTCGGTTACGATGATTCATATTATAGTGATCAAATAGTTTGATTTAGCCACTGCAAAATTGTTTACATAACAAGTAAATTTTAGATTACATTTAATATTTTTGATAGATTTGAGCGTTACTTTATGGTATTCCATTTTAAAATAAAAAGACAATTTTATTTGACTAAATACTACTTTCGTTAATGGCTGTTCGTTAATGGCCATGTCACAGACATTTAAAACTTTAAATAGAGTGGTATTTAGTAAAGTAATTTTTTAGTCGAATTTTCTCCGAAAAATTAGACTTATACAGTCTATACGATAAGAGCTGCGAGAGGCGAGACCAGGGGCGCTATCCGTTTTCGGACCCGTAGAACACGATTATGTAAAAAAAAAAGATGTCTGATATATATATATATATATATATATATATATATATATATATATATATATTTTCCCGCAACCTTTTAATGTGTGTAGGGCCCCCCTATGGAAGTTAAGAGATGAAATTTGGTAAGTGGGGCTTATTCCGATGCACAACAATACTATCAAAGTGGGGTCAAATTTTGGGCAAATTTTTTTTCTGACCCGACCTTTAAGGGGGTGGTGGGGGGCGGAGAAGCAATAAAACTTTTCCAAACCGGTTTTAAATAATGTTTCGGTCAATTATCTACAACATATCCAAAATTCAGCTTCCTAGGATGATATGGTGGGAGTAGAGGGGGGAAAAACGATTTTCGCTGGATCTAACAGGCCCCCAGCCCCCCAGAATTAACGTAGAGGGTTGAAATTTGGTGTGTTGATAATGTTCGTACCTAGGTTGTGCTTTTTGGAGGTTTTAATATTTTACCCCCACCCCCCTCATTTTTAAGCTACAATTTCATGCATTTTCGACGTTTTCGAAGTTTGTACCACTCGCACAGGTCACCCGAATAAACCTAGAGGGCTGAAATTTTGTATTCGGATTGAGTTAGTATCAAGGGGGTGCCTTTTGGGGGTCTCGACTTTTAACCCCTACCCCCACCATTTTTATACCCAAAAGAACATGATTTTTCTTGTTTTTTAACAGTTTCGTTCGGGTCAAAATCTCCCCAAATAAACCTAGAGGGCTGAAATTTGGTGTACAGGTTAAGCTAATAGCCAGACACTGTTTTTTGGAGGTTTCAACTTTTAACCCTTACCCCCACGATTTTTACGCCAATATTTCCTTAATTTTTTTGCTTGTTTTCTAACACGTCTAGAGACTCCATAAGGAAACCTAGAGGGCTGAAATTTTGTCCGTGTATTCAGTTAGTATCCAGCTAGTACCTTGTAGGGAGTCCACATCACTTTTCCCCCCACTTCTCCCATTTTTACATCGGAATTGAATGCTATTGTTAAATGTGTTTTAAAAGCATTATGTTTATTCTAAATACAAGTAGGCGAATAGTAATTTTAAAAAATTTAAAAAAAAGTGAACTTACTTTTATGACAAATGAAATACATACATATTAAGTAATTTAAAAATGTTATTAAAGTCACTGTTTATTTATAAATTAGGAATTTTGGATTTTTAGTATTTATAAAATAGAAATTTTGGATTTTTTTGGAAAGAAAAAATATCTTTATAAAGGCCTTCCAGTTTACTATTGAAGGTTCTTTTTTAATATTTAAAACTAAAACATAAAGGCAATTAGCGGATAAACATGGGCAGGAATGTACTCGTACGGATTGTGTTGGCTTTTTTTCTGCTACCTGTTTTCGGCACAAAATTGAAATTTACTGAGATACAGCCCTTAAATACTTAAAACCTTTTTTTAAAGCCTCGATCAGCCGAACACTCATCACCAGTTTTGAAACCAACAAAATGACAATTTGGTTGTAGACTTTCAATCACATTCCGCTTGTAGACATTCAATACCGAAGATGAAGGGGAAAATTCGACTACCGTGATGGGGCCCCGCTGCTCACGGCGTTTTTTATTTTACATTTAATGTTATTACAAAGTGTTCTTTAAAAATAAAAATCTCTGACTTCGTTAAAAAAAAATTACGTTGATGAATAAGTTACAAATTTTTATACAAATTATGTATCGGTAAGTAAATAGTAAAGTCTATTCGGTAAATAAAAATGAAATTTTTCAATGAATAAGTAATTTTTTTAGAAATGACTATAAAACAATATAATAATCACTGTACCTACATAATTTACAGAAAAAGAAACTGAAAATACTGAACAAGCAAACACTTCTAAAAGGCTGAGCGAGACAAAATTTTTACATTGTACTTGTCAGTGGCGAGCTAGGCGTGGGCGGTGTGAGCCCACGCCCACGGTCTCCCACTTAAAAGCGCCTCGCACGCGCACTTAAAAGGGTCTCGCAAATGGCTGTTTTTCGTTTTCTTTTCTTTTTGCTCGGCCCCTTAATTTTTAAGACAGAAATTTCAAAAAGAGAATTAAAGGAAGCCTCGCAAAAATTATCTTGCCCACGCCCCATTTTCGTCTTGCGACACCACTGGCTCTTGTATTAGAAATATTCATTGCAGAGTCAGAATCACTGGTTTTCTCTCGAACAGTCATCAATTATTGATCGGCTACTAAAGTGGCTGATTAGTTGGCAACTCTTGGTACTTGAGTTACTGCTAACTTGAGATTTTTTTAATTTATCCTCTTACCTTTTATTTAATGATACCCTCAAATTTTTAAAAATTAAAAAAGCTTTATTCGATATTTATTTTATTTTAAGCAACGAAATAGGTTAATTTCAGCTTTTGTTTACCTAGTAAAAATTTTTTAATATTTTCGAAATATTTTTTGAGAGAATTAATTATTGAGTCTTTTTTTTATAAAAATGTTTTCTGGGCAATATTGAGCAATCATACAAATACAGAATGCGCTATATAGGCCATCGTTCAAACCAGTTAATAATTTGTTCGTACAGTAAGCTCGTAGTTCATAAAAGTGAGAAATCAGCAATGAAAAGTACAGAATTTTTTACACTGTATGGAAAAACAATATATCATCCATATCTATTATAATTTAATAGGTACCTACACATAGAAACAACAAAAAGCATTAGCTATTTATATGGTTTACTTACTTACGGACATTTGTAACCCAGCCGAAAACTATATCCATGTTAAAATTTAAAAAAAAAATTAAAATATCATTTAAACTGAGTAGAATAATATATGACATAAAGTATACTATGTATAAATTAAATAAATTAGACAATATACTTACTATAACTTTTTATCTTTATCTAATTTATTTGAATTCAGCTACGTTATCCAGAGAACTATCACACCCTGGAGCGAAATTTCATCGAAATCCGTCCAGTAGTTTTTACGTGATGCGCAAAAACATAGACGGAGGCACATACAAACAGACTGACAGATAAAAAATTCAAAAATTGCTGCTTTGATATCTAAATCAATAACTGCATTACAATTATAGTTTTCAGACTAACAAGGAGAGTGCACAGCCTTGGGGTCGGCGATTTGGCTGAAATTTTTTTCGGTGATAGAGTACACTTAATATGTTAATATATTAAAATAATAGCGCGCACTACTCAGAAAAACTTGTAAAAAAAATAATTAAAAAATTTCAATGCAGCTGGTGTAGTTAATATACTTGAAAAGAAAGGTTGTACATAACGATCCTGTTGGTCTAGTGCAGTTGGCGTTAGAATGGTTATGCGTTCGCAACCGACTCTGTACAACTAACTTTTTTGTGTTAATTTTTTTTTTTTTTTTTTTATATTAACAAATGTCTTCTTTATTTATAAAACATTTTATTTAAAATATGTATTTGTAACAAATCTTTAAATAGGTAAATCTGTAAATAGGTAAGATAAAATAAAATAAAATATAAAACTTTTAACGTAACATTTATTTAATTGTAAATTATATTATTATTCTCTACATACAAGACCAAGAGTGATAGTTGCCATAAAAACATACAAAACAATAGTTTTTATTACAATTTACACAACATATGAATGCATGTCTTTTACAATTACAGGGTATCTGTAAGACATCTAGTGAAAAACATACTTGATTCACGTTCATGAAAATGTTCCTTTCATGAAATAATTTTGACGCATATCAGACAAAATTATTGTTTTGTATGTTTTTGACTATCACTCTGGGTCTTGTGTGTAAAGTATAATAATAATTTACAATTAAATAAATGTTACTTTAAAAGTTTTATAATTAATTTTATTTTATCCTACCTATTTACAGATTTACCTATTTAAAAATTTGTTACAAATACATATTTTAAATAAGATGTTTTATAAATAAAGAAGACATTCATTAATATTAAAAAAAAAAAAAATTAACAAAAAAGTTTTGTTGAACAGAGTCGGTTGCGAACACATGACCATTGTGTTACCAGTCTAACGCCAATTGCACTAGACCAATAGGACTGTTATGTACAATATTCCTTTTCAAGTATATTAAGTACACCAGCTGCGTTGAAATTTTTTAATTATTTTTTTTACAAGTTTTTCTGAATAGTGCGCGCTATTATTTTAATATATTAACATACTAAGTGTACTCTATCACCAAAAAAAATTTCAGCCAAATCGCTGACCCCAAGGCTGTGCACTCTCCTTGTAAATGATGAAAATGATTAATTCTTTAAATGACTAAAAACGACTAAATGACTAAAATAATTTTTTTTGTGCACGTATACTAGGAATGCACCCTGTTATCTTATTTATTGAATTGCAAAAATGTGAACCAAAAAAATTTTAAACTAAAAAAAAATTCCCTATTTATGAGTATATATATATATATACTAGCCGTACCCGTGACGTTGTTCACGTGAAACGTTCAGTAGTTTCTTTTCTCAATTTGTAGTTTCTTGCAACACAAAATGCATTAAATTGTCTCCAAATTGACAATTGTGTATTTATTGTATTTTTCGGTACATAATTAGCAACATTTTCTCTGATTTCAAATTCAGAAAAATTTCCAAGCTACAATATTCAATTTATTTAGATTACATTTTGTTACTATAGTTATGAAATTATGAAATATGTAAATTTACGTAATGTGTGTACATGCTCAATAGTATATTGTACAATAAGTGGGAAAAGAGGCTTATTTCTCACGAATATGAGGGTGCTGCGCAAGCCCACATGGCGAGAAGTAAACTTTTCCCACGTATTTTACCCTATACTTTTTCTACGAGCACATTTTTTTCCGTAAAATTTAACATAAATAATTAAAATAAAATTTAAATAAGTAGTAAAAATTTTTTAAATTTATAATGTCAGTGGTAAGATGTCCAAATTTTTGCCAAAGCATATTTTGAAACTATGGGAACAATAATAAACAATCAACACACATATGTATATTTTTCGAATTACATAATATGACATTATATATTAAATCAGATATAGCCAACTTTTTTATTATATTAAGCCGTGCGAAATAGTTTCCCACTGCTATTTCCGCACAGTGTGGGCAATTGTTAATTTTTACATATAGTTAGCCGTGCACAAAATGTTACTTTTAATAGTAGGAGTAGAAAAAATATCTTTTCCATTTTCCCGTGGGAATGAGACATTTTCCCGGAATAAAAAGTATCTTAGATGTTGACCCAGGTAATAAGTTATTATCACACCGAATTTCATTAAAATCCGTCAAGTAGTTTTTACGTGAGGCGTGAACAAACAGACAGATAAAAATTTTAAAAATCGCTGTTTTGATATCTACGTCGATAACTATTTACACTACCAGTACAATTTTCAAAAAATATTCCATGTACAGAAACGGTCTCGTTACAGTTTTATTATATGGATAGATTATATGTATATACATATATATATATATATATATATATATATATATATATATATATATATATATATATATATATATATATATATATATATATATATTCCATGTACCTACAGACATGATCTCTTTGGTTTTTTATGCAATAAATTTATTATTAAATAATTAATAATTTGAAATTGAACGTTTACAGCTCAAAATGAGTAGGCTAGAATCAGACAGCACTTTCTCCAAAAACATGATTATTCAGTAGAGCCAAAAAACTGATTCCAGCTTAACCAAAAGTTAATAAGTGAAACTGACTTACAGATGACTTAAAGATCACATATGTGCCTAATAGACAAAACCAGATTTTATTGCCCTATTTGAAATTTTAAGGAGAAAAAATGCTGGAAAAAGTTCACTTTGTCTCTAAGACAGTATTAACCTTTCAGCTTTTTCACACTTTTCTTCCATTTTTTATAGAAATATATTCCTACATTACCAAATCACTTAACAGTTGCAACTTATCACAACACTTCAATTCAAAACAAACAATTATCTCAAACACAGATCCTTTGGATAAAGTGTAGAATGACTCTAAACGGTGATTTTCTTACCATCTTACCTATTTTAACATGAATAAACGGCAGCGTGGCATCAGCCGATCAGATTATTACTTTTTTCAGACAATTCTGCATTGAGATATACAATAACCTCATTTTCAATAAGTTTGGAGAAAGTGCGGTTTGATCGTAGGCTCAATTAGTAGTAAGAAAATATTAGGAAATTTTTAAAACCCTTATGCGATTTTTTCTGTTTGTTTATATTTTTTCCAACAAATGACTTGAGAGCCGAAACCAAACAATAACATATACTTTATAAAATATATCCTTTACCGAAATTATTTAAACACATTCTAACACTTGTACATAAATAAAATACAAAGAGGCACTTCAAAAGCAGACGTAAATTAAAATTTTAGAAATTAATAACATTTAATTAAAATACAGGTTTTTCAATGATTGAATGAAATAGAATTATAAATACACGGTTTATAAAATTTATAAATGACGCAATTTAAAATGAATGTTTCAAATCCCATGTAGGTAGGTATATAGGTAGATAAATGGGTACCTACGTTCCCCGTATCCCGGTTCACCAGTTTAAAGCCCTTCAGTTTATTATTTAATGGTAATTAAAAGAGAAATTAATATATTACCGTGTACTCATTAAAATATAAATAGGTACGTAAGAATTCCGGAGAATTTGTATTTATAATGCCGTGTTGCCGTATTTAGTGTTTGTATTGAAAATAAAGCAGAAATGTATACTTAAATGAAACGAAACTCAATACAAATTTAATGCTTTTAGCTTATTGACTCTGTCTTAATATTTAAATTTCACTTAATTTTTTCTCTTTCACTGGAAATTACGTTTTTTTCAAATTCATTGGGTTTCAATAAAATTATAAGTTTTACCTATGAAAATTATGTTCGATCTTGTTTATCGTCGAAAATGAAATAAATTTGACCAACAAAATGGCAATTTCCATCGTCCTATGCTATACGTACATACAGTTAAAAATATATGAATAAAAAGAGCTTAGGTAACTTTCAGTAGATCAATTTTCCCTCTGGTTTTTCTATACAATGGCCTACGAATCGTAATCGTGATGAAAATTTATTATATATTTTTTATACATACGTCTTTTCTGGTACTTTTATCGAGTGGAGAGTTCTATATTACCTGCAATTAAAAGAAAAAAAATATTAGTTAAAAGTTTCTCAATATTTTTTAAGGGTACAAGAGAAGAACTTTTTAGGTTTTATTCATTTATCTTAATAGAACTATATTTTAAGTGACATGACGGGCTAATTTAGAGAATATACACAGAAAGTAATATAAATTTTTTACAACGCATGACAAGAGTCACCAAAACTTGTTCTTACTTTACTAGAAAATTTATAAAATGGTAGTACACTTGCTGCTTAATTTCTCGTACCCCTCACTTACTTGAAAAATATTTAGACACATTTCATTTGACTCTACAGTGTAAAAAATACGTTACCAAAATGCTTCACAAAAGCTATAAGTACCGTCAAATGGAGTGGAATTGATAAACAAAAAAAAACATATTTTGGTATTTATTTTACAGAAATAAAAAAACAATCAAAACAAAATGGGTTTATATATACACAGTATGGTAATACGGACCTTGACACAAAATATTGTGACCTCACATCAAAACACAGTTTTTATATTTTAATAAAATACACATAATTGTTGATGCTTTGTAACCATCACGTGGTTGGCTGTACATAATCAGTTGCCAAAACATAGTCTAGAGGAAGCAAATAAGCCATGAATAATCTCATACTGGTTTTAGGATGAGATTGTTCACACGAATTCGCAGCCCTGAAAACTCACTTTTCATTAAGAGTAGGCCCGACGAGAGGGTGGTGTAGCCGGGGTTACACCCTTGCGACCCGGGCTTAAGGAGGGAGTCCATAGCTTTCCGTAGAAGCCCAGAAAAAAGCTAAGGGCTTCTTTTGTCCATCGCCTATTTTTTGGAGAGGAAAATTTTTAAAAAATACGGTTTTAGTCCCAGGGCTCGCCATTTTTTCCACGGCCCTAATTAAGAGTATAAAAACTGTTTGACCACCACTTTTTTAAATTTTCAAAAAAATTCTTATTGTAAAAAAGTTTGTTTGATGCTTATAATAAATTTTAACAGTTTTAAAGAGTATAAAACATGGTCA
Organism: Brachynemurus nebulosus; assembly: GCA_035578155.1. NCBI lineage: Eukaryota > Metazoa > Arthropoda > Insecta > Neuroptera > Myrmeleontidae > Brachynemurus > Brachynemurus nebulosus. The sequence goes on along the minus strand of JAPWDM010000001.1, from coordinate 29,481,808 downwards.
GATACATCGTATACGGCTATACGCAATTAATATTTCAATACAATGATTGAATAATCTCACCCTATGTATATGATTAATCTCACCCCACGCAATAATATGTCCAATATGACCAAAAATACTGAACTGATTATGTACAGCCAACCACGTGATGGTTACAAAGCATCAACAATTATGTGTATTTTATTAAAATATAAAAAAAGTGTTTAGATTTTGACCATTCAGATAAAGTTTTAAAAGTTCACTTTCACCCAAAAATACGACTTCTTTTAATACACTATATTTTTTTTAAATATATGGAACTGCTAAACTTGACGTGTATAGGGTATTTTCAGCCATCTTATTTCTTTCATGATCGGTCGGGAAAATCGCATTCTAAACTATAGTTCTGACGCTATATTTAATTTAAAAAAATATGATTTAGTGAACAATCTCACCCCCGATTATCAATTCCATCTCATTTGACGGTATATAATTGAAGGAAAAATACAAAATTTTTATTTTTGTTTTATTCATGGTGTCCCAAAAGTCAACGATATCCCTTGGAAGGATGATAGATTCGCTCAACCCTGACTAGAATATCAAAATATCATCTGGTAAAATATTGTTGGTTTTCAAGATATTGGCACTTTTATGGATTTCGGGAAAATCGACAATTTTGATCAGATTTACGACTGCTAGTACAGCTGCAAGACTTGATTTTCTGAAATTCTAATTATTATTACGCAACCCTTAAGAATCCTTTTGTACATCACAATCTAAAGTAAGTGTTATAGACCTAATCTCTTGGAAAAAATGAACCCTTTTAGACCGTTTCATACATAAATCTTTTTTATTAACTGAGTTTGACTCTCCATCCTGTAAAAAAATGAACCATCCTACCAGAGCAAGTTTTGTTAAAAGATTACTCATTTATTTAGTTTTTAAAATTGTCTAACATTTGCTTCGCTTTACTTTAGAAAAAAAGTATTGCTATTATATAAGTATGATGAGTCAAACTCAGCTAATAAAAAAAGATTTATGTATGAAACGGTCTAAAGGGCTTGATTTTTTCCAAGGCATTAGGTCTGTTACCCTTACTTTGGATTGCGATCTACAAAAGAACTCTAAAGGGTTGCGTAATTAAAATTTTAATTTCAGAAAATCAAGTCCGGCAACTGTGGTACTCGAAACTCTGATCAAAATTGTCGATTTTCCCAAAATCCATAAAAGTGCCAATATTTTGAAAACCAAGGATATTTTACCAGACGATATTTCGATATTCTGGTCAAGCATGAACTGGTCTATCATCTTTCCAACGAATATCGTTGACTTTTGGGACACCTTGTATTTACGTTATAAGTTTGTGTAGTTTTTATACAATTGTGTAAAATTGCAACTTCATCAGTTTTCCTTGCTAACTCAAAAAAGGCCAGGCTAGTGTTTACGAACAACCGGTAACATAACATTAACTTTTAAAAATAATTTACACTTCAGGCATTTTAAAAATTATGAATTTTTAACCTATTTTTTACAGTGCGACTAACAATAATGTTAACGATTAATAACTGATATTCCCATAGATACATATACAAGATCCCTATTTCCTATTTGATAACTACCGTGCCCGCTGTCGCCGGCGAATGACGTGACACCGTTATCCCTATCAAACGATTATGATACATACAACAAAACACATCATTTGTATCTACACAAACATGTGAATGTGTTTGTGCAATATATTAATGTATGATTGCGCACCTTGCATGTATATAGTATATACTGTCATGGCCGACCTATGTGACTAACAACCAAAATTAAAAATATATTTATTTATTTTAAGAAAGGTATCCCTTTATTTTGAGAATTTTTTTGTTCAATAGAATTTTTACACTTATAAATACGACACACTTCATATTTTTTTCTATTTAAATTTCACGAATTGATTAAAGAAACAATGACACTAAGAACGATGTGAACGATGTGACGAACAGTAACAGACTAAATCAATAGCGGTGTAAATTGCACCTCATTGCACCTTACAAACGACAGATTTTTATATGTGCTTACACTTAATCTGTCTAATCTGTGGATAATCCTAAAATAAGTGTAAATTTTTAAAATTTTTATGATGGGGTTGAGATGAACTTAAAAATTCAACTTTGTTAAATTCAATTATTGACATACTAAAAATAAGAAGGCTAAGATTATTTTGAAAATATTTTAGCGTGCCAGTACATAAATATGAATTTGATCATATAATAGTACATTTTAATGTGCGCTACGTGATACACGCTTTCTGCCTCTATATAACTGTGTCTACATTTCCGAACTACGTACATATGTTGGTAATTTTCTTTCTAAATCAACAGCATTTTTAAAATTCATAAGGTGCTTCCAAGAATCAAAAAAAAAAAAAAAAGAAAAGAAAAAAACAACACAAAACCAACCATATTCATTCTATCATCATCGTCTCTTGCCAGTACGCTTAATCACATAAAATGATGATCCAAACCCGTTCATATCGATTTTTTTAACATTTATACGAGTTTATACTTGTACACAGCTTACATAAAGTTACAGTTAAGTCAGAAAGGCTGAAAAAATATATATGTATAACAGGGGTGAAAATAATTTTTCATTTTTATTACCATCGAACCACCACATCGAATCATTACCACAAAATTGTTCAAATTAGAGTTGCAGGTAGTAGTGGACAGACTTTTTCGCTACTTCCATTTGACCCGGTTTCTTAAACTACCTATTATCGTCAACTTATATGCACACAATCATTTATTTTAAATAGCAAATAGCAAAATATAATTCAGTAAATATTGCGTTAAAATAATCATTTATGCATTTTAAGTGGGTTGGTTTTCTTTCTGAAATTCGTAGAGAAGTTTTTTTATGAGTGTAAAACTAAGTTTTCGTGAAAAAGGTAGCAATTGATTTCGCGTCTATTTCTGTAACTCTCCATAACGAAAATTTTCTAACACTCTCTTAATAAATAGGTAATTTGACTCTACAACTTTTATTAATAACTTCTTTCTGAAAAATAATCAATCAATAAGTAGATAAGAAAATAGTAAACTAGGAGCCCAAAGATGCGGCAAACAAAGTGATGAAAAAGGGCAATAACTTATAACTTGGTCAGTTCTGCAAAAAATAATTTCTTTTATATCATTTTGAGTGCGTGGTTTCGTACAAGTTTCGAAGTCAAGGTTCGAATTCCATACCAAAATGTTGAAATGTATAAAAAACTTATCTAATTTTTTATTCTTTAGCTTATGTCCTGGTTTTGATTTATTAAAATGTGGACACCTTATGCCGAAGTAAAAAATTTTTCTTCCTTTTTTTTTTTTTTAGTCTTAAACCTTAAGAATTAACTGCGATAGTCCTGCGAATGTTATTATTTTTAGAAAGAATACAACAATTCGCATGAAAAATGAGGTTAAATTTCTTCGATATAGTGATGTTGCTGATAACAGGAATCGACTGTATTTTATCTTATTAGATATAAAAGTGTGTATATGGATGATATCAGCAATTTTTTCTCGTTTCCCAACAGAATTAACTTTTCATAAAACGTTTATTGTATAAAATATTATATAACATACATATCTATAGTGTAGTTACTCCATCCAATATCAGCGAGATCAATTTTTAAATCGTAATCGTTCACTATACGTGATCATTTCACATTTTTGTCTATTTCACATTACAATTTTCCTGCATAGGGAAAAATTTCTCTACGTGAAATCATAATAAATATATATACATATATTATGTATAATATACTTATCGTTGTAAATAAAATGATACGATCAAAAAAGAAAAGAACTGTTTTATTCAGCTATCCTTACTGATTAAATAATAATTTGTTAGCAATGAAAAATGTTTATAAATGTTTTTAAAAAACATTAATTAGTCGAATTTTCTCCGAAAAATTAGACTTATACAGTCTATACGATAAGAGCTGCGAGAGGCGAGAGTAGGGGCGCTATCCGTTTTCGGACCCGTAGAACACGAATATGTAGAAAAAAAATGTCTGATATATATATATATATATATATATATATATATTTTCCCGCCACCTTTTATTAATTTGTGTAGGGCCCCCCTATGGAAGTTAAGAGATGAAATTTGGTAAATGGGGCTCATTTTCGAGGCACCTCATACTATCAAAGTGGGGTCAAATTTTGGGCAAATTTTTTTTCTGACCCGACCTTTAAGGGGGTGGTGGGGGGCGGAAAAGCAATAAAACTTTTCCAAACCGGTTTTAAATAATGTTTCGGTCAATTATCTACAACATATCCAAAATTCAGCTTCCTAGGATGATATGGTGGGAGTAGAGGGGGGAAAAACGATTTTCGCTGGATCTAACAGGCCCCCAGCCCCCCAGAATTAACGTAGAGGGTTGAAATTTGGTGTGTTGATAAAGTTCGTACCTAGGTTGTGCTTTTTGGAGGTTTTAATTTTTTACCCCCACCCCCCTCATTTTTAAGCTACAATTTCATGCATTTTCGACGTTTTCGAAGTTTGTACCACTCGCACAGGTCACCCGAATAAACCTAGAGGGCTGAAATTTTGTATTCGGATTGAGTTAGTATCAAGGGGGTGCCTTTTGGGGGTCTCGACTTTTAACTCCTACTCCCACCATTTTTATACCCAAAAGAACATGATTTTTCTTGTTTTTTAACAGTTTCGTTCGGGTCAAAATCTCCCCAAATAAACCTAGAGGGCTGAAATTTGGTGTACAGGTTTAGCTAATAGCCAGACACTGTTTTTTGGAGGTTTCAACTTTTAACCCTTACCCCCACGATTTTTACGCCAATATTTCCTTAATTTTTTTGCTTGTTTTCTAACACGTCTAGAGACTTCATAAGGAAACCTAGAGGGCTGAAATTTTGTACGTGTATTCAGTTAGTATCCAGCTAGTACCTTGTAGGGAGTCCACATCACTTTTCCCCCCACTTCTCCCATTTTTACATCGGAATTGAATGCTATTGTTAAATGTGTTTTAAAAGCATTATGTTTATTCTAAATACAAGTAGGCGAATAGTAATTTTAAAAAATTTAAAAAAAAGTGAACTTACTTTTATGACAAATTAAATACATACATATTAAGTAATTTAAAAATGTTATTAAAGTCACTGTTTATTTATAAATTAGGAATTTTGGATTTTTAGTATTTACAAAATAGAAATTTTGAATTTTTTTGGAAAGAAAAAATATCTTTATAAAGGCCTTCCAGTTTACTATTTAAGGTCCTTTTTTAATTTTTAAAACTAAAACATAAAGGCAATTAGCGGATAAACATGGGCAGGAATGTCCTCGTACGAATTGTGTTGGCTTTTTTTCTGCTACCTGTTTTCGGCACAAAATTGAAATTTACTGAGATACAGCCCTTAAATACTTAAAACCTTTTTTTAAAGCCTCGATCAGCCGAACACTCATCACCAGTTTTGAAACCAACAAAATGACAATTCGGTTGTAGACTTTCAATCACATTTCACTTGTAGACATTCAATACCGAAGATGAAGGGGAAAATTCGACTACCGTGATGGGGCCCCGCTGCTCACGGCGTTTTTTTTTTTATAAAACATTTTTCGTATTATTTCTTAAGATTTATTTTTAAGATAGTCACTCAGGGATGGATCCAATATTCAACTTAGGGGAGGGTCAAATTTTTATAACTTTTAACACCTTAATCGTTATTGCAAATTCAACAAAGAATGTCCAGACCTGCATGAAATTTTTTTTTATGTGAAATGTATAGTCAAATTCTGTATTACAAATATAAAAAGAGATTTACCATTTTGGAAAAGTTGCAGTTACGAATGTTAGTACTAAAGAAATAGAATTACTCGTATAATTTAAAAAGGATCTATTTTGTTAAATAACAAAATCTAGTTTCCTTTTCTTCTTAATGAATCCGGATGTGGGTCAATTTCAATGTCTCGATGTAAAGTCAACAGAGCTTATTTAGTAAGACGCATTTAAAAAAAAAATATTATTGTGACCTTTAAATTTTAAAGACTGCTTCATTTCATTACATTAATTAGTAGACACAAATTCAAGTCAAATTTAAATTTCAAAATATTAAAATTTGTTTCTTTGAAATTTAAAAATTTGTTCGTTTACGTTATTTAGCTTGAATTTATTTTAATATCATCATAAAAATAGGTGAGAAACACTTTAAACACTTTCAGCTTGGAAGGGGGGAGCATGACCCCCGTGACCCCCTCTGTACCATTAACTGTAGTCACTGATTCTGGATAGTCAGCCTGTCTCTGTCTCGATTTACCGCTATCTAAATCAGCAATTGGACCAATTATCCAGTTTAAAATTGAACATTATGTGTAATAATGACTACCACTTTCAGTCCAATTGCTATCCAGTAACTAACCATTATAAATTCTATAAAAGCATCGGTTCAGATCGTCTGATCTCAAATAAAAGTTGAATCTAATTCAACTTAACGGAGGTTTTTCCGACAGGACAGATCATCAACTATTACTTTATATCTTAATTGTCCAGTTGTCGATCTGTTCCTTCGAAACCAACTAGGATGTCATCTACATAGAGAAACCAGAAAAGAATGTGTTTTTTAGAAATTGCACTTTGTAAGACGGAAGTTTCAAAATTATTCATGAAGATTTCGGCTAAGAGTGGACTTAGGGGGGAACTCATTGGGAGACCAGATTTCTGAATGTAAATTTGATCATTAAATTTAAAATAATTCTGTTCAAGGCACAGTGAAAATGAATCCGGAATTTCTTTTTGTAGAGCTGTAGGGGAATTATTATTTACCAAAAAATTTTCAATAATTGGGATACAATCCTTAGAAGGAATATTTGGGAACATATTGGAAATATCAAATGAAATTAAATGTATTGTGTTCTTTGGCGTTATAGAGAAAACGGCCAAAGAAAAAACTGATCCACTAAAAAAGAGTGGGGTCTACCGCTTGGGCTGTTCCCAATGTAACGCCAAATATGTGGGATAAATGGGACGAAGTTGCGACACAAGATATAAGGAACACATCGGTTCACAAATGCGCAGCTCAAATTTCGGTCTACATAGCTTGGAAACAGGTCATTTCCCCAAAACAGATCTGAAACTAAAAGTTCTACACGTTTGTCAAAAGGGTATAAAACTGAATCTTTTGAGGCTCTAGAAATTCATAGATTGAACAGTGACCCACAAGTTGAAGTTTTGAACGATCAAAATGATCTAAATAATTCCCCTTTATTGAAAATAAATTTCTGAACGATTATAATTACATCAAGCTTTAAATAATTTTGGACACCCCGAGTTTAATTTATTCATAAACAAGTCACTTAGAACAATCATAATATTAGGTAAAACTAACTTCACCATGTCGGTACCTACAAACTGGTTTTTTGATTGCTTTCAACTTTGCACGTACAGTTGTTCCGAAACAAAAATTTGTGCGTTTTCTCAATTTACTTTCAATAATATTACACCCCTCCTACACGTCTTCTTTAGCTATAAATTCTAACCTTTTTATTTTCATCAATTTACTCTGATGATGGCCGAAAAGGCTGAAAACGCGTTAAGTAAAAAGAATATTATTTTCGTGAAATTGACAAAGTAATTGAAACTTGAAATACTTTCAATATTTATTATAGATAAGTTTAGATCTAGCGACTGTAATATATTTTTCTTGTACAGATTTATCAGTTATTCCTTATCACTTTTTTAATTTTTAAAACTCACTTTATAAAGGAAATTACCAAAATATCCGTTTAACATAATAATAATACAATTATTGATTAACAACACCTTGATTAAAGGAAAATATGTCGTCAACTTTTCTTTTTATATACCAAGGAAGTTGTGCAAAGAAATTCAGTCCTGATAATTTTCGCTCAATCTTGCAACCCCATTCTTAATGTTAGTGAACTTTTTCTGATTTTTCTGAATAATCCTTCTGGTAATAAGAGTCGGGGACAGTAATTTTTATAATGTTTTTGTAAAAAAAAAAAAAAAATATGGACAAAAATATGTAGTTATATATATTACTGAATTCGGGTTTTAAAAGGCTTTCGTTTGATACCATATTCGGTGCTCTTGGAAAAAAGGTTCGTTTTCATTTTCCAGGTTAGCCCCTAAAATTAACTTCCAAAATCAAAATTCAACTTCATATCTGTAATCGGACTGCCACACCCTATTTCCGTGCTAAGTTTCGAATTTTGGTGTCAAGTGGTTTCAGAGGAAATTGCCTATGATACTCGGACAGAAATTTTTTTTTGTGGATGAAGAGCTGGTGGTTTTTAGTGGTTTTTTAACAGTTCAAAGTCGAATCTAGTGGTCTCTGTAAAAAAAGGTTGGCAACACTGAAGATTAGACGAGGTTTCAACGCATTGAAATGTAGACGCTAACATTTTGTTATAAAGGATTTTAAAAGTATAAGGTGGTCCAGAATTATGTACCGTAATTGGTAGAGCTCGTAGTACGTTAAAAAATAATACGTTTTTATGTATACTTTTTTTTAAAACTCAATAATAAGGGTGATACAACTCTGTAAAGGGGTGAAACGAAAACCATTATTTCTTAAATATTTTCCAAACGCTTTTGAATAACGGATTGATATTTTAGGGGTACTTATTTTGCGTTAGAAGGATTAAATTTATGTCAACACTTATTCCACCACTCATGACTAAGGGGTGGTTTTGGGTGGTAGGTGTGAGTTATCACGTCTTTTCTTTTTTAATTTGCATTTATTTAAACAAATTCCCTGATAATATAATTCCTCAGATAATTTCGCGCAAAAAAGGTATACTTATTACATTTCGATAAATATTACCGTTTTCGAGTAATTTAAAGTAGAAGTATCTATTTCCAAATTATCCCCTAATCGTAAGTGATCGAATAATTGATACCATAAATTTAATTATTTTAATGTTCATACACGCCCCTAGTATATGAATCCAGTAATCAAAAGCGCCTAAGAAATTTTAAAAAAAAGTCAGTTTCGTTCCACCCCTCTACATTTTACCCCTCTGCTTTATCTCCCTTATTATTGAGTTTTGGACAAAAGTGTAGATGAAAAGTTATCATTATTTTAGAACATACTATCAGCTTCAGCAATTACGGTACATAATTCTGGACCACCCTGTATAAAACAAATATATGTAAATACAAAAATGTATTGAAATATAAAGTAAATGATAAGAATTACTTAAAAATTAAACGAAAATTATTTTATAAAGAGAAAAAAGTGAATTTATATTTGTATTTTGTGAAAAGTTATTTAGTGTATTACTCCACATTGTTTATTGTGAAAACATAAAAGCTGAAAATAAATTGAAGATACATTAAAAGAAGAAAGATATTATTGTGTTATTATTTATCCTGTTATGGAATTATGAAGGAAAACTATTATTAAAAGTTACAGAAATTGATGTTTGAGATTTTATAAGAATTGAATTAATATATTTTACAAGTATTGGAAAGACGCCATTTTGAACGCATGTTTTAAGCAAAAACGAAATTATTTGATATTGAGTATTAATGAAAAGAGTGTGGTAATATTATTTTTCCTATTCCTAAAAGTTACTCCTTTTATGAAAGTTATTCCCATAGAAAAGTAAACACTTTCCTCGATACCGGTAAAATCCTATCTCCATTCAATATTAGAACCCGAACATAGCATTTTCGACCACTCACCAATTTCACCCGATGTATCACGGACTACCATCTTCCGTATAAGACGCACTACGTGGAGATCATCTTCGACGAGTTGCCATCACCAGGTACAAATCAACTGTGTACCATTAACCCCGGTACGCCCCAGTTGATGCACGAGTCCCTGAAACCTCACAGAATAGCTGTTGTCGTCGCAAAATCTTGCGTAAATGGATGTAACCACGTACCGTTAGCCCTCGTGTGTCCCAACATTCATATAGGTTTATAAAATTTTTTAACAATACTTAAGGTCGATTTTATAAACTTTTTAGTGAGTACCTACACTTTATTAAAATGCAAGTAAAAAATCTACAAAACATATATGTATTTTTTTGTGCTTTCGTCGCACATTGTGTTGACTTTATAAAATCAACCCACGTGGTACGTTTCTTTCAAATTACCTTATTCTACTTTTTTACTAAATTTTATCGGTCTTTCCGTTGAATACAACCTTGAAACGTTTTTAACTTCTATAAATATATTTTTCCACAATTGTTGCAAAAAATAATACAGTTTCATATTAATTACACTGGGCAACAAAAAAATAATTTTTTTTTTGTCCCAAAGAGTTTGATGCCTGAGTTTTACAGTATTTTATACGCTGAATCCAAAATTCAAAACAGTTTTTTTCCATCACGCAAGGTTTTCTTGTGACAATTCAATAAATATATTATAATTAATACAAATTTACTCCAGTACGGATCCAGGCTTTGTACATTAAAAGATAGTTCTAAAAGATTATTTTGAATATTACACTTCTCGAACATCTCTTTTAAGAGTTCAGCAGTAATTGGTCAGTATCCTTGCATGCCATTTTCCCTGGTACCTTTTTCCATATCTGAAATGACTGGATGAAACCATTCTCCATGTTCACTACCTACATACCCTAGATTCTATGGAAACGAAGGAACTGGATTCTGAGTGACATGTTCCAACCCAAATCACTGTATGTTTTCAGTAGATAGTGCACAAATTTCTTGTAGTTGTCATGTTTTTGTCGTCCTAAGAAATATTTAACCACATTTTTTAAACAGATCCAAGCTTTTTTTTTAAGTCATTACGTCTGCTTTCAAAATTAACATATTTTATCCAATCTTTTATCTGTGGGTCTACGAAGACACCTTCTTTGATTATAGCATCACTAAGTTTGGAAAACTTCCCTTTTAAATATATAAACTTTGTCCATTCTTGTCTATAGCTTTCATTCTTGTCCAAAATAAGTAGCTCTTATATACCAGCAGAGTGGATAAGTGTGCTTAGGCACTCGCACGCCGACTGGTAGGTCGAGGGTTCGAATCTCGAAATTCGAGGCTTGTAAAGGTTTTCTGCAGTTTCCGTTCGCAACCCCAGATGAATATCAGCACAGTTCCTCAAGAAGACGGCTGCAGAGGTATACCTGCCAAATCCTAGCCCCGCCACTACTTCCACCATCCTCTACCCTCATCATAATGCGTATCAGTAAAGTACAAAAATAATGATGTGGGTGGCGTTTGAAGAACAGACGTTAAACCCCCATTATTATTATTATTGAATAGCTCCTATAAGAAAAACCTTACGTGATGGGACAATTGTGATTAAAAATTTGGATTCTACTTATAAAAATACGTAGGAATATGTGTAAATATTGCAGGGGACAAAACATGTGTTGTCCAGTGTTATAATTAAACAGTCGTACGTGGATTGTCGATAAAGTTAACAATTAAAATTTCCTTCCAGATTCCAGACATAATTCATTAATTTACGATACGATCGACAAGTAACTCCAATGTTTTACGCTAGTATCATTCAACTTATGAGAATTTTATGAAATAAGCTTAAACTATCTAGAAAATCAACTGGTGATAATGGATGAAAGTATTTCCGTTACCTACTACATTCTTTTGTGCACGATGCTTTTTTCCAACTGAATATGTTTCAAATATAAAAGCCATGTTTGAATACGTTTGGAAAAAAATGGATGATGTCGAGCGCATTTTATTCCTTCATACCAATGATTCCCATGCATCAGAACAATTAAGTAAATATCTACAATATCGTATTCATATGCAAAAGCATACAAAGATTATCACGAGATTTGATATATTATTTGCAAAGTAACGAAAAACACGGCAGTATATCACAATTGTAGGTATATGAGAAACTCTTATAATCTTGTTGAATAAAATAAGTGTTTAGAGAGATGCGTATAAAAAGCATTTCTTTAACTCTGAATAGATTTCTTGTAGCCTGGAATCATTTCCACAATTAACTGGAAGAACATGAGGTCTAGTCTTGCGACCACTTACAATTTAGACGAATATCGTCATTTTTTCAAGCATCGCAGAAATGTAAAATAATTAATTTTTAAGTCGTGTAATGTGAAATGTCGTTTTCCGAACATTTGGCTCACCGTGTAACGCAGATAAACAATGTCACTTTTTTGAGTACCTATTAGATAAATGTTTAAAAGCAATTCTTTAATTGTAAATAGAATTTTTATAGCTCGGAGTCATTTTCGCCTTTATCTGAAATAATATTAGGTTGTGTAATATGAAATGTCGATTTTCAACCACTTAGCCGACCATGTGATTTAAATAAACATCGACACTTTTTTAAGCAATAAAAATATGCTTAAAAGCAATTCTTTAACTCTGCATAGATTTCTTGTAGCTTGGAATAATTTCCGTCATTAATTGGAATAACTTGAGGTTGTTTAATATGGTCGTTTTCTGATCATTTGGTTGAGTATCTAATTGAGATAGATATCAACACTTAAGGACCGATCATCGCATAGAAAAATGAGACAAATGGCTAGTGCCCGGTTTTTGAAACGGTCCGGTCAAACTGACTACTTTGAGTATTAGTTTTTATATTATTTAATTTTATAAATTAAATAATAAAAAGAAAATGGGGTAAAAAGAAAATGGGGCCCCGGTAAAAAGAAAATGGGACCATAGTGAGTTAATCCGTCCCTGATCCGTGTTATACACTGTTGAACTCTATGCCACTACTCTATATATTCTGTTTAATAAAAATCCTTGTAGTATATACGTATAAGGATATCTATAATAACATGAATTACGATGCAGCCTAATTGCGAATAATTTTTTTTTTTCAGTTTATGATTTTATCTGTATGTAGACAGATATCATTTAATCAACACGTAAAAAGCAAATGTAAAAATAGCTACTTATATGATTCGTATTCCCAGAAGGATTCTTGTTACTAACGAACGTAAAATTATATCTTTCGAACAAAATTCCACGTATTTTTTTTTGTTAAATTTTATTCACTTGAAATAAAATAAAATGAACTGGTAAAAATTAAATTTTTTTCTGAGCAAATGTCATTTCCAATTGTATAAAATATTTATAACATAGGAGAGGGCTTTTTATGTATTCGACTTGAAAATTTTAAATTTTAAACACAAAGACAGAGATTAAATTTCGATTCTGGTGGTTAATTTCAGGAAACAACCTGAAAAATAGAAAAAAAATTTTCTCCCAAGAGCATTGAGTAGGGTATCAACAGAAAGATTATTAAAACACGAATTCAGTGATAATCATGAATATTAAGAATGAGGTTTAGATTGAACGAAAATTATCAGGACTAAGTATTTTACATAACTTCCTTGGTACATAAAAAGGAAACTTGATGACAGCTTTTGCATTGATCAAGATTAGTTAGTTAATAATAATTATATTTGTTAGCTAATAATAATTATATATATATATATATATATATATATATATATATATATATATATATATATATATATATATATATATATATATATATATATATATATATATGTTACGTTGAACGAGATTTTGGTAATTTTTTTACAAAATGAGTTCTAGAAATTAAAGAACGGAACACTATTTGCGAATCAAAGAAAAACGCTACTAATTGGCTGATCAGGTTGCTAGGCAATTCAGTATTTTATATTACAAATTCAAAAATATTCCTAAATGTCATATTCTTCAAGATATTTAAAATAACTGAGTATTAATACTGTCAATTTTGTTAAACAGACTGTTAGAGCGTGGGTTTTATATTTTATGGTGTTCAATTTATTTAAGAACTTTGACTCCCTAGGATCAGAATGATAAAGGTCAGTCTGAAGCAACAAAATCGTATAGATTTTCGAATAAAAAGATTGCCTTGAAGTTTCATGTTGATTAAGAAAACCCATCATGGAGAAAAATATATTATAATAATTAAGCTTATAATATACAGGTAACCCCCGAAGAACACGGGTCTCGAAGAACACGGGTATCCTTCCCCCGAATTACACCGTTTCAAACAACACGATTTGTGGGTAATTCTTCTGAAAAAGAATAATATACATATATTATATCTTTAATATAAAGTTGCATCGGTCCTCAATGTACAAGAATATATCAGTTCAATGTGGATTTGTTTTACACGAATAAAAATCGTGTAAATTGAATCTGTCATTATAAAAGAAAAAATGCTGGAAACAAAAACTACTAAAATTTTTGAGAATTTAATAATAGAAATGATAACGTATATGTAGAAATTTATATATTTAAATTTTAAAATGTCCTTATTTTCGACATCGATAATTTTCGATAACGAAAAGTAGGTTTTAACAGTCGCAATATGTTTGGAATACCCACAACTTGCTTCGTTTAAGGTTTCAAAATTTCGTTATTTCTAAGCTACGATGCACCGTTTACGAGATATTTACTATCTAAGTTTTCAATAAATTTTTATGATAGACCGACTTCAGAGCTAACGAATGCTCAATTCCATTTTATTTTAATCGAAATAAATACGCATTACATACAAATGCGTATGTAAATCAAATTTTGTTGTGTTATTTCTTTGAAATTTTTTTTATGTTTTTTTATTTTCACACTTATAATAGAAAATGCCTATCTTTTGTGGTCTTGAACAACACGGTTTCAAAAAACACGGAACCAATTAATCGTGTTCTTCAGGGGATTGCCGTATTGTAAAATACATTTGCTCTTATGGGAAATAAAGTATTTTTGCTGTTTCAATGGAAAATTTATTAGATTATTAACAATAAACTATACTGATCGAACTATTAACCTAAAATCTGGCGACATTTGGCAACGTCACATTAAATGAGGCAGGACAGGAGATTAAAAAAAACGCCGTAAGCAGCGGAGCCCCATCACGGAAGTAGAATTTTTCCTTTCATCTTCGGTATTGAGTGTCTACAAGCGAAATGTAATTGAAAGTCCACAAGCGATTTGTAATTTTGGTGGTTTCAAAACTGATGATGAGTGTCCGGTTGATCGGGGCTTTAAAAAAAGGTTTTAAGTTTTTAAGGGATGAATCTCAGTAAATTTCAATTTTGTGCCGATAGCAGTTAACAGGGAAAAAATCAACACAATTCGTACGAGGGCATTTCTATCCATGCTTATCCGCCAATTGCCTTTGTGTTTTATTTTTAAATATTAAAAAAGGAACTTTGATATTAAACTGGAAGGCTTTTATGAAGATATTTTTTCTTTCCAAATAAATCCAAAATTTCTATTTTATAAATAATAAAAATCCAAAATTCCTAATTTATAAATAAACAGTGACTTTAATAACATTTTTAAATTACTTAGTATGTATGTATTTCATTTGTTAAAAAATTTTATTCACTTTTTTTTAAATTTTTTAAAATTACTATTCGCCTACTTGTATTTAGAATAAAAGCAATGCATTTAAAACACATTTAACAACAGCATTCAATTCCGATGTAAAAATGGGAGAAGTGGGGGGAAAAGTAATGTGGACTCCCTAAAAGGTACTAGCTGGATACTAAGTGATAACACGTACAAAATTTCAGCCCTCTAGGTTTCCTTAGAGAGTCTCTAGACGTGTTAGAAAACAAGCAAAAAAATTAAGGAAATATTGGCGTAAAAATCGTGGGGGTAAGGGTTAAAAGTTGAAACCACCAAAAAACAGTGTCTGGCTATTAGCTTAACCTGTACACAAAATTTCAGCCCTCTAGGTTTATTTGGGGAGATTTTGACCCGAACGAAACTGTTAAAAAACAAGAAAAATCATGTTCTTTTTGGTATAAAAATGGTGGGGGTAGGGATTAAAAGTCGAGACCCCCAAAAGGCACCCCCTTGATACCAACTCAATCCGAATACAAAATTTCAGCCCTCTAGGTTTATTTGGGTGACCTGTGCGAGTGGTACAAACTTCGAAAACGTCGAAAATGCATGAAATTGTAGCTTAAAAATTAGGGGGGTGGGGGTAAAATATTAAAACCTCCAAAAAGCACAACCTAGGTACGAACTTTATCAACACACCAAATTTCAACCCTCTACGTTAATTCTGGGGGGCTGGGGGCCTGTTAGATCCAGCGAAAATCGTTTTTCCCCCCTCTACGCCCACCAAATCATCCTAGGAAGCTGAATTTTGGATATGTTGTAGATAATTGACCGAAACATTATTTAAAACCGGTTTGGAAAAGTTTTATTGCTTTTCCGCCCCCCACCACCCCCTTAAAGGTCGGGTCAGAAAAAAAATTTGCCCAAAATTTGACCCCACTTTGATAGTATGAGGTGCCTCGAAAATGAGCCCCATTTACCAAATTTTATCTCTTAACTTTCATAGGGGGGCCCTACACAAATTAAAAGGTGGCGGGAATATATATATATATATATATATATATATATATATATATATATATATATATATATATATATATATATCAGACATTTTTTTTTCTACATATTCGTGTTCTACGGGTCCGAAAACGGATAGCCCCCCTACTCTCCCCTCTCGCAGCTCTTATCGTATAGACTGTATAAGTATAATTTTTCGGAGAAAATTCGACTAAAAATAAAGTCATATGTAACTTAGGAAATCGCACAAATCAAATCTGTAATTACTGTAATATGTCTTCATTGAAAATACTGAATCGACTGTTGAAAAGAAATTCAGCAAAGACCTTCTTACAAGTGTTATGGATCATATCACCATCGTCTATCCTTAAAAACACGGATTACTTAATGATTATAAAATACCCCTGTCGCAGCATCCTGCATAACATAGCGAATTTCCGTTTATAAAAGTTAGTTTTTCTCGGAAACTAGTTGACATAGAACAATAGTTTAAAGACCTTTTTTATGTAAGTGGAAATTTTGGCAAAAAACTAATTTTTTGCAAGAACAAACACCATGTTCCTGCACGGAGAGAAAAATCCTATAATTTTTGTAGAGAAAATTTCAGAAAAATTACCATGCTCCCCTATAATCCGTGCGCGATCGACGACCAAAATAAAAAATATGTGCTAGCATGGTAAAATTTAATGTGGTGCTAACACAACTTTTATCACACTCTTATGCATGTATATTATAGTTTAATTCTTGTTGTCGTACTTTTTCATTTGCGCATCTGACTCGCGACCTTATATTGGTTGCACTGTACCTGTAAAAACATGTATACAAAAATGATTGCCAACAATATATTCTAATACATATACTAAAGATAGGTAAATAACAAAAAGATGAATTAAACGATGACATCATCCTAAGAGAGTGTAAAAGCAACTGACTGCTAGCTGCTTGTAACACAGTGATAAATCAAGGTGCTTGGTGCGAACTGTCTGACAGTTTCTTCCACAGCCCACACCTATAGTTCGTATGTAAATCGCTCAGTGAGGTACATTTCATTACAGCGTTCCCAACACAACCAACCTTTTTTCTGTTTTTTTTTCTTTCTATTATTAGCATGTTAGCATGGTAATTTTTTTAATAAACACAATTAAAATTATTTTTTTGTCGGTAATGGAACTTTTTACTGTGCTGTTTTACAAATTTTACGGAGATAATATTACTAAAAGAACACTCCATCCTTCAAATTTTTTATGATTAGTTATAATCTTTATATTGATGGAAGTTGTGTTAGCACATTAAATTTTACCATGCTAGCACAACAATTTTTATGAAGCCATGATACTTTTTACGTTTCAATTTAATAATATTTACATGATCGTAAAATATTTTTTACTTTGGTCGTCGATCGCGCACGCATTATAAGAGAGCATGGTAATTTTTCTGAAATTTTATCTACAAAAATTATATGATTTTTCTCTCTGTGCAGTATCTCAGGTCATGTTATATAATTATAATTATCTACGATTGGTAGCGGTGTTGGCCACAGTTGGCATAAATAACCATCGTGTGCTATATGTCTTGTAAATGACTCCAGACTAAATTTCAAATAGATTCAGAGTTTCAGCGCTAGTCATCTGGAATTTTGTCGTAAATGTTGACGATTGTGGCAGACAAATGCATCTGGTTGTCACGATGTTTTAAATGGAATCCAAGTAGGCAATTATATAATGCGACTGATTTCAAGATATGCATCTCTGATATTAGAAGTATTACCAACTTCTTTTTAGCAAACAGTAACTTTTTTGAAGCGTTAAGACGTTAAAACATTGTCTTATAAAACACAAACAAATAAAAATATCTTGTAACATGTTACAATTTATAGGAATATACCTCATACAGCCATATGAATAAAAAATTTGATAAAGTCCTTTATGTTTGTATGATACTGTAACACCATATTTTACTATTGTTTTAAGTGAAAAAATTCCTGTTCGCAAACGTAAAATAATATCCTGCAATTTTTTTTTTGTATGTATGAGTCGAGATATGAAGAGAACTATACAACAGAAAATGGAACTGAATTGCCCCCGGGGGAATATTATTAGAGAATTGTGAAAGTGTCCTGCACTTTCAAATATATATTACATACGTATGTTCCGGGACTATTGTTCTATTGTTCGAGGTATATGTATGTATACATTTGTAGGTAATGTATTTGGTACTTTCGATGACTTTTTGCCTAGGCACATAGTATAGTTGTGTTGTAATGAAAAGCTAGTACCTTATATTTTTTGTATGAAGAGATAGAAAGTGGGATAAATAGAACAATTTGGAGTTTGGGTATCTTAAATTGTATCTTTTGTTTGAAGTATTTTTTTCTTTAACGAGTTAACTCGTTCAAGAAATAGAGAATATAAATTGCTTGGAGGGTATAAAAGTGAAAATATATTTGCATATACTTTTGGCTATACCTACCACGGTCGATTTTACTTACAATTGTGTACAGTATAATTCCTTTTTATGCAATCTTTCTTTGTGCAATTTTTTTGTGGATCTCAATCATCACAAAATTACCTACAAGTAAAGGTCTTGAAGTGATAATTCCCAATTTTGATGAAATTTGGTAGGTGTGTAGAATGAAGAAAATAACAGATACGTATCTTTTTTATCTGCCAAAAACGCCATTTAAGGGGTGAAATCCACTCCCAAAGTTGAGGTAAAAATTTAATTTGGCAAAATTACTCGAAAACTATAACAGATAGAAAAAAAGTTTAAATTGACACAACCCTTCATTTTTAAAGATCTTTCTACAGATATACTCAAATCCAGGGTCTGATCTACTGGACGGGCCTTGGCTATAAAACTGGGGGTAAAATTTAAAATAGGGTGAATATGGTTCGACCAATCAAAATAGGTACTAATATCAAATATGAAAACTACATCAAAAATACTAGTTTACCTGTTTTTACTAAAAGCCGTTACGTTAAAACTAAAAGCTCAAATCTTAATCTAAAATCTTATATGTGCTCTCAATATTTTATTTATATCTTTAAAAATAACTTTTTAAATCGCTTTTATTTATTGTAATTATACTTTACAATTAACATTTAAACAAAAATGTTGGATAAAAGTTTATTATGATTTTATTCGTACAAAATTAAGGGCTTTATATAAATTCCGGTAGCTCTAGTTAACATGGGAAACTGTTGGAATATTTTAAAACAGAATCGGTAAGGGCAAAATTTAAATTGACTAATAGTCATATTTCGTGCATATTTCTATGTAATTAGTTACTACACTATTTACACATAACAAATTTTACTTTACAGTATAAATTATTCACTTATTATTACACGAGAGGTTTGTATTTTTTCGAATAAATTTGGGTCTAACAAAAATTTGTTGCCTAGCAATTTAGCGAGAAGAATTGTCAACTAACAAAAATGCGACAGCGGAGCTGAAGCGTTTTTGGATTAACAACTCTTCGAGTTAAATTGCTGTTAGGCAAAAAATTAGAGTTGTAGAAAACACAAATTTATTCAGAAAAAATATAAAACTCAAGTGTAATACCGTAAGAAAAGTTAACGAATTAAATTAATTAGTATAATTCGTATTATAATTTAAAATATTGTTACAATGGTTCTGAAGGATTTATCACTTCAAGACTTTTACTTGTTAGTATGGTCAGACTGATTGAAGCATGTCACAATCTCTATACAATGAAAGTTGTATTTTTGTGCAAAGTGTCTTATTTGATAACAGAAAATAGAAAGATTTTTCTGTCTAATAGGTTTCAAAAGTTGTACATGGAATTTGAGAAAATTCCGTTACAGGCATCCAAGTTTTCTAGCCGTAGTTCTTTAATGTTTATTCTATGGGTAGGTAACAATTTCCTTTATATTTACTTGATAAATAAAATACAATTTGTTCAGTGACAGTGGGCCGCCAAAATCTCTCTAAAAATGTTGTTCGGATTTAGAAGTGCCTACAAAAGTTTGTTAAAAAGAAGAGAAATAGGTATTATATATAGGTATACCAAATTGTATTGTAAAAAATATTGTTTGATTGCACACATGTTAATTGTTGTATATGATCTAATTAAGCTTCTAGTGGAATACAATTACAGTAATTCGATTATTTTCTCAATATTACAATCTCGTGTCGGTGTAGTCAAATTTATAAAATTCTATTGTATCTAGCTTTAGAAAATATTACCCAAAAATCCAAAATTCAGTCTAGATCAATATTTGGTATAATTTTTAATATATTTTATTTGAATTTGAGTGGAAATAAAAATGTAAGATATATAGTTATGTTTATTAAAGTTAAGACGTGCGTCAATGTTGACAATGAATTTGTCAGTTTCTGTATCAATTTTGATGAAATATATTCATCATACGTGCTAATTAATAATAATTGAGATAGTGCCTAATAGCAGTGTAAATCATTTAAGCGTGATGGACTGATATGCATGGATTTGAAGTTTATTTACAGTACAGTGTTGTTAAAAAATTCGGAACCATCTATGTCAGTCTTCTTACTTGACCTCTACTTAATAGAACGATTCGTTAATAATAAAATTTACACCTGAGGATTTTGTCGTCAACCTGATAAAAGTTTTTCTTCAATTTTTACCGAATATTTTTGTAGATTTTTGTACTAAATAATTTAAATGAACTATTTAGCATTAAATCATTGCTGTGGAGTAAAAACTGAAAATTTGACAGAAGAATTGACTTTGATCTAGCTTGTCGCGTATATACCGTTGAAAAACCATTTACTATATAGAATGGTCACGTTTGGGAATGGTAATATTGATCGAAATATGTTATAAGAGTTTCTATTATTCAATAAAAGTGGTATTTTGCAAAGTAAAGTGTTTTTATTTACTAATATCCCACTGAATTTTACGAAAACGCTTCACCCAAAATTTTACTGTAGACAGAGAATACACAATCTTGCTAATACTCTTCTGCAGCAGCCGATGAATTTCGGAAGCAGTAGCCCCACCAAGCACATGAATTTTAATGAACCCTCGCTGTTTAGTATCAGTAATAGATGATATGCCTTTTTGTCTATCCGTAACTAAATGATACAGAATATTTTTATTTATCTATCAAACATCAGTTGCAACGTTACCAATTGTTGACGCAGTAATAATTACTTGAACTGTGCTTACACTTGTGATAAAAAAATAATAAATTCGATAGTCAAGTTTGAATGAATTGACCTAATAGATTCGATAGTTAAACGGTTAAAAAAATATACTATTCGCTAAAAAACTGAGAGACAAAAGATTCTTAACTGATCATACAAACTGTTCTCCAAAATCGATAATCACACATGCATAGTAAATTGCTGTTATAAAAACATAAAAAGTGATTCACTCTGTACATTCCCGAAACATTTCTTTAATGGCTATAACCGATAAGTACAATCAAGTTTATTATAAATTAAGTTTAGTGTATCACATTTACTATGTTCCCTCTTGTCCCACTTTAAGCTAGGTACTAATTTTTGTTGAAATATTTTTTCATTAATTATAATAGCCTACCTAACATTAAAAAGGTTTAATTTCCAACTGAATTTTCTAAGTAGGGGAAGGTCGCCCAAAGCGGGTAAGATAAAATTAAACGCCCAAAAAAGTGACTTTTGACCTCGATAAGCAGATCTTTTTTATATTATCAGATAGAACAGTTATCGAACTTGAAAATGGAACTTCGTTTAAGAATTGTTTATACGATATTTATTTTTAATAAAGAAAATACAAAACCTCTGCAAAAACCCGCTTTGCCCGTATAGGTACCCCAAAGCGGGTAACCCCCTTTGGGCAAAGCGGGTAAGTACATTATGTATTTAAATACTGTTATTATTTTTTAATATAAACTTTCTTAATCATATAGAACTCAAAATAATAATAATTAAATAAAAAAGAAAAAAAAATGAAAAAAGACAAAAATAATAAATTTATAGCAATTAACTGTAACTTTCTTTACAACCTCCATATTGCAGTATATTACTTCAGGTGGTTCCACATTAAAGTCACCACAAACAAGGCAGAAATATTTTTTTTAAACTTTTTCCTTCATTCCGTCGTAAAAAGAAGATTTTTTATTTTTTTCCCCTTCCAACAGTTTTTCCCATTAAGATGCTTCTATTTTGTCTACCCGTTTTGCCCATACCCGCTTTGCCCAAAAAGACTTAATTTTGTTAACTTAGAATAATTTCAAAATGAACGCCGATACATGTCTACCTCTTTCGACATTAAAAGTCAAATGATGATAACATAATATGGTAATACCAAAAAGATTACAAATAAAAAGGTTTGTGACTAGTCACAGAATATTTATCGTCAAAATTTTTAACAAAACCAACAAAAAAAATTTGATGAAGCGTAACTAGGACATTAAACGACACAAGCGTTCGAGTGCAACTGATTGATATTGGTTGATATTCGGTTAATCTCGGTATACACACGACCTGACAAAATAATTCGATACAACGATATACAAGCGCTTACCCGCTTTAAGAGGGGTACCCGCTTTGGGCGACCTTCCCCCACATATATCATTCAGGTGTGTACTGAATGTCTGAATGTTGTTATATTTCAAGGAATTTCTTATTCAACTCATTGTCCAACGTCTCTTCTTCATCAAGTAAGTGCTCAACAATAAATGTTGGCACTACAATGCTTTAATAGTAATAAAATATCTCCTCTTAAAAGTAGTTTATCTAATTAAAATTGACATAGTGTTTGAAAAATTACCAAACTGGATCGGCTGGGACTCGAACCCGGATCTCTTGGTTACCAGCCAAGCGCCTTACCAACTAGGCTACCGATCACTTTTATTACACTTTAATGAAAAATACCTTTTCTATTTCGCTGAAGTACTAAACGATAATTTAAACAATATGAATATTAATGAAATAGTTCATATTATATTACGAACTGCAAATAAAACTGACATACATATAGTTACAACAAATTATTACACGGTTCTAGTTGAAACAATGTTTCGTTGCATATTATGTATACGTACATAGGTATATAGAAAATAAACCTGCAATATACACATACGATGGCAGCAAACAGCGGTGGCAAATAACGGCGGCAGAGAGATAATAATGATAATAGAGCATACTAGAAAATCTCTATGCTGAATACATATATTACATCAGAAATTAAAATGTGTACACAGTGTTTATGCTGTATAACTTTCAACCGTATAAGTACTATTAGATATAAATTATTTTAATTTAGTTCTTGAGTAATTAACCTATATTGTTCTTGAATTATTAACTTATCAACCTACTTAACCAACCTTCTCATAACCAAACTCAACTTATGTGCCTATCCATATCAACTGTGTAGATTCTAACACTAACAAGGAAAGGTATCCAAATGTATCTCTCAAAAAGTTTTGAAACTTTGGTGGATTGTAGATCTTAGTAAAAGTAATCACGAGCCATATTTCATTCGTGCCCATAAGCGGTTTAAAGGGGTGAAATCCACCCCTGAAAATTTGAGTTTTTTTCAATATTCTTAAATATCTTAGAAATGGTAAGAGCTTTGGTAGGGAAACTATATATATTTGTAAATGGCACTTTAAGATCTTTATTATGATACCAAAATTAAAGTTATAAAATCACTGTGTTTTATCCCCCACCCCCAACCCCTAATTTTATCAGTCATATTTTGGTAAAAGAGAAGGCTGTTATGTGTAAATAATAGAATATTTAATTAATATGTTTTACATCACACCAGCTTATTTCTTTTTGCATAAATACACCCTTTGCTAATATTAACTTGGGAAAAATTTTAACTTTTTGATTTAATAATTAGCAAAAATATGGTCAAAAAATCTCGTATTTTAGTAATGAGTTGTTACAAACTTACGATTTACCTTAAAGTACATAGTTTAGAAAACAAAAATCAATACAAATCTTATTTATTTATTTATTTATTTACTTATTTATTTATTTTTATTTATCGATACAATTTTCAATATTTTAAAGTTTGTAATCTACACAATAATGATATTGTTCATAAAAATGCTCAAAACAAAAATATTGTTCACACCAAGCACATCGTATAAAAGCGGGGTTACCACATACACTACACTTTGGTGTTTCTCTTTCTTCTTTGAAAAAGCAATATGTTATAGGATTTTCAAATCTTACTGGTCGTTGGTCAATATATCCACTTTTATACCATCCATACTTGAACTTTTGAAAAGGAGGCGACGAAAACTGATTGTGAGCTACAGAATATTGTTACAGCGATATAAATCAGTATCATACTCATATAGAATTACATTATCCGAAAATACTGTGATGAGTTGAAATCCATAGATATCCAGAGGTTAAAATATTGAAGAAAAGTATAGATAAATAAAAATAAATTAATAAGATTTGTATAGATATCAGTATAGCATGGGGGGGGGGGGGCAATGTTTTCTTTCTTTCTAAACTATGTACTTTAAAGTATAACGTAAGTTTGTAACAATTCGTTACTAAAATACAACATTTTTTGACTATATTTTTGCTCATTATTAAATCAAAAAGTTAAAATTTTTCCCAAGTTAATACTAGGAAAGGGTGTATTTATGCAAAAAGAAATAAACTGGTGTGATGTAAAATATATTAATTAAAGTTCTATTATTTACACATAACAGCCTCCCCTTTTACCAAAATATAAAAGATAAAATTAGGGGTTGGGGTGGGGGATGAAACCCCAATAATTTTACTAACCCCCAAAATATAACTTTAATTTTGGTACCATTATAAAGATCTTAAAGTGCCATTTACAAATATATATAGTTTCCCTACCAAACCTCTTACCATTTCCAAGAGATTTAAGAAAATTGAAAAAAACTCAAATTTTCAGGGGTGAATGTCACCCCCTTAAACCACTCATGGGCACGAACGAAATATGGCTCGTAATTACTTTTAGTAAGATATACGATCCACGAAAGTTTCAAAAATGTTTGAGAGATACAGTTGGATACCTTTCCTTGTAAGCCCAATTCTCCTATTTTGACAAATGTTCCAAAATGTTCCATTCGTCGACCAGTAAAGAAAACAAAAAACCGATTTCATTATTAGACTGTCCATTGACAAACAGACCAAACAGCCTAATCTGCCAAAAGTTTCCAAATATTTTCTTTGGCAATTAGCAACTGATGTCAGTCTTTTGATACTATTGCAAGTTAACGAAAAAAATTCCATATCATGATCAGAGTGATGCTGAAGCTGATTTCTTGGTTTCTTCGCTACCTGATGAATAAGATATTTTAGAACAGTTATCAAAATGCGACATTCGGTCTCCTCTTCGATGACCATTTAAATTGTACAATCGATTTTTCTATATCTTTGCTAGTTGACGGACAGAAAATTTTAAAATTTCAACACTTTTTTTGGTGACCAGTTCAATAGCAAAGTCTGTTTGCTGATACCTTTGCTAGTTGACGATTAGAATATTCTAGAATTTTTGTCAACTTCGGCTAATTGCCGTCTTTTACGATGATTAATGCGGTGATGGAGTTGGTTTCTCAACATCTTTGCTAGTTTTTTAAAAGTCGTCATTTAGGTATATTTGTTGATACAACATTCGGATCTCTTTGTCGATACAATCGAATTTTAGATGTAAATTGTTTCTTAGGATAGTTCTGTTTTAAACAAATTCAAAATAATTTATAGTAGTCGCCAACGCCGCTCCAAATAAAAGTTTACGAATGCTTCTAAACTTTCGAATTTACATACTTCTCTTGAATTTACGCCGACCACTACGTCCCATTTGATTTCTGGTATACGAGTATGTATTCGCCAATACGGGCAAGAGAAACACAAGTTTCAATTGCTTTCGCTACTTATGACAATGACATATTGTAAAATAGACACACGGTACTCAAATATTTATATGTATATACAGACATACGTATTTATGTACATTTCCACATGCATATTTACTAATGTGCTAATGTTTTACGTAACGTAATTGTGTACAACTATTTATTCTAGCATTGTAAATGTGTTTATTTTGTATTTATACCAATTTCACTACACAATTATAAATAGAAATATATGCACTTATTATCTATGTATGTGTTGTTATATATGCATCAGTTTTATAATATACGTAGATAAGAAAGCGTTGTAAATTGTATAAGATTTTGTAATTTGATATTTGTTCACTATTTTGCCAATTCGTAATCAAAAGAAATCCTAAAGGATAAAAGAAGCTTTCAATCTCGGGAGCAAGGTAAGGTAAACAGAAACTGTAGTAATGAATTAATACGTACATAAGTACTGCCCATTATTATTCCGTTTCTTCCAGGCCACTAATAAATAGAAAAAATATAATAGACTTATTTCGAAAAAATTGATTTAGTAACTTTCAATATCATATGATTTAATTTTTTTTTAAAACTTAATATAAAGTATCTTTGTTATATTTTTTTTAAAATACTTTAATTTAAATAAAAAAAATTTTAAATTTAAAATTAAAATTTAAAAGTGTAAGGGTTCGGTACTTAAAATTTTCCCGTCACAATTGCGTGAAACTAAACAACTGAAAAGGAAAACTTTTTCCTGAAAAGGAAAAAATTAAACTAAATTTTAAGGACAGATTCGCTAAAAAGAAAGAATACAAATCGTCTCTTTTCTCACAATTATGTTTCTCAAGTTGTTAGAAATATTCTCCTAAAATGAAAAATCAAAAAGTTATGGACATTTCAGTGCACGCACTTTACTATAATTCAATTTAAAAAATCTTTAAATGCTATTTTCTCGAAAGTACGTTTTCGACATGGTTCCTCTCAAAAAGTATTTGAGATACCGAAATAAATCAAAAAGCCCATATTATTTCTCGATACCGTCATTTTGGCGGGAACTAGGATCTTTTGGTTCCGTAATATATTTATAAAATGGTGGCTGTTTATAGTCGAGAAAAAGCGGTGATTTTTGAAAATTTATTTTCATAATGCGATTTCTCGTTGGTTTTTATTTTTTTCTTAGATCCTAGTTAGTGCCATAACTGTATACGCAGGGCCGAATTTACCGTAAGTGGCACCCGGGGCACTGTGAAAAATGTCGCCCCTAGCAAAAATTTAAAAAAAAATTCTTATGTACCTACCTACTATTTTGTACGCCTCTAAAAATTTTACCAGTGCCTCGCGTGATCCTAGTATAAATCCGGCCCTGTGTATATGTATAATTTCAGAAAATTCTTGATTTTTTGATTTTGGTTCACTGGGGATTTCAGAGCGCGAGGAACCATCAAGGTAGAAAAATCTCGCAATGTCGACTTCAAAGCCATTTATAGTCAACTCATTTTTGAATTTTTTTTTAAAATTTTTTTTTGTAATCTCAGCACATGTAAAAACAATGTGGTATACTTAGTTTTTTGATATTTATTTGTATAAAAAGATAATAAAAATGGTCGTTTTCTGATGTTTTTTTGGCGAATCTCCCCTTAACCGAAGTGAAAATCCTAGTCGATTTGAAGTGCCTAAAATATAAGTACATTGTATCTATTTATAATAGAAATTTCCTAAAAAAGATGATTTCAATAAGCCAATCCAGTCATTTTATGTACCGATTACACAGTATAAGTTAGTTGATTTAGTTTTAGACAGGTGTAGAAAACTTAATTTAACACATTGATGGTCATGAAGTGAAACTTGATTAACTACAATACATAGCGCTGTACTGCGTCTACAGTTCCGTATAAAGCGTACACCATTGAGGTTTATACAAACATAGCTCGCTCTCTATATCTTAAGGTGATTAACTGAATTAAGGTAATTTGGATGTGATCTTTTCATTGTTTGCTACAAAAATGACTTAATTTTCTTTATAAATGTCACTGATCCAACGGAAGACTTTTTTTAGTGGTCCTACATGTTTAATTTTGGTAAAAATGAAAAGAATGATTTCGAAAACCTATAACTCGTTCCCAATTTCATCATTCTACACGGAGAGAAAATTCCTATAAAAATTACTGTGCTCATACTACAATCGACTTGTAACAGGCGAACATATCCAATTTTTGTACGGTAAAATTTGATATGTTCGCCTGTTACACATCGATTGTAGTATGAGCACAGTAATTTTTATAAGAATTTTCTCTCCGTGTAGAATTTTACGTATAGTTTTTAAAGCTAATTAAAAAATTTT
Organism: Brachynemurus nebulosus; assembly: GCA_035578155.1. Classification (NCBI taxonomy): domain Eukaryota; kingdom Metazoa; phylum Arthropoda; class Insecta; order Neuroptera; family Myrmeleontidae; genus Brachynemurus; species Brachynemurus nebulosus. Next base: position 29,453,344 of record JAPWDM010000001.1, on the reverse strand, counting down.
TGTAAATTTGATGAAATGATACCACATTGTAATGATTTGATGATTGGTTAAATTAGGGTAATTTCGGGGTGAACTTTTTATTTATATTTTATCATCATAATGTCCAGTTCCTTTTATAAATGGGACTCATCCAAACGAAGTCTTTTTCTGATGGTACTACGCGCAAAATTTTGGTAAAAATGGAAAGAACAACTTCGAGAATCTATAATTTGTTTCTACTATTATCATTCTGTCATCCTATTTACGGTTTTTAAAATTACTGAAAAATTTAATAAATTTGGAGATGTCATCAGATAAACGACGACAAAATGTGGGGTCTTAAATTAATTTCTAACCGCTCTTGGTTGCACTTTCTGGCATGATGTGTACATAATATATACACTAATCTGTGAAAATATTGTGTGTGATGCACCTATAGAAATTTTTGGTTTAATAATAGATAATATAGGTGTTCTTGTTCCTCTATAGTCAAAATTTGAAGCTATTTATTTAGTCATTTTGGTTTATTAGAAAAAATCAGTAATAAAATTTTCTGCATAAATGGTGTAAATCCGTGACCGAAAATTATTATTGAAAAGAAAAATAATTACTTACACATCATTCGTGTTAAATTAATTATAAAATTAAATTGTTCAGAACGAGAAAATTTCTTTACAGGAAAAAGAAATGATAATGGTCTCTCATACAGCCAATCGTAGTTGATTTTATAATTAAGTAAAGTACCTTTATATAGTAATAATAAGAGTAATCACAATATGAGATATACTTTATGATATTAGAGTATTTTACTGCTTGTTGTCACGAATATGGATATATATAAAATGTCTTTTATTATGATCAAAGTAATTTTAAAAAATTATTATTGCTGTATATATAGGTATTTATATGTACCTAGGTGTATACAGGTGAATTATTTTTTATCACTTTCAGTATCTTGTAAACTAGAAAATATAGCATAAAAGTTGTTTAAGTGTAGAAAGAATTGTGTCTATAATTTTAAAAGTTCAGTTTAATGTCGTAAATTTTCAAAGTGTAAAACGTCAAGTGACAAAAGTGTAAAAGCGAAAGTTATAGATAAATAAATAATTTGTTTCCCAGCTACACAACTTTCCGTTTTTGACCTATGGTATATATATATATATATATATATATATATATATATATATATATATATATATATATATATATATATACACCATAGGTCAAAAACGGAAAGTTGTGTGGAGAAAAGTAGCTGCGATTACTCCACTAACAAATTATTTATTTATGTATGACTTTCGCTTTTACACTTTTCTTGCCACTTGACGTTTCACACTTTGAAAATTATATATATATATATATATATATATATATATATATATATATATATATATATAGATATATATATATATATATATATATATATATATATATTATACTTATGATTTTTAGGATTCACATTAATTCATAACGCTATCGAAGGGATGACATTAAGAGTCTTTTTTTTTAATAATATTTAGTTGGTGATACGTACTTTCAACAACTTCAAAATTATAGCAATCTGTATGTTAAAATTAGACTTTTATTAGTCAAATAGTGAAAAACGGTAAAAACTTCAGTGAATCAGCCCAAACGGTTAATTCAGACCATTCAATTTTCACCCATAACCTAAACAAAACAAAAGGTTACAATTTAAGCGAACTTTGAAAGGTTTAATCATTTTTCATAGTCTATAGTTATCTGTAATTATTTTTTTTTATTGAAACTCTAATTTCAACAGTTATTAAAAAGTATTAAATTTTTAAGGTAGGGAACATGAGGGTATTCTATCTTATCTTTATACTTTGTTTGTCAAACTAGAACTAAAATAACTAGACCCAATTAAAAATATTTCGGGAATTTTGTTTCAGAAGTTAAATATTAAACCATGTACTTTTTTTCTAAAATGAACTTGAAACTTAACTCAAAAACTTAAATTCTTTGTACATTTAACGGATTTAGAATCTCTTCTAGTTTCTAAAATCCTAATGACTATTATCCTAAAAAATTCATTTTACATAAACGTTTGGTTTACTGACGTCGATAGAAAGATTTTGTAAACAACAATTTTTATCCTGAAAAACTTTTGTGAATCTAAAAAATTTGAGATTTCGAGTCTGATGAAGAAAAGTATTTTCTGTGTATTAGTTCTGTAACAATACTGGATATAAATCTACGTCAACTTTCTCATGACATATAGTTATGTCATTGCACATTTTATTTTCAGATATAAAAAATTAAAAATTAACAGGAATTTGAATGCATGCAAGAAATATAAATTTAGACAAAGTGAATTATAATCTTCTATGAGTTTTCGAAAATATAATTGTATAAAATATTATAATTATACACGGAGAGAAAAATCCTATAATTTTTGTAGAGAAAATTTCAGAAAAATTACTATGCTCCCTATAATCCGTGCGCGATCGACGACCAAAATAAAAAATATGTGCTAGCATGGTAAAATTTAATGTGGTGCTAACACAACTTTTATCACACTCTTATGCATGTATATTATAGTTTAATTCTTGCTGTCGTACTCTTTCATTTGCGCATCTGACTCACGACCTTATATTGGTTGCACATAACCTGTAAAAACTTGTATACAAAAATGATGGCCAACAATATAATTCTAATACATATACTAAAGATAGGTAAATAACAAAAATATGAATTAAACGATGACATCATCGTAAGAGAGTGTAAAAGCAACTGACAAGTAGCTTCATCAACGGGCCTGGTCCGAGCTGTCTGACAAAGTTTCTTCCACAGTCCACACCTATATGGTTCGCATGTAACCCATGTAACTCGCTGATTGAGGTACATTTCATTAGAGCGATCCCAACACAACCAACCTTCTTTCTGTTTTTTTTTTCTTTCTATTATTAGCATGTTAGCATGGAAATTTTTTTAATAAATACAATTAAAAATTATTTTTTTGTCGGTAATGGAACTTTTTACTGTGCTGTTTTACAAATTTTAGGGAGATAATATTACGAAAAGAACATTCCATCCTTTAAATTTTTTATGATTAATTATAATCTTTATATTTTTACCTTACAGAATTTAATATGTTCGTCCTTTACACGTCGATTGTAGTGCTGAGCACAGTAATTTTTATAGAAATTTTCTCTCCGTGTATTGTCGTGGTAGATATAATTGTCTTAATTTCTTTTTTCCTTGAAAATTTTCCTTTTAATTGAAATAATCATTATTGTCGTGTGAACTGTTTTGAAATGAAAAATAAAGGAATTTTATATCTGACACATTTTGATGAATTAATTTTATTAAAAATGTTATTTTCTTTCTTCTTTAATTTCTAATAAAGTTATAATTTTGATTATGAAAAATTTATACCTGGAGAAAATTAAAATACCTTTCTTTAGAACGGAAAATACAATCGGTGTCGAAACATGACTTAAAAATTTTAATTCCAGTGATTTCACTAGAAATATATATAAACAAATATACTATTAACCCGAAACTAAAGTCTGAATATCGTTATAAAGATTTCCGAGTTTTCTAGACCTGGAACGGTTAAATATGCTTTACGATGTCATATATAGAAATTAATTATAAGATATAATAGCAAAGTAGAATATATTAGTAGTCTTCATAATCTTTGTTTTTGTTAAACTTGTTAAATGTTATTTATGTTACTCTTCGAAATAGACAAAAATCATGAACGACCTATTTGCAACTGTGTTTAATTATTACATATTTGACAATTATGACATTTTATAGTTTTAAACTAGTTCTGGATTTCAATTTAACAAATAATATGCTCTTGGCATTGTTATTTATTATCGTCGAATTTCATCAATTTTGCCTGGATTTGTTATTTTTTTTCATCGAAATAACACATTTGACATGTTATAATATGTTTTACAAAGATTATGAAGACAACTATTATTTACAAGATTTTCTATGGATAGTTAGTAGATGAGAAAACACTCTAACAAAATTTAAACTGAGACCTTTTGGATAATTTAATCAGGTTATTTAATTTACCCAAAATATTCCTGATATTATATTATTGCAAGTCATTAATTTGAACTGAGGTCATTCATAATACACGTCACCAAGGCCAGCTTAGCCAATAGACCAACCTAGCCCATGGCCTAGGGGTGGGAAATTTTTAAAACAGGGCGGAAAAATTAGTAATTGACGTTTGTTTTTTTTTTGCTCGTCACTTACTTTTTAAGAAAAATTTTGAAAAAAAAAAGGAAAAATTAAGATTTCCTTCTTTTCAAACAAAAGGTAAGGCGGCATTTTTCAAGGTGCCTAGGGCGGCACTCAGTGTTAATCTGGCCCTACACGTCACGTATCTTTTACTCCTCCCTTAGCTAATAATAGGTACGCCATAAAATCGGGACTACTCCCCTCAAGTGAATGACTATTTTTATTATGATTATTATGAGTAATTCACCAAAAGCACAAACAACACAAAGAACAAAGCGCAGTAAAACACAAAAAACATTTAGAAGTTCATATAAAAATTCAAATACACATATGCATATTATAGGTATACCATCATTAAATTTGTTGTTAAATAATGACACCACCACATACTACAGTGGAATCCCTCTTATCCGGGTATCATTTTCATGTGAAAATTACCATTGAAATATGAAAGTGGTTAATTTTGTGTCATTTAGGGAACAATAAATAACTGATTTTGTTGTATATAGAATTTCCGAATATTTGATTTAAAAAAAAAATCTTGGCGTGAAAATGTTGTCCGGATAAGAGAGGTTCCACATAAATACCCCCAAACGAAAATTTATATTTTATTGAATCAATATCGATTTTATTGACAAACACACGAATTATTTTGAAAAGTATTATAATAATAATATAAACAAAATGAATAATGGCAATAAAGCTATTATTTTAACACCCACACAATCGCCCACTGTGCGGGATGAGAGGACACCAGTGAGTGTAATGACAAATTGAAATGTCATATTATATTGTTATTTCGATTCGTCACTCTTTTTAGTCATAAAATTGTTTTGCTATTATTTGTTCATTTGAAAAAAATTTTAAAATTCAAATGAATTCAAAGAATACACTAGCAGTTGGTGTGAGTTTTGTTTGATTTTTTTTTTTTTTTTTTTTTGTTTCAGTTTCAAATTTTGGTGAAGTAATTAAAAATGATGGCTTATTAATATTTACATATATTATTGAAATTAATTAACAATTTATGTATAAATTTTTTTGAGTACAATTTTGAAATAATTTATAATACGGTTTTACTTAGTATGCTTTCTACTTCTACGTCTGGCGTCTGTGAGTATTTGTGCAGAAAAACCTCTCCGTAACTCTTTTTTTGCTCGTGCGATTTTGCACGTGAATAATCACTTTAAAGGTTCTGATAATAATTTACTTTAAAGCAAAAAAAGAAAAAAAAAATAGAAATGAAAATAGTAAGAGTAAAATTTTGAAATGAGTATCAAAGGAGCTCTACCATATCTAATATGATGTACAGTGGTTATATTAAATACAATAATTCTCAGCGGCCATGCATCCGTGATTTTGTTAGCTTGCCACATTTGAATGACGTATAGGTGTTGGGTAGGTATAGACACATCATACAAAGTGAAACAGATTATTGTTTTATTAAGGGGTTAGGGATAATCAGCGGTGTCAAAATTGAGTATTTTAAATAAATATAATACAGAAATATTATATTATGTTTTAACTTTAGTTAACAAAAATTAAAAAGAAAAAATATGTAATTATTGTAGACTAGGTTATCGCCATGTTTGTTGCACTCCGTGCCCACAAGTCGTGTTTTGCGGTGGCCATCATAATAGTTTACTGGTTCATCTAAAATCAAACAAAAAACAAAAAAAATAAACGTTAGTTTAATAGTTAATCTAGTGCCTGATCGTGGCTTTTTATTTTCTTGTGAAAACATACAAAATAGCGGCCTCAGATAATTTAATTTGAGATTTTCATGGAAAAATTCAATAGGCTTATTTATTGTTCATAATAAATACAAATTTTGAGTTAAAAAAAAAGCCTTCGATCGGGCACTAGATTAACTACGAGTATTAAACTAATGATTGTTTTTTTGTTTGATTGATTTTAGATAAACCAATAAAATGTTGTGATGGTCACCGCAAGAAACGATGGGGTCCAATAAATATTGCGATAACGTAGTTTGCGATAAATTTTTTCTTTCAATATTTGTAAAATAAAGTTAAAGCATAATATAATAAGCCTGTATTATTTATTTTATAAAATAATTCAAACTACCACAAAAAAAAAAAAAAAATTATTTAAAATACTCAATTTTTTCATATTGCTGACTACCCATAACCCCTCAAATTAATACGACAATATTATTATTAAACTAATGCTTGTACACTCGAAACCAATTGCAGTGACCATTCCATTCTTCTACTACGAATCTAGTTTGTTTACAATCGTTTTTAATGTTTGATTTTCAATATCGACAATTTCAAAAAAAAAAAAAAAAAATAAAAAAAAAAATAATAAAAAATAAAAAATATTATAAGTAGAAGTTTAATATAATTTATTAAAAATAAAATAATATACATATAATTTGAAGATGATTTTGAAGATAAAAAATTGCCAGATATAGTTCAATTGAAATGCGTTCGTTATTTAAACGAATGTAAATAAAACATCACGAAAGTAAAAATATTGTTGGTTTGATCAAAGACGTTTGTGTTGATAATGACAAATATTGTTTAATGCACAAACGATAACCGCAGACAGTACAGTGTGTCGTTACTAGTATCTCTTATTTAAAAATGGAATTTCAAAAATGCCAAGAACTCGTTCCACAATTTCATCTTACTTATAGATACTCAGAACGGTTCCTAAACTTTCGGAGGACTCAATTGCAATATTAAAGTTATTAGTACACAAGAAAAAAATAAAATCAATTTTTAAAAAACGAAAGTATTAAAAAAATAATATCTAGTAAATATCCAGCAATAAGAAAGCAAAAATAGACCTAAATGAAAATAAAAGAATAATATTTTTTTTTGTATGACTTTTAATTGTTTTCTTTTGTGTCATTAAACCTTCTATTTCGGTTCTAACAATAAGTGAGTCTATTTCATTATATTTGAATACGAGGCATTGACACTGAATTTTACACTAGCTATTCACAATATTAAAATTGGGTAGAGTGCTTGAGACGGTTCATCGGAATCCGTGAAAAATCTAATTAACTTCATCAAAGGGCTGTTGCATAATATCCCACTGGGATTCAGTGCATGAGCTAACTAGATCCTGAATCTCTCAAAAAGAAGAAGATGTCGAATGTTTGTATTTTTAACACCGTTTACGTAATTTCAGAAAATTTTGAGAAAATATTTTTTTATAAAAGTGAATTAGGAAACTATTGAGATATGAATTTTTAATTTCAACAATTTTCTGTGATCCTGATAATTCAAACTGTATGTCTTTGAAAACTTTTCTGATCACATCAACTGTACATTGGGAATCCCGGCACTAAAATAGAACAAGTAACCCTACAATCATGTTCTGTAGCCGATGTATTCATGTCTTGTATTGGACTATCTTCATCTATTAATATTGTAATTGAATGAATATTCAAACATTTGTTTAACAGTTGTTATTTTAGAGCAACAATATTATTCTATTTAAATTACTGTCCCGTTTATAAATTATTTATTGATTGATTTAATACTACAAGCGACTGGTAAGGCCAAACATATGGCGTTGTACTCGATTGTACTCCGATGACAAGCAAGTCAACAATCCAAACAATACTCGGTAGTGTGATAAAAGCTTGTTTTCGGACAATAAATAAAGTATTATATTACTCAGAGTCCTGTAGGTTTTATTCAAATCTATATTGTTAAGGAATTTACAATACACTAAATTTCGGACAATATAGGTAGATGTTTGAAATGGTCTTATAACAATTTTCATTGTCGTTTACAATACTTCATTACTGTGACTAATTTTGAGAGAATTGGGAAATTAACATATTCTGGCCTAATGATAGGTATTTAAAACAGCTTCGCTGTAGTAACTGAGAAATTTTAAGACTAAATAGTTGGTCACACCAACTGGCAAATGAAATTGTAAGTAACATTATAGTAAATGTAATTATTTTACGGGTGTAAATGTAATCGATGCTACTGTCCGATGTGTGATCATTGTAGTTTCCTTTTTTGATGTACTTACATAATAATATCAGACTTATAATACATGTCAACAGAGTTATGTATGTAATTTACTTCGGGTAAAGTACATAGTTTTTTACATCTAAAAACTGTAATTTACACACACGTTTTAATAAAAAAAAAAAAAACTAAAAAATGTAAAAATGTAAAAAGCTAATTTTTTTTAAATTTAATAGTTGTAAGCGTTACTGATGGTATTCCATATTTGCTGTTGAAGTATTTGCTAAGAAAATAAAACTTAATAATTAAGTAATTTGAAAATTAAAAATATAAATGCGGGTACAAACACGAAAAAGAAAGGATAGTTTTGATAGAATAGTTTATTTAAGAATTCAATATTAAAAATATTTTTATTTATTCAGTTAAATTTTATTAAAGGCATCAATCATCTTCATCATCACTACCATTAGTGATTTTATTGTTATTATAATTTAAAGAGAGATAAACATGAAGTAGTTTTTTTGATCTGTCAAAACTCAATTTGTGTTAATTTGGAAATTTAAAGCTTTGTAGTCAGCTGTGAATGCGGCCTTCCACCAGCAGAAAATGATTTTTGTATGGATCTTTTGTTTACACGTTTCTTAACATATGTAAATTTATAAACAAGTAAAAACGGTTAAAAAATAAATTGTTTGTCAGTGAAATGACAAATGATTTAAGTATTTTACATTTTTTACAATTTTCTAAAATTTTTTACGGTTTTTTACAGTTTTTTACATATTTTATAATTTTTTACATAAAAATGTAAAAAACTGGTTTTTTGCATCACATGGCACAACTCTGATAAGGGCTCATCGATTATTTTTTACAAAAAAATCGAGTTGGTCTGCATTTGTTTTTTGTTACTGAGATCAACTAAAAATCCACAGTTTCATATCATACAAACTGTTTTGAAAAGAAAACTTCCAGTCCAGTTTTCCAAAACTATTTTGAATGAAACAACACAAATTAGCTATCATGCAGCTTCCTTCAAAAGAATATAAAATCTTTTTTGTTTATAATAGCAGAGTTGTACTGCACCGCTGCGTTTTTGATGACGTGTTACTGAATAATTAAAGCTGGACTATTATTGTTAATCGAACGATATTATTATCAGCGACAATACACAATTGTTTTTATTGAATGCTTTATAATTGATTTATTGAATAGTTCACCTGTTATACGTAGCTATTGCTATTGTTATACTTCTATCCACAGATATCATCAATACTCTGTCGATTGAACCATATCTATGTATACCGCGTCTATATATCCCTAGACAACTTTTTTTATTTTCTATTTATACAACTAGACAATTTTGTGCTTCGAATATTTGTTTTATTTTTTACCAGACTGCTAGTAAACTCTTTTTATTTTTTCTTTTGTCATCAACACGATTTACGCAGTGGCCGTACCAGAACAGCCCAGAGCCCACGAGGGAACAAAAAATAAAAATAATAGGACTTTTTAATTAATTTCTTTTGTGTTTTCATCAATATATACACAATATTTGTCAGACTCTATTTAAAAATAAAAATTTTTATTATTTTTGTACGTTTTATACAGTTTTTTCTTTTTTAAAATCTTTTTTTTTTATTTTTGCTGAATCAGTTGATCAGTTTGATGTATTAATTGGATTTTTAGGATTATTTATTCTCTATTTTCTTTTTCGTTGCCATTTCAGTTGTCGGTGAACTTTTGTTTTCAATAATAATAGAGATTTCGATGATTTTTCCATATTTTCAGTACTTTGCGACCAATAGTTGGTATTTTTAGTGAGATATGTACGATTTCAAGTTGAAATAATTTTTTTCCAAAAACAAAATTAAACTCTGTAGAAATAAATGGATGTACAGAGATAAATTGAGCAGAAACTCTTTTCTGCAGTCGACACTATTAAAAATTAATTTTTCTAATTGAAAATCTAATTGTTTTTTACATTTACATTTGTTTTCAGTAATCATATATACCTAACAATAACTCACATATTTTTATTTTTACACTAGTGCTTCTTCGATTGAGAGGAAGAAAAATGCATATGTACTGGTTACAGAGATATAAAAAAAAAAAAAAAAAAAAAACATTAAAAGTTTTTTATGTAAACAAAACATTATATATGGATACAGGGTGAAATTTTAATAATTCTTATAACTTTTGGTGAATTTCGATAAAATTTTTCGAACGGAATTCGTTGGAAACAACATAGCTAGAAACAACATAACTTCGTTGTTTCCAACAAATTCCGTTCTAAATCATCGTAAAATTTTATCGAAATTCGCTAAAAGGTATGAGTTATTAAAATTTCACACTGTATCCATATATAATATTTTGTTTACATAAAAAAAATTTTAATGTTTTTTTTTTTTATATCCGTGTGACCAATCCATACGTATTTTTCTTTCTCTCAATCAAAGCACTAGTGTAAAAATAAAAATAATATGTGAGTTATTGTTATATACATATAATTACTGAGAATATCGAACATTCAGTAAAACGATTATAATTATAAAATATGTACCTACTTACATAAAAGTACAAATAAAAGTTTTTGATGTATATATATATATATATATATATATATATATATATATATATATATATATATATATATATATATATATATACATATATATATATACATATATATACATATATATACATATATATATATATATATATACATATATATATATATATATATATATATATATATATATATATATATATATATATATTACATCTAATAATAAAAACTTAGACAGAACTAAATATCGTGACAACATTTAATTAATTAATTTTTATCACGAACAAATTCATTTCGTAGATTATTGCACTTATGCAGCATAGTATATATACTGCGACCTACTCCAACTGACTATTTCTATTGTTTTAGCTGCTTTTATCTTCCCCTATTCGTTTATATTTCATATTTACAATAAAAATAACAATAAAAAAAAACAGTATGATATTTCTAAAGAATAAAAACAATGCCGATAAGAATGCTACAATAATTTCACAGTAATAAAAATAGCTCACCATGCTAGAATGTTACAAAAAGTGATTTTATGCAACAAAAAAGACCGAATCGATAAAATGAAAATATATAAAAACATTTTTTAATAGTTGAATAATGAATAATAAAATATTCTATTGTTTACAAACAAAAAGAATATTAGTTTTTAAAGTGAATCTTCTTATAAGTAATTGTATTGTGATTGGGTTACAGCCGTTACAAGTACGAAATTTAATATGATTGCAATCAAACAATAAGAGTATAAATTGGTATTTGATTAAAGTAATTCTTACTTAATACTTTCAGGAAAATACTGCAGTCTCCGGCAACTAAATCACAAACTGTATATCAGCTTATAAAAATTGTGAGTTTCTTTCGGTAGTTAGTTGTCAGGACTAAATCATTAAAACACTATCATGGAATCTAGCCAGACATTAATTTAAAAAAAAAAAATATTCTCAAATTACCCCAATCGACCTTATATGGACGAAATCTTAGTAGAAATAATGTTAATTACAATGTTTTAATATTAAAAAAAATATACTTTTTTAAATCAAAAAATTATTTTTTTTTTAAAATCAAAGAAATTCTCAATTTTTGAACAAAGAAGTCGTTTTGAAAGTACGGTTATTTTTTCGGAATTTTCAAAATATGTAGGTTTTTGTTGTTTTGGTAAATTAGAAAAAGAAAGCTCAGAATGTCAGGGTACTTTATCTAAATAAGTATAACAATCAACAATAATATAATATGGTGTAATTGTATTGTATCTTTTGAAATTTTGAAAAAAAAAAAAATCATTGTTTATTATAAAACATGAATTAAGCTAGTGCGAATTTCTCGTATTATATAAGTTATATAGACATAGACTTAAAGAAAATGAGAACGTCAGCAAAAGCTAATACAAAAAAATTTTTTTTTACAGTTTTTTAATTTTATTTAATTCATCTCCCCTTTTATTAAATGTCCATACCGTCCATACTCTGTCTTTACATTGTAAATTTTTAATTGCAGTATATTATGTACATTACTTACCTAAGATATATTAACATTATATTAAAAACTAATACATAATTAATTAACCAGGTAACTGGACTGGTCGTAAACGTAATAACTACAATTTTTTTAGTAGGCGTTTCAGTAGGTGTATGTGTTGGTAGATATATCAGGCCTGTCATTTATATAGAATAATCCTGACATGTTCAATTTAGCAAATTAAACATTTATTAATATTTTTTTAACTCGATTGAAACTAACAGGATTTTTTTTCAGAAGTTAGTTTATTGATTTAAATTGGCTTCGGTTTAAGGGGGGGACGTCCAAACAGCAGGTTTTTTAATAATTTTTTTTAAGAAACTGGATACATACTATGGTGTATTCACTCATAAATTTTATGAAAAGATATTTGTATCGAACTGAGACCGAACTGGTAGCGTACCCAGAGCGGCATTATAATGTGAATAGAGAACGAATAGGTACCAGCATGATATCAGCACTCTAATGTGAACACAACAAGATTATATCTAATTGAGAGTTGAGTGATATCGTACCGAGAGCGGAGCGTTAACGTAAATCGAGCCTTAATTTGCGCCGTGGAATGCCGAGCCTCTTGTAATCAACTGAATTGAATCTGACAAAAAAATTTTATTAAAATAAGTCATTACGCTTTGCATATACCTATTTCTGATGAGAAATGTTTTATTTTCACATTTTAAAATCAAAAAGAAAAAAATTTCACTTTTTTTTTATAAACAAATTGTTATGAACAATATTTATAATTTATAAAGAATTTATGCTAAATTTTAGGTATATGCAAAGGCCAATATCTGAAAGAATATCTGTACAAAATTTCAAGTTAATACCTTAATAACTTTCTAAGTTAGGTTCCACAGCGCGGAAAAAAACCTGTTTTGCGAAAAACGCTATTAAAAAGTTTTCGTTCTTGAAAAGTAGACTTAAAAGCACTTTATCGTTATCTAAGGTAATGTTTCTGTTGGGATTAAAACATTAGAAATATATTCCTTAAGGTTCAAATGAACTTTTAAAGTAAAACAAAAAATGAAAAATTTGAAAGTTCTGGCGGACCCTCCCCCCTTAAGATGAAGAGTAATACAAAATATGATTAGGTAGGGGAAAGTAAGTAAGATGGGAAGGGGATGCAAAATTGGAAACTTCCATTAACACACCAGCAAAACGCATGAATCCCCAAGCAAGTGTCCACGTTCAATCTGTAGTTTCAATTGGTCATAAGCCAATGGTGGAAGTAAACAATTGTGTGTTACAGTTAAAAGAGTAATTGTAATGTTATTGTACTATTATTTTCATATATTTTCTACATTTAAAAAATATATATATCAAAATAATGAAAATTGGGCAAGTATAATAGAGAAGTGGATTGTTAGATGATATTTCAGATTATCACCTGAGGGGCAAGATGGGATATACGTTGTAGCTGGACTCCAACATTTTGTATTTATATATATATTTTATGAAAATGTGTGTTAATTTGGAAGATCAACTATCAGAGATAGTAGAAATAATTAAAAAATATCTTGATTTCTAGCCTCTGAGTTTTGCTCATCACGAAAGCTTGCTTAGCCCGTCTTGCTCCAACGTCTCCTACAGAGAAGTGTCACTGAATCTGATTCAACTGTGCTGTTCTATTGTTTTTTTTCCAGCTCGAGAAAACAAAAGAATACCACCGAGTGTCTGCACCGATGAATTCTAAGAGTATTGGAGAACCACTGATTTCTTGTATGGATAGAATGATGTTTTTGGATTATTCTCTTTTATTACATTGCTTACATTGTCTACGAAGTTAACTTCTCCTTAGTCTCTGTCATTGTAACCGTATAAACATTTACACCACGTAGTCTACTTGCACAACACTAATGGGCAGCCAGTTCAGGAATCTGAAGGTATAAACAACATTCACTGAAGGTAATTGTATTCCCTACTGCACACCTTTCTCATTGTATCCGTCAGAACGTCTGATCACAATACAACTGGCAAGCATCGTCACTCGAACCAAATACATATCGGAATATGATTTCCGGCCGAATAGTAAAAATGTGTCTAACAGGTAAAATTCGTTGTATCCGTCATAACATTTATTCCAGTTACTGTACATCTTTAAAATGTAGGTTTGTTAATGTACAATATGACAAAAATATTAAAACGAAAGAAAAATTATACCATAAGTTCACACACACACCCAGACAAACATATCGGAGGCCATTACGATGATTATTACTTCTTTCTTATCTTTTTCTCGACTCGAAATAATTTATTTTTATGATCACTATTTGAATTATCATTCCAGTTTGGATGTTATACAACATTTGGGGTGATTATAAATCACGGAATATTATATTTAAGTATAAAAACTATTTCTCCAACATGGCTGTTATGCTGTGACTCTATGCATGAAATTTTAAAAAAAATTATTTTATGGATGATATACACAAAAACATTGTTTTTCACGCCTTTTTGACATTATTTCCTTTTATTTTTCTATTTTTTTCTTTCTTACTGAATGTATTTTATTGCTGAAAATGCTGATTTTGTATGAAAATTTTTTGCCTTTTTTATTCGTTGTCATCATGTTCTAAAATAAAAAACAATTGGTGTTTGATAATATTTTTTGGCCGCTAACCGTAACATTTTTAAATAATATCGAAATGGTCGAAAAGGAAATGGGAAAATTTCGAGGAAAATGAAATATTGAGAAAAAAATTAAAACATATATTTTCAAAATTTTCAAATAGACAAAATAGGAAAAGATAACGAAAACAGATCTTAGAAAGGCACAGTGTATTTAGTAGGAATAGATATTTTAAGATGTCAAAGATATAACTGAAAAATCTAGTAAATATTCTTGACTGAAAATAAAATATATTTACAAACTATTTTTTTGATTTTGGCCTGTATCGCTCTACAGCCTCTTTCGTTTTTCCTTGATTATTTCGAAAACTATAGGAGGGAGGAAAAACGCTGTATTTTCACAACAGTATATTATTAAAATGCTTTCGATAGATACAGGGTGTGTTTTTTGAGAGCTTCCATTCGATTTATTCCTAAAATATTTACGAAAAAAAAATTTATAAAAAAAATATTGACAATAAAGAAGGTCAACCACGGAAAATAGTTTCAAACATCTAAAGTCTACGACTTTTTGGAATACAAGAAAAAATTGGAATGGAATTGGATTGTTAAAATGTCTTTAGAAAACTAGTTTTTCAGACTACCAGCAGTACCACAATTTTCATTATTTTTTTCCATATAATTATTTTCCAGTAGCTACATTTCAAAAATCTAATTTTCATATTTCATGGTAGGACTTCATTCACTTTAAAGTCAGAATACGATTTTTTCGTATCGACATGATTTGGTTATAATATGTATGTATTATTATTTTCTTACACTTCTTATCTCCATTTATGTTACTAAAATAAATATACATACCTGTACCTCGTTTCAAATACAAATGAGCATCAGTCATCGTTAAAAAATTAAATAATTCTTATATTCGAAAGAAATCAATCTTCTATTATTTTCTAAAAACAAACTGCAAAATTAAAATTTACGCATTTGTAACAATGAGGGAGATAAAGTTAAGAAAACGGGAATTCCTTAGATTCGTAAGTGACGGATCATGTTTAAATTTTAAGTGAAGTATAGCTTATACCCAAGTGCGTACAATTTTCTACTAATCTTATTAATTAATTTTTAAGGCATTCCGATTTTGTCTACTGACTAACTATTATGTTTTTGTTAAATACATAGTGTGTGAATTGATACAACTTCGCTAATTTTATCCATGCAACCATTAATGTGTAAAATGTTGATGTCAGAACTGTGATTGAGGAGACATTTTTGAAATTTAATTAGTGCCTTGTCAAAATATAATGGGATAGAAATATGTATATGTAAAATAATTTTAGAATAAAACTTTTGTTAAACAACAATTAATTATTAAAGAAATGAAACTTTGGTAGGTACTCTTGGTAAAAACTTTAAATACGGAAATTAAAATTTTAAATGTTAAAAAGAACGTTTCAAAACATTCATATGTTAACTTGCCAAAATTATTAAATTATAGCAACTTTTCTTCATTATAAAGTACAGACCTTATATCATATATAAACCAAATCAACTTAAAATGATGTGATGTCATCCAACAAACGCAACAAATGAAACAAAATTAGGCACACCTAGTTCTCTGTCTCTTTCGCTTTTTGTTATATGGTAAAGTTGTACGTTTGGTGTTTATTTTCGGTACATTTGCTAATGGCGTCAGATCATTTTCAATTGATTTGGTCTATACCACAGAATATTACAAAACGAACGCTAGTATCTCTATACTACTGAAACCAGTGTACCGACAAAGGATAGAAAATATCCCACCAATATGTTATATATGTGCACGCGGAGTTGTGTGTGTTAGTCCGATGGATGTTGTGTGTATGGGTGTCTTGCATACGTATATACATAATGTTACACACGTCTGTTGTGGTGCGTATATCGTGTTAATAAGACAATAACAATATGACAACAATTGAAACACACGAAACACACTCATCCAGTGCTACCGAATCAATGGCAACTAAGTAGCCTAATGTGCTCAGAAATGCTCATGAGTGTTACAGAAAATAGATAGTTGTATTCTTTCTATTGTTCTGTGCTAACACAACTTTTATCACACTCTTATGCATATATGTTATCGTTTAATTCTTGTTGTTGTACTCTTTCATTTGCGCATCTACCCGCAACCTTATGTTGCTTGGGCTGTACCTGTAAAAACTTCGAAGATGTCCGATCTTTCCCGACTTTCGATTCTTTATAATGCATACAAAAATGATTGCCAACAATATATTCTAATACTAAAGATAGTGAAGTAACAAAATGATGAATTAAACGGTGACATCCCCGTATTCTAAGACAGTGTAATGAATACTGCTTGCTGCTTGCTGCTTGTCTAATGAATCAAGGTGCTTGGTCCGACCCGTCCGACCAAGTTGGTCGTCCACACCTATGGTTGGCAATGTGACTTGCTATGAGCGAGGTACATTTCAACAGCGTTCACAACACAGACAACCTTCTTTCTCTTTTTTTCTTTCTACTATTAGCAGATAGCATTTCAAATATTACAATATAGCATGGTAATTTTTGTAAGAAAAACAACTAAAAAATATTTTTTTGCCGGCAATGGAACTTTTTACTGTGCTGTTTTACAAATTTTATGGAGCTAATATTACGGAAACAATTTTCTATCCTTTAATTTTTCTATGATTAATTATAATTTTTATATTTTTACCGTACAAAATTGAATATGTTCGCCTTTTACACGTCGATTGTAGTGCTACGCACAGTAATTTTTATATGAATTTTCTCTCCGTGTGGCAAGCCTGCGTGAAACAAACTTAATACCATCAATCTATACCTATTCTTATTTCCATTAATAAGTCAAATAACACCTTTCATGTACCCTTTACAAAACTCTTCCATTCCTCAGCATAATTTTAATATAATGCAGTTTAGTTTTATTGAATTAGCTTTTCATCATATAAACATAATTATTTTTGTTCATTTCTCAGCAATAAAAAAAGGTTTCAGCTACAATGCATCATAACAAATATCACATAACATCATTGTTTTCGAGATTTCCACATAAGTATTACAATGGAGAAAAAAAATAATTCAATTAACAATAGCTATAAGTATAGTATGTGCTACCTAGATGTTAAAAATTCAAAAGGGAGCAATAACTATGATGGTAGAGTAGCAGATAGACAGACGAAGCAATTAATCTAACTTGAACGAAAATTACGTTTAGATATACTTTGGATATACATAAACAAAATCGTACATTGTTACAGTATGTCCTATTCTCGTTAGTGTTGCCGAAAAAATTTAATTAACTCAAGATTTTAGGGCCGATACGATTAGTGTAAATACTTTTACCTACGACTACCATGACATTGCTTGTTTATTGTGTAAAATACTGTCTAAGTAAACTAAGTTTTACATACAGTCATATATCCAGCTGTCCAAAAAAAGGCTCTTAACATGCATATGTATACGTAAAATACCAAAGCCTACTCCACTTTCATTAATAAATTCTTATATAATATTATTACAGTGATATACATGATATACATATTATATTAGAATTTGTACAACTGAACGTTTACGTTTGTTTTTAATAAATTTCAAATACTACATAATTTTAATGTATTGTACCTATTTGTAGATTTGTACCAAATTTTTATCGTTTATTGTGAATTTCATGCTAGTCGTAGATAAAGTATAGTACATAACTCGGTTGTAAGGCATATTACACACTCGTGCAATTACACACTCGCCGCCACGCGGCTCTTGCGTAACTTTTTCGCTCGTGTGTAATATGCAACTTACAACCTCAATCACGTAATATACTATTTTGATTCCACTCCACTCCACTTGCATTCAGTTGTTATGAAAAGATGTTTCGGTCGTACTAGGAGCGTACCGAGAACGGCATTATAATGTGAATGAAGAACGAATAAATATCAGCATAGTGTGAGCACTGTAATGTGAACACAACAAGATTATATCGGAGCGAGACCGGAACGGGAGTTTACTGATATCGGCACTATAGTGTGGATCGGGCCTTAAGAGTATTCTAGGTTTTCTATCTTAAAAATTTTTATTTTTGATTCAGTAGTCTTAATAATACATATGTTATAGTTCAAAATTTGATAGAGATGACCGCAGTAGAGCTTCCCTGGTTTCTAAAGCTGAAATTTTAATTCTAGTAGAGTTAGTAGATATTGTATCATAGATTATTGGAAAACTACAGGTTTTTTTTTCGACAGTGTAATAACTGTTCAAAAAAATTTTATATACTAAGGTGAAATGCATTTTCCACATTAAAACTTAGATAAGATTTAACTACACTTTAACTAAGCAAGTTTAATTTGTTCTCACTGTGTGGAACCCTAATTGTGAGAGCCCAACTCTATTTAATCGTGTGTTTTTATAAACCATCAAAAATAGTACATACTGTATGATGATAATATACGTATTAGTATAACCGCTAGCATCCATGCATATATCTCTATATTGTCGTGGTATATAAAACATATTTAACCATTTTGTGTTATACAACGTACAAATTTAAATTTGTATTTTGTCGTTTTGTTCCGATTGAATAAATTAATGCACATAATATGTACCATTCGAAGTTAAAAGGGTTAAAACATAATAATTGTAATTGCAATGAAAAGGGTACGTACTACGTAGGCATACATTATGATGTGTGTATTGAGTGGTGAATAGGACCCTCCACATTGCTACGTTATGAAAAAGATAAATTGTAAATTATTAAATTAAAGTACACTCCTGGAAATCAAAAATGTCAAGTATGTATGTGCATATAAGTTATACATTTCTTTGGATAATAATTTAGTAAATTTTTGGATTTTAAGTGACTTTTTGAAAATTTTATTTATTTTGATAATTTATACAGTAATTAATGAATCACAATTACTTTTATTAATTTTACTTGACTGTATCTGTGAAGAGATGGATTTCAGTAGTTTACAGAAGATTCTCAAAGTAAAAGTAAGTTCAGCTCTGACCTTATAAAAAGAAAGACTGAATTTCATTCCAAAACATTTTATAATTATAACCATCAATAGCATTTGACGAAATTTTAAATTTGATGTGAATTGTACCCTATTTTAATTTATTTTTCTACTAACCGTATACCCACCCGATGAAATTTACCACCGGCAACATCTCAGAATGTCAGTCAGTGTTAAAGATTTACTAAAAATAGGACATTATTTATTTTAATAGCCATAGTAACCTACATATCTAACTTCAAAAATGACGAATTTCTATCTAAATTTTTATCTGGTACTTAACCTACTTAGGCATCGAATTTTCAAAAATCTTTCTTAGTGCTCACCTATGTTACATAGGGAACTGCTGTGCAAAATTGCATTCTTCTTAACCTAACGGTTTAGGCTGTGCGTTGTCTGTTAGTCATTGTCTAGAAATTTATAAAGTAGATAATTAGATACCTAACTAATGCTACAGTATGTTAGAGTAGGAACTTAACCCTAATTTTTAACAAAAAGCGACCACGAGCGTTCTAGTGGCTGATTTTTCTTTTAACCCATTCAAAATTTAAAAAGGAATAGAAAATTTCAATATAATTTTTTTTTTCAAATACTGCCGTCACTGTGAAAAGTTGAAATTAATGAAAATAATAGGTAAGACACATGTATAAATTTTGTATTAGTAGTATTCTATAAACACAACTGATATATAAAAAAAGGATTAGACTAAACTACTTAGAGAAAAAACTATTGACAAATATGATTTTTTAGAATGAATACGTAGACTAAAATCAAACATTTATAAGAATACTTGTCAAATTATTTATTTTTATCAATTTTTAGCATTAAAGCCGCGGCTTAATCAAAAAATAGTATTTGAATTTTATAGTTTATTTTAAATTCTACATCGATTGAAAAAAAACAGCCGCTAGAACGTTCGTGGTCACTTTTTCAATATCTAAGCATCTTTTTAAGAGTAAGTTCTTGGCCTATGTATACCTATCT
This sequence comes from Brachynemurus nebulosus, assembly GCA_035578155.1. NCBI lineage: Eukaryota > Metazoa > Arthropoda > Insecta > Neuroptera > Myrmeleontidae > Brachynemurus > Brachynemurus nebulosus. Next base: position 29,432,531 of record JAPWDM010000001.1, on the reverse strand, counting down.
ATCAGGAAGTTGGTAGTGATGATCTCCCGAATGGCACCCACACCACCTAGCTTTTTGGTTCGTGTTATTACTTATTTCTTAAGAAAAGTGAATTAAAAGTTACATAATAAGAATATTTATTTCCTGCACCCTCTTGAAGTGAACAATTTTTATTCGTTCAAGTTCAACTAATTTCGGTTTTGATAAATTTAGAAAAAGTTGTCCCACATTTTATGATCCTTTATGTATTTTGTTGCATTCATTTTGTACGAAAAAGGGTTTAGATCGTACATAGATGTAGCGAATTATAATTTTAGTGAATTTTCTTCAGGAAAATTTAGTAATTACAGTAGGTGACGTGTTGAAACTAGAGATCAAGACTGTGTGTCAGAAATTTGTTTTAAGATCTCTATAGAGCCAAAAACAATATTTTCATTCAAATTAGTTGTTTAAAAATAAATTTGAAAATATCAAATCATCAAACAAGTTTTTCAACCAAACACAACGGATGCACGAAACATGTTCTTATTATTGGAATTTTTTGCCAAAATTTAAACATTTCTTAAAATCTTTATTAGACCCTCGTAAAGTGTGGAAAAAATCGTATAAGATAGATTTTGGATCCGTTATCTTATAGAAACGAATTTTTGAAAAACATGTGGATTTTTGTTTAATATATTCTTATGGAAAAATGGGTTGGAAAAAGATGAAAAAAAAAGGAATCTGGAGGCAAGCGCGTCCTGGATGGTGTCTGTATTAGATACAAATCAGAAAAACGAACAAAATTCCATTACTATTACTTCAATTTCTAAAATTCCACTTTTTGAACTGAAATATACGTTAGTGCGAAATTCGCTAGGTTATGCAGAATGCTACAACAGGAGTATTTATTTTTTATAATACAATACATATTCTATACCTACTATATCAGAACCCTTCACCTTTTTCATCAACGAGGGATAGATAACAAACATAATATATATATATATATATATATATATACCCACTTTTTATCAACATTGAAACGTATGCAAGATATACAATTCATTCATATGTCTAACATCAATTTACAATTACACTAGGCACTTATCTCGGAATGCCTAGGAACTTGATAATTATTCAAATGTACAATACATCCAATTATATTTGTAAAGATTTTTTCCAACTTAGAATGATGTGAAGAGAGGAGTAAAAAAAGTGAATAACAATAATTATTGTCAAGAGATGATGTGGTTTTGTTTTGAGTAGCAATTTTCCATTTGAATAATGGGAGAAAAAATTTCCAACTAACTTGGGGTTATGACAGTAATATAACTCTATAGCGAGCTCTAGATAGATGGTAATGTTCAAGAGGATTTATTTAGTATTAATAATTCACTACTTCATTACATATATGGTTGTCAGGTTAGTTTGAAACAGTCGCGTAAGGTGTGGAAATATTTAAAGGATGAACTTTAAAATTTAAAAGATTCAAAATGGGAATGGGACTACAATCGTGTTATTAAACGTAACACAATTCACGATTATATTCTTTTGCTCTTGTAATTTGATACAGAAACCTGACGAGAGAGTGGGATCGCAGAAGTTGCAGCCTCGGAGGCCGGGCTTGAGAGAGGGGCAGTAGTTGTCGGTAGAGGACGCGGCAAAAAAGTTAAGTTGTTTTTTGCTCACCACTTACTTTTTAGGGAGAAAATTTTTAAAAAATCCAGGTTATTCTCGGGGTCACTTCTCTCCACGGCCCTGTTGTGATATAAGTACTATTTATTTTACAAAATTGTTAACAGTGTTGTCAATACAATATTTGATTTTACTGTTTCGAAATCAGTTTCTACAAAAGTTGGAATTGATATATTTTATTCCTAGCAAACAAATGAAAACTTTTCAATAATTAATCGACAACTGGGGAAAGTTTTATAAGTACATTAACACTTTCAGTCCCACGGCTTCGGCATCCGAAACCAAACAAAATTTCCCCAGAGGCCGACCGCGATCAATGATTAATTGATTAGTTGATTACTCATTATGTGTGCGATGTTTATCATGTTTATCATTCTTCATCACACGGATGTGTTCCCATTCACACAAACACATACATACCAACAAACACTACTCTCTTGCTCTCTTGGTTTCTATGTATAAAAAATTTTAAGATAAACAAAAAATACATAAAAAATATAATTTATATTTTTAAATAAAATTGATTTGAATGTCAGTGTATATTGTAGTATGTATGTACGTATCATGTAGTACGTCTGTTTACAGTTTTACACATACATACAGTCGGACTCATGTATTTTCAACTCATGTATTTTCAACACCATCTATTTTCAACTGATTTTACTCACGTATTTTCAAGTTTTTGGTCCCCACTTCTCACGCAATACTTTAATACAGAAAAATAACTGTCAGATTAATCGATTGACCACTGGTGGCTTTATCCTACAATATATGGTTTTATTTCATTTGCAATTGTTTAAAAAATAATTTTATTACAAGTTTATTACACTTTTTTAATGTTTCGCTTTTTTGTTTATCATATGTTACTTGACAATTTGTCAGTTTAAGGTTATTCACTGGGGAAGTACACGTGGCTACTGTGTAAAGATTTGCGCGGGCTTTTTGTGATTGGTTCTATGTCTGTCACGTGGCTCTATGATTGCCATGGAGTGAGGATAAAGGAGAAGTTGAAAATACATGAGCGGATTAGTCCCGACAGGTTGAAAATACATGAGTTCGACTGTACGTGTGGAACTGTGTTGTGTGTTTGAATCATTTTATTTTATGTATGTATTTGTTTATATAGTTTGTTTTTTTAAATATTGCCGGCTTCCGGGGAAATTTACTGTGAAAGTGCTCGGGCCTCATAGTGTTAAATATGACTTGAATAAATCCCTAATACGTCCTAAAAGCAAAGAAAAAAATAAAATCTTCACGGATAGTAGAAGTGAAATAAACAAGACAAAAAATTATTTCAGTTCACTACATAATTCATCTTAATAAGTTCACTTCAGTACTATCGTTTATTCAAAAAATCATTAAAGTTACATATTTGTGAATAAAATTAGCAATATCATCATTAGCAGATATGTATTAGTCCAAGAGATATTCGTCAAAAATGTTAACTGAATTGCTAAATGTTGCTTTTTTCGAAAAAATAATTCCCAAAATGACAAGAGAAATAGCATGGTGTAACTGGTATGTTTATGGGCACGTTATCGCTAGCCCTTGTACACGCTCTTCATGTTACAAATGAAATAGAATTTATAAAAATTCTATGAAATCTCGATAGATTCTGGTTTGGAATAAACGGAGTCAGATGATTGTTTGACTTCTTTTAACTAATAAAATTTTATACCTTTAAAATTTTACATTTTATGTGTTGTAAAATGTTGAATTCCATCTAATTGCATACATATATAAAAACGAAATTTGATTGCTTGAAATCTAGAATGGAACTGGGGAAAACTAATTTGTCTTATAATATATAAAACGCTTGTTTTTCTATATTAAAATAATGCCACATCGTAGTAGCCAATCAGAAACTTTTACTTTTAATTTAATAAAATAGCATTATGGAATCATTAGGACCTCTCATTTACATTTTTATTTCAATAATATGTAAACTTTACAAGCGGCGTTGAAATACTAGAATTTAGAAATAATAATCATAATCACATCGTTATTTAAAATTAAATGCATAATAAAATAAATGTAACAAGATTTTGTGTCGTCATCAAATCAATATGTATATTGTAACGACATATGGAACAGGCGCTGGGTATTTTCAAATAAATTTCCATTGAAAGTTTCCAATAAAATGAAAAATTGGAAAATCAACTGGTTAAACGAACAAAACCAGACATTGAAATTAGGTTTGCAATAGTTAAAATACATATGTTGTGTTTTTGCATAAAAACATCAGTATGTTAATTCGTAATATCTTTCTTAATTAGAGGAGAACGAAATAGGGGTGGTTTCTAAGAAAAAGAATATTTACTTATGTTAGTATTGTATCTCACTCTTATTTATATTTAAATATATTTCTATACTGTAATGGAACAATCTGGAACATTCGAGAAAGAAAATATCAAATTTTTATAACGAACATTACAAATTTTTGTGATCATTCTGGTTTTGTATTTTGTAACAACAATATTAACAAGGGCTGCGCATTGTCAAACAGAAACGCAATACATTAATTCTCATTATTTTTATAAATCTTTATTGTTGCAACGTAAGTCATTATTATTATTGTTTTTGTTATTTTCTTAAAATAATTAATAAACGAATTATATTTATTTAAAAAATACGCGAATGTATTATTTAAGATTCACCACAAAAACCAAGTCAAGTGATTGTTACATGAACTCAAACAAACTATAAGACCTTGGGAACGAAAGTTAAGGCTCAACTTCGTGAGGGCGTAGAAAACCTTCAACCTAAAGTGGATTTTCCTATCAGCTAAGAGCGGCCTTACAATATTCAAATGATCGATTAGCAAAAAATAGAAGTTATATTTTAAAATACATATTATGATCATACAACTGGGGGAGCAACTAATCGCGCAATTGATAAGATACAGTTAAATATTTATCCTTGTTATATTTTAGAAGCTCAAATTTTGAGGAAGCCTAGATACTAATAATCTTTATTAAATCATATGGGATTACCGTTTCATCAAACTGAGTGTTTAGTAATATAAATTTTTTAAATACAGCAAAACTTAAATAAGTAATGTAGATATGTATTCTAAAGCTACTTGTTTTGGAACGATCCACACTATATTGGTGGTCAAAGTTCGTTCTCGGTACTGTGTCGATTCAACACAATATTCTTAAATGGGAAACAAATAAGCGTATTCCCACAAGCGACGCTAGTTCAGTTCCAGTCTGGATACAATCCAACACCGATTCTGACTGGTGATCAAGCTTGTGATGCATTGCATCAGTACTTTGGATACTTTTAATTTAGTTTTTGTTTACCTACCTTTTAACCTCCTGTTTTTACTGGACTGAGACTAAACCGAGGAGAAACTGTGATCGATATTATAGTATAAACTGACTCTTTAAACGCATGCCTATTAGCAACCATGATATTCTTGGAATATGTTAGCATCCGCCTCTCGGACTATAAACAGTACGCTAGTTTTCCTATTGCACTTGCTCCTGATACACTCTCACACCATTTTTTACACCAATATACACGTTTGTTTCTTTATTTACACCCAATTTCGTTCAAGGTTCAATACAGTAATTACGATTAGGGAATAACAAATGGGCATACACAAGAGACTACTATACTTGTATACTACACCTACTAGCGGGGATCCTGTTAATTAATTTTGTTGGCATATGTAAAACAAAAAGAGATACAAATAACGTGCTAGCCGTAAAAGAAAAAGAAAGAAAAATTCGAAGAAAATAACACGCTGAGTTAGTAATAATGAAAAACTATGTGGCATATGAAAGAGAGCGCTACGGACGCACGACTCAAACCTAAAGCAAATTATTCAAGTGTGAAAACCATAGACTTTAAAGTGGATTCTATTTGTATAGATCTCGCCGTGTAGTAATATACCTTACACCTATTTATTTAGTATATAAATTGACATGAATAATTTTGTTCACACACGACGTCAATCAAGCGAGTAGAAATTTATACAAGTGAAGAAAGCAAGATTTCCTTTAAGAGTTACTCTAGCAATGGTCGACAATTGTTATTAACGCAATATGGTCCGCGCGTAATATTTTTAACACGTTGACGCAGCACTGTACCCAAGGTTAGATTCACATCTGTGGAGGTCCCGGAGCACTTTTATTATGGTGGCTACTGAATACTTTACATGTGAAAGCGCCTGAGTACTTTTGTGAAAGCCCTAGTAAAGAAATTCCAAAATTTTTCAAATATTATATTACCGAAAAATGCAAAATGCGCTTATTCTTTCTATTCTAGTACTTAACTTTGAGATTTTATTCGATTTTGTAGAGGCTCTTATTGTGTAGGCGCTTTGGAGTACGTTCCCACAATGCTCTTACATAAATTCGGCTTTGATTGTCCGGCTCCACGTCAACAATTTCATATAAAGCATACACCAATAAGGTATATAAACGTAGTCCACTTTTTGTCTAGTTGCCATAAGTGATGCAACGATGCGATGTGAGTGCAAACCTATTGTATAGCTACGCACTTATCCAGTAGTGTGTGTGATCACTGATCGCAATTAGTTTCCTAGTTCTGGCATCTGGCAGATACTTTCTACTCGGACCGTAAAGTGTTAATGAGATAGAGTAAATCCCTTATTTCTTACATATTTTACACTATTGCTTCCAAGACTACTAAAGTAGCGGAAGCATTGTGATCACTTTTGAGAAATAAAAATTTTTTTCCATCCAAAATAAAATTTTTTACGCACATTTTACATTTTAGAGCTTCCTGAACAATTTTGGTTTGGTGTCTGTCCATCCGTCCGTCTGTATGTCGCCAGTTTGCACCAAATGGCATAACTTCTGAATTATTCGATTGCTTTTAATGAAATATTCGGAAATTATGCAGGATAGTTCCCAGATGGTCTCCTAACGGTAGCTACGCCGCTACCATGTCATTCCATTAATATACAAAATTGCACCAAGTGGCATAACTTTTGAACTATTCAATTCTTTTTTATGAAATTGTCAGAAATTATGCGGTCTGATTCCTAGTTGGTCCTCTACAAATTTCATTGCATTCGGAGTAATAGTATCCACGGTACTACGATAAAATCCCATCAAATGTCAATATCTTATTTACTGCTAGTCCCACTTCGCTCAATTTTTTATGAATCGTTTTGTTTATTTATTTTTATTAATTTATATACCTATATTATACAAAAATATATTGGGCATTAAATTACCAAGGTGCTTTTACGAGTATGAGGAAGTTGTGTGCCACACCCCATTGGCAGCGGTTTTTTTCTTGATTATTGTCAAAACAATAAATATTAAATGTAATTAAAAATTAATAAAAGTCTAATCAAAAATTTAAATAAAAATAAAAGTATTGCGCAGCACTATAAGCGGGGTTACACTAGGGCACTATAGTGGAGTGCATTAAACTGGACCATAAAGCATGCTCAATTCATTCAAAGGCAATTTTATTCTAGTCAAGATATAAATCCTCTCCTTGTGCCTGCTGGTTTGTTCCCTACTCCCCACTCTCTTTATATGTGTGATTATACAATGTTTTTTTTTAATGTTCACTTTATTATTATTATACAGTGAGAAGTTTTCATAAAGTTTCAGAATTTTCTTCAATCATTAAGATAAAACTGAAAACTTTTTGGTAAATTTCATCAGCAAATAAGTTTTTATTTAATTTTTTTTTTTAATCAATACATTCTGTCTAAAAGTATTATTATTATTTATCAAATAAGGAAAAACTTATCAGTTATGTTTTGCTTTCGAATCGACCAAGAAGCCGGATGCATTGTCAACACTTTCGAGAGATAAAAAATTATTTTCTTCAAAAATGGTCGCAAATTATTTTTTTCAAAATTCTCGCATTTCACGTTCGATATATCCATTAATGAAATATCCGTCTATCTGTACATTAATGAAATTTTATTAGTATACATATATATATATATATATATATATATATATATATATATATATATAGTATTTACTACACAGAGAGAAAATTCATATAAACATTACTGTGCTCAGCACTACAATCGACGTGTAAAAGGCGAACATTCAATTTTGTACGGTAAAAATATAAAAATTATAATTAATCATAGAAAATTTAAGGGATAGAATGTTCTTTCCGTAATATTAGCTCCGTAAAATTTGTAAAACAGCACAGTAAAAAGGAAAAATATTTTTAATTGTTTTTCTTACAAAAATTACCATGCTGTCTTAAAATAGAAGAAAAGTAGAAAATAATAAAAGAAGCTAATAGTAGAAAGAAAGAAAGAGAAGGTATCAGGCTGTCACATAGCGAGGCAAGCTGCAGAAAGTGTTGACACAATCATATATGAAGGTCACATAGCAGGACTGTTGGTGTTGCAAGTAGCTGGTTAGCTGGTGTGGTGTCGTATCAGTGTTCATTAGAATGTCTTGACGGATGGTCATCGTTTAATTCATCATTTTGTTACTCCACTATCTTCAGTATTAGAATATATTGTTGCCAATCATTTTTGCCAATCGGGCATCTTCGAAGTTTTTACAGGTACAGCCGAAGCAACATAAGGTTGCGGGTCAGATGCGCAAATGAAAGAGTACGACAACAAGAATTAAACAATAACATATATGCGTAAGAGTGTGATAGAATTTGTGTTACCACATTAAATTTTACCATGCTATATTTTTTACTTTGGTCGTCGACCGCGCACGCATTAAAAGAAAGCATGGTAATTTTTCTGAAATTTTATCTACAAAAATTATATGATTTTTCTCTCCGTGTACTTGCATTTAAATAAAAGTGATAGCTGTCACTCGAAACATGAAGTGAAGAAACCAATAAAAGTGTTTTAAATAAATAATTCTGCTCTCTAGCAACAATTTATATACAGTAATCGAAATATCGCATGTAATTTGATATTTCGCACCATATTTAAGTAAAAAATAAATAAATATATTCATACAAAGAGTACCTATATATTTTAATATTTTTACATTTATCTGTTTCACACAAGCATATTGTGGGTATGAGAAAGCTATGGGCAACACTTTTTGGAAATATATTTTATTTACAATCCTGAATTTTTGAGAATTTAACTCTATAGTGTATCGAAAGATTGGAACCATTTAGAAATGATATCGTTAGGTGGGTTCAACCGCCACATAAGTTCCCGATATAGTTTCCGTTTGATGGATATGTGCTTTAGAAATTTGAATTTTAACTAACAAATCTAAAAATTTACTTTGTCTAGTGTGTGAAATAAGAAATTCCTTGATTACTTCCAAAAAGTAGTTGATAAAAGGATCACTTGATATCTCTTGTTATTATAACTGTAGCGTTCCCACCGCTATTACAATTTTAATGGAACGTAAAAAAGAGTGTATGGGATAAATTTTTGACTTTGTTTTTGATTTTTATACACGTTTTTACATTCGAGGTAATATAAAACCGGCTAATTTTGGTTCCAGGAGCCTGTTCTTTATTTTTATCATTTCGAAAATTTATTTAGGTAAGTATTTTTCTTCATTTAACTGAAAGATTTTAAAATATTAAAATCAATAAAAACGGACGGGAATTTTATAGAAAATATGCATAACACTGTAAAACTGTTATAAGTGCTATTATCAGGTGATAAACTAACGTATTTATTTATAACACAATTTAAATAAGTTATCAAACATATCCTTTAATCTTGCACTGTTTGATTACTAATTTTTTAAGCTTATTTTTTGATAATCTAACGAACTTAATTAATTGTTAACATTAACTCAATTCGTTACAGTCGTCACTCAAGTTATTGACGATTTAACTTATTGAAAATGATCGTAGTTTACCTCAAGTTATAGACAAACCATACGTATGTACGCATTGCCACACTACCACACAGCACGTATGATGTGGGGTACATGCGTATGGTTTGTCTATAACTTGAGGTAAACTACGATCATTGTCAATAAGTTAAATCGTCAATAACTTGAGTGATGACGGTATTCAACAAAATGCAATCGTCTTCAAACTATAAGCTATTAGCCGCTATTAGTACCATAGATTATCGGCTTTTTTTCCATTCACTCCACGCTCCATTTATGCTCCGTGTTACGGTAATAATCTTAAATTGCAGTTCTTGATGGAAAATACCTGATGACAGATATGTATTTCAATTTTTCTAGAGGATTACAGCGTTTACGCTGCCACGGGCAAAAGGGAATAATTCCGCCCCTGTACAAAATTAGTGACTTCTATTTCTTTGTTTTTTTTTTTTTTTTTTTTGGTCGCTGAGTGTGAAAAGGCGCCTCTTTTCGCCTTTTCTCATTTTTTATATACCGGCGACCTTTTTTCTTTTTTGCTCGTCAGCTGTCAGTAAAACTTACCGTCCTTTTTTTACAAATTTTCCGCCTCGGGCAAATTTCTTTTTTTTTTTTTGCTCGCCACTTGTAAAATTGCCACCCTATTTTATAAAATTTTTCAAAATTACCGCCCTTAAAATTTGCCGTCCCGGGCAAATGCCCAGATTGCTCGACCTTGGAGCGAGCCCTGATAGGAATTGTACATTTTTTTCTTTCGATATGTCATATTTTGATGTAATTATTAAACAACTGTAAAAATTCTAATAGAACAGTGCTTTTTAAACTATAGGTCATGATCCGCAAACGAAGTCATGAAGCAAAATTAAGGCGGTATTCTAGTCCAGACGGCCAAATTTTAAATGTTTTTTCAGGCGTAATAAAATAAAAAACCTTAAAAATATTTTTACTATCGGTTTTTTTGTCAGTTTTTATTAACATTTCAAAAGTACAAAAAAGTGAAAATAAGTAAAAATTGAAAAAGGTACCGGTTGACATAGTAGGAACTCTAAAAAAATAGCTGCCTCCTGGTTGATGGCGTCCATGTGAACAATTTTTTTTTCCATTGTTTTTTCAATTTCGGGAATTATTTAAAAATAGTAAGAAAAAATTTTTCAAAAAACCTTTCGTCAAACGAATTTTAAATACATTACGAATCTCTGTACAAAATTTCAAAGCAATCGGTCCACTAGAACTTGAGATATCATGTCAACCGTTTCAAAAAACATACTTTCCAGAAAAACGGAAAATATGCAAAAAAAATCGATTTTTTTGAATTTCTAGACTAGAATACCCCCGTAAGCCCGAATATAGTGTCAACAAAAAAAATAAATCACTCATGTCTTTATCTTCGTGTCTGGGACCGTCTTTCTAATACATAGCTGGAGTTGTGAAAAGGCTTACAGGCTTACTAATGCAACAATAATAAAGAAATACTGGATAGAAAATGTTTAGTAACGTTTTACTGTACGTTACTGTACGTTTCAGCGCCAGACATATTTCACTATGTAATAACTCAAACCATATATAGTTGAAAAAATATTCCCAGACACTTTTGATAGTTTCTTTGTCAATGTATGATTGTCTTTTTCTAATTCCAGTCAAACAAATAAATAGTGTATGGGGTACTAATTGAACATTAGGTTACGAAATAATAATAAATAATAAGTTAATAACACTATTTTATATTTTTATGTAAATTCTGTTTATTCAATAATAATAATTTAATTACAGAAGAATATTTCTTCAAGAAACCGAAAACAAATGACATTAATGATATATTATAACTTAACTGTAAACATATACATAAAATAACTGAATGACTGGATTCATTGCAAAATATTTAATACTATTAAAAATATAATTTTGAAAAACTAAAATCAGTGTATGTCAATATGTACTACTTAGAATCTTTAAATCAGTTAAAATCAAACGAAAATAGTTTATTCTAATTGAAAATAACATATTTCACTTTTCTTTATAGTATTGCATCATTTTTTGTGAAGATGAAATGTTATTATGTCAAATATTTAAAAAACTAAATAAAAACCACTGATTAAGGACACTGGTGTAGTGTTGAAAAGTGTACGACAAGGACAAAAAAGAAGGAAACTTACAAAAGTGTCTGGGAATATTTTTTCAACTATAATTTCATGTGAAGTGTTTTTATAATTATCTTCATAATCAACTTAATAATATGCATACGTGGTACACAGCGCAGCGTCCTTCCGTATTGTGTATGGCAACACTATGTAGCTTAATCAACATAGGTGTAAAAATAAAATATCAGTAGGAGGCATTCTCTGAATGAAACTAGATATTATAGAAAAGTTTATATTTTCACATTAACTATTTCCAACTTTGTTTTCAAAATATTAGGCGAGATCGAATATTTATGTAAGTTTTGAATACGTCACTTCAGACTGAATTATAAAATTTTTTTGAAATATTTCGTAAAAGTACCTGATGTTATATATACATTTCAACTATATCTACAGGTATGTCTGATGTGTTAGAAATTTTTTGTATGGGGGTAGAAAATTGAAAAAAAAAACTGAACTAAGCCAATACAAACTTTTAAAAAACTTTTTGTAGCATCATATAAATGATTTTAAGTATTGCGGTGTGTCTCTGGCTATATATTTAATCTACATTTTGCTTTTAAATCTATTTGAAATCTAAAAATTACAAAAATTCCTCTCTGTATTATTTTACTAGTATATGGTTAGCTATTGGTATAAATAATGTTATTGCTTTTTATTAAAGATTTGATACTGTGTGCAAATTACACATAATATGTATATAAATCCGCTAATAAATTATTTTATTAGAAAAATTTTATAGAAATGGCAATTAAATTTTCATTTGCCGTATTTTTCTCTGAAAGCATTAATAAGCTGCGATGGTATAAATAAAAATATTTCTCAATTATTGTTATTAAATTTTTTTACTCAGTACCTCTCTATATTCATGTTTTTATGACCATGACTATGTTATGTTCTGTAAATATTTTAATTTTTCTCTATATAAACAACCTGAGACTTTATTAATCTAAATACTACTGCAGAGTAGGATTTACCTTTGAGAAACCTCTGGGTACTTCTCATGTGGAAATCCCTGAATGCTTGATATATGTGGAGAGCCCTGAGTACTGCTGTGGATATTTCTAGTGAGAGAATCATCAAATTAAAAAAAAATAAATTCTTAAAAAAATACATTGACGATTAGAAAACAAGCTACGATATCGTACCTAAACAAATAATTCACTTATTATCAAATAATCACATGTGGAAGAAATCACATAAGACAGATTATAGAGCCATTATCCTATGTAAATCGGTAAATTAAAAAAATTTAAAAAGGAACGTTTTTCGTCAAAAACATAAATTTTTTAAAAATACTTATGTTTTACACAAGGGTAAACAGTAGAAAGAGTTTCACAAGACAGTTTTGGAGAAAAATAAAAAAAATATGTTTACTTATAGCTGTATAACAAAATATAGGGTAAAGTTGCCAAATGTGTACCGGCTCCTTATTTGTACCTTTTATAAAAAAAATTATAAAGCAATATTGCAGAGTCACCTATCTGCAAACATTTAAAAGAGTGTTCAAAGAAACTTTATTTCACAAAATGTCAGCACTGAATTTCTAGTTATTATTTTTAAAAATTCAAAGTGTCAATAAACTGTGTTTTCTAAGAATATTTTTAACAATTTTTATAAGATTAATTTTAAAAAATGGTAAGTTATTTCGTGTTAATAAGTCTTCTATAATTAAATAATACATTTAATTTACGTAATCAAATTCATAAAACTTTTAAAAATTTGCTTTTTATACTTAATCTTAAATTTTAAGTAAAATATGAACTGCTTATAATTTGTACCGCAGAGAGTATCTTAATATGTACATTCCAAATGTACATATTCCTACTAAAAAAATATGAGAACCTAACATGCTACAATTTTTACCAGCAGCTTCTATAAAAACAAATTGGAAAATAAAAAATTAATTTCAGAGAAGAAAGCAATGAAGAAAAATCATGAAACTTCTCAGGAAAGAGTAACGAAGAGAATTTTGATTGAAACATATGAAACGGCTTAGTATTGTAGGATATATTATGAGGAGTCACGAATTGAAGATATGTAAAAAATGTAAAGAACGGCAACACGAATCGTGTGCTGGTGTAAACCTGGAGAAAAATTATTTCTTTGTGACGAATGTCCTTGAGGTACAATTTTGGAAACTACAGGTACACCTTAAGAAATCAATTTCCATAAATGTACTTCTTGCAGAGTTTAATTTTTTATAGAATTTTTTAGTTAATATTTTTAGTAAAAAAAAAAAAATGGAAACTCGTACACATTTGGCAACATTACTTTATAATACTCAGTTGAGCTGGTGATATCCGTACTTGAGAAGCATAAAACCGTAAGCGCTAAATTGAAAAATTTATAAGATATGAATTTTTTGGTCATTTACACTGTTTGCTTTACAGATTTTTTGAGAAATACGGTATTATAAAATTCCACATCTCAAACAGTTTTAAGTTAGCTCAGTTACAGTTTCATTATTTTATAAAGGCGAGGCTCCGAGCAAATTTTATAGGATATTGTAAAAATCGTATACAAAATGGATCAATTACAGTGTTATGCTTCTCAAGTACAGAACTTCGAAGAGAAATCGGAATATTATTAATTTTAATTAATTGAGAATAATTAAATATACTTAAATGTTACATTTAGTTATATTTTTAGGCTAATACTTTTTATATTTCTAGAACATTCTATATATAGCAATTAGTACGATTTTAAAGATACAAATATGGGTATATTTTGTGTGATAATAAAATAATTTTATTCGTTAGTAATTCGTGACCTATATGTAATAAAAATTTTTGATACTCAACCATAATTTACAATTTAATAAAAGGAGGGTTTTTAATATAATATAGTACCTATGGATTTTTAAAGTTCATTATTTCATCAATATATAAAAATATATACATTATACCGTAAGTCTATATACGTACGTATATATACGGTTATGGTATATTAATATGTGAACTTCATATTTTATATGTTAGTCGTAAATTTAATAAGCAATTTTATGATTCTTCAAACTATGCTTTAGTATTTCATTATAATTATTTTCGCTTACTTCGTTTCCACGTCATAAATTTTTGGATAAGAAAATCTCGGAATATGGGTAGTAAAAGACGTTATGTAAGTATCTACAATAATTATGGATTTGACAGCATATTTAACAAAAGGTAACAAGGAATGCTAACTAAAATTTTATTTGAATTCAAATACTGTGAATAAAATTTGTCGGGTGTTTTATCCAATATTTTTTTTTTATTTTATTTATCGAAAATGTATAGTGCTTAACTGCTCGGTTATATGCACTATATCCAAAATTTGAATGATTAGAAAAAACGAAAATTATTATATAATTCAACTCAAAAATCTAACGCACTTAAAATCAAGTTTTAAACATAAATAGAAGGCACACATGCAATGCGATTATGCTAACCAAATTGCTCAACAAGAAGCAGTAATATCTTTTTTCTACAATATTACTGGAAAGTAGGCTTTTTCGCTCGGTGAAGAGAGCGCAAAACATGTATTTGCCGAAGACTCTAGTTGCCGAGCAACAAAGTAGTACTTTTCGCTTTAAAACGGAAAAGTAATACTTTGTCGCTCGCTCAGCGTGTATTTAATTACAAAGCGGGTAGGCGTTGTTTATATTTTCTATGGAAACAAATAAACAGATTCTAAAATTATTATTTTCATCGTAATCAAGTGAACTATTAATTTTATTAAATTTCAAAATGACTACAAAATATTAATTGAAAATAATAAATAACTATACCTAATTAATAAATAATAAGAATAAAAACTTTAAAAAAATCCATACATATATGACGGGAATATGTAATAGTGACAGTGATTTCTTAAGTACACTTCCAGATATTTCTGAAGCTGCAAAAATTATAACATTAAAGTAAATATTAAGGTCAATTATTATTTTTCAAGTATGTTTTAAATAAAAAATACATTTTATAAAATTGTAGAAAAAATTTTGTGTGCAATTCGAGCACAAAATGGCATTACCGCTCTCATAAGAATAACGTGCTCCACCTAGCGGCGTCGCGCGTCAACAGGCTCAATCGAACGGCAATGTAACACTTTGCGCTCTTAATACACAAATAACTATTGTTTATTGTGCAGGTATTTTCTAATAAATCTTGTGATTTGGTAGATGTGATACGATGCGTCGAGCATTCATTAACACTAGCAAGCCAGAGAACTTTTGCATATGTAGTTGCAAAAGTATAGAATAGGAGTAACCAAAAATACTTATGGTTAAATTACAAATTAAGTACTGAAAAATATGTGAATCATTATCGGAAAATAAAAATCTACATTTTTATGATGAAATAAACATAAAAAATATAGAAAGTATTTGCAATCAATATAAACTACCCTATTTTTTTTTCCTTATATGTTTTGAATATCAAGCATATTTCGAAAAAACACAAAAACCTGTATCCCCTAATTTTTGGTACTTGGTATTTATGATAGTGAAAATTTGATACATTGAATCACTAAGGCTGTACAAGAAAATTTACTGCCATTCTCACTCCTCCAACCTCCCTCTATTCATCTGTATAGGTTAAACTCAACCCCAGTTTAACCTATACAGATGAATAGACGTTTCAAAGAGTGGAATGATGTCGCAATAAATACAATTTGCATCTCCAAATTTAGGGACTGGTTTCACGGCTTCCTTCCTACCGGGCTCTTATTTTTGCCTTTTCTACACACCAGTACAGTTGCATCAAAATTATGAATTTCAGTCTGGGTGCATCTCCTTGTAAATAAAAATATTAAGAGGACGGTATGATTTAAGTGTGCTTAAATTTCTTCAGTTAAAACTATTTACGAATACGATCCATTGCCAAACATAAACTACTGTGTTATTTACAATTTATTTCGGTTCCAGCGCATGCAGCAAAGGAAGTAAAATGTAGCAAGAAATATTATTTACCATTGCAGCGGTAAAAAAAGCATAAAATAAAGTTTTTCACATATTTTATTTATCGACTACACTAGATAGATAGATATAAATGTGTGTATGTTATTTATATAGTGCAAGCAGTAGGATGGTGCTATCTATTTTCCAGTTGAGTAAACTTCGCTTACCGCTCGCTCGGCCTGTTTCACAAATGTACATAAATTCGAAATGACACAAATATGTACAATGTACAAGTGATACATACTACACTGTGTCCATATGTACAATGTGTTTGTTTAATCGCGACAAACTATAGATATAACTGTATAAGCAATGTTTTATTTATTAAAAATATTGTATTGATAGAGTTATTTAAAGAAAAATGGTATCTTTTTGTTAAGGCTAACAATTTTGACTGTCAACTTAATAATTAAAGATTTATGCTCAGTTACTTTTTAAAAATTAGTTTTTTTACATTTTGTGGCAATGGAAAGAGCCACCCATAAAGTGCATACTCGACTAGGGGGAGGAGATGAAACTAATAACAGAAATTTAAATATATTTACCCTTATTTAATCTTCATTGCAAGCGTATTCTATCTTGGTAATGTAACGAAAGAGGCATTAAACTGAGGCTAGAACTGAACGCTATAGCCAATGAAAGCGTATAATTTTAATTTTATCAAAATTCAAAACTTTTAACTGTCCTGTAATTTTTATCATGAGAATATTTTTAAAAAATTATTAAAAATAGAAAAAATAGTTGCATCTTATCAAAATTATTGAATAAAAATTCTAAAAAGTTTAATTCTAAAAAATTCTAAAAATTTTCCGTAAGATTTTTGGTGCCATTGATCGCCTTGGTACTGATGATTCCCATGGTCTTTCAGTTTGGTCGACAGTATAATAAAAATTCGAATTTTCAGTTGGTAAAACTTTTTACATGTGGAACTTTAAAACTGGGATTAAAAAAATTGAAAGCATTCATAATTTTATATTATTTTTTAAAATTATCAAAAATCAAATCAAAACTTTTCTTAAAAATTATTTATATAGTTTCATGTTCTAGTAAATTCTTGACACAGTTATTCACATAATTCATAGTTCAAGAAAAATAATTCCACCACCTCTAAAAATTAGTATTAAAAATTATAATGCTTGTAATTTAGAATATAGGTCAGTCAAGTCAATTGAAAATAGTTTGACAACATTAACAAATGGAGCAAAATGAGACGTACAACCTTAAGTTACTATAGTTGTTCTAATAGTAAAATAACAAGAAGGAAAAGAGACAGAAAACCTAGCTATGTATAATTTTGATCTATTTATTGCATTTGTTCGACGGCGTCAGATCATTCTTAGTTAATTTGACTTATACATTTAGAGATTTATATAAATTTTAAACATGAGGTACTTCTCAATTTGTACTATTGTAATTCATCTGTAAGAGTTAAATAAAAATAAATCACATTTTCTAAAAACCTATCCCTAAAAAAATATATGATGAGCAAGAACAAAAAACATTTTCAAAAAAAAAGGTGGGGACAAAAAAATGACAAACATTGCGAAATACGTATATAATATGTTTTTACATTCCAAATTTTGCCGACCTAGGCACTAATTTCTAGTATAAATCCAACGCTGTTTATAAATATGTTAAAAATTCGTTCCAAAAAATAAACTTTCAAAAAGTGACTGGATTCGATAGTCCATCAAACGTTTAGTTATTTAAAGTTAAGGGGAGAGGGATCCTCCAGACAACAGGTTTTTAAATAATTTTTTTTAAGAAACTGGATACATTTATTGTAACAAATGAAGTTAAGTACATAGTATAGTACAAAAAAAAAAATGGCGGCGCTACAGCTGTTCCAAGTTGACTCCTTCGATTTGCGCGGTGGAATGCCCAGCTTCTTGTAATCAACTGAATTCTATCGGAAAAAAAAAATTTTGTTAAAATAAGTCATTACACTTTGCATATACCTATTTATACCTATTTCTGTTGAGAAAAATTTTTTTTCATAATTTAAAATCAAAAAGAAAAAAATTTCACTTCTTTTATAAACAAATTGTTATAAACAATACTTATAGTAATAATTTATGCAAAATTTTAGGTACATGCAAAGGCCAATATCTTAAAGAGTATCTGTACAAAATTTCAAGTTAATACACGGAGAGAAAATTCCTATAAAAATTACTGTGCTCATACTACAATCGACGTGTAACAGGCGAACATATCCAATTTTTGTACGGTAAAATTGTAAAAATTATAGTTATATTATTGTAATTTTTATAATTTTACCGTACAAAAATTGGATATGTTCGCCTGTTACACGTCGATTGTAGTATGAGCACAGTAATTTCATAGGAATTTTGTCCGAGTGCCTTAATAACTTTTTAAGCTATGTTCCGTGGCGCGGAAAAAAGCCTGTTTTGAGAAAAACGCTAGTAAAAAGTTTTCGTTCTTGAAAAGTAAAGTTAAAAGCAGTTTACCGTTATCTAAGATAATCTTTCAATTGGGCTTAAACATTGGGAATATATTCTTTAAGGTTCAAATAATCTTTTAAAACAAAAGAAAAAAATGAAAAATTTGAAAGTTTTGGAGGACCCTCCCCTGTTAATATAACATAAAAGCCGCTATACCGAAACACTATTTTTAGGTGTGTAATTAAACTGGCTTATAAAAATTGACAAATAAATTAAACACCCATTTTTTTTTTTTAATAAGGATGAAATTAAAGCAAAAATTTTTATTTATTAATGTTTTTCTTTTACAAAATGTCTACATCTATATCCAAACAGAGAAATATTAATGACACTAGAAATCGAAAACCGATATACAAACAGTCGTGTAATATGAGTAATATGACACATAGAGTGACATCTAGACGTCAAGGTAGGAGACAGAATGGTTTAAGTATCAGACGTAAATAAAGGATTAATATACATTATTCAACAAAAATTGTTTAATATATATATATATATATATATATATATATATATACCTATATATTATATATATATATATATATATATATATATATATATATATATATATATATATATATATATATATATATATATATATGTATTTCTTTAATTAAGTAAGGAAACATTAAAAGCAAGGTGAATTTAAATTGAAAAATAATCATTCTATTAATAATGATTTTTGTTATCAGAGGTTTGTTTCAAAAATAACTTCATTAATATATAAATGTCAAAACTGTTCGGACATACTTTTAGGTGTGTAATATTGTACTTGTGTATAAATATTCACAAATATATTTATTTAACATTATCAAATTGCAACAAAGCTAACAAAGCGACAATATCGCATGGACTAACAAGTAACATCAACAAATTTTTCGACAGTTTATTTGAAGTCATAAAATAGGTATACAATGCACAACATTGAAATTTAGCCAGTACATTCTCGTATAAGGTACGTATACAATGAATGCAAGGAATGGGATAAAATACAACAAATAGAGTCAAAGCTGAGCTAGTCTAGGTAACTATGAACCAGACGTTTACAGTTCATTTTATAGGGTACGACAATATAATTGTGAAATAGAGTATCAGGGAATGGGAAAATGTAACGCTATACACTAGAAATGAATACCAATTTTGTCCTGGAATAGGTAAATAAATATCTAACAGGTTTGAAAGTTGTTTGTTCCGATTGCATCAATAGCCAAAAATAAATATAATTTCTTCATAAAATTAATCTATTAGCTTGACTTTTGTAACCAACTTATCTATTTTCACTAATTATTTATGGTACGAATCCAGTTGATACAATTGTAACGCAACAAACGATTTGTTGCGCTAGGAGATAGTGCTCGTATCTTTTTCTTGTGTGCTGATTAGTCGTGTGTGTATGTTTGTTGGTCAATGAAAAAAAATTTCACAAAATATAATATTGCAGCTGCTCTAGTTGTTGCTACAAAGGGTATAGTAGGTTAAAGTAGGGTCTGCAGCCCCAGAGAGGGCTGCAGACATGTTTCGAAAAAACGCAAAAACTTATCCCCTATTTTTTAGTGCTCTTTCTATTTCTGATGGCAAAAATTTGATACATTGAACCATTCAGGCTGTACAAGAAAATTTACCCCCATTTTCACCCCTCCAGCTCCTCTTATAAACTAGGGCCTAGTTAAACCTATACAAGTGAATAGGTCTTTCAAAGAGTAACATTTCGCCAATTTAAAGTTTTCCTCTATCTCTTATAGTCTTCGAGATATCTTAAGAAATACGATTTTAAACCCCAACTTTAAGGGCTGGTTTCACCCCTAAATGTGGAAGATGGTCGATAAAAAAAAATACGGGTCTCTTATTTTTGCCTCTTCTGCACACCAGCGAATTTTCGTGAAAATCCGGAATTTCACTCTGGGTGCATTTCCTTATTAGTTAGTATCTCTACTATTATCATTAAAAAATACATTTGAATTAGATGAGTTCAACACTTCTCAAAAAAATAAAATAAAATATCCTTATGACCGATTATACTTACCACTTTATATCTCCCGTTGATATTAACTATATATATATATATATATATATATATATATATATATATATATATATATATATATATATATATATATATATATATATATAAACAATATATATACATATATATATATATATATATATATATAAACAATATATATATATATATATATATATATATATATATATATATATATATATATATATATATATATATATATATATATACAGTTGATTTTCATCTAAAAAAAACGATTTTTGCGAGTGGTGTGCGTATGCGGTAAGGGTCATACATATATACAATCGGATTATATCCAATATATATATACCTTATGTACGGTGTGAATTAATACGAATTAGGGTATTGGAAAAGGATAATTTTGAATGTAGACATCATAGATCGTTTCTTTTTAGAAGAAAACGCACGTATGTATATAGGTACGTATGGTTTACGCATTATGATGAAAAGGAATTACAGCCGACTCTCGTTAATTCGAAACTCGGGGGACTCTTAAAAAATTACGAATTATCGAGTGTTTGAAATATCAAATGGTTCGACAATAACAAAAACAAAGGCTCGTGTACGATGATATGTACAAGTTTGAACTTGTCTCAAAATGTACCTACTTACAATTTTTCTGTCTCTTTCTCTCTGCAACTTTGAATTGTCGAGTGTTTGACGCCGATGAGTTCGAATTAACGCGTCGTTTTGTTACGTAGCAATGATTTTTTCGTTCTAATTACCAAATGCATAAAAATGAATTGATTTAGTTCGAAATATAAAGAGATTTTGTAGGGAACTCTTGATAACTTTAAATTATAGAGAGGTTGGAATTATCGCAGGTTTATATTGACGAAAGTCGACTGTATAACGAAAAGCCCACGCTTTTCCTCCTCACGCTTTGCTGAACTTCCATTCCATGTTGGTCTTTTACCCGACTCAAAACTTTTACTTTAGTATGGATGCAGATGTCTTCGAGTGTACATGCCTACGGTCAACAACATTGAGTTCCTCGCGAAGTTCTACAAGCGTATGGGTGACTCTACTCGAACCTCGTCCAAGTTCGTTGAATAATTTGGTGAAATAGGTACTTGGACTAAGAGTGTAGCGAACGTTTGAAAAAGATGGCTTATGAGATTATTTCAAGTAAGATAAAAAAAATATTTTTTAGTAAATTAAAAAACAGTTTCGAACTTACGACACACCAGACAAAAGTCAAAGTTGTTAACCATTAAACCAACTTGGGATATACGGGTGGTGCAGTTATATAGTTTCAATACAGTATATTGTTTCAATTTTGTACAAATTTATTAAAAAAACTAATACCGCATACCCACCCGATGGGTTTACCATCGGCAACACTTCAGGATGCCAGTTTTAGTGTTAAAGATTTATTAAAATAAGATATTATTTACTTTAATAGCCATAGTAACATATTCTTATACAATATCTCTAACTTCAAAAATGACAAATTTCCATACAAATGTTCATCCCGTATTTAATTCACTTAGGGCGCGAATTTTCAAAAATCCTTTCTTAGTACTCACCTACGTTACATGGGGAACTCCTGTGCAAAATTTAATTCTTCTAAACCCAACGGTTTAGGCTGTGCGTTGTCCGCCAGTCAGTCAGTCAGTCAGTGTTAGAGATTTATTAAGTAGATAAATAATTTCAAAACCTGTATCTTTGACTGCTGGCCTAGGAATTTGTTTACCTTTTGCTTTTGTCCAATTTGCTTTGTTGTTTATAAGTTATTTTGCTAGTGCTTACTGACACAAGCATAGTTTTCATAATGTTTATAGAACATTGTGTTCGGTTCAGACAAAATATATGTAGGTATATTATTGTAGCATATATTATATTGTTTATATAATTTTATATTATCATTATTATACATTGTTTTTCAAAACGTTTATGTTGACATTATTTCACATACTTACTGGTAACGTTAGACGTGGTAACACTGAAAGAACTCCGTGAATTTTATTAAAATTTCAAAATGTTACTAGACGATATATCTCATGAATATTTTATGCATGCTACTATTTAATTTAGATTGTTGTATTTGTAAACTCTTGTCCTGAATACTAATTTGATTTGTTAACGTAATAAATATGTGATCATTAGCCCGTACAGATTTACAAAACTAATTTAAAAATGATTAGAACCGTCAAACTTCGTAACGTTACTTATTGATGATAACTTTACCAAACAGCACTTTACGTCGTTTAAATCAAAATTTCATATCTTATATCAAATCAAATTTTCTTCCTCCAGTTTTTTAAAACTATTTGTATTTTTTAATTCATAAAACACATTACTGCTTTCTACGAGTGTAATTTGAAGAAATCGCAGCTGTCAATGTCAGAGAAATTTACATAATACTACTGAATTGTTAGAAATGCCCCTGTCACTAGAAAAAGGAATACATACAGATATCATTAACCATGAAATTTTACTTTGTTCAACGTAAAATGTGGTTTGTAAAGTTACGGTTAGAATAAGTAATTTTCGATTACTAATGTTTCTGAGAAAAATTAGTATACACATGTGCAACCCTCTGAAAAAGCAATGTAAACGATTGTGTATAGATAGCTTCAACTAAAACAATAATAAGAATTATGTGTGTATGAAAGTTATGAGACATACAAAATAAGTACGAAGTTACACATTGATGTTAGTACTTGGGAAAACAGTGGCCCCCAACAGAATCGCCATATAATATATTTTGAATTGGGGGGCTGTAAATTTTACTACAAGGCTTAGGATTTTTCTCTGGATTTAAATACTAGCCTAAGGAAACTTTTGAGAACAAATCAGTAAAATTTAAAAATTACCTATTTTCAATAATTTAACATATAATTCTAACTTTAAAAATAATTTTAAAAAATTAATGTTGAATAAATAAGTGGTCAACTATAATAGAAATTAATTAAGTCGAATTGAAAATATTTATAAACATATCTCTATTTCCTTTGTGATTATTTAAATAATATATAATATATACCTATCTCATATTCTTTATACCTGCTTTTAATATAAAAAAAATCGATTGATCAGTAAATTGTGTCATTCCAATCGCTCCTTCACATGTTTCAACCTGATTTAGTTTTTGCATTAGAAAAAATGTAAAGATATGTATGTATAGATAACAAACAAAATGATTCATAAATATTGGGAATTAAAAAACACAAACAGACACACACAACATAGATGATGTAGTATTAACAGTAAAATGTCGTAAAACTGATTTTTAAAGAGAATGATAATATAAATAATAAACAAATATGGAATACCATAAAGTAACGCTCAAATCTATTAATATTAGAATGATAATATCTTTACGTTTTATGACAGCCCTCAAGTTCCATTCGTAGCCCCTCAATATAAAATATTTTATATTCTGTTAGGGACCATTTTTTCCCATGTCTGGACTTATTATATAGCATACATATGAAAAAGAAAATATTTGACGTTTAGTTTTCGTATAATAATATCTAATTTATTATATCTTATGACATAAATAATATATAATGTAATACATTACATTATTCCTTGACATTAATAACTTTACCTATGAGACTACAATGCGCAATGGTCACTACACTTCGAATTATCTTTTTTCTTTTAACAAAAATTAAAATTTATTCAAAATATCATTCAACTCATTCAACTGACTGACAGCGTATTAAGTGCACCTAATATAGTAATTTCGTCGCGCATGTGTAGACCAACCACACTTTTGGTGGATACTTGCAAATCTAAACAGAAAATCCGCCGGACGGCGGAAATATGAGTTTTAAAATGTAATTCCACCAACGGACGTTTTACCAGAGCGTAATTTAAAGGCAAAGTTATTCTTGTCAACATATTTTATCTTCTTAATACTAAATATACACTTATAAAAGTTTCTGAGATAATCGAGATAATACTTGTTTTAAGATATGTATGTATACTCGAGCTGTTGCTTTTAGAAAACACGTCATCAATTGATTAACATCCTTCAAAGTTAGATTATATGGATTTTACACCAATAATTGCAACCTTAAACCTTAAAATTTTCTTTCTGGATCCACGTCATGTGTTAAAAAGGATAATCTTGCCCATCGCTTTAAAAAAGCGGTTGTTTAATAATAATAGTAAATGATTATGATGAAATCTTTTTAGTCGAATTTTTCCGAATTCAGAGTTGCTGTCAAAAACACTTCAAATAACAAATTTGGTGTGAGCTTCCCGTATAACCGAAAATGGCAGCCAGTTAAAAATATTTTAAGCACTGTGAATTGAACCAAATATTCTGAGAAATTAAAAAAAAAATTTAAAAATATTTTAATTAAAATCTTCATAATTGAAAACTTCAATAACCAAATTTTCAAAAATCTAACTTATTTAGAAGACCATGAACTTTTAATGAAGATTCTATTTGAATCATCCTGTACATAACCATTTGGGAGATTACATGAGAATGTTGCTAAGATTGATTGGGAGGTTAATATCTATATTCCCTGTAAATTTCAACTCAATAACTTTAATAGTTTTTGAGTTAAATCGGTTCGTACAAACAGACAGACAGACAGACAGGAAATTTTTTTAAAGTTATATTTGGTATATATGTCGAATTTGCTAACTGAAAAACATACTAATACCTAAAAATTCGAAAATCACAGACAGACCCTTCTATTTTATTTATAGATATGATAGATGATAGATTCTATTTGATTTATAGATAGATAAAATGAACTTACTTTTATAAAAAATGCAATACACAAATATTAAGTAATTTAAAAATGTTATTAAAGTCACGGTTTATTTATAAAGTAGGAATTTTGGATTTTTATTTTTTATAAAATAGAAATTTTGGATTTTTTTGGAAAGAAAAATTTCTTCATAAAGGCCTTCCAGTTTACTATTTAAGTGCCTTTTTTAATATTCAAAAATAAAACACAACTAAGGCAATTGGCGGATAAGCATGGGTAGGAATGCCCTCGTACAAATTGTGTTGGCTTTTTTCATGCTAACTGCTATCGGCACAAAATTGAAATTTACTGAGATTCAGCCCTTAAAAACTTAAAACCTTTTTTTAAAGCCCCGATCAACCGGACGCTCATCATCAGTTTTGAAACCACAAAAATGACAAATCGCTTGTAGACTTTCAATTACATTTCACTTGTAGACATTAAATACCGAAGATGAAGGGAAAAATCGACTTCCGTGATGGGGCCCCGCTGCTCACGACGTTTTTTTTTTTAAATTTTGTCAAATTTTCAGTTAAATTATAGAGATATATTTTATCACTAATTAATGATAAAATAATTTTTAACCTAGGTACTTGAACCAGTTTTTGGCGTCGAAAAATGTTTTCACGAACATCTAATATTCTTTTGTTGTATTGCAAGAAATCAATAAGTTCCTAAATAAAAATATTTGCTACTTATATCTTCAATATTTATTGCATTATTAGTCGGGTCCGACGAGAAGGCGGGGTAGCCGGAGTTGTAACTCCGGGGTCGAGGCTAAAAGAGGGGGCCCGTAGTAGTCGGTAGGGACCCGGGAAAAAATAAATGTTTTTTTTTTTTGCTCATAACTTATTTTTTTGGGAAGAAATTTTTAAAAGATGTGCTTTATTCTGGGGGCCCGCCATTTGTCTTCACGGCCCTGTTACTAATAATGTTAATAAATCGTTTGTCAATATTTTATTATTTTGCCAGAACATGTATACTTTAAAATTATTTATTTTTTGAGCTTATTATGCCTTTTCACTTAAGCTATTCGTGTACTTTTAAATAGGTATTTCTGAAGTTATTTATTTTTGTTACCAAGAAACTGCCTTTTCTTAAGGAAGATGAACTAAATTATCTTTTTCTGACATATAATGTGAAGTCGAGAAGAAATATTTTAAGCTATAGAATTGTAATTATTGGTATAAAATCCATATGACGTCACTTTGAAGGGTGTTAACCAATTGACGACGTGTTTTCTAAAAGAAACGTATAGGATTTAACTTTGTAGAGTAGCCTGCCTTATTACTCGTTCATAACCGTATATATTTGTGTAAACATTTTATGTAATAAGACAGTTGTTATATAAATTTACATTACACTTATGAAGAAAAAATCCAATTTTATTGCAGATCTATCTCATTTCTTTCAGCTTATGCATTAATAAGCATCTTCAGAAACGAAAGATTAATCTTTACTATAGATATATCGTTAGATTACTAGCTAGGGATTAGAGAATAATGTACAGTACCTATATATACTTAAAGTATTTTCATGCTAAATTGAATTAAACATTTTATATTTTCAGAGGCATAAATATTTGATTTCTAATGCTTTCACCATGTCTACTGGAAATATTCTTTCCCGGAAAGAAATAATTATAATGGATTGTGATTTTTGCCATGCAGTTTTTTAAATACCTTGAACGATTATAGTATGTTCATTTTATGACGTGAAAAGTTTTTAAAAAAATCGTAATATTTTATGGAGAAAATATGTTAAATTATACAAGAAGATAAAAGCTCGTTTTCTCGGTACAACGAAATGAGTGTTTACCTTTCTTTTTATATTCAAGGAAAAACTTTTTAGAATTTCTTTCGATTTAATTACGAGACATTATCTGAAAATTTTTAATGTGATATATTTTTCTTAATTGTTAAACATATATTTTTGTACCGACGCTGTAAAACTTTTAGTCGATAGTAGAGAAATATTAATAATAATTGAATTTTACGTCCATTCTTCAAAATTATTGTTTATAACAGGCGCCACCCACACCACTGATTCTTGTACTTTATTTACGATGTGAGTAAAGTGAATTTTTTCTAATGAAAATGAAAATGTCTGCTATTTCGAACGATTAGTGTGTCGATATTTCTGTAGAATAATGATAGAAAAAAAAGTAGAATAACCACTAATCTCCCAGTCGAAAATACACGGCTAGTTTAGCCTGGTTGTAGGGAAATAGTAACGACTGCAACCTAATTTAAAAATAATTTTATCAGAAATTTCCAAAAATTTTAACAAGAACCTATTTTAACAAGAGCCTCTGTTATAAGCAATATGTGAAAAAAATAATTTTTCTGCAATTAGATATGTACCAGTTGCAATATTTACTTTGGGCAAAGCCATATTAGAAACATGAATATAACCTTTCACATGTTGCTTTAAACCAGTAATTTTCAAAGTGGGTGTCGCGACCCTTAAAGACATCACATAACCTCAAAGACGTCTACATATATTTTCTACCTTATTTTCACCTTTTTCTACATACAGCCAATCGTCGGCGGGGGCCTTTGAAATTTTCATGTGCAAAAGATGATTGCATGGAGACCAAAAGGTTTGCTAGAAACGATAACGAATGATTGAGAAACTTTCAAAAGTTGTGGATAATTATTCGAAGAAAAAGTGTTTTTTCTAAAAGATATTTCCAAAAACAAGTTAGTTTATTAAAATTCGTTTTAAAATTAGAATATTTTCAAATAAAGTGAATATTTCGACATCATTGCTTATCAGTAGAATAGCTGTACGGGTTCTGTGACACCGTAAAATTAACCAACTTGAACCCTTTTGTCAATGTTTGAAATCGTGTAACTTTACGGTACTACACATTCCGAACTGATGAGTCATCAAACTGTATCGATGTGCAAACCTTGACCTTTGACCCGGCACGTACTGAGTACATGTATTTAAAATTTGTTGTTGACATTTGACCCCAACACTCGCTTATACTGTTAGCCTTGAAATTCCTAAGAGGTGAGTCAATACCAGCGACCAAATTAATTTATGTTAACCCATTATGCATCATCACAATTTACTTATAA
Source organism: Brachynemurus nebulosus (assembly GCA_035578155.1). Classification (NCBI taxonomy): domain Eukaryota; kingdom Metazoa; phylum Arthropoda; class Insecta; order Neuroptera; family Myrmeleontidae; genus Brachynemurus; species Brachynemurus nebulosus. The sequence continues at coordinate 29,403,707 of JAPWDM010000001.1, read as the reverse complement.
CAATTTCATTTTGTGTTAACCCATTACCAGCCAAACCTAACGCATGCGCAGACTGAATTTAAGTACATGACGCATGCGCAAATTGAATTTTAGGTTACAATTTGATAGATGGGGCACACTACCGCGTCTAAAATGTGGGGTTACCCTAACTCGGGGGGTGGCCCCAAACTTTTGACGCCGTACTGTACTTAAATTTTTGGTACACTGCCGTGTCAAAAGTGCGGGCCCCCCTGACCAAAAAGGTATCCGATCACTTTTTTAAGCGTACTGTACGTGCAAACCTTGGCCCCAACACGCGCTTGCCTTAATTACGTCATCTTAAACGAACTATCACGTCAAAAAATGTGGGGAATACCCTAACTCGGGGGTGGCCCCAAATTTTTGACGCCGTACTGTACTTAAATTTTTGGTACACTACCATGTCAAAAGTGCGGGCCCCCCTGAGCAAAAAGGTATCCGATCACTTTTTGAAGCGTACTGTGCTTATTACGTGCAAATCTTGGCCTCACTTAACTGCGTCATCTTAAATTGGGTGCGGTCGCTAACGATAAATTTTGTCGGGGGCGCACTGTACCAAGCGCTAGATTTTAAGATTAGACTCCGGGGTCCAGATTTCTGACCGCTACTGTACTGTAAATTGAGTGTCTACTGTACTTTTCAACAAGTTTAAGCCTGTTTTCAGCAAAGTCAGCACTTTTTTAATTTGTTTATTTATATAAGTTTTAATTTAAAAAAAATGTTTATTTAAGATTTTGATGACTCAGCAATTTTTTTGTTTGGATTTCAAATACGAAATAGTCTTCTTGGAATTTTTAATTTATGGCCTGATTGTTGAATTATAATTATAGTATGATTCATACAAGCGGGGATTTTTGTTATATTTGTTTATTTATATAATAATTTTGGATCATGTAATAATTTTAAAATTGTTTATTTAAGATTGGGAGGCCGCTAAATTTTGTGGGGGCACTGTACCAAGCGCTACCGCAAAACTAACTTCAGACTCCAGGGTCCAGATGTCTGACCGCTACTGTACTGCCGGAAATTTGGGTGTCAACTGTAACTCAGGGGTTTTTGTGTATATTTAACCTTGGAAAATTCCAGGAATTTTTATCAGTTTTAACATAAACAAACAACTAATAATTAAATGTTTGTTTTAGCTGAATTATGATCGTAAGACTCATATAAGGAGTTTTTTTGGTATAAGAAAGATGACGTCATGGAATATTAATGAGTTAAAAAATTGTTTAGTAAAAAATATCAACCATTGTAGGCCTCAAGCAAGAAATTATTTTTATCAGTTTTAATACTTTAACATTTAACCTACAGTGACCAATTTTTTAGTTAACTAACAGAAGTTCTTGAAATTTTAACAAGTTACAAAAAATATTACTTCTTATGGTGCACAACATTTTTGAATTTGACTGTAGCACAAAACTGTTTCTATATCAAACGAAAATTATCTGAAATAATTCAGTATGTACATATGTATAGACTCTGTATATTAAAAATATTTTATGTATATTAAAAATATTTTATGTATACACTCTGTATATTGAGAATAAGAAAGAAAATTTGTATATAATTTTAATTTTTATGAATACTAGTAAACGAATTGTATAGCCATTTATGAATAAGTATTAAATCTAATTATAAAATATAAATATTGCAAAAAATTTGTTTAATCAGCAAAATCAATGTATATCATTTTAATACTGATACATATTCATATTAGGGTATAATAGTATTGTATTTAACATTTTTAAACAGAATAAAAGTTCAATTTTTGGTTTTAAATTACTATAAGTTAAACACGTCGCTTAATATAAAAAAGATAACAGCATTGAGTTTTACTAAATTTTTAAGTCTGTAAAATCAAAATTTTTTATTTACTAGACTAGAACATTTTGAATTTGCTACTCTATCATTAACATACAAATAATATCATGTATATATAACGGGTGTATATTTAGTATTTTTAGTAAATATTTTAGTATACAGGGTGTATCATGAAATATGCTTTTCAATTAGAACAATAAATTTCATAAGATTTTTGTTAATACTCTTATAGGTTAACGAAAGAAACTTTTTGCTGTAAAAAATAGGGGAATGAAGGGTAATAATTAAATAAAACGCACATATTTTTTTTTTAATTTTATTTATAGAATATGTATACAAAAAATTAAATTGCTTAAATCTATATATTACTTAAAATCTATTTATTTTCCATATAAAAATTTTTTAAAAGAATACAATTTTCTAATGAACAAATTGTATCTGAATGAAGCATACAGCGTCTTGAATAATATTCATCTCGCAGAATGGAAATCTTCGGTACATCAAATATTTCTTCCAAATTCAAAATCCACGGCTGGCTTTCGGTACCATCAAACAAACTTGATATCCATTTCTTCTTTTCACCACCCTTGACGTATATAACATCATACTTCTTTAATATAGGTTTCAATATGGTATGAAGTTTTTTGTATGGAATAAATCCATACGACCAAGGTATCCCATGCCAATTTCGGTAAAGCCAACTGGCTACTCGTTGATATTTCTTCGGCAACTCGTTGAAATCAAACGGTGCGTCGAATATAAGATGTAATATATCATCCGAATTTTCTGCAACAATACCAACTTCTTTAAAATAAAATTCGTTGTTAGCTCCTTGATAGCCTTGTATGTCAAGAAACGCCATTTTTTACCGCCACCGTAGAACTGAAATTATTCACACAATCCACAACTTTATATAGAATAATTAAAAGTGGTGGGGGTAGTTAGTTAATTTGTGGAACGTATTCGAAAATGGCTATTAATAGCTATTGCTAGTTTACCATCAAATTACAAACTGTTAATAATATTTAGCACATTTGTGAGTACCAGGTTCTTTTCACTTTAAGACCTAGTGATTTAAGGAATGCTAAATTTTCAGGTGAAATGTGTTGTTGCTCAAAAGTTTTACGTTTAATGATCTTAGGTTTCGAAAGTCCTTTGCTAGGTTCTCTAGCGGTGGACTGCGCTGAATTGTAAATTAACATGGTTCCAAAATGTAATTGTTTTACCACGAAAGTATAATTTTCAACGAAAGAGATGTTAACTCTTTGACAACCACCGGTAAATAGATAATATTTTATGTAAGTTCAACTATTTTATACCCTTCAACCATGATAAGGTGTATAAGCTTGAGTATAACTCAGCAAATTATATAGCGGTGGTGACGTAACACACAAATGCGGTGGTTGTGTTGCGGTTGTGGCGGTTGTGTGGTGGTTGTGGTGTTTGTGTGGCGGTTGTGGGTGGTTGTGGTGTTTGTGTGGCGGTGGTATTTGTATGGTGGTTTCGGTGGTTGTGTGGTGGTTGTGGGGGTGGCGGGGTAGCAGCGGTGTTTGCGGCTGACGTGCACAACTTTATCATTAATTCAATCGAAGCAGCAATTTACTGTAGACAATAAATCGGTGGTGACATCTCGCGGTGTTTGTTGAACGCAATATCTAAATTAATCATCATCATAATCGCTAGCATCTTCTTTATCAGTTGCATCCAGATAATCACCTAGTGGCTCAATAACATCAGCCTTTTGAAGTTCACGAAGTATAGAGAATATTTCTTGACCGACAGTAGTTTCTCTTAAAGCATCTAACTCTTCGATTGAAGCTTCACTATCGTCAACGTTAAACAATATGTTTTTATTTTCCTCTAAACTCCGAATAATATTGAGTATTTTTTCACCAGTCTCTGAAGTCTCATATAAACGTCGTAATTCATCTATTAAAGTATTAGGATTATGCCAGTATTTTATTTTTTTCGATTGCCCATTAGCATTTTCCGAGTCGTTGTATTTGATACGCTTAGCAAGTAGTTCTTGATCCGTTGAATTGACTGGACGTTTTATTGCTATTCGTTCATTAGAATCCTCACTTTTATTTTGAGTTTCTTTGATTAATAAAATATCCAAAAGAGTTTGCAGAGCTGTAGTTAACTTGGGAATGATAACAGTTCCACTATCAGAAGTGGTTAAAACCCTGTTATTAGACTCATCGCTGGGTGTGTAAACATTATTTTGATTTCTTAAATTATTAAAAGTGGTTAAAACCCTGTTATTAGACTCATCGCTGGGCGTGTAAACACTATTTTGATTTCTTAAATTATTAAATTTAGTTTGAATTGCTTTCGATGCAGCTTTAATTCTTTGTTCAAGTGGATTGACCCTTTCTTCAACTTTATTGTTTAGAAATTCATCATCAACATCATTCCTCCCGGTATCATAACTAGATAAGTCATCGGCCGTGTCTAATGTTTGTCTTTTTAGCGGATCAAGAGAGTAACTATTTTCAAACCTTTTTGGTGAAAATTGCCGCATATGTGTATTTCTTATATGACGTGAAAGAGAATCTTTCCGCGAGAAGCTTTTATAGCACCGCGTACACTCGAACATTATAATAGATGTGTAAAGCTCAACTAGTCTTACAAGATTAATTCAGAATTGTGTTAGCGATTACTTATATACTCCACCACCACCACCGCCACCGCCACCGCCACCACCGCCACCACCACCGCCGCCACCACCATCACCACCGCCACCGCCACCGCAACCACCACATCTGAGTTGCTCATTTTACTCCATGGAGTAGCGGTTGACATTCAGCTTACACATTTTGCCTCCATTACGCTCTTTCGATTCGGAAATTAGTTTAGAAAAATGAATGAAAAGCTATATGCAAGTGTCAGGTGACTCAACACCAACATTAACATACTTGCTCCTGAATATAGGCAATTACATTGCATTGTCAAGTGGCTCCATACCTACTAAGGGTCTTATCATTATTCAAGATATAATTTGGGAGGTTCTAATGTGTTGTAAAATAAGAACAATATAAGAATTTATACGTAAAATAATTTATTTTTTAATAAAATATACGTTTCAATATTAAAATTAAAAAGTAAATCAATTCATTTTCACATCTGACAGTTTCCTTAAGCTTACACCAAACATCATACATGTGATAGCTACTTGCTAAATTCCACATTATGTAAAAAACCACTAGAATCAGTTCCTTTATATGTAATAAAATATTGTCCTGTACGTAAACATTGCATGGTCTGCTCATCCAAATCCGTGAATCGTTTTGGAAGGAACACTTGAGCATCTGCAAGTTCCACCGCAACCGCTGGCCCATATCGAGTTTCCATGCGTCGTACATCAAGAATTTTCCACGTTTCATACGGCTTGAGTGTAGATAGCGATTTGAATGGTTTACCAGCACCAAGTTTATTCAACTTCTCCAAAACCGGATCCATTGTTGTATCAGTGGCAGTAAAAGTGGTCCACAGATCACTTATACTTAACTCAACACCGTGTTGTTCAGACATTTTGCCAATACACTGCCAATTTCTATTACAGCATGTCGCTTAAATAAATTATGAGTTGCCACCACAAAAACCACCACCACCACCACCACCACCACCACCACCACCACCACCACCCCAACACAACTACAAAATTTGAGTTGCTCATTTTACCCCACCGGTATGTTTATTCCCACACAGCTACAAATTAAGTTACTCTAAAGCAACCACACCTTCATATGATCAGTGTTTATACACCACAACCAATGGAAAATATCAAATAAACATTAACATTTATTTAGTAATAAGGTATAATGCATATTTTGAGTATTCAACAAAAACTTTAATACTGATTAATAGGTATTGGTCAATTCCACTGTTACTCAAAATATACGTTATACCTCATTACTAAATAAATGCTAATGTTTGTTTTAACAACCGTGGAATTGGTCAATACTTATGATGTGGCAATCAGGTGATTGATTTTACTAAATTATTCGCAATTGCAGCGGCTTTTACATGTGGGACAGTTTACATAATTACAAACACAGTTTGGAAATGGCATCATACATCGTTTACAACACATGCAAATTCGTTTTTCGTTTCGACACCTATCACAATACTCGGGGAAGGAACACTTACACTGTGGTGATTGAAATTTACAAATACCACAAATCGGCATGTTGTTTTTGTTTACTTTCTGGAACTTAACCAACAAATGACATCCGGTTAATAATTCAGTTGTATTTATAGTATTTTGACTGAAACCAAATAATCTAATATTTTATAAAAAATCGATATTTAATCGATATTAACCAATTCCACTGTTACACAAAATATCCATTATGCCTCATTACATCGCTGGTCATTGCCTTATAAATAAATGTTTACGTTGGTTTGAGCAACCGTGGAATTGGTCAATATGTATTATGTGGCAATCAGATGATTGATTTTACTAAATTATTTGCAATTGCAGCGGCCTTTGCATGTGGTACAGTTTATATAATTGCAAACACAGTTTGGAAATGGCATCATACATCGTTTACAACACATGCAAATTCGTTTTTCATTTCGACACCTATCACAGTACTCGTAGAAGGCACACTTACACTGTGACGGTTGAAATTTACAAATACCACAAATCGGCATGTTGCTGTTGTTGTTTACCTTCTGGAACTTAACCAACAAGTGACATCCGGTTAGTAATTCAGTTGTATTTATAGTATTTTGTAACCGAAATTTTCCAATATTTTATCTAAAATCGATATCTAATAATCTTCCAGCATAAGAGCAGGGAAGAGGAACGTCACCAGATTGATTAATTTAGATATTGCGTTCAACAAACACCGCGAGATGTCACCACCGATTTATTGTCTACAGTAAATTGCTGCTTCGATTGAATTAATGATAAAGTTGTGCACGTCAGCCGCAAACACCGCTGCTACCCCGCCACCCCCACAACCACCACACAACCACCGAAACGACCATACAAATACCACCGCCACACAAACACCACAACCACCCACAACCGCCACACAAACACCACAACCACCACACAACCGCCACAACCGCAACACAACCACCGCATTTGTGTGTTACGTCACCACCGCTATATAATTTGCTGAGTTATACTCAAGCTTATACACCTTATCATGGTTGAAGGGTATAAAATAGTTGAACTTACATAAAATATTATCTATTTACCGGTGGTTGTCAAAGAGTTAACATCTCTTTCGTTGAAAATTATACTTTCGTGGTAAAACAATTACATTTTGGAACCATGTTAATTTACAATTCAGCGCAGTCCACCGCTAGAGAACCTAGCAAAGGACTTTCGAAACCTAAGATCATTAAACGTAAAACTTTTGAGCAACAACACATTTCACCTGAAAATTTAGCATTCCTTAAATCACTAGGTCTTAAAGTGAAAAGAACCTGGTACTCACAAATGTGCTAAATATTATTAACAGTTTGTAATTTGATGGTAAACTAGCAATAGCTATTAATAGCCATTTTCGAATACGTTCCACAAATTAACTAACTACCCCCACCACTTTTAATTATTCTATATAAAGTTGTGGATTGTGTGAATAATTTCAGTTCTACGGTGGCGGTAAAAAATGGCGTTTCTTGACATACAAGGCTATCAAGGAGCTAACAACGAATTTTATTTTAAAGAAGTTGGTATTGTTGCAGAAAATTCGGATGATATATTACATCTTATATTCGACGCACCGTTTGATTTCAACGAGTTCCCGAAGAAATATCAACGAGTAGCCAGTTGGCTTTACCGAAATTGGCATGGGATACCTTGGTCGTATGGATTTATTCCATACAAAAAACTTCATACCATATTGAAACCTATATTAAAGAAGTATGATGTTATATACGTCAAGGGTGGTGAAAAGAAGAAATGGATATCAAGTTTGTTTGATGGTACCGAAAGCCAGCCGTGGATTTTGAATTTGGAAGAAATATTTGATGTACCGAAGATTTCCATTCTGCGAGATGAATATTATTCAAGACGCTGTATGCTTCATTCAGATACAATTTGTTCATTAGAAAATTGTATTCTTTTAAAAAATTTTTATATGGAAAATAAATAGATTTTAAGTAATATATAGATTTAAGCAATTTAATTTTTTGTATACATATTCTATAAATAAAATTAAAAAAAAAATATGTGCGTTTTATTTAATTATTACCCTTCATTCCCCTATTTTTTACAGCAAAAAGTTTCTTTCGTTAACCTATAAGAGTATTAACAAAAATCTTATGAAATTTATTGTTCTAATTGAAAAGCATATTTCATGATACACCCTGTATACTAAAATATTTACTAAAAATACTAAATATACACCCGTTATATATACATGATATTATTTGTATGTTAATGATAGAGTAGCAAATTCAAAATGTTTTAGTCTAGTAAATAAAAAATTTTGATTTTACAGACTTAAAAATTTAGTAAAACTCAATGCTGTTATCTTTTTTATATTAAGCGACGTGTTTAACTTATAGTAATTTAAAACCAAAAATTGAACTTTTATTCTGTTTAAAAATGTTAAATACAATACTATTATACCCTAATATGAATATGTATCAGTATTAAAATGATATACATTGATTTTGCTGATTAAACAAATTTTTTGCAATATTTATATTTTATAATTAGATTTAATACTTATTCATAAATGGCTATACAATTCGTTTACTAGTATTCATAAAAATTAAAATTATATACAAATTTTCTTTCTTATTCTCAATATACAGAGTGTATACATAAAATATTTTTAATATACATAAAATATTTTTAATATACAGAGTCTATACATATGTACATACTGAATTATTTCAGATAATTTTCGTTTGATATAGAAACAGTTTTGTGCTACAGTCAAATTCAAAAATGTTGTGCACCATAAGAAGTAATATTTTTTGTAACTTGTTAAAATTTCAAGAACTTCTGTTAGTTAACTAAAAAATTGGTCACTGTAGGTTAAATGTTAAAGTATTAAAACTGATAAAAATAATTTCTTGCTTGAGGCCTACAATGGTTGATATTTTTTACTAAACAATTTTTTAACTCATTAATATTCCATGACGTCATCTTTCTTATACCAAAAAAACTCCTTATATGAGTCTTACGATCATAATTCAGCTAAAACAAACATTTAATTATTAGTTGTTTGTTTATGTTAAAACTGATAAAAATTCCTGGAATTTTCCAAGGTTAAATATACACAAAAACCCCTGAGTTACAGTTGACACCCAAATTTCCGGCAGTACAGTAGCGGTCAGACATCTGGACCCTGGAGTCTGAAGTTAGTTTTGCGGTAGCGCTTGGTACAGTGCCCCCACAAAATTTAGCGGCCTCCCAATCTTAAATAAACAATTTTAAAATTATTACATGATCCAAAATTATTATATAAATAAACAAATATAACAAAAATCCCCGCTTGTATGAATCATACTATAATTATAATTCAACAATCAGGCCATAAATTAAAAATTCCAAGAAGACTATTTCGTATTTGAAATCCAAACAAAAAAATTGCTGAGTCATCAAAATCTTAAATAAACATTTTTTTTAAATTAAAACTTATATAAATAAACAAATTAAAAAAGTGCTGACTTTGCTGAAAACAGGCTTAAACTTGTTGAAAAGTACAGTAGACACTCGATTTACAGTACAGTAGCGGTCAGAAATCTGGACCCCGGAGTCTAATCTTAAAATCTAGCGCTTGGTACAGTGCGCCCCCGACAAAATTTATCGTTAGCGACCGCACCCAATTTAAGATGACGCAGTTAAGTGAGGCCAAGATTTGCACGTAATAAGCACAGTACGCTTCAAAAAGTGATCGGATACCTTTTTGCTCAGGGGGGCCCGCACTTTTGACATGGTAGTGTACCAAAAATTTAAGTACAGTACGGCGTCAAAAATTTGGGGCCACCCCCGAGTTAGGGTATTCCCCACATTTTTTGACGTGATAGTTCGTTTAAGATGACGTAATTAAGGCAAGCGCGTGTTGGGGCCAAGGTTTGCACGTACAGTACGCTTAAAAAAGTGATCGGATACCTTTTTGGTCAGGGGGGCCCGCACTTTTGACACGGCAGTGTACCAAAAATTTAAGTACAGTACGGCGTCAAAAGTTTGGGGCCACCCCCCGAGTTAGGGTAACCCCACATTTTAGACGCGGTAGTGTGCCCCATCTATCAAATTGTAACCTAAAATTCAATTTGCGCATGCGTCATGTACTTAAATTCAGTCTGCGCATGCGTTAGGTTTGGCTGGTAATGGGTTAACACAAAATGAAATTGTTATAAGTAAATTGTGATGATGCATAATGGGTTAACATAAATTAATTTGGTCGCTGGTATTGACTCACCTCTTAGGAATTTCAAGGCTAACAGTATAAGCGAGTGTTGGGGTCAAATGTCAACAACAAATTTTAAATACATGTACTCAGTAGGTGCCGGGTCAAAGGTCAAGGTTTGCACATCGATACAGTTTGATGACTCATCAGTTCGGAATGTGTAGTACCGTAAAGTTACACGATTTCAAACATTGACAAAAGGGTTCAAGTTGGTTAATTTTACGGTGTCACAGAACCCGTACAGCTATTCTACTCTTATCCAATAGGATTTTTTTTTATATTAGTACTATTTAAATTTTTTTATATATAAAGAAAAAGAAGTGTGTATCTCAGAAATAATTTATTTGTCTTAATCCGTATTTCAGTTTGTATTCTCCGTATTTTAATTTTATACAACACTAGTATTTCGCTCAAAGAATATTTCAAATTGTGATATTAAGCTAACACGTACAATATAAAAATAAAATATCTTTCTTGGGTAAAAAGTAGCACATACCCTCTTCTGTCCTCAAGCTGTGTTTGTGCAAAGTTTTAAGTCAGTTTTAAAGCAAGACAACAAACTCACTTTCGTATTTATAATATTAGTTAGGATTATTCGCGTTATTTGCTACTTTTCGTACATCTTCAAATACATATATTAGCCAAAATTTCCTAAAATTTCCTAAAATAATGATGTTGCACATTTTTTCTCAACTAAATAAAACAGCCAAGCGCCCACCAATTTTTGCCAACGCTATACCCACCGAATTACAGCGTTCTTTCAAAATAAGCAAACCTAAAATAAGGAAATATTGTAAACAAACACACACACATTCAAACATGTTTATATTAAAAACCCGTAAAAAAATTGTCAAAAGAATAAAAAATAACAACATAAATGGTGTGCCAAATAATAAAGTGTTCATGAACTTTTTAATCATTTGTTCATAAAAATTAAAAATTATGCAGTTGATATATACACATATGCACGTCTTTTTTTGTTTATTTATGTTATGACATGAGTTTGGAATGAAATGTTTAAACATAATATACACAACGCACACAACCCTACATAGATACGCATAAACATAATGAATGTGGATGCATCCCCATATGGTGTGATATGATCTATATATCAATCTTTTACTCAAGTGGTTCTACATCATATCAATAATATGTTTGTATTTATTTTCTTTCCGAGAAATTCAACAACTAATTCTCACAATAGTAGCCAGCGTAGCCATAGTTTGAATATGTAACAAAATCTTTATACATTTGCGACATTATGAAGTAGGCATAAATTAAAATTTATATCTTCTTTGACATTCCCTCAGTTATACTTACATTTTGTTCCATATTTAAACATTAGTAAAAATTATTCTTAAAACGGTCGAATTCGAGACACACATTCATTCTATTGTTGCATATGTATTTTCTTATTATTATATTATATTAATTGTTTAAAATAATTATAATCGTTATTTTAAATAGAAAAATTTATTTAATATTGCTACTTATTAGTTATTATTATTTTATATAAGTAAATAAAGTGTATTTTGATATTTCTAATATGACGGAAGTTAAGAAAAGGAAACATCTAACATTAGAAAATAAGTTAGAAATATTAGGAGAATTGGAAAAAAATCGCAGCATGTCTGATTTAGCTTCTGTTTACGGTGTATCAGTGTCTGTGATAAGTAGAATTAAAAACAATAAAGAGAAAATTTTAAAATTGAAAGAAAAAATGAATTCTGAAAAACTGTTAAAAGTTCGGAAAACATCCACTGAACCGCGAAATACAGCATTGGATGACGCGTGCTATTTGTGGTTTTTACAAAAACGTAACCTGAACCAACCAATATCTAATGCAGTGCTTCGGAAAAAAGCTTTAGATTTAAACAGAAAGCTTGGTGGTTCAGAAGACTTTAAAGCAAGTGAAGGTTGGTTAAATTTATTTAAAAAAAGACATAATATAAGACAGTTAAGTTTCACAGGTGAAAAATATTCGTCAGATGAAGTTAGTGCCAGTGAATTTAAAAAAGTGCTTCACGAAAAAGTTTCCCGAGAAAATTATAGTTACCAGGATATTTATAATGCCGACGAAACGGGCCTGTACTGGAAACTTTTACCAAAAAAAACACTCGTTTCCTCTGAGGAATCAAAAGTACCCGGAACAAAAGTACCAAAAGAGAGGGTCACAGTTTTATTATGTAGCAACGCATCCGGGGAACATAAGTTGCCATTATTGATAATTGGCAAATCGCAAAAGCCGCGCTGCATAAAAAATATTCAACGGTTGCCGATACATTACGCTGGCCAAAAAAGTGCCTGGATTGATTCCAATTTATTTTTAAATTGGTATATAAATATCTTCATTAAAGAAGTAAAAAAATTTAAAGAGGCAACAGGAAATAAAAATAAAACTTTATTAATTATTGATAATGCACCAGCCCATATGGACAGCGATAGATTAAATGAAATTGATGAACAGTTTTCAGTTTTATTTTTACCATCAAACGTCACGGCTTTAATTCAACCTTTAGATCAAGGTGTTATAGCATTGTTTAAAAATATTTATAGGAAATATTTACTAGAAAAACTAATAATGCAGGACGACGAGAATAAAATTACTTCTTTTTTTAAAATGGTCCATTTGGATGATGCTTGTCGATTAATGACCGATGCCTGGAATGATATTAAACCGTACACTTTAAAAAGTGTATGGAAATACATATTGCCAATAAATGATGAACCTACAACAAGTTCAGACTATAACGATGACATAGATGAAAAAACATTTATTGAAAAACTGAATTGTGTGGCGGAATATAAAGACATTTTACAAGACAATGTAAGTTCTTGGTTAAACTGTGATGCTAGTGAAGTTGGATACAAGTTTTTGAGTGATGATGAAATCGTTGAAACAGTTTTAAATAATGAGACTGATCATTCCGACTCAGATGACGATTTTAGTGAATTAGTGCCAACAATGAAAGCAGAGGATGCATATTCATCTTTTATTGAATTTTTTTCATGGTTCAAGGTACAACCTGAATGTACAAAAGACATTTTAAACTGTTTAAATGAGGTGAAAGAAATTACGTATAAAAAAGTCGTGGAAGAAAAAAATAAAGAATCGTAAAATAAACTTAATACATTTGAAAAAAAAAACTTCAGTTTTATAAATTATACTAATACATATTGTGGTTGTGATTATTAATTAAGGTATTTATAAAATTATACTTATTTAAATATTTAATTATAATAATTAATATCTGATTTACAATAATTACAACTTCTTTTATACTTAGTAAATATATATCCATATACATAGATATTTAGCTCACCCTGTATATAACATTTAAAATACGGAAAGTGACTTGTTTACTATTCCCTATTTTGAGCGGTTTCTGTATTTGTGTTATAAATGCACCATAAAAGGATGAAAAGTTGTAAAAAGCATGCCGAGAAAAAAGTTAATTAAAATCTCTCTTTATTCGTCTAAAATAAGTGCCAGAATTAATATAAACTTTATCAAGATCTTGTATACTAGAAAGATTTTTTTTAATGTTCTCCAAGGCGGAAATGTACACAGAGTACAGTAAAAACGGACATAGATAAATATATTTAGGATATACGTATAATGAAAGAGGACAGTATAAGAAGAGAGAGGTGCCAAAAAGAATTAATTTCTTCACGTCACTTCATAACGCGACAAGAAAATAAATGTTCCTTTTTTTTTTGAAGTTATTATCAAAATTTTCTGTTTGCTCGCTGTTGTAAGTAGATAGGCTAGGAGAGATCTGTGACACCGTAAAACTAACCAACTTGAACCCTTTTGCCAATGTTTGAAATCGTGTAACTTTACGGTACTAGACATTCCGAACTGATGAGTCATCAATCTGTATCGATGTGCAAACCTTAACCTTTGACCCGGCACGTACCGAGTACATGTATTTAAAATTTGTTGTTGACATATGACCCCAACACTCGCTCATACTGTTGGCCTTGAAATTCCTAAGAGGTGAGTCATCACCAGCAACCAAATTAATTTATGTTAACCCATTATGCGTCATCCCAATTTATTTATCACAATTTGGTTTTGTGTTAACCCATTATGCGCCGGCACTAATGTAATTTTTGAATGTGAACCTAACGCATGCGCAGATTGAATTTAAGTACACGACGCATGCGCAGACTAAATTTTAGGTTATAACTTGATAGCTGGGGTACACTACCGCGTCAAAATGTGGGGAATACCCTGACTCGGGGGTGGCCCCAAACTTTTGACACCGTACTGTACTTAAATTTTTGGTACACTGCCGTGTCAAAAGTGCGGACCCCCCTGACCAAAAAGGTATCCGATCACTTTTTGAAGCGTACTGTACGTGCAAACCTTGACCCCAACGCGCGCATGCCTTAATTACGTCATCTTAAACGAACTATCACGTCAAAAATGTGGGGAATACCCTAACCCAGGGTGACCCCAAACTTTTGACGCCGTACTGTACTTAAATTGTTGGTACACTGCCATGTCAAAAGTGCGGGCCCCCCTGGCCAAAAAGGTATCCGAACCCCAACACGCGCTTGCCTTAATTGCGTCATTTTAAACGAAAGGTACATTGCCAAGTCAAAAATGTGGGGAATACCCTAACCCAAGGGGTGACCGCTAAATTTTGCGGGGCACTGTACCAAGCGCTAGATTTTAAAACCAGACTCCGGGGTCCAGATTTCTGACCGCTACTGTACTGCCGGAAATCGAGTGTTAACTGTACCTTATGGGGATTTTTGGTATATTTAACCTTGGAAAATTCCAGGAATTTTTATCAGTTTTAAAATAAACAAACAACTAATAATTAAATGTTTATTTTAGCTGAATTATGATCATATGACTCATATATGGAGTTTTTTTGGTATAAGAAAGATGACGTCATGGAATATTAATGAGTTAAAAAATTGTTTAGTAAAAAATATCATCCATTGTAGGCCTCAAGCAAGAAATTATTTTTATCAGTTTCAATACTTTAACATTTAACCTACAGTGACCAATTTTTTAGTTAACTAACAAAAGTTCTTGAAATTTTAACAAGTTACAAAAAATATTACTTCTTATGGTGCACAACACTTTTGAATTTGACTGTAGCACAAAACTGTTTCTATATCAAACGAAAATTATCTGAAATAATTCAGTATGTACATATGTATAGACTCTGTATATTAAAAATATTTTATGTATACACTCTGTATATTGAGAATAAGAAAGAAAATTTGTATATAATTTTAATTTTTATGAATACTAGTAAACGAATTGTATAGCCATTTATGAATAAGTATTAAATCTAATTATAAAATAATTTATAAATATTGCAAAAAATTTGTTTAATCAGCAAAATCAATGTATATCATTTTAATACTGATACATATTTATATTAGGGTATAATAGTATTGTATTTAACATTTTTAAACAGAATAAAAGTTCAATTTTTGGTTTTAAATTACTATAAACACGTCGCTTAATATAAAAATGATAACAGCATTGAGTTTTACTAAATTTTTAAGTCTGTAAAATCAAAATTTTTATAGACTAGAACATTTTGAATTTGCTACTTTATCAATCATTAACATATATATAATATCATGTATATATAACTGGTGTATATTTAGTATTTTTAATAAATATTTTAGTATACAGGGTGTATCATGAAATATGCTTTTCAATTAGAATAATAAATTTCATAAGATTTTTGTTAATACTCTTATTGGCTAACGAAAGAAACTTTTTGCTGTAAAAAAAATAGGGGAATTCAGGGTAATAACTAAATAAAACGCACATATTTTTCGTTTTTTTAAAATTTTATTTATAGAATATGTATACAAAAAATTAAATTGCTTAAATCTATATATTACTAAAAATCTATTTATTTTCCATATAAAATTTTTTTAAAAGAATACAGTTTTCTAATGAGCAAATTTTATCTGAATGGATCATTCAGCGTCTTGAATAATATTCATCTCGCAGATTGGAAATCTTCGGTACATCAAATATTTCTTCCAAATTCAAAATCCACGGCCGGTTTTCGGTACCATCAAACAAATTTGAAATCCATTTCTTCTTTTCACCGCCCTTAAAACTTCTTTAATATAGGTTTCAATATGGAATGAAGTTTTTTGTACGGTTCATATTTCTTCGGCAACCCGTTCATATTTCTTCGGCAACTCGTTGAAATCAAACGGTGCGTCGAATATAAGATGTAATATTTCATCCGAATTTTCCGCAACGATACCAACTTCTTTAAAATAAAATTGGTTGTTAGGATAGTTAATTTGTGGGATGTATCCGAAAAAGGATACTAAATAGCTATTGCTAGTTGACCATCAAATTACAAACTGTTAATAATATTTAGCACATTGGTGCGTACCATGTTCTTTTCACTTTAAGACCTAGTGATTTAAGGAATGCTAAATTTTCGGGTGAAATGTGTTGTCGCTTAAAAGTTTTACGTTTAATGATCTTAGGTTTCGAAAGTCCTTTGCTAGGTTGTTTAGCGTTGGACTGCTCTGAATTGTAAATTATCATTGTTCGAAATGCAATTGTTTTACCACGAAATTGTTTTTTCAGCGAAAGTGATGTTAACTCTTTGACAACCACCGGTAAATTGACAATATTTTGTGTAAGTTTAACTAATTTATACCCTTTAACCATGATAATGTGTGTGAGCCCTTTAACCATGATAAGGTGTATGAGCTCTTTAACCATGATAAGGTGTATGAGTCACTCCGGGGGCAAAATAAGTCACTCCGGGGGCAAACTGAGTCACTCCGGGAGCAAAATGAGTCACTCCGGGAGTAAAATGAGTCATTCCGGGAGCAAAATGAGTCACTCCGGGAGCAAAATGAGTCACTCCGGGAACAAAATTAGTCACTCCGGGAGCAAGATGAGTAACTCCGGGAGCCAAATGAGTCACTCCGGGGGCAAAATGAGTCACTCCGGGAGCTAAAATCAGTCACTCCGGGAGCGAAATGAGTCACTCCGGGAGCAAAATGAGTCACTTCGGGAGCAAAATGAGTCACCCGTTGGAGTCAAATGAGTAGCCCGGTGAAGCAAATGAGCTAAGTATATATATGAAATTGTCTGAACCGGAATCAATGGAGTGGGATAAAATGGATGTTTCAATTGGTGAATTTTTCGAACGTGAACCAATGCTACTGAACGAACTGACTTTGGAAACATTTCTTCAAATCTACAAGTGCTGAAAAGTTATGGTGCGAAAATCATACAACGCGCCTGGATTTGGTTACCATCCTATTATCGAGCCATGTTTCAAGAATGTGAACCATGTTTTAAACATTATAATCGAGCATGACCACAAGATCATATTGATGGACCACCTGGTTTGAAAATTCGCTGTGAAATGTACAAGAATGGCGTGAAAATGGAGGAAAACTTTCAACCGCCCGTTGGTGAACCATTGACATTTGCAACACGGATTTCACACGTTGAAGACATATTTCTGACTCATCCTTATTTGTATACAAAAGTCAGAAATTTCGATATGTTATTATACTTAACAAAACAACTATTGAAATATGATACTTGGGTGCAACATCTGTATGCATATATGATACCCGAATATGCACAACGAATTTGTCAAGTATGGGATCAGTTACCTGAAAACATGAAACAATTACGTTAGGGTGTTATTGAATATATAAAAAAATCATACAATTTTTAATATTTATTTATTGTAAAAAATATTTCATATACATTTATTGTAAAAAATATTATATATACATTTACTGTGAAAATATTTTATATTCATACTTATATTTTAAAAATAAAGAACAATAATTATTTACATATATGTGTTATTTATTTGAAAAAAAAAAACCTTTTTATCTTACAGGGTTAAAAAATATAAAAATAAAATATACACTTCAATGAGGGATAACTACTGCTGCTTCTTATACGGTGGTGTTCTTCAAAATTCAATAAATTCTTAGTGTGGATAATCAATTAATCATCATCATCATCATCATAATCGCTAGCATCTTCTTTATCAGTTTCATCCAGATAATCACCTAGTGGTTCAATAACATCAGCCT
This sequence comes from Brachynemurus nebulosus, assembly GCA_035578155.1. NCBI lineage: Eukaryota > Metazoa > Arthropoda > Insecta > Neuroptera > Myrmeleontidae > Brachynemurus > Brachynemurus nebulosus. Next base: position 29,385,399 of record JAPWDM010000001.1, on the reverse strand, counting down.
TTTGAAGTTCGCGAAGTACAGAGAATATTTCTCGACCAACAGTAGTTTCTTTTAAAGCATTTAACTCTTTGATTAAATCTTCTCGATCGTAAACGTTAAACAACAACATATTTTTATTTTCCTCTAAACTTCGAATAATACTGAGTATTTTTTCACCAGTCTCTGAAGTCTCGTATAAACGTTGTAATTCATCTATTAAAGTATTAGGATTATGCCAGTATTTTATGTTGTTCGATTGTATGTTAACATTTCTAGACTCTCTCAAGTTATCTTGCTTAAAATGCTTAGCTAAGACCCCGTTTTCGACATTTTCATTTGAAGCTATATGACGTTTTAAGCTTATTGGTTTAACCTGATTGACAATTTTCGCTTCATTTTCCGAGTCAGTGTTTCGAACCTCTTTTAACATTATAATATCTAAAGCAGTTCCTAGAAGTTTAGTTAGTTGTGAAGAGGAGGTTGTTTCATTGCAATTGTTATTAATTGCTGTTAAGTGATTTACTTGCTTACTTTCATTAGACCAACTATCTTTCTCGTTTTCAGATTGACGACGGTTTTCTCCTCTTTTCAAAGATTTAAATTTGGTTTGAATGGCTTCAGTTGCAGCATCTATCCTTTTTTGGTCAAACGGATTCAAGATTGCTTCAGAGTAATCAATATCATGCTGTAGTTGAGATGTACTTTCATCATCATTATCATCAAATCTAGATATAGAGATATCATCAGGTGTTTTATTATTAGCATCATATGGTATGAATTTGCTTGATGAGTTATCATTCTTTCCAATCGTACCATCATTAATATTGCTTAACGAATTATGTTGAGCATTTAAGTGTCTAGAAAGATTAGACTTTCGCGTAAATGCTTTACCACAAAAATCACAATTATACATCGTTCAGCGGGAGGTCTGAACCGTTCGCTAGTAAATGAATAACTGTTCAAAGATTTATTGCTTCTCTACTTATATATACTTAGCTCATTTGCTTCACCGAGCGACTCATTTGACTCCAACGAGTGACTCACATGCTCCCGGAGTGACTCATTTTGCTCCCGTAGTGACTCATTTTGCTCCCGGAGTGACTCATATTGCTCCCGGAGTGACTCATTTTGCTCCCGGAGTGACTCATTTTGCTCCCGGAGTGACTCATTTTGCTCCCGGAGTGACTCATTTTGCTACCGGAGTGACTCATTTTGCTCCCGGAGTGACTCATTTTTCTCCCGGAGCGACTCATTTGACTCCAACGAGTAACTCACATGCTCCTGGAGTGACTCATTTTAGCTCCCGGAGTGACTCATTTTGCCCCCGGAGTGACTCATTTGGCTCCCGGAGTTACTCATCTTGCTCCCGGAGTGACTCATTTTGCTCCCGGAGTGACTCATTTTGCTCCCGGAATGACTCATTTTACTCCCGGAGTGACTCATTTTGCTCCCGGAGTGACTCAGTTTGCCCCCGGAGTGACTTATTTTGCCCCCGGAGTGACTCATACACCTTATCATGGTTAAAGAGCTCATACACCTTATCATGGTTAAAGGGCTCACACACATTATCATGGTTAAAGGGTATAAATTAGTTAAACTTACACAAAATATTGTCAATTTACCGGTGGTTGTCAAAGAGTTAACATCACTTTCGCTGAAAAAACAATTTCGTGGTAAAACAATTGCATTTCGAACAATGATAATTTACAATTCAGAGCAGTCCAACGCTAAACAACCTAGCAAAGGACTTTCGAAACCTAAGATCATTAAACGTAAAACTTTTAAGCGACAACACATTTCACCCGAAAATTTAGCATTCCTTAAATCACTAGGTCTTAAAGTGAAAAGAACATGGTACGCACCAATGTGCTAAATATTATTAACAGTTTGTAATTTGATGGTCAACTAGCAATAGCTATTTAGTATCCTTTTTCGGATACATCCCACAAATTAACTATCCTAACAACCAATTTTATTTTAAAGAAGTTGGTATCGTTGCGGAAAATTCGGATGAAATATTACATCTTATATTCGACGCACCGTTTGATTTCAACGAGTTGCCGAAGAAATATGAACGGGTTGCCGAAGAAATATGAACCGTACAAAAAACTTCATTCCATATTGAAACCTATATTAAAGAAGTTTTAAGGGCGGTGAAAAGAAGAAATGGATTTCAAATTTGTTTGATGGTACCGAAAACCGGCCGTGGATTTTGAATTTGGAAGAAATATTTGATGTACCGAAGATTTCCAATCTGCGAGATGAATATTATTCAAGACGCTGAATGATCCATTCAGATAAAATTTGCTCATTAGAAAACTGTATTCTTTTAAAAAAATTTTATATGGAAAATAAATAGATTTTTAGTAATATATAGATTTAAGCAATTTAATTTTTTGTATACATATTCTATAAATAAAATTTTAAAAAAACGAAAAATATGTGCGTTTTATTTAGTTATTACCCTGAATTCCCCTATTTTTTTTACAGCAAAAAGTTTCTTTCGTTAGCCAATAAGAGTATTAACAAAAATCTTATGAAATTTATTATTCTAATTGAAAAGCATATTTCATGATACACCCTGTATACTAAAATATTTATTAAAAATACTAAATATACACCAGTTATATATACATGATATTATATATATGTTAATGATTGATAAAGTAGCAAATTCAAAATGTTCTAGTCTATAAAAATTTTGATTTTACAGACTTAAAAATTTAGTAAAACTCAATGCTGTTATCATTTTTATATTAAGCGACGTGTTTATAGTAATTTAAAACCAAAAATTGAACTTTTATTCTGTTTAAAAATGTTAAATACAATACTATTATACCCTAATATAAATATGTATCAGTATTAAAATGATATACATTGATTTTGCTGATTAAACAAATTTTTTGCAATATTTATAAATTATTTTATAATTAGATTTAATACTTATTCATAAATGGCTATACAATTCGTTTACTAGTATTCATAAAAATTAAAATTATATACAAATTTTCTTTCTTATTCTCAATATACAGAGTGTATACATAAAATATTTTTAATATACAGAGTCTATACATATGTACATACTGAATTATTTCAGATAATTTTCGTTTGATATAGAAACAGTTTTGTGCTACAGTCAAATTCAAAAGTGTTGTGCACCATAAGAAGTAATATTTTTTGTAACTTGTTAAAATTTCAAGAACTTTTGTTAGTTAACTAAAAAATTGGTCACTGTAGGTTAAATGTTAAAGTATTGAAACTGATAAAAATAATTTCTTGCTTGAGGCCTACAATGGATGATATTTTTTACTAAACAATTTTTTAACTCATTAATATTCCATGACGTCATCTTTCTTATACCAAAAAAACTCCATATATGAGTCATATAATCATAATTCAGCTAAAATAAACATTTAATTATTAGTTGTTTGTTTATTTTAAAACTGATAAAAATTCCTGGAATTTTCCAAGGTTAAATATACCAAAAATCCCCATAAGGTACAGTTAACACTCGATTTCCGGCAGTACAGTAGCGGTCAGAAATCTGGACCCCGGAGTCTGGTTTTAAAATCTAGCGCTTGGTACAGTGCCCCGCAAAATTTAGCGGTCACCCCTTGGGTTAGGGTATTCCCCACATTTTTGACTTGGCAATGTACCTTTCGTTTAAAATGACGCAATTAAGGCAAGCGCGTGTTGGGGTTCGGATACCTTTTTGGCCAGGGGGGCCCGCACTTTTGACATGGCAGTGTACCAACAATTTAAGTACAGTACGGCGTCAAAAGTTTGGGGTCACCCTGGGTTAGGGTATTCCCCACATTTTTGACGTGATAGTTCGTTTAAGATGACGTAATTAAGCGCATGCGCGCGTTGGGGTCAAGGTTTGCACGTACAGTACGCTTCAAAAAGTGATCGGATACCTTTTTGGTCAGGGGGGTCCGCACTTTTGACACGGCAGTGTACCAAAAATTTAAGTACAGTACGGTGTCAAAAGTTTGGGGCCACCCCCGAGTCAGGGTATTCCCCACATTTTGACGCGGTAGTGTACCCCAGCTATCAAGTTATAACCTAAAATTTAGTCTGCGCATGCGTCGTGTACTTAAATTCAATCTGCGCATGCGTTAGGTTCACATTCAAAAATTACATTAGTGCCGGCGCATAATGGGTTAACACAAAACCAAATTGTGATAAATAAATTGGGATGACGCATAATGGGTTAACATAAATTAATTTGGTTGCTGGTGATGACTCACCTCTTAGGAATTTCAAGGCCAACAGTATGAGCGAGTGTTGGGGTCATATGTCAACAACAAATTTTAAATACATGTACTCGGTACGTGCCGGGTCAAAGGTTAAGGTTTGCACATCGATACAGATTGATGACTCATCAGTTCGGAATGTCTAGTACCGTAAAGTTACACGATTTCAAACATTGGCAAAAGGGTTCAAGTTGGTTAGTTTTACGGTGTCACAGATCTCTCCTAGCCTATCTACTGTTGTAAGAGTCGCAAATCTAAATTGTTCATTTTGGTTAAAACATGTACTTAAGTAAAATATTATCTTTACCAATACTTCAAATTCATTTAGTTTTTATTTACATTTTGATATCCTACTGCTGAGATTTTTTTGCTTTAGTCTTAATACTATAACAATGAACCTGAATATTCTGTAATTTCAGCTCACGAAAATTAGTGAAAAAATAGGTATAATTAATTATTCGTAGTGACTTTTACCTGAAGGGGATACAAAGTTGACTGTAGCGCTCAAGGTGGACAAATATGCCAGTTTATCCGTACGCCGTTTTTAAATAATTTTATTACTTTTTTTTAAGAAAAACGTTCCTTTTAAGGGACATAAAATAGAAAAACTATTGTTTTTCTTAAGAAAAAGGCGTAACTTTATTTTAAAATTTTCAACGAAATATCATTAAATTTACTTCTTATGCTTTTTCTTGGTTAATTATTAAAAACTATTCTATTAAAAAAAAATTTTTAAGGTAAAGTAAGCAGATGTATGGTTTTAAGTAAATAAATTTCAAATCTTTAATATATATATTCATTCATTTATGGTAGTTCAGCGTCTTGATAAATGAACAAATTATCACTTGATACAGATGGTTCTATAGTTACGGCTCGAAATGATTAGTAAATTGAAATATGTAGCAATAAATTTTCAGTCGTTTATTTTTAAATATTTTGAAAGGTTTGTGCAGAAATTACCAAAAAATTATATGTCTAAAAAAAATATATTCTGGAATAAAGCAATCTGTACAGTGTAGATGCTCGTGATTTTAAAGATAAGTTCATCAGGATTTCTGAATAAAAATTTCCATCACCTATCACTTGAAAGTTTTGTGTACGCTTTTATCAACTAAATCGTTATCAACAGTAGAAAAAATCGTCCAAATGCAAGTCATACTACTTATACTACAGGAGGTATCGGCGCATGAGTACCGAAAAGTATTCCACCTCAATTTTTTTATGCGATCCTGTTCAAATTGCCCTCCTGATGATATAAATGCATGTTGCCAGGGGGCAACCCGGGGCCATTTTATTTAAACTGAAATTGTTTAAACAATTACAAGGAATTATTATTTTTCAACCGGAAAAAATTTTTTTATATTCTTACAAATACAAATACAAATAAAAAAGGTCCTCAAGTTTTCACGATAAAGTTAATATTTTTAGAGATATGAATTTTTAAAAGTTCGAAAAATCTCAAATTTGGGTACTTTTGACCCATGAAAAATATATTAACAAAAAAAAATTTAATAATATTTTTTTTTAAATTCTTTATACAATAGTTAATAATATCCTCAATAGAGATTTAAAAAAATTCATAGTTTATACCTGTTTTTAATTGTTAATTTCGCCCGCTCACAAGTATACGTCGCTTATCTTTAAGTATTTTTTCAAGGAACCTTTAAAAATTCACATCTCTAAAAATATTAACTTTATCGTGAAAAGTCATAGGACTTTTTTTTATTTGTATTTCAATAAAGAATATAAAAAAAATTTGTCCGGTTGAAAAATAATAATTCCTTGAAATTGTTTAAACAATTTCGGTTTAAACAATATGGCCCCGGGTTGCCCCCTGGCAACATGCATTTATATCATCAGTAGGACAATTTGAACAGGATCGCATAAAAAAATTGAGGTGGAATAGTTTTCGATAATCATGCGCCGATACCTCCGGTACTATTGTACAAATAGTGTTTCCTACAATTTTGAAAATTTGCATTCGACAGAAGAAGAAAAAATTAAATAGTTTATAACAATTGATTCTACCAGAATTGTTTTGAATTATTTTCGGTTAATCTACATTTCATTTCAAATGTTTAGGGATTTTTTCAAATATTTACAGGCGGATTATTTTATTGACAAGGATAGGGTATAGCAATTTTTAAGTACTTCCTCCTACCAGAACCCCTCCCAAAAAAATTAAAAAAATGTATTGTATATAAGTATCGTTGAATTTATACTTCTATGTGCTTTCCCTCTGACACCTTACACCATGCTCCTAAAACATTGTCTTTTCCGTTTCCTCGGCTTACCTCATAACAAAACAAAATTCAACATCACGTCAATAACTCTCTACCTTTGCACCACCACATACTATCTCTGTGCTAAATTTTACGTTGAATAGATTCAGAGAATATCGTCTGTGACACATAGACGGACACCAAAATGATTCCAATCGCGTATACAAGGGGGAGGAGGGTCAAGGGGTCATGACCCCCCCCCCCCCCCCGAGAGTTAAAAATATACACTAGATATTATTTAATTTGAAACACCATATCGGTAAATATTCCGGTTCACTTTTTTTTTAGTCGTCTGGGGTATAGAGGAAGTTCAATTTAGTATTTTTTTTTTGTTAAATTTGTCTCAGAAATTTTTTTAATTCTATTATTTTCCGCGTGACCGCCCCAAGAATCTCGGCTCTATACGTCCCTGAGTGATTCTATGTGTTCTGTTTTGTCAAATGTTGTACGGCACAATAACTTACTCGCACATTAAATATAATTCATTTTCCGAAAACAGTAGCGTTTATATTCACTATAAATTATTATTTATTTATTTTTTTTTTTTTTTATAAAAAGAATTTCCCAGTCTGACAAATACTTGTATTGCGAGTACTAAAACACATTTTTATTTTTATTATATTTATCGTACACATTGTAACTACATATAATTTTTTTACATCCATTTTGCATGCACGCTTTAAAATATTTATCATTTGTGCATAGCCTGAACCAACAAAAAATAATAAAAAAAAAGTATAATTTGTATAATTATAATTATAATTTATTATATAAAAGGAAATAAGTGACGTTCTCACCCGTCCCATTCCACTACCCCTCTTTGTTATCACTATAGTCCGGATAAAATAATTTTTCACAGGACCGGCTTAACGATTTCAGTGTAATACTGTTAGACTGCTTGTATTTATGTCTGAGTCTGCTAAAGCAAATAATGTTCCTTTACATACATACATACATAAACTGATTAAATTAAATCGAATTAACTTAATATGTTTTAGAAAATATTACTAATTTTTCCTTCAAAAATGTTCATACAAAACTAGTATATCTTGCCAACAAACTATACACAAATAAAAGTATACATATTAAGAAATAAAGATGTAAGCTTAATAATTAATGTGTTATCTAATAAAATATTATGTAGGTATTCATTTCATTTTTGCTAACAAATATTTTTTTTTATATATACTTTTGAGCATTGAATAAATAGAGGGAATAAACTTATACATATACACAATCTATATGAAAATAAAAAGTGACTAGTGTTGACGAATATGGATGGTTAATCAAGATGGGATTTAAAATTTTTCTAGATTAACTGAAGTTATATTTGTTGGTATAAACATTTTTAGAACATTTATTAATAAATACTCTCAAATTACAACAAAAATCACATAAAAATTAAAAAATATTCATTACCATCGATAGTTTGTAGGTGTTCTGTGTTTGTAGATTATAAAAGGTGTTAACCATTATAACGATTTTGCTTCAAAAAAATAAAATCTAAAAAACTTTAAAAATTTAAAAATCTATTGTATGGTCCATATAAATATTCTAATATCAATAGACAATAGTATCTGTGGTTAATACATACAATCATATATTATACGATGTCATCAAAATGATGTTTTGTTTATGTGTTTGAATGAAATGGTCGAAATGGACGACTAGATTAAATATTGCTTGATGTACACTGCATATGTATGTACCTGTGCAGAAAACTAAAAATTTTAAAAAATTGTAAACAAGGTACATATATTAAATTTTAAAAAGTTAAAAAGAGATAAGGAATTTGTTTATCAATTGATACTGAAAGACAGCCGCCGGTGACAAGAAGACAATAAATTTTGTTTTATATATACTTGCGAGCTAGTTAGACAAATAAATATTGCAAAACTTTAATTCAATAAAATTTGGGGCCCTTTTTTATTTTTGATATAAAACTCACATAATAAAATTTTTCTAAAAAGTTTACGCTTTTCTATGTTGAATTTCAATAAATTTTCAGGATTCTGTTGTTTGTGTTGTAGCAAACTCATACATAAATACAAACAGTCTAACAGTATTACACTGAAATCGTTAAGCCGGTCCTGTGAAAAATTATTTCATCCGGTCTATAGTTATCACCCTCTGTGTGACCACGACATCGTCAGTATTTTTCTACGTCCCTACTTTAACTTTCCCTGAAATATTATAATTTTAACAAATATTGTTGAGCTGGCGTCTGACTGAAGTGGGATGGGGTTAATACGGTTTGGAATGGTAATTAAGGACTGCACAGTTGCACATACAGTGCAAGTAATTGTATTCGATGCATTTAGACAAGTTTGATTGTGTGATTTGTAGAGGTAATAAATTTTTAAATTATTTTATATTGCAGTGTTCTTAGTGGAAACGGAAGTAAATTTTATTGCAGCTTTTCCTTTTTTTTCTTATTACGTAGAAGTAACTGTAATTTATGGGATTTTTTTTTTAATGTGTGATTTAATGTAGAAAATATTCTAAGTCAATATAGTTAGTGAATAGAATATAAATATTTTTGAACAATTAGTTTTTAACATTAGTTTTTATTGTTACTATAAGTTACAGATATATCAAAAAATGGAAAAAAAGCTGAAACTGTTACTAGAGTTGAAATGGTATAACTTTCTGGAGTACATGTACAACTGAAAACGTGAGGTCACAATCAGTGACGTTTAGATTAAGTTAAATCTCAATTAACTCTTTGAGATATATTTAACTCGTTGAAAGTTACGTAGGATCATCTAGTCCCTACAATTAATTAGTCGTATCCATAATGTACGTACACTGGTTTTTTAAGCAAAGGATTTAGAAAATCGATAAGGCTTTATTTCCGCCCCAAAATGACGAAAAAAAATGTCAACGATTTATTGTTTTATTTATATATCTTTAATAAGGATAATTTTTTGGAAAAATAACCACCAAATGTACTACTTTAAAAAATTTTTAATTTTAACTTTTTCTTTATTACGACGTACGTTTCGGCCTATAACCGCCCTCATCAGGTCTGTGTTTTATAAAATATAAACAAAAATAATTTAAATTTGTATATAAAAAATATAAGGAAAAGAATAAAATACTTACAAATAAATATTAAAATTATAAAAGTCACATACCAATTTAAAAAATAAAACAGTTATTTATAGATAAAAACAAAATATTTATAAAAACAACAATTAAAATTAAAAACAATTAAAATTATCACAATGCGACTAGTTTAAAAATAAAAAATAAAATGCAAATGACTAGAATTTTTACTCGTATATGGCTAAAGGTTCGCAATTTTTTTAAAAAAGGGAAGTGTGAATCATTAAAAGCATATTCATTTTTGCAGTTTCGATACTGTACTTGTTACTATGCTACCACGATCAACATGTAGTTACCATCATTGGGAACTAGTTTGGTAGTAGTTTGTGCGTTGTCATGCAAAGTTGTTTGTAAACAGATGATGACAGGTTATTAATGTCCGTTTGAAAATTACAATTGTTTTCGTATGTTGCGATCCATAGATTCTCCAGGTTTAGACGCTTTTTTAAATTCGTTTCGCACTGTAGAATGTTGGCGTCTTCGAATAAGAAACGGTGATCATTTTCATCGGAGTGTTGCGCTAAGCCCGTGCGAATATCACCCCTTTTTAGATCCCATTTATGCTGTTTTATTCGATGTTCCAAACTTTTTGATGTTTGTCCAACATAAAGAGTACTGCAGCCGCCACACTGGACTGAATATACCAAGTTTTCCTTTTTCTCTGTAGCTATGGTTGGTTTTAGGTTCGAATAAAATGTGTTATAAAGGGTGAAGGGATAATTAAACACTGGACGAAATCCATGGGTCTGTAGAATAGAGGGCACTGCAACTGTATCTTGTCCCAAGTATGGTATCAGTACATAGTCGTTTTTGCATGGTGTGTGTCTGTCCGTCTTTAAATTATTGTAACTACGATGCACGATTTTTTGTATTAGCTCGTTGATTATTTTTTGGGGGAAATTATTCTTTTGTAAAATATTTCTGGCAGTTTTTAATGTATCTGGACGGTGTTCAGGGTGAGTTAGGTTCACAGCTCTGTTAATGATGCTGTAGGCAGTGTTGCGCTTGACATGTAACGGATATCCAGAATGCAAGTTAATGATTTTTTAAAGTAGTACATTTGGTGGTTATTTTTCCAAAAAATTATCCTTATTATAGATATTCACCACCTAAAAACTTCCCTTTATTTATATATCTTGAAAGTAGACTATATGCCTGACAAGAAAATATGTATATACAAGAAAAGAAACTACATTTGGTGTTACCTTTAGGACGCCAAACTTGGGTCTAACTGTGATTTTCGTTCAAAATAACAAATTTTTAATAACATTTCAATTTTTTTTATAGAGAGCGCATGGAGGAAGCAGTTTCTGTTTTATGTTATTTTAATGTTCTCATGTTTCTGTACATCCTAGACATTGGATAAAGAAATTTTTACAGTGTAAATAAGTAAATGTTGCAACTGGAAATTATCAAATGACAGACTCGATTGCCGAAAAATTTTTGCTGTTGCCGTAGGAAACTGAGATACCTACATAGTATGCACTGAAAAAAATTTTGAGTATGCTAATTGGTTTATAGAATTATATCTTAGGCTAAGTAGCTTGGCAGTATGCAGAAAACAAATTTAAAACGCATATGTAATAGTAGCTAAAAGAGGTAACGAAAAAGAATGTTTCTAATAAAGATGTCTCCTTTCAACATACTTCAAATCTAAATATTTTTCAGATTTTGGTCTTGTACTATTTGTAATGTGTATTCAGATATATTTATCTTGTGCGGATTATTGCCAAGTAGAATGATTTTGCTATGAAATTGCTTTCTTGTTACAACTAACATAGCCCTGCATCATACCTGGGCAATTCCATGCAAAAGTCTCCATAAATGAAAAAAATAATTAATTGATATTGGTAGTAAAAATACTATAGTATGATACTAGCACTATAGTACTTTTAAGTTTTCTGAATTGCAGCAAAGATTTATTTTTTATTTTCTGGCAATACTGTCATTTTTGAAGTGGTGTCGTGAGTATAAGCTAACAGTGAATTTGTATTGGAGTTTTAATTACATTTTCACGATAAGTACTTTGAGTTATTGTAATGATTTACTACATACTGATAAGTCAAGTAACGATTTACCGATAAATAGTCCGTAATTTATGTAAACACTTATTTTTTAAAGAGATATAAAATTGATAAGACTGTAGTGCTCAGTTGTAGTGTCAGTCACAGAATAAACAGAATTTTCTCTCTCACTTTAGTAAAACTTATCCTTCATCAAGGAAAAATTAAATTTTCCTACTTGACAGAATTACTTACATGATGCCAATATCAAAAATCTATTATTTTTTTAAATAATCCTTAAACAGGTTGAAACATTCTTGTAGTGTCGGTCACAATGTAGAGTCAGTCACGACTGCATCATAGTGAATTGTAGCATTTTGTGTCTTTTGAAGATATATTGAAGATATTAGCCAATCCTAAAATGATTCTTAGGGGGAACAGAATTTATTATAAGTTTCCTAAAAGTCTGGATGTCTTTAAAAAATCTTAAGAAATTTTGTATTTCTGTAGAAACAATTTTATTCGCTGTTAAAGAAAATGTTTAAGTTTTTGAAAAGAATTTTATTATTCATGTTTCTAAGAATGTTTTGATTTAAATTGTGTCTTTTGAAGATATATTGAAGATATTAGCCAATCCTAAAATGATTCTTAGGGGGAACAGAATTTATTATAAGTTTCCTAAAAGTCTGGATGTCTTTAAAAAATCTTAAGAAATTTTGTATTTCTGTAGAAACAATTTTATTCGCTGTTAAAGAAAATGTTTAAGTTTTTGAAAAGAATTTTATTATTCATGTTTCTAAGAATGTTTTGATTTAAATAATTTTAGTTTAAGTGCTAGTTTCCAACATTTTATTAGGGACATCCTGTATGTTGTGATTTAATTAAAAAAATAACATTTTAGTACGTTTTTGTACCTTTAAAATTATTTTAAAGTTCCTATTTTATGTCCTGTAATGTCAATTTCTAAGATTTTATTTTAAAATACTACTATTTTGCAATGCAAAGTGACGGTAGTGTCAGTCACGTTTTGGCCTGTAGTGTCAGTCACGTTTTGTTTTTCGAATAACTAATTTCCTAAGAAAGTAAAGCTTTTTATTTTATTATTTTCCAATAATTTGTTTCATATACTTCGGCTAAAGATATAATTTAAAATTATAACGCCTGTACAGAGGAAGATTTTCGAAGATTAAAAACACTCTCGAAGGTGATCTCCTTTTGCATGTAGTGTCAATCACATTTACATTTTATTAAATAAATCATATTTCACAACTTTGTATGTGCACACTTTTTACTACAGAGGGATAACTAGAGGATCAACTATAAAATCATGCTAAAATTGAAACTGTAATCATAGTGGTATTCGTAATATAAGACAAAATAAAACGAAGATTGTGTCAAATGTAGAGTCAGTCACATATGGAATTGCCCACCGTACTACAAAATGCTATTGAAAGACTAAAGCTATTTTATGTTGTAAAATAAAATAAAATAGTATTTTTTTTGTTGGAAAAAACGTCTTATAATTATCTTTATTTTAATTAATTTACATATATTTCTCTTGTGACCCCCATTATTATTAATTTTGATCTGCATCTCTATTTATATTAAAATATCGCAAAAGTTGTATCTACAAAATAACGCCAAAAAAAAAATTATTCTTTAAAGGACGATATACAATAAAAAAAAATTATATTTGATATAATAAATACCTCTTATTTATATCGTTTTATTATATAGATTTCAAAAAAGTTGACAGTTTTTTTCTCTCCAACTTAACATTATTATTAAAAGCTTCTCATTTAATAATAAAAAGAAAGAAAAAATCCCGGCAGAATTAACTACCTACCGGACCATCCCGGGCCTCGTTTGGAATAAGGACAATCCAGTTACATTGTACAAACAACGTGGCACGGCGTACAGTAGAAAGAAGACGAGAAAATTCATTTGTCACTTCAACATTTCCCTAACCGTGTTACAAGAGATTTTACAGAGCGAGTCGCTGAATCATTTGGAACGAGTGTAATTGAATATTTTGAGCCACTGACAACTACTCTACGGATGAAGCAGTAGTAGGTACGAATAAATGTAGCAAGTAGTAAATGGCGGATTTAAAAAGTCATTAATTGGACTCATTTTTAATTAACAAATAAATGTCATGCCGTATAATTTATTATAACTCGCTCCCTGTGAAACTGTGAAACAAAAGAATGTTTGCGACAAAACAAAAATGTGAACAATGAAAATAATTATGTCATTGTTAGAATAATTTTTTTTAAAAAGTATTTTTGACTCGTATTAGGCTATACAGTGATTAGAGCTTATGTATTCTTTCTATTATCTAATATAATGTAATTTTCTATAAAGTTAATGTGCGTATATGGGTAGTTCTTCAAACGAGGGGCGAAAATGGACTTAATTCCGGCCACACATTTTTTGCATGCATAAGCTTTGAAAAGTAGTTTTGTTTCAAGTTGATGACATTTTTTCCCTATTTGAAAGTGGCCAGTCAAAAAATCAAAAATTATAAATTTTATGGCCATTATAAAAAAGAGACACCCAGGAAAGTGAAAAAATGAGTAAAAAACTAAAATTAACACAAGATAATTTTTTATATTCATTTGATTATTAAGCACAATTTATTAAACTATTAAACAACTTATTAATTTTTATTATTAAACAATTTTTATTATTTTTATTATTAAATTTTTAATTATTAAACAATTTGTTATTTATTTAATATATATTATATATTATATTAGTAGTATATATATATATTAGTAGTCATATAGTGTAGGTATTGTATGTCATATAGTGTAGGTATATGTATTTAAAAAAAATTTAAATAAATATTAAAAAAATAACTAAATAAATAAATAAAAAAATTGCGAATTTATTATTTATTAAAAAATATTCGAAGTCATTTACGACAGTTTAATACATATTATATATTATATTAGTAGTATATGTATCAGTAGTTATAGTAATTATATAGTATATATTATACAGAAAAAAAATGGGAATTTATTTTTTAATAAAAAATATACCCAGTAATTTATTACAGTATTCTAATGACATTTACATACTTTATTTACATTATTTAAGTTTAATCCCCGTTTGTCGAGCTGCCAGGAGACTGAGAATTCTTCGATATTCTTTAAAAGTCGGCTAAATAACGTTTTATAAGAAAAAACCAGGTCCGCTATTCCAATAAAACCTATTTACAACTAATACAACTGAAAAATTTCTTATATCGACAGTATTTTTCACGAAAATGCTAACCAGGATACTGAGAAATTGACTGGACCGAGTACGATCTCACTTACAATGTTAATTGAATTAATTGATACAACCTCAAATTAAGTAAAACATATACTTTATTTTATTTATTATATTTCAGTTAATTACTATGACAAACGATGATTTAATCGGAATATAAATTTTTTATATTTTGTAAGTGTTTTGGTTTGATAGGAGAATGATGCAAAGTTCGGGAGACAAAATTCAATAGAATATTTCTTAAAGAAAATATAAAAAAATTCAAAAATTATTTATACAATAAAAAACTACTAATATTATAGATTACTACTGCAGTGTAATTTTTTTTTTATACATTCAGAAAAAATAATTATTTAGTCTGCTGTATTTTACTTTGGGGAGGAGACATACCAAGAGACTGAGAATTTTACATTTTAAGTGTCATTTTTTCTAAAAAATATATTTCGAAACCGGGTTATTTTGAGTGGCCAGTTAGATGCAGTAACGGTTTACAGTTTCCATCTAGAAAAAATGTATTTTTCAAAATATTAATATACAAAATGCGTTGAGCTGTCCAAAATTCCCTCGTTTGAAGAACTACCGATATGCATATCGAGCAGATAGTGTACAACCATTACCAAATATGTACCTATGTATAATGTATATATCCATTTAAAATATTACATTCATACAGTAATGAAATAGTTTATTAAAAACTTATAAATATTCATACATTTTTAAATTTATGTACTTTAAAAATTATAGTTAAATATTTAAACAAAATTCTCATATTGTGTGCTGCCATATAGAGAAGTAGACCATAATTATATACCTGCAGGTTGCCCTCGAATTATGTCACATGCCGTTTGGAGTTAGATTAGACAATATTTTGACTCTATTCCTCAGTCTTACGTTATTTGTTTCGAGTTAGGGTAAACGGTATAATTATTGGACGTTGACAGTTATTGGTCAAGACACTCTCTTTGAAAAATATAAGGCTTATAGACTAGTAAAGCAAACTTCCTGATTTTTTAGTTAAACAGAACCTTCTAGTATCTACAGAATTTGTGGATTGTGAAAATACGCCAGAAATTAATAAATAAAATTTTTGTCCAATAACTGTATTTTTCGACACGCACAACTTTAATATTTCTTTTTTCAGAGACTTGCGAATATGTAATATTAAAATAGGGAATTTTGGAATACACGATCACCGTATTCTATTGAAAAAAATTTTAATTTGGCTACGTACGTTTCGAGTGAAAAACTTCAGGCCATATTCTTAAAAATATCAAAAATATCAGTCAAGTCAAAATGGTAAATGAATTAAAAAGAAAAAATTTTTACCAAAGTAGATGTATTTCAAAAAGAGATTTTTTTATCTATTTATTTTTATAGAGAATAAACAAGTAGCTGCAAAAATGAATATTGTTTATAGTACTAAGCTAGTGTTTCAGTGTTTGTTTATGTTTTTTTGAATGTTTTGACATAATGATTTGTAAAATGTCAGATCATCATTTTCTACTTGATTATTCACATTTTTTATAGAAAAAATCCACAAGGTCTCCAGGTTTAGTCTTTTCTTGTAGTTCCTTTCATACTGTAGCACCTTCGTCTTGTTGAAATCGAAGACGTGGTCGAAATTGTGTGCATGTTGTGCTAAGCCAGTACGTAATTCACCTCTACCCAAATTCCATCTATGGTGTTTGAGACGGTATTCCAATGATTTTGAGTTCTGACCAATATAAACTCAATCACAATTAGTGCAAGGAACGGAATAAACAAGATGGGATCTTCTGCAATTGGGGTTACTCCTTTTAGGTTTGAGTCAAGGGAATTTTTTTTTTGAAAAGTGGTACTCAAACACTGGATAAAACCCTTGGGATCTAAGGAGAGCCGTAAGTGCGAGGACTGCATGTACACTAACATCGGTGCATGTGTATATATCATAATATAACAGTATTTTATAAAAAGTCGAAGAAGCCTCTACATCATATACTGCCAATTTCACTTATTTAAATACTGAAAAGCATATAATTTTCATCACTTATAACTCATGTAATTTTACCCAATCTTTTTTGTTTGCTTCGACTTTTTGATATAACTAGTACAAAATATGGAATTTCAGATTCTTAATTAAACTTTAATTGCAGAACTGATTAGGATATTTTGTTCTATTTTACGTAACAGTTACATTATTTTTAGTTCAGAGAGGCACACGTACTGCAACTGTGGTACAACTGTCTGAAATATAAGCATGTTTTAAAAAGTTTATGTAAATATTACATGAATTTCGTGAGTAATTTTCATCATTATCAAGACAATTATTTACATACATGTAAACTAGATAAAAAGTTTACTACGAGTTTACAATACTTTAGTTTAGTTAACAAGAGCTTACGATGCAGTGCTATATTTTCTGTATAGATGTACATAAGTTTAAGTCCATATTATGCTGCTTGTTAGTGTAGTAATTAAATTTTATACTTTGTCAAGAGTAATTTTACCTCTGTGGAAAAATTTACAAGAAATAAAACAAATTTTATTTCTTTGCAAATTAGTAATCATTATTTTATTTAATAAAATTAAATAAAATTTAACACACATTTTAAATAAAATAAAATAAAATTTAAAACGCATTTTAAATAAAATAAAATAAAATTTAAAACGTATTTTAAATAAATTAGTGATATTTGCAAAGAGATAAAATTTGTTTTAATTATAATACTGATTATCACAAAGTAACGCTCAAATCAGTGAAATTCGCAATAATTTTTCAAAAAAATCATTAGCTCAGTTTGATACAGCAATTAACTTTCTATGGAAAATCTAAAAGTTGAATCAAAATCTAAAAGTTGAATCAACAGATTACAAAATGAAAGCCTTTTTTCATGAGTTCTAACAGCTGTCCATGGAAGCTTACCGAGTTGAACAATTACTATGAGTGAAAAAAACACCTGTTCTGTAATGTTGCATACAATATTTTTTGAAATTCTGAATTAAAATGAGAAAAATTAATAAAAAATAGAAATTATATCTGCATTAAAAAAAATTTGACATTTTCTTTTTTTTTGATTAACATATATGAATAACTATGACTTGTATTACAATGTTACCGTCAAAATTCAGTTTCAGAAACGTCAAAATTCCCACTGTCAAAGTCCCAGTTAAGTGCCACTAGAAGGTCAAAGGCTATCAAAAATCGTTTTACAGATAATTAAATTTACAGAGCTAGTTTAGACGTAGCGTTGAATATTATTTTTTGTAGTTGTACAAAGTTGTAGCTTAAAATGCGGTGGCCAAAAAGTTAACTTATTTTGTTCACCGGTTTGTGGTAATTGCCAGGGCTAGTCTTATTTAAATGTAACATCCGATATAAATGACGTAGCTAATTGCAACTCCACTGAAGATATAGATTCCTCTTGTTTTCTTACTCGAACTACGGAAATACAGGAGGAAGAGACAACAAGGTAAGAAAAAAAATAAGAAGATAATGAAGAAGAAAGCATAAAATTTGAAATAGAGTTTGAAGGAGAAAAAATATGACATCCGTAGGTGCTGTTTTAACCAAAAAATTAACTAATGAGGAAATTTGTAATGATTTTGGTAATATGGAAAGGAGTGCACGTAACGTTTCATAGAAAACACAAGTTCTAAACTGTATCTCCAAAACGTTTATTCTTGCAAATAAAAGTATCTTTTTTGTAGGAAATTTCTTAAGTTACAAATTTAATAATTATTACTTTTCGTATATAAGTAACCGTTTTTAGTTACCGTATAAAATTTGTAGTGGTCCTCGGATAGATAGGGATTTTTGAAATTTCGTTTTAAACTACAAAATCAAGCTCCATACCAAATCCAGGTTTTTGGAAATTTTTCCGATGGACCATTTTAATTGCTCTTGAGTATAATTATATAATAGTTTATACAGTTAAAAAAATTCACAATTTTTATGTTCCGAACTAACTTCGTGTAAGTTCGGAACATTAATTGATGAGTGACCGAAAATTTGAGAGAAGTGGTAAAAAATTTGAGAGAAGTAGTAAATAATTATAGAGTTTTACATTTATATATTGAATAAACGCAAGAGGACTGTATTGCTTGTGTATTGTATGTATTTCATGTACCTGTGAACTCTATGGCTTGGTGGCCAATGCACAATCAAGTTTATTTGTGATATGAAATTAACAACAAAATTGCAATAAAAAAAAACATTTTCTCTTTCTATTTTTATTTTATAGAAGCGTGTATATATTTATCTCTTTCTTTCGCTGTTTTTTCTTAAAATTATTAATAATGGGACAGATTCTAAAAATTGCTATCTTTGTCTAATAACTTATTTTAATACACACAGAGCCATCTTTACGTATTTGTGATAATTACATACTTACCGACCAGCCCACATAATTCATAGAAAAAATTATATACATATAGAATCCTATCAAAAATAGGGCCATATTGCACATCATTGTACTTTCTCCCCAACTGTAAGATGGCTCTCAGTGTTCGTTTTTTCGCTCATTTTATACCTATTCGTTTCGCCATAGTTCGTCGTCAAGTGCAAGTCGTCAAGTGGAAGTTGTACTTGCGCTAACAGTGTTCCGTACAATCAGTTGTTTCTAGGAATTTTTTATAACGGGATATGAAGGTGGATAAAATATTTTTCCTAATAAATAAATTTTATTCCTAAAGTATAACCTATTTTAGCGAATTTCCAGAATGGAAGCTCGCTATTACAGCCACTGTCATGACGCGACTTGAACCCGGGACCATGGCAGAAATTTGTTTTGAGGTCCCTAGAAACCGAAAATAATATTCACCAAAATTTATATATATATATATATGTATATATGTATATATATATATATATATATATATATATATATATATATATATATATATATATATATATATATATGTGTCCGCACGATAACTCTCGAACGAAATGTCCTAGGTTTACGAAATTTGGTGAAAATGTTGGAAGTCCCAAACCGTTGGACAAGTTCGTTAGCCAGACACGTCGGATGCCAGGAACATGGTGTTTGTTCTTGCAAAAAATTAGTTTTTTGCCAAAATTTCCACTTATTTAAAAATTTTTGCGAAATTTTTTTACATCATTTAAACGACGAAAAAAAATTGCATAAAAAAGGTCTTTAAACTATTATTCTATGTCAACTAGTTTCCGAGAAAATTTAATTTTTATAAAAAAGCATTCGCTATGTTATGCAGGATGCTGCGACAGGGGTATACCTATATGCATAATTATATGAAAAAATGTGTTTGTGGTACAGGAAGATATAGATTGTATATAAGTCATATACGTCATACATATGTATATGTTTGTATGTTACTTATATGCCGTTTTTTTTTGGTTCCGAAGAAAGTTCTATTTTTTAGAGCTCCGAAATAAATCTCCCGAGACTATAATAGAAATTTGTTTTGGGGTCCCTAGAAACCAAAAATAATATTCACTAAAATTTATGTATTAAATTTATATTTAGTCCCACACCGTTGGACAAATTCGTTAGCCAGCCATGTCGGATGCCTAGAACATGGTTTTTTTGACCATTTTTCGTGAAAAAAATTGGTTTTTTGCCAAAATTTTCTAAAGTTAAAATTTTTTTTTGACATTAATTTACACCATTAGAAAGAGGAGGAAAAATCACTTAAAAGGGTGAAAAATAACAGAAAAACGGATTTTTATAAACGGAAATTCGCTATGTTATGCAGGATGCTGCGACAGGGGTATTTTGATTTCAGAACGATCGTGTTCGCATGTGTCACATCGTGAACGTATGTGTCCGGACTTATATTTTAAGAAGTTTTAGTTATGACCACTGATTGTGAGGAACATTACTTAGTGCGTGTCAAACACGCACTTGACGAATTTTTTCTTTTTAGATAGAATACCTCTTTAACGTTTTATTTACTCATCATATTATATTTTTTTTTAAAATATTTTGAGTTAATTTTATTTCGTTTTATTTTTTTTTATCATGTCCGCAGTCTAAAGGCGATGTTATTCTCATCATAGTACGTATAAACGTAACACAAAATAAAATAGTTATATCTCGTTACATTATTTCCTGGAATAAAATCTAATTATATATTAATAGTGTTTACATTTCATTAAAATTTTGTGTTTGTTTGATAGAGAAATACATGAAAATTGTAATCTGAAAAAAGGTAGTTATATTTTATTTTTTATCAACAACATAAACGTGGATAACCCAGCGAATTTTTTTGTCCGTGTAGAATATCATACTACACGGAAAAAAAAATTACAAAAGTGAGTAAAAAATTCATACATATGCAGGTAAATATTGTTTTGATAATTGAAATATAATATTTAAGCCGCCGAAATAAATAAAAATATTTCTAGTGATTTTTTTTTTTTTAAATTTATTTACAAATGCAAAATAATTTGATTATAGTAGTATGTTAGTCCTTTTCGATATACCTATATGGGATAATATGTATGTAATGTAATTAATTACAGGATAAACTAATAATCATAACATTCTTTTGCAAAAAATTAATATGAAATCCACTCGCAAACATTGACTTATAGCGGGTTTACATTTGCAACGATTTGCTGGCGCCACTTTTAAGTTTGCATGTTTGTAAAGTTTACACTACTTGCACGTCCGTTTACACATGATTTGCATGGTATATAATTTGGTAAGTACTGCGCAGGTCACAAATGGCTGAATTGGATAAATAACTGTCATATATAGCTTTCATTTGTATCTAAATGTAAAGCAAACAATGAATTAGAAGAGAAAAAAACATAATAGGTACTTAAAACTGATATTCAAACCTGAATAATTGGTTAAAAATGTCATTTAATTATTTTTAAAATAATACTGGCGCCAATGCATGTTTTAATTTTAGTGGCGCATGAATCATTATTGGCGCCAGAAAAGTTAAAAGGTTGCTAACTTTCTTCATCCATGCATGCACTGATCTACCTTGCACGCCAGTAGGTGTTTACACGTTAATTTTGCTTTTACTGGCGCGCCACTTTGTGTTGGCGCCAGCAAATCATTGTAAATGTAAACCCCGTATTATACGGCCTGTTGTGGTAAAGGTTATTACGATCAGATCGACGACAGAGTTGAAATTTTTATTTAGGTTAGTCATTGTGAGTAAGAATTGGTGCTTCATTTTCAGAACTTAAAATATAGGAGTTTGTGCTCGATAAATTTACATAATATTTTAGAATCTAGAATTATTTCAAATTCGACAATGCACAGTTACAAATGTGTAGATTAGTTTTTACTGGTATACAGGTTGTTTTATACGAAAGCAGACAGTTGACTGAAAAAGAAAAAATTGTCAAAATACATTATTTAATAAGGTATTTCAATTTTCATATTCTCTTTACAGACTGGAAATAAATTTTGACAAATTCTATTTTAAGCGCCGTCTTACGCAAACGGGGGAGGGGGGGTATTTAGAGAACCACGACCAAATCGTATTTCCTTTAATCAAATTTTCTGTAACATTCATTAACATATGAAGCAAAATTAGGCATACCTAGTCTTCTGTCTCTTATCCATTTTATTATCCTTATATAAGAGTTACTATAGTAATTATGAACTTAAGTTTTACATTTAATTTTGCTTCATTTGTTAATGACGTCAGATCAATTTAAGTTAATTTGACCTATACACATGAGTATACGTATACAATTATTGTCTCTGCAACATATTATATGTATATTGTTCTATATCAAATATTCACGTAAATTGTTAGCAAACTTGTATTATGGTAATAAGACTTAAATATGTGTTGTAGAAAGTTTTCAGTTCACACAAATACATCTACCGTCCTTTACCCCCACCCCTTCCCCTTCCGTCCCGTTCCGCTGCCAATCCACTACAACAGTAGGTATACATATACAATCATCCTTATGCACTGTCACTTCTACCGACAATAGCGCGCACAGGCACACATATATCCTATCCTAACTCACGAGTTTGAAGTCCCGTCTGCTTTACTAACGTATTTACTTGTTACTCTACGTAATCCCGTAAGTAAACTTAACTCTTAGAATTATAAAACCTATAAACAGAATACACGTTGTCTGTTCTTTTTCTATACGTATGTATGTGTGTGTGTGTGTGTGTGTGTGTGTGTGTGTGTAAATTTACATAAAGTGGTGTGATGCAGAAGTAAACTAGACAATATACAGCAGTGTATACGAATTTTTAGATTTATTCGCGAAAATTTCCGCAAAAATGGGGCGTTACGTATTGCGGCATGTAATTTAAATGAATGCGTATAGTAATTAAAATTAAGGACTTCAAAATAAATATTACTTTTACTCTTGTAATAAATAATTAAGAAATTTTGATATGTATAATACGTAGAAGTTTGTGCCCCCCTGTTTCTGTATGTAAAATATACATTAAAGTTAGTTCATTATTCTATATTCGGATAATTCCTCACAGTAGTAATACGATTAACACGTTTAATAATAATAATAATAATATATTTGTGGGTACTACTCTTTTCCTTCAAAGAAAAATTCTCTCACAGTTCTTTTGTTTATTTGAAAGTTTTTTCAGCAAAAATAACGTTTCAGATACTAGCCAAAATTACGGTTCTAAAAAGTTGAAAAGAACGCTGCACCTAAGTATTCCTATATTTTTTGTTTTTTAGAAAACATGGATGAGAGTTTCGTTATTCTTTATGTTAGTTTAAATTCAACAAAAAAAAAATATAATACCTCATAGGGCAGGATAGTGTTATTTGTTGCAAAAAATAAATTTTCCATGGCCTAGGGGCGGCAAAAGTTCAAATTTTACTTTTTTTCTGCTCGTCAGTTTTTTTTTTTTGGAAAATTCTAAAATAAAGTAGGAAAAGTAAGATTTTTTCCTTTTAAATAAAAGGCAGGGGCAATATTTTTCACGGTACCTAGGGTGGCACTGAGGGTAAATCTGGCCCTGCTTTGTATTACAAATATATTTAAAAACTTATTTTAGCCAACTGGGAATATAGGGGAAGGGTGTGTCAGTAGTAACAGAGGGTCAATTGTAACTTCAAAATTTGCAAGACATCTATCAGTCCTATTGAGGAGTATTACATATTATAAAGTAGCTTCTAAAGTTGTGCTTTACTGACAAAACTTTCAATTAATATCATTTGGCGGTTTTCTCTCAGTAATATCAAATGTATTTATATAAGCTAAACGTAAATTTTGAGTATTTTAACAATTTTTTCTTTTTTGCAGTAAATCCCCAATCAATTCGAAGAAAAGTGATCTTATTGGACACACAAGCAATCAAATAATATTATTAGAGAGTTAGTTTCGCTTTTTTAATCATAGTTAATATTTTATGAATTTTTTTATAAAATGAACCAGCGGTGGAGCAATTGTAACAAATTCAGTAGTGTCGATTGTAACATGTTCCAACTGAATTTTAGTTGAGCGAAATCAAACTTTATATTTTAGGTATGAATTGGAATACTAAAGGTAACGACTTCGGTTAACAATTTAAAAATACCCCTGTCGCAGCATCTGCATAACATAGCGAATTTCCAAATTTTGGGGACTGGCGGATCTCATCTAAGAACTGTACCTATTTAAAATAGTTTAGCTTTCTAAGAGTAAAAGATTTTTTAAAATCGGCTGGGTAATTAGTTTTGATATTTTTGGAACCCAAGAACCCGAACGGACTTTGTGCAGCGTAGTTGTATCCATCTAAAATAATTTAGTTCTCTAACAGTGAAAAAATTTTCAAAATCGGTCGGTTAGTTTATTTTTTACAATAATGGGAACAGTAAACCCTGGCGGAAATCATACAACATAACCTTTATTCATCTAAAATAATTTTAGTAAAAAGTTTATCCTAACAGTAAAAAACGGGTCCTAGGGATCTCATATAACTTATGGTAGTTCGTAAGGTTCTTGTGGACATCATTTAATTACTTAATGAATTCAAATACTTTAACTTACTAACGGTGAAAAAATTTTCAAAATTTTCGACATTCGCTAAAAAAATCATTGAAAAATATTTGTATGTTTCGATCAATTAATGGTCAACATCAGCAAATAAAAGTTACTAAAATCGAAGAAAAGAATGAGTTATTTGTCCGTAGAAATTAAAATACAAATTCTGAAAACGAGCAAAGAAATATTGAAAAAACTAGATCGGCAAAACATTCTGACAAATAACACTACCCAACTAATACTTGCCAATTTGAATGAAACTTAACATACTTATTAAACAGCGAAAAATATTAAATACGTGTTTTTTTATTTCGGCTAAATACGCTTTTTAGGGGTAGAAAACACCATTCAACCTCTGTAGATGAAAACAGTTATAGATAAATATTTTTGAAACGGCATATTTTTTGAAAAAAGGGCTGAGTACCAAATTTGTAGAATTTAAAGCGATGCACTTGATAGTGACCCTGAAATCGATTTTCAAGGTCAGTTGAAAATGATTAGCCATTGCCGAACTTTGACCATATCCTGTACCTATAAGCAGTAATTTCATGTATTGACTCAATCTATCTTCAAAATTGATTTGTTGCGTTATTTTTCTAAAATAAAAAAAATAAAAACCTGACGAAATGAAAAAATAGGCGCAAATTTATAGAAAAAATTAGAAGAAAACATTTTTGTAAGTAATTTTAGAAGTTAAGAAAAGATTTAATATCACTCCAATTGTAAGTTAAACATTAACTTTATGTTATATTAGAAATTTTCAAAATTTTTTAAAATTTTTATTGCTACTCTATAGTTATCATATTAGGAATTAAATTCAACATATGATTAACTATTATTTTTCCGATTGCGATTGAGCAAGTATTTTTCAAAATTACTTCTTGATCACTTATTTTCTATCTTGCATGTGAAATTCGTTCGAATATACTTTGAACCATTTAGGGATGAAAAGTAAACTACTCCTTTTGAAAAATATTAAATGATTTTCAAATGACTTTGGAAATTGACCTCAAGGTCAACTTCAAAGTCAAGTGCATCACGAGAGTCAAGTGCTTCAAGATCATCAAGTGCATCACTTTGAACTCTATAACTTTGGTCCTAAGCACTTTTTTCAGAAAATATATCGTACCATAATCCACTTCTATGTTGATTCCTGGTCTCTTTTCCTGCGTTTCTAATATTTATGTCAATAAAAAATGTGCTACCGTAGACAAGGATGAATAGGTACGCATTCCGACTTCACACCGTATTTTTTTGTATTTATTTTATGAGTACCTAATCTTTAATATATTAAAAATTTACGCGAAGATGGTCACTTTATCAGCAGTATCCAAAAAAATTTAAAAATATCGGTGGTTTTTGAAAAATTAACAAAAATCGTATAATTTCTTCTCTATGAAAAATTGGGGTCAAAAGAGACGAGAAAAGAGTAAATGGGGACAACCCGTAGGGTCGACCAAAATTGAAATTCTAATATAAAATAATTTCGAACTTTTTGTATTTATACATTCAAAAAAGAAATAATAGGTACTTGATGATTTTCTGTAAAAATAAACGTAGAATCTAAAATAAAGTTTATATACTCCTGTCGTTTACCCCTAAGTTTATATTCCTCCTATTCTTATTTTAGTTCAAAAAATAATTTTTCAAAAGACTAAGACATAATAATTAATAACAGTGAGATTCTACGTCCATTTTCAGACTTTTGTTTATTAAATTGCGTAAAAGCTAGTAAATGCAATAACAGATATGATGAATTTATAAGGATTTTCTTGTACTACAAAATCTTAAAAATATGGAAACGCGTACTTTTTTTTCGTTAATTGTGTTTTATTCTTTTGCACAAAATTTTAAAAATACTTTATTTTCTTAAGAAAGGGAGGCAACTTTAGTCACAGATATGCCTATGAACAGTTTTTGGTAATCCGGGAAAAACGAAAACACTTTTTAAAATTTTTTTATTGTTAAAATCGAAATGTTCTTTTAAAGAGGGTTAAAATTACCAAATTTTATATTAAAATTTTAACACAATCACTCCCTAATTAACGAGCCTTACTTAATATTAGCAAATTGAGAAAAAACACGTCAATTAGATTTTTTTACACAGATTTTATTTGTTATATAATTCAAAAGGATATTTTAAAAATGTGTATGAATGGCTTTCATTAAATAAATTTCAATATATTTTCCATTTATTTTAACAGTGGAATGTCCTTATTAGTGGCTATACTTTCGGCTTGAAGCGAATTAGACGAAGATTTTCTTCTAAAACCAAATTTAATAATTAATTAAAGAAATAAAAAAAAATTTGTGGATTTCCTACCGTTCAAATATAATCTTTATTGTATGTAAAAATGTTATTACATTTTTTCAAAAAACTGTAAGTAAACTGTAAAATTTTCTTTACAAATATGTTAAAATAGAGAAATGTTTCCTTTTTAATTTATTTTTAACTCTTTTTAAATGATTCACTTTAAAATTTTTTAATATTTCTTAATCGAAATTTCATAAAAGAATGTGTCAAAATTTAAAAAAATTTTTCTTTGTTAAAAAAAAAAATTGAATGTGCAAAATTATTTAATATTAGAATGCTCTGATTATACAATTCTAATCATAACTGTATTGTCAATTGGATAAAAAATTACGTAAAAATATTATTGTTTGAATATGATTTAACGTAATTTTTATACGATTGAAGCAAACTCTTATTAATTTTAGGAAGGTGTAAATATAATCTAAATTCTGATCATATCACATAACAGATATCGTCGGGATTTTTTTTGTAAAAAAAAATGGAACAGAGATACATTATAAAAACATTTAACTGACAGAGAAATAGAATATAGCCGAATCGTTAAATTGGATTAAAAAAATCATGACACGCTACTTATAAAGCGGCTTTTTTCGAATTTAGCTCGCAAAAAATGAGACAGAAAAAAAAAGAATGCGAGTGCGAGTGAAATGGAGAACGACATATTTCCTAGTTTTTCTCGAAAAGTAAGTAATTTAGAGCAACGGTATAAAAACATTTTTTATGCGTTTTACCTTTTACAATGGCTTAGTGTAAAAAAAAATTTGAAAAATTGCTTAATTCTGGCAAAAAACTCATTTTGTTGACAAAAAACGCCCGGAAAACTTACTTCTGGGCATCCGACGTGTCTGGCTAACGAACTCATCCAACGATTTGGAAAATCGAATTCGCACACAAAATTTCATAAGCATTAAACGCTTCGTTCGAGAGTTATCGCGCGGATACATATATATATATATATATATATATATATATAAATTTTAGTGAATATCATTTTCGTATTCTAGGGACCTCAAAACATATTTCTGATATGGTCTCGGGCTTAGGTCGCACCATGACACCTGGCGTAAAAGCTGAATTTCCAGTTTTGGAAATTCGCTAAAAAGAAACAAAAACCTTCAATTAATGGTTACACTTTGGCAAAATCAGTTGATTTTGCGTATACATATATACGTATACATATAGGTATATTGATTTTCGGTTACGATCATCGTTCAGTTCAAAGCCTTGCTTTCTAGTCGAAGTCTCGGCCCACGATTAGTTTATCCTGTTGGATCAGTCTCTAATCTAATTCATACTGTTTTAAGAATAAAAAATATGCTATTATGCAAAATGAAAAACTAGGATAGGAATCATATTCTATGATGTATACGATATATATATATATATATATATATATATATATATATATATATATATATATATATATATATGTGTATATATATATATATATATATATATATATATATATATATATATATATATGAACTCCGTTAAAAGAGTAATAGAAAGAAAAAAAATTCAGAGGTGCTGCCTGAGACTGTACTATATGTCACCTTCCTCACTCAATATGTAAGGAAGAATTTTCAAAACTGGATTAATTATAGTAACTAACGTGTAAATTCAACTAAATAATGAGTGTTACAATTGAACCTAACTCCTGTAACAATTGATCGTCTGTTGGTGACGATTGTAACAATACACTTTGGCCCACATAAATACGGTTATTTGAATTATAAATCAACCTAGAATATTTTTGTGCAGCTCATTCAAAACCTGAAAAGTGCTCGTATCTTGTATCAAAAATTTAATTTTTTGTGAGCAATAAATACAAAATTACTAGACTGTATACTTTTTTTGTTACTATTGACACACCTATCGCAACAAATTTTAACATGCGAAAAATTTGTTGCGATCAAAGCTACTTCAATTTGTTTTTACTAAATATTTAACTTAAAGTGAAATGATATTGCAACAAAATAATGTTTAAAACAATTAAAAATCAACAGCCGCAATTTATTGTAATAATTATAAGCAAATATTTATTGAATTAATATTGAAATTTACTACTAAAATTAGTACCTACCTATTGATTTAATATTTAAAAGGCACAAAACGGTTCAAGTTGAAATACCTTTCAATGCACTGGAAAAGCACTTCGTTGACAATTGACACAGAACACAATCAGGTCATCAGGGTTGATTTATCTAGCACGAATAATGTGTGAGTAATTTTTAACAATTTGTCCTGACCTTTCTTACTTCTGGATTAAATAATATACTAAGGACGAATCTAACCCCCGTTATTACTAAAGCACTCTATGTAAATAATCAGTTTTGACCACTTCGTAGCATACTACAAAGTCCATTGGAGATTTTTGCGATTGAGAAATAAAAAAAAATAAAAGAATAGATAAGAATCAAAGAAACTCAATAAAATCTAGAGAAAACCATTTTTGTTGGATTTTCTAAAAATCAAAACACTTGACTGCCTTTGTTCCAATCGACAGCACTAATATAATTGTAAAATACTTAATCCTAGCAGCATTAAATTTATTGTATTCAAACAAAACATAATACCCAACTATTAAACAGTGACCTCCAGAACAAAATCTCCAGTATTTTATGTAACTAAAAGAGAAAACAAATAAGAATTTAGTATATATATGACGAACATTTGTATATGTATGACCAACAATTGTAAAATGTTAGTCCGGTCCCGAGAAACAACAGCAGGACTCGTACAATGTTTGCTTGCTATAGTAGTAATAAAACCCTTTTATCAGTTTGTGACATTACTTGCGTAGTACCCGTAGCAAAAGTTGTAGGTAGATACCGGCAAACTTAATTCTAGTTAGCTAGAAAACATACTGTGTGTGCTCTATTTAAACTGACCATAATAAATTAACGACTTTCACAGCGATAACTATCATTATGTATTTCTATTTAATAAAATCAGTGATGGGATATTCACAAAAAATTGATCAAAAAGTTTCGTTTGTTTAAAAAAACAAAAAATAAAAAAAACAATAGCATTTAGGATATAATTAAGGCTATGCGCACATTTGTCACCGTGACATTTTTGTCACTCCTCTCTAATCTGCGTATTAGAAAGAGAGCTAAAAGAAAATTAGCTTTCTTTCTAACACAACATATCAAATAAGAGTGACAAAAATGTCACGGTGACAAAAGTCCTCCATGTGCGCATGGGGTAACAGAAATCAAAAAAAAAAAAAAAAAATAATCAAGAAACTTGTCCCAATTAGCTTTTATATAAAATTTTTAAATATTCTTGTAATTTCATTTCAGGGTTTTTTCGCAAGAATTGAATGATTGGTCTTAAGTAATAGTTAATGTATATTAATTAGCACGTATAGGACATTTTTAGGATCAAACAGCATTCGGGTTTTGTGTAGGCAGATATATCGCACTTGATGTGGTTAATGTGAATAAAAACGAATAGGTATTTTGATAAAACATACATATATTTATACAACTCACACATATTATCTGTCTATCTGCCTGTATATACGAAATATGATGTTGTTTGATCCGAAAGATGTCCGATATCTGTTAATTAGTGAACTGATATACTGGTCAGCGTTTCTGTGCATATTGAAAATGACGTTGATTTGCAAATAAACAGTAGCGGTGTTCATATATATTTGAAACATCTCTTATTTGATTCAATAATCATTTTTTTTTTAAATGCTGTTCGAATATTGTATCAATTAATTTTTCGATTACTTAATTTTTTACTAAATCATTTCATTTTATATATACAACGCAATTTAAATCTGCATCCGGGAAATCGTAGCCCTAAACTCTAAACTAATTTCTCTAATTTTCATGTTCGATATCTCAAAAGCAATGCATAATATAGATTTTTTTGTTTTTGAAAAAGTAATTATTTTGGTCGGTTTTACCAGAAAAAAAAATTTCCGATATGGCAGACGACAGTTCTCCAACCTTTCCAGTTTTGGTATCGATTTGTAGTATTTTTTTTTTCTTAACTAATCCATCATAATCCCGAACCTTAAGAAAAATCATTAAAATCATATCATTAGCTTATTTTTAGAGCAAAAAATAAATTAAGCAGTGCTTCTGTATAATCTACTTTATATTTCAAATTTTTATTTGATTTTTCATGTTACTTCCCAACACTAGTCTCTTTTTAAGCTACAGTATTTAAACATACAAAACCTTATCCTCATAAGTTTTCCCGGACACTAAAGAAAACTGATATACATATATCCCACAACCTATATATATAGACGTCCTCCTATGTTCTGTGTGTATTTCTTGTTCTTTATTCTATAACAGATTGTACATAATAAGTAATGGTCTTACACAAAATGATTAAACTTTACTGTTGGTAATGTTGACAATTGGATAGTATACCTACACACTATTCCCAACAACTAGTGTAGTGAAAACGGTGAAAACAGATATCACAAACACTGACATCATACATCGTTTACTATGTTTAAATATGGCGTATACGGAATGGTGGGGGGTTGGTGATATAGTAAACATACAAAATAAAATGATGAATTATATCAACTATACGTAAGTATAATAGTAAGAGAGCACAGCTGGTTGTGTTAAAATATTTTCCTTCAAACTGGTAAACAACATATCCTTCAGGACGGACCAGAGCGGGACAGGACAGGATAGAACACATGAGGTGAATAATGAGGGTGTGTTTCTAATATTTCGCCATAAATTATGTAAAAGAGGATGTCAACAATGATTTTATGAGGTTTTGGATGTTCGGTAGTTGTATTTATATTTATACTACCTCTCTACTTACCCTTTCACAATCGGTCAGTAGTATGTGATGCTTTATGGGCCGTATTGGGTACTCACCTGCAACAAAAGGAAGATTAAATTAAATCTGAGAATCCATAAATTTTATGGTCAAAATAAATTATAAACTTAAATAATGTGACAAACAATAGCTTCATTTTCGGTATAAAAATTATAAACAAAAATATTTTGGGGAAAAAAATTATTACGTATTTAAATTAATTTTTGCTATTCTGAATCAAACAGTTAACTTTATAGTATCTTAGGATAGTGTCAAAACAGCTTACTTTTTTCACGCGTGAGAAAAAAGTATCTACTTTTTATCACACGTGAAAGAAATATGTAAACAAATTCATTTCTATAGTAACGATACAATACTAAGCCTTGTGATGTCGTCATCCATGAATAATTCAAAACAAATATGTTAAAACAATTTTTTTTTTAATGTAGCTGTTAAATTTTTATGATTTGAGATTTGGAAATACGATTTAAATAATTCTGAAGTCCGCCGTGGTAGTACCCACCTGTGTGGTAGATTTGAGGAGGTTCGATGTGCTGGGCTTTAACCTTGGACCGTACGCATACAAATACATTTATAAAAGACACAAAGAAGGTGTTAAAATTTCGGGAAAACCCCCCACTGCAAAATCCAAAAAGGGGAGGACGGCTAAAAAACAAATGACTGCTGAGCGGCAAGAATTGTATGATGAAATCTTCGGACTCTTGTATGATCCTGGGATAGTGGACTAAATAAATTTAAGCAATTTCCTTGGATTTAATCAATTTTAATACAAAAAAAAATATTATAAAAAAAAAAAAATTTAAATGCGTTTTACACAAAACTACATTTTCAAATCGGCTGAGATGCTGCAGCCCATAGCTCGCTATTAATTATAGCGTATAAGAACGTGTTGGAAGCGTAAAATTTTTGTTTAGTCCCTTAAGGGGAGGTTTACTTGAGCGTCTTTAAAAAATTCCATATTTTATTCTTGCAGAAATTGATAGCCAGTTATGTGTAGAATATGTTCCCAAAGTGATTTTGCTTAAAGTAATTTAAAGGGAAGTTTACTTGAGATGCGATCAAAAAATCGATTTTTTTTCAGAAATTGATAGCAAATTATGTGTAGAATATGTTCTCGAAGTGACTTTGCTGAAAGTAATTTTAAAAAAAAAAATCGAATCGAGTTTTTTCTATAAAAAAAAAAAAAAAAAAAAAAAAAAAAAAAACGTAATTGACGCGGTAATGAGGATTAAATATGAAATTTTGAAAATACGTTTCTTAATATATATTTCATAATATCTCGGAACCAAATTTTTGGAACTGGTGGACACGGTAACTTAAAAACTATCCGATGGATCTTTTTTTTAATTTTTATTTTAAAGATAATTCAATTCTTCGGCACCTATACCTAAGTTCGATACACCTTCAATATTTTTTCTTACTTTTATTTTATTTTAAAGAGCGAAAAAAGGGCTAAAATCGTAATTAAAAGTTCACACATCTGCCATTTTTTTTCTTTCAGCATTTTATTGATATTATAGGTATAGGTGCAGGTATACTGTTCATATATTTTATAAAGCTTTTTTGTTTTTGGATTTCAGTGGTTTATTACCGGCGCTATGCTGTCCATCAACAAGGCACCAACATAATTTTTAAGGACTCGCAAGTAAACCTCCCTTTAACCTAAAAAATTCACTCTCTTCAAATTTCACCCCTTTTTTATAGACAAAAATAAAAAAATAAAATAAAAAGAAAACCGGATTATTCGATTTCTTTTTTTTCAAAAGCTTAGAGTTTTTTATTTTTTTTCTAAACCGACGTAATTTTACATCTAGGAACTCAAAACTCCGTTCGATTTTCTAATTTCTGACCACCCTTTGAAACTGTGTGTTGTCAGCCGTTAAAATATGTTTTTTGAAGCGTTGGCTTTAATACTAGTTTAAGACTAGACTAGTTTTGATAGTTAAAGGAATTACTAATAATGTGTACTTATAAGGTTTTAGATCGATTGCGTATAACGTTTCTTTAGAAATAATTATTGAAAATGTGTCTTTTTTGTAGCTTCTAACACTGAATAATACCTTAGTTCCAAAACTGAAGAAACGTAATACTATGTAATATTTCCGTTCTAAAATCCTTTTTATTTTTTTAAATTTTCAAAAAGTATACAGAAAAGTCTTCATTACAGAAACATATTAACTTACGCAATCTCTTTCGTGGATATAACTTTTCAGTATTATACATTCCCTCTATATTCCTACTTCTTCCCAACTGTCTCAACCCATTTAACAATTATCTAAATTTGAAATTTGTTAATAACAGATAATTAGGTTAGTAAAATAATAATGTTTAAGTGCGGGTTGAGGACTTATATGTATATAGGTATGTGTATATAACTGCATGCTTCACTTGCTACTTGGCTGCTGGCTAACTGGCTATAGCATAGTTAAGTTATACTTTGACACGAATAAATTTACCTTCTAAAAATAGGGTGCGCAGTTTTAATTATCAAAACGTCAGTACATCAATAATTATCAAACAAAATAACGTTCCAGTTTCTAGTAAGAGAACTATTTCGATATTTAATTTATGTAAATATACGCGTCAGACAATAAAAACCTTATTTATATACAATACTTTCTTTCCTTTGCGCAAATTACAGGTAAATTTATTCTTGTTAATGGGTATAAATGTATG
This sequence comes from Brachynemurus nebulosus, assembly GCA_035578155.1. Lineage (NCBI taxonomy): Eukaryota > Metazoa > Arthropoda > Insecta > Neuroptera > Myrmeleontidae > Brachynemurus > Brachynemurus nebulosus. The sequence goes on along the minus strand of JAPWDM010000001.1, from coordinate 29,350,741 downwards.
TGCTATCACGTGTAACTACGGCCTGGTACGCTGTACATGGTAATATCAATAAATTACCATAAACAGTGAATTTATTAACGCTATTCACTTCATCTGGTTCAAATTCCTTCTGGCACTATTCCAAAATTACCCATGAATTAAATGCAAAGATTACAATTGATCTTACACGATTCTTATTATATTAATAGAAACATACATATATGAATACTGAAGGCATAGTCAAGGCAATATGCAAGAATACAATAACCATAATGGAAATATGAAAATCGGTAGATTTGATTTTAATTGATCGTTACAGATTTTGTGATACAAAATTAAAGGACCCCACCGGATAAGATAGGTGAATCTGCCTAAGGTCCAATCTGGGTTCGCCCTTGCACATGTATTCCATAGCTGCAATATTAGATCAAGTTTGCTTTGCGTTTTCGAGTTGTACCAAAATGTTCAATTTTGGACTTTTCTCGATTTTCCACTTTCCTTCTACCCCAAGCGCATAACTATTATATATATGCATGTAGGGTTCCAAGAGCTCCATAAGACAGTGCATGCAGTTCTCCAAAACACGATGTTTAGAAGATATTTGCAAAAATTTCTACATGACCTATAAAAACACACAAAACGCGACCTTGGACCAAAATGAGACCTTGATTTTTGAAATCTACGCCTTTGAATTAGTAAATATGTGTCTAAAAATATTTCGCAAAATTGGGCCAAGTAAGGCTAATTTAAGGATTTAAATACAAGGGGCTCTAGTGACACTCCTTGTTGCAGCCGCCTTAGTGGGCTTGTTTAGCCATAAAATATGGCGACGCCATCCTCTCACCTTTAAAAAAAGCAAGTGTGTGCGATTAAGGCTCATTACCAGTGTTTTTATCAGTATAGAATACGTGTGCTGTGCATGATAAAATCTCATAACCAGTGTTTCCTGCTGGAAAGGTCTTGCAGAACAACAAAAATTAAAAAACCACGCTCATTAGGTCCTCGTCCTACCTCCTGGACAATGGCATGCCTTGTTAAGTGTGGATAAAGATAAGTTGGGTGTAAGGCATGTGCTCTTAACAGAATTGTTTAATAACTGCGATAAGAATTCAGTGACAACTTGTATTTAGCTTTTCAGTTTACCTTTTTGTGACGGAAGTCATGTTTTTTGATTTATGATATTTTGTGAGACTTTTCCATACTGATAAAAACACTGATAATGAGCCTTAATCGCATACGCTTTCTTTTTTTAAGGGTGAGAGGAAGGCGTTGCCATATTTTATGGCTAAACAAGCCCACTAAGGCGGCTGCAACACCGAGTGTCACTAGAGCCCCTTGTATTTAAATCTTTAATTGGCCTTACTTGGGCTAATTTTGCGAACTATTTTTAGACATATATTTATTAATTGAAAAGATTTAGATTTCAAAAATCTATGTCTCATTTTGGTCCAAGGTCGCGTTTTGTGTGTTTCTATAGATCATTTAGAAATTTTTGCTAATATCTTCTTCTAAACACCGTGTTTTGGAGAGCTGCATGCACGGTATTATGGAGTTTTTAGAACTCTAAATGCATATATATAATACTTATGCACTTGGGGGGTAGGAAAGTGGAAAATCGGGGTGTTATAAAAAAAAAATTATGTATATATATTATTATTATTATTATGGGTTCATTAACTAAAAGGCCCTTTAGAAAGCTCTAGCTGTAATGGATATTAATAAATTATATAGAAATGTAAACTTTCCATTCATTAAGCACTTCCAAGTAAGACACACTATACTTTATGAACATAGGTACCTACCTAAATTCTATAAAAATTCGTTGACCCTTATCAAATCACAGTTTACCTTTATCTACCAAAATCAATTTTCATATGTAAATTTCTTAATTAAATTTTTCGAAGTGAATTAATAATTCATTAATATTTACATTAATATAATCCAAAACATTCACTGTATTTTGTTAATATTAGAGTAAAAACATAATAATATCTTGATATATTTTACTGTTCGATAATAATTAATGAATAATTAATTAAATATCATATATTTGGAAAATTTGACAGAAAAAATGTTATTGAACCTCTTATTTGTATACATAACGTTCCGACAAAAAATGTATTTAATAATAATCTATAGGTTAAATATTTGACAGATAAATACAAATATAAAATATTTTTATTTCACTTTGAATTATAGGCAATCAATCATACATTAATGTAAATGATGTTTGTTTTGCATAAAGTATCTATAAACGTATACATTTATTTAATAAATAATTAATAGTTTTCATATAAATAAAGATATTCAATTTACTGATAATTATATAAATAAAGATGTTATTTAAATTAGAAGTAATTAAATTATTTGTATAGTTTTAATAGTAAATAATATAATCTTTCGTGTCCTCGAGAATAAGGATATTTTAATTGAAAATATAATTTTAAATAAGGTAATTTTATTGGTTTGGTAGTTGTAAGCAATAGTAAGTAGTAAGTATACAAAGTTGTAAATAAATATTATTATTTATAACATCAGTATTTGCGTGATGTTTGTTGTTATTCCTTATTTCTAGTACTAGTTACACTGAACAACCCACCGTATGGTATACCTAGATTGGTGAGTTGTGAACAAAATAATGATAAAATAACATTCTTACAGTTATTTTTTTCATTATGTCAGTATATTCACTAACAGTGAATCAGTGAAATAGAAAATACATTAATAATATAACCAGTCGAGTGACTGAGCATACTTGAACACTGGTACTTGCAGACTAGTAGATAGAAGGACCAAATCTCACAGACAGTTATATTCGTAACGATTTTCTACAGTTTCTTTACCTAATTTTAGATGGATAGCGGCATGGTTCCTTTTTGATAGTCAGCTGCAGACACATACTCTCCAAATTCTAGCTCTTCACTATATTTTCTGTTCAGTAGGTAATCAAAAATGTAGGTTGAAGGTTGTACATTGAAGGTTGTTGTATAAATAAAGTACCTAAATAACGTTTTATCCGGCGTATGTTACACATGAGAAGGCTTAATCCTTTCCGTTCCAAGTTATGAAAATGATATTTGAAAAATAACTTTTCGATTTTAACCTTCCTGGTAAATTCTTACTAAAGAATTGGTTTTTAACAAAAAGTTAGTTGTCTATCTACATACGCAACATTTATGTAAGTACATTAGACAACATGACTAGCTGCTGCTCGTGGCATCAAACCGACCTGACTTTGGCTATATGCTTCGATTGAGTAAAGCGGGTTCTACACGATGCTACGAACGTTCCTTCCAACATTCGATCGAACGTTTGAGGCAATGAAGTTCGATAGTTGGTGCGACGAATGTATCTGCTACACGGTGAGTCGAATGTTTGATCCAATACGAATGATGATGTGTTGGTACTCAGTGGACAACGCTGTTATCTGTCTGATGTTATCTCTAATGTTATACACTGATGTTGTCTCTCTTCACATGAACGAGTCGTGCGCAACCAACGAACGCAACCAACATTGACCTTCAAACGTTCGAAGCATCCCTTTGACTCGGTGCAAGAATACCGACATCGAACGGGACACGACCAAATGCGAACGTTTGACGCTCGACATTGGACACTCGTAGGTTCGAACAAGGGCTACACGATGCTATGAACCATCCAACGTCGAATGTTGGAAGGTGTTCGTAGCATCGTGTAGCAGCGGCTTAACACACATGATTAATACACACATATAGTTCTGACTAAAACATTCACACAAGAAAGGTGTGTGTGTCTGAAACATTGTCTCTTGTTAACAAATTTCCTTCTGTTTTCTTTCCATACTTGTGTTTTCAAAAGTTTTATAATATTTTTATATATCTAACATTTTTATATATTTAACACATATACTCTTATATATTTAACATTTTTATATTTTATACTTTTATATTTTTTATACTAATGCTTCACAAAACGTAACACCAAGAAAGATTTGTCTCTTTCTATGTTACTACAAGTGAAGCGTATATAGCATGTTCAAAATGTACACATATATAGATTTACATATAAAGGCAATAAAGGTAACGTAAATGTGATTAAAAAATAAAAAAAAAAGTTTTGTAAATACCAAATCCGTAATAATAAATGCACATATAACAATATCATTTTTTTAGAGTTAAAAAAATTTTAAATATGCATGTTATGATATCGTTTCTGAGAAAAAACATCGTGAATTGTGCACATATTCTGTTCAAAACTAAATACTTATGTATTTAATTATCTAATATATTAATTTATTATTTTGTATAAGAAATACATAAATATATGACAATTTAAAGATTTGAAAATAATATGTACATATGTGACTAAAAGTCTATGAATTAATGTTTAAATAAATCAGAATATACATATGACATATCTTACATGAGGATACATAAATTATGTACATATTTCTTTTATTTAAAAAGTTGCATTATAATGATATCATTTTTGTAAGTAAACATTCTGAATTAAAATACCTACAGGAACACACAGAATACACTACATTTTAGCAAAACAAACTTGTGGTAAGATAAACAAATAACGTTCCATCTCTTTCTCTGTATTCAGTTTGTGAAGGCACCTTATTGTGAAATACACGTGTATTTAAAATTAATAAAATTACACAAATCATAAAATAATAGTGAATTAAATATACAAACATTTAATAACAATTAAAATAAATGTGTAAACATTTTCTTAATTAAATTGATTTAAACAATTAATCTTTGTGTTCCTTGATCATATCATTGATCACAGATGTGAACCTCTATGGTCCTTTGTCCTATTTCTGATTTTTACTGAACTACTGACCACTTCCCACTTAATTAGCTTATTTTTAGACATTTAAAAAATCACCATCTACCGACAGAATATGACACTAACATCTATGTTATTGATAAACATCAATAAGGGGGAAAGGAACCCTTGGTTTCTTTCTGAGCAAGTTTGGAAGCTCTGACGTCTTTTTAAAAAGAACTTTATGTTTTTGTTAGATATTCGACTAATTTCTTCAAAACCTGTATCTTCACGTGTTGGTAATAAAATGAAAAATGTTAAAGTTTTGGGGGTTACACGACAAAAGTTAAATTTTCGGAAAATTTAAAGATAACCATAAATGCCTTAACATAATAGGTTAAAATCAAAAGCATTGTTCACATAATTTTCCGAAAAGCTATTTTTGTTACAAAATGTCACTTATTAAATTTTTAATGCTACAACAACTAATGAAAATAATAACATCAAATTCTATTGTATAATTAATTGCATAACTTCAAGTAATTATGCAGCGATTAAATATAATAAAACTAATTTATTATCAATAAAAATACACCTAATTGCATTGTTACTCTATGAAGTCAACTTTGTATTGCTATAGAATAATAATCTGAACTTATAATCTAAATAGCACTAATGAAATAATGTGAAAACACATACATAGCTATATAGCTACATAGTAGCGAGAGCTAGTGTATGAGGAGAATTTATTTATTATAGAAAATTTTCAAGTACAGAATTATAACATTATAAAATGTTATATAATAATTGCATAATGAAAACATGATATGAATTCTTAAATACCAAAGTAGCAGTACCTACATAAATATAATATATGTAGATAGGTTTATACAAAGTGAGTAATAAGTAATAACAATAATTTTGATCGTAAATTGCTACATTTTACATTTTAATACTGCAAAGTATACAGGAAAACACTTCTCAACGGGTATTTTCCTGCTTTATTTGGGGTAACGAATAAAACCCTCAGCATTCTGAAATTTTGATTTTTGATAATTTTTAAGCATTAAGGACGTTCGTGCGTCAAACCTAATAGTAGATAAAAATTTTAATTTTAGAGTATTGACAATTTCAATTACATAGCTATCTTTTCTCAAAAATTTTAAGGCCTTCATAGATCATTTCTTAAAGTAATTGACGATTAAAAATCAAATTTTTAACACAGAGCCATTGGAAAAAACATTCTAAACAGCATATTTTCATTTTAAAAATTATAGTAAGTATATTATAAGAGTAGATACCATGATAAAAAATGCTGAAAAATATTCTTTGAAATATGCAATTTATATAATTGTACATAAAACATCGTGTTGACGAACGTTAAAATGAAATATTAATTATTGAAATTAATATCCGGGTAGATTTTGATGTGTACACGACATACAAGGTCAAATCAGACTACTAAATTTCAATCAACAACTGTGCATGCATTGATGTCAGAGATCAGTATGTAGGTGGTACGTATAGCAATCACCCATATTCGCGACCAACACGACACACCATATTATGATACATGAACAAATACAAGCCTGTATGCATAGCATACAGGTATAGTGTTTTGTGGTAGCTGCATAACATTATTCTGTAGTGTTTTGTGGACGCGCTCGAACGTCTTTAAACAGTCTATTCCTTTTTATTCAGTATAGTCCTTTTTATTTTATGTTATGGCTATAGTTTCAAAAAAGCTCTTATACTGAAATCGTTCAAATAATAATGATTTGTTAAAAAGAGAAGAAGAGTTGAAATATACGTATACATTCTAACGGCGCCCAGTTTTCGAGTTTTTTGGAAGCAAGTTGAGCACCTTTTCTAGTTACATTTGGAATCGAATAGTTTAGACTCCGAAAAGTTTTTCCGTTTTAGTACCTGGATATCTTTTTTCGGAGATAATTTAAGGACAATACTGGTAACAAAACCTTGATTAACTAGAGCTGAGAATAGAGTTAGCCGAATATATTTTGATCTTCTATATAAAAACCGGCAAAAAAATTATTAAAATTCAATCCATTTCAATATAAATTCCACTCTACATCGTTGTAGAAACATAAAATTTAATTTTCTTCAGAAATTATTTTCAAGTATGAAAAAACTAGCACGTTTTTAACATACAGTTACTCTCGAAAGTCTACGTACATTCTAGTAAAACATTAGTTTTCTAATAAAAAATTTATTGCGATATATTTTACAAAACTTTAATCAATTTATTCATTCATTAAACTATTTATTTAAAAGAAATAGAGCAAAAATGTCGATAAATACAAATTTTATAACAAAAAGATCAATTTTATTAACAACAAAAACACACAAAATCTACGTATACTTCATATCTTTATTAGAAAATATTCATAACTTGATTAATATTTGTTTTATGACGGCTTCTAGTCTACGAGACATCGACTTAACTAATTTTTCAGTCTGAATTTGAAATTGCAAATCATTCTTCAATTTTATCATTTTTCTCTGTAGTTTACGATTATAAATAATTCTTTTCTTCATTCGCCGTTTTAGTTCACCCCACAAATGTTCTATAGGGTTTAAATCTAGCCAATCGACCAATCTGTATTAAGCAGTAATTTGAAACGCTTTTAAATAAATTAGCTTTTAATATTTTCAAATTTACTAACGATTTACATAGGTGTACGTAGACTTTCGTGAGTAACTGTACATCGTTCTAGTTATTACACATTTAAGCCTGGGAATTATGATGCCTTTAGTCAGCAGTGCATGTAAAGTGCATCTTGTGTGTTTGTATAGAAAATAACATGTCTCCTTCCTATACCTACCTCAACCCATCCCATGTTCACACATGTAGTCATATGTGTTCAGTACACGAGTATTATTACTTGTATGACTAAATGTACCCGCCTACAGCAAAACTGCAAGCAACGCCGCTAAGATGAGATAATATAACAAATATTACAACACGTCTTTGCGATAAGAACAAGTAAATTAACTAACCACTTGGTGTAACATCACCAAGACCAGTCCACTTACGCCCAACACCCACTTCGTACCTACTTCATACGCTGAATACACTTGGTTTAGATATGCATACACACAACTTCTTGAAGACGATGTCCAAATTGTGTTAATGTCGTCAGAATATGTGTTGTATCCCTCTATCTACCTTATTGTGCTTCATTCAAACAACAAGAGGATCTCTTAGTTTTCTCGACTCCTCCTTAATCCTTCTTATATACATAGTAGTTTTGGTTTTGGTGGAACCCAACGGCGTTTCTTCTGCTTATGGAAGAAACATGATTTGTGTCTTATTGTTTCATTTTACCCATACTGCTGCGGTTGTTCCCACCTGCCTTGCCTTCCTACACGTTTATACAATATACATTAAAATGTCGTCCAGAGTAAATATACAAAGCGTATTAGCGTATCTTTTATGTTTCGAGGAGAGCACCCGTCGCTGTTATTGCCGTTATATATCGCTTTATGTAATTCTCTCTAGAGTACGATTTCATGCTAATGACGTCACGCGACACAAGAATTGCCTGTCTGCTTGCTACAATAACAAATTTCGTTTTATTCTTAATTTATTAAGCAAAGACACCTACGGTGGAGAGGTTTTGAATCATAAGTTGAAAGGCCAATATTTGAAAATTAAATAGCTACGCTTGTTCAAATAGAAGGGGTCAATTTTCAGGGGTCAGGGGGCAATCTAAAAGAGGGTTAGCTGTACCTACGTATTTTAACGAACAAAACTCTTTCGATTTCGTCGCTTCAATTAGGATCTCCAAAAATGTAAATGAAAGATTTCATAAGTGAATCGGACATTTCAAAAACCTCATAAGCCACAAAGTTTTGAGCAATCAAGAAAAACAATATAATACACAAATACGTTAATTTTGAAATACTTTTTTAGGCTGAATATAATGTTTAGACTTTAATTTTTGCAAACAAATTATAATTTTTATTATCTACTAATGCACAATATATGTAAAAAAAGCCTAAAAAACTGTTTTTGATTTATGTTGTTTCAGCAAGAAACACGATTAACTGGCTTTTAAAGTTAATAAAGCAGCCATATATTAATTAAGTTTCAAAGACTTTTTTGGACTGAATATAATGTTTCAGCTTTAAAAATATAAAAAGAAATATAAGAAATTGTCTTTGACTTATGTTGTTATAGTACGAGACACGATCAAATGGTCATTTTGTTTAATAACATAGTCTTATTAATCATATATTTTCAAAATTTCTTTAGATAAACGTATTCTGCAATAATCTCCGTCATGCTTATTTTCATTATACCAAACTTTTGTAGTCAGCCAATCAGCTACATACATATGTTTTGATAGTTTTGGTTATTGGAATTGAGACAAAAGTGACTTATGTTATTTATGCAATGAACGACGATGGTTCGAGGAAGGAATGTAATGACTTGCATGGTTTTATCCAGATTGGACGTCTACCTATAAGAGTACGTTTGCGACAAAAAAAGTAGGTATACGTTTGGAGAAAACTTGACTAATGTTTTTTTTAAATGAACGATTCACTTCAAGTTACTGGCTTGCAACTCCTTAAATATTATTTTGGTATATCTAAGTCTAAAATGGCTCTTTACGTAAACAAAGATTGCCGATCCCCGAACTAGGAGACCATGAGTACCATATGATTGTGTCGTTTCCCGTCATCTCTTACTTTCACTATAAGTATATACAGGGCCGTGGAAAGAAATGGCGGGCCCTAGGAATGAAGCACATATCCTAAAAATTTCTCCCCGAAAAAATAAGTGACAAACAAAAACAAAGATTTTACTTTTTCCCGGGCTCCTACTGACCGCAGCGGGCCCCTTTTTTCAAGCCGGCCCCCAGGGCTACAGCCTCGGCTACCCCACCCTCTCGTCGGGCCTGAGTATACAATGAAATTGTATAAACAAAATATAAAAAATAATAATGTATGTTGTCTCTGTTTTAAAGGAGTCTGAAATCCAAAAGTAAAGCTCCATTTTAAAAATTGTGCTGATTTACAATTATTATTAATCTATTGTAAATGAAATTTCAGGTACGTAACCTAAAGAGAAGCAAGCTTAAAATAATAAAGAATTTCTCAATGATATTCTACGACTCAAAAAGGATCATTAAAAGAAAAACAAAACAAATTATTTCATACCACTAACATAATTACAACAAGTGGTACTCAAAAAGTCGGTTAACGATCCCGTGAAGAAATTCTCATTTATAATTTTGTATTCTTAATGAATTGTGAACGACGTACGAACTGTACGAATAATACATAAAACAACGTAGCAAATGTAAGTAATTAAAAATTTAAGTCGCACGCAAAATTTTTGTTTTACGCCACTGTCGCCATACTGTGCGATGGAGGGAACCAGACGACACAACCAGGAAACGTACGAATGTTTTTCTAATATAATTATCCCGAATGTAATTTTTCCGCCACAGAACGCGCTGTTTTAATTCAAATAATAAATGTGTGTAACGAACGAATATTGTAATTTTGCTTTTGTGGTGCGTTGCGCTGTTGCGGTAATCAACTCACATTTTGCACTAATTATAATTTTATAATTTTGTAATTAAATTCAAATTAGTATCAAATATTAATAACAATACTATTAGTCAGTGAGTGAGTGAGTAAATGGAGTAGGTAATACTTTTGAGAATCATTATTTTATATGTATAATTACTTTCCAGTTTATATGTGATCTTGCTTTATGTGTTTTAAATGTTATAATTATGCGTTTTTTTTCTTATCATTTTTAGTTGTAGTCCCAAGCAAGTCGTAGCAAGTTATTAAATAAATTCTTGCTTTTTGCCAAAATTAGTATTTGAAAAGGGAAATATTTGTAACAAGTCCGGTTGTTTTTAAAAAGGCGAAACACTGTTTTTCACCCTCTTTGGCCATTATTTTGAGGAACTTTTTCAATAATTAAACTGTTTAAAAACAATTTCACTGAATTCTACAACATTATTTCTATTTTTCCCATATTTTCCCTGCCAGGTATCTACTAATTTTGGCACGTAAAAATATAATAATTTATATGGACTATTAAGGCGTTACATCACTTTGAAGTTTCAGAAAAGGGACTTTTATTCGAGGATTTTCTCTCTGTAACGAATAACGTAGTTAATATAAGACTTTTCAGAATGTATTACACGTGATCTAAGGTGCATATAAAATTTTTTCGAAGAGGTTTATGGTGGGTAGCATAACAATTTTCGAACAGCAGCTAGAAAATAAAGAAAATTTCATCATTTAGACTAGTTTTGCTAAAGCGGTACACGGTCATTTTTCGAGATTGTTGAAAAATACCTACTGATTTATCGCTAAATAACATCAGTTTGAAAAAATATTTTGGATGCAAGTCTATTTGTTAACTAATTTCAAAAATCTTGTGTACCACCCTAAATAATCCTTACTAATATCCTTACTAATATTATAAATGCGAAAGTGAGTTTGTTTGTTTGTTTGTTTGTTTGACTGGCTTTCACGCCTCAACAGCTTAACCAATCAACTTGAAACTTTGCACAGACGTTGCTTGCGGGCCAGAGACGGTTATAGGCTACTTTTTATTTCAGGAAAATATTTCATTCCCGAGGGAAAATGCATTAAATTACAACAGCTGACTATTAAAAAACGGATAAGTGATTTGAAACTTTGTATATTGCTAACAGAAGGAATGAGAAAGGACACAAACTACTTTACACCCCGGGAAATTTCCCGTGGAAAATTTCATTCCTGTGGAAAAATATATTTTAAATGAAACAAAAAATGATGATAGACAAATATGACGATATACAGCGATAAACATAGGTTATTTTTTATCCCGATAAAATATCTCATTCCCGAGGGAAAATTTATTTAAAACGAAACAACGAAATAACAACTAACTATTAAAAAAAAGCATGATTGATTTCAAACTTTGCATATTGTTTACAGAGACGATGAGAAAGGACACAGACTACTTTCTATCCCGGGAAAATATCTAACTTCCGTGGAAAGTCTTATTCCCGTGGGAAAATATATATTTAAAACAGTATAAAAAAGAATCATTGATTTCATTTGAACTTGGCATGTTATTAAAGGAATGTTATAGTCTGTTTTTTACCCGGGGAAAATATTGTATTTCTGTGGAAAAATTCCAAAGAAAAAAGTAACAGTACCTACCCGACGCGCAATAGCGACGTGATGAACGTACACTTTAAATGTTTTAACTAGATGCCATAATTTCAAATTCCACGCGGGCGAAGCCGCGGGTAACAGCTAGTTGTAGGAAAAAATTTCAAATCAGTTGGATGGAAATTGCTGAAGTTATCTTACCAATTGTTTTAGAAAACGTTGTTTTGAGAAAAACCCATGTAAAGTTTTAAAACGTGTTTACCATTTTGTGTGTTTATACTCATTTTTGACTTATTCATGTAAATATAGTTATTTAAGTAACAACAGTCATGAGGAAAAGTTATTGACCAAACTGAAAAGTATTTTCGCCATCATAATTCTTTTCGAGCGTCATTTTAGATATGTTAATTCATCATTTCAGCCAATAAAAAAAGGGTAATTTTTTTCCAATGTGATGTAACGCTTTAATTATTAAACTTCAAAACAATCCATTCAATTTTATATTAATACTCAAATTGTTTTAATTTCAAAACACAACCAACGGTAGAGCGAAATAAAACAAAAAACAATCATCACTTTTCATCAATAAAGTCATTAAAAACAACTCAGTGGAAAAAAATATCCTGATAATAATATTTTCCTTTATGACCATATGAAAAGGATTAAATAAGAAAAACACAATCAATGGAAATAACAACCGAGAAAAGCGCTTTAATGTTACCATTTAGATTTTTATGATACGAACCTCACAACCAATGAACGTGCTATTCTGCAAAGCTCTACGCCAGTTTGCACATCCATATGTGTGCCTAGTGCCTACACTACAATATCTTGATAATAATAATTTTACCTTTAGAAATCCAATGTGTAGTGCTCATGTAGCGGAAGCTTTACGTCGCATAGATAAAAATAAAATCTGCCAGGCAACCCCGAAAACTCGTGAATATAACATTTTTCAAGTTTTAACCAGTCAACATTGATATAACGTAAAAGTCCCTATACCGGAACACAATTTTTAGATGTCTAATTAAACTGGCTTATAAAAATTGACAAATAATTTAAACACCCATTTTTTTTCTTAATAAGCATGATAGAAAGTTTTTTTTTAATACAATGAATATGTTTTTAAAAAAATACACCCAAAAATTTGTATTTATTGTTTTTCTTTTACAAAATATCGACCAAAATCTATATCCAAAGAAATATTAATGACACTAGGAACCGATATACAAACAGACGTGTAATATGAGTAATATGACACAAAGAGTGACATCTATTCATCAAAGTAGGAAACAGAATGGTTTAAACATCAGACGTAAATAAAGGATCAAAATAGTGTATTCAACAAAAATTGTTTAATATTAAACAATTAAATATTGTATTTCTTTAATTAAGTAATGAAACATTAAATGCGAGGTGAATTTAAATTGAAAAATAATCATTCTGTTAATAATAATTTTTGCATTAGAGGTTTCTTTCGGAAATAACTTCATTAATATATAAATGTCAGAACTGTTCGGACATATGATGCGTTCCGGTATAGGGGCTTTTACGTTACCAATATTTTGGAAATGTAATTTCTTAGTTGAAGAGCAGATAAACAGGAAATTTACCTCAGAACAAGTTATTTCAAATGATCCACTTAAAAATTTTATAGTTTGAATAAATTATACCTTCAAAACCAATTTTCAGTTGAATTTTTGTTACAATGAAACACATTTACCCAATACAGTATTAATGTCAGGAAGTTAAAAATTGTCACTGCGCATAACCATTTTCAAAATTAAATTTATTCTTGTTAAGACATACAACGGTGCACAACTATCAAACAGATAAAAAAAAACTAAGCGAATCTTATTTGTAACAAATAAAAATATAAAAACAAAGAGCGAAACACATTTAAAACAAAACATAATCAAACGGCGTGCAGAGAAAAAGACAACAGACAATAAAAAAAAAATAACACCAGAATACGATCATAAAAATTAATTGTGCATTATTTGGATCATAAAATAGAAGAAGTTTTTCCGCAGTAACACATTCTGGATAGTGTTTTTACGGGCTGATGCTACAGCGCGTCTAGACAACGAATATGGATAATATTTTAACCGGAAGACGTACTGTAAATATATATTATACTCTGACAAGTTGCTGTTGGGTGTTAAACTATGTCCTATTTCTTTCTCTCGACAAGCAACTACATAAATCGATAGACAAAAACGTATTTTACCAAGCGGTAATATTTGGAGTTTATGTGTATACACTGCAAATTCAAGTATGTTGTAATAAAACAATTAAATTACCGTAAAACCGCTTAACTCTACCATACCACACTTTGTGTTGAAAAAAAAAATTAAAATTTGAGGGCTTATAATGCCAATAAAATTTTTTTATTAGTAACACAGCTATTTCTAGCAAACTGCTAGCGTTCAAAAAAATTTCCTGACGTTGGCAGTCGCCATTTTTTAAATCATTAACTTTTTTCAGTTTAAAAGGTATTCTTATGTTTTCAAAAAGTACGCAAACTTTTGTTAATATTTCAAAAGCTATAAGACTTACAATTAAGTAATTTTATTATATAAAAAATTACATAATCACATAAGTATGGTTCGTTTCAGTTAAATTTAACCATGCTTCGTCACTTTAAATAGTTTCCGTTTTCTTGGTTTTATCTCTTTTATTATTGCATTTACGTAAATTTTAAATTTGCAGTCTGTTTTTAGAAAAAAATAGAAAATGTATTTGTTTCGAATATAATAATTATTTAATTTTTTAACGAAAACTCATGATCAATTTTAACTGAAATGAAGTATATTTAGAAATAATTCACGTTTATTTATTTACGCATTATCGAATAATTCCTTTAAATAATGGTTACCTACTATAAGTTTTGTAGAGTTGGGTTATTGTAACAATTGCTTGCCTAATTTTCATGGACAAAAAATTACGTAAATCCCCAACTATGTGTTATGTATGTATATTCAGCTTCTGCCAATGTATGTGTAATTTGTGTATGGATGTGTGTCATCGCTTCTATTTCGCGTACATATCACATACGTGTTTACATACGTATCTACTGTGATTAACAATCACAGTGCAGCAAGACAACAATTATCAACAATTCAGTGCCTGTGGAACGATTGAATAAAGAGTGGTATAACATCCCACTAAAAGGTGCCAGTCGATCCACAGAATTTTGTATTTTGACTGAATCTAATGATATGTGCTTAATACAAATTAAAATGTATATAGTAATTTTAAAACGTCAAAAATTTGAAATCTATTACGTTTCATTGCTTCAAAATATTGACTTGGAATTTACAAAAGTGTCAATAATAGTGGAATATTAACAATTTTACAGTACCCTAGCTATTTCCCTAAAAAAACCGGACTGGTAAAGTTAGAGATTGGTTAACATCTTAACCTATTACTTTTTTTTAAATTTTTAACTAGTAATTTAGTTTCTGGAAAATGTATTTATTTCAAAGACTTTTATCAGTTGATTTCATTGAACCAGTTAGATATAAATAAATTAATGGTAAAGTTACGTGAGTCTACAGTATGCATTATAATATAGCTCTTTGTAATATGCAATACTTTTACTACACGTGTACATTTTACTAAATTAACTCACAATATATAGGGGCACTTATTTTGTAAATAGATCTTTGTACTTACAATTAGATTACTTTTATAATACTCATTATTTACGTTGTCCAATATAGAGTGTATGAATGGAGCCACAATAATGGAATATTCAAAACTGCACATGGACAATTGGAATACACACCGCCATAGATATTTAAATTTAATTAACTGGATCACGGTCACGGTGTTATAAGACGTCAAATGAAATCTGACTAACAGCGACACATCGCTGTACCACGCCATATAAAGCATGTATTAAGCTTTGTTCCTTTTACACGAATTTTTAGTTCAAATCAGTAAAAATCATGCGCAGTTGGAAAAGTTGAAAATAATGCGTTCCTTTTAAAAAAATATATTACTTGTACTGTTAGTTCAATGTTCTTTTTACTATGAATTTGAATTTGAACTGCGTTCAAAACAGTTCAATCAGTCTAGGATTTTTTTCAAGAATTTGAACTAGAATTTTAGTTTGTGTACAGTTTTGAAAAAATTATCAAAACAAAAAGTTAATGAAGAATAATATCTACGATATCTACCCATTATCTACCAGCGTGGTAACGTTGTCATACGAGTGCAAAGTTATTCAAATTTATTTTTTTATAAATAATAAGTAAAATATTTTTGTTGATTATAAATTGTAAATAATTGACGCTAACTGACGCGACTGACACTGATGCTACTTGAATATATATTATATCTATAATCCTGTTTCTCATCGAGATTTTTGTTGCTTTTCTCTATGATGGTAGTGTCACACTTTTACGCCCTCTATAGAGTATTTTTAGAATTTATTGCGTTCCTTTTTAAAAATTCAGAATTATTAGTTCAAGTAATAATTCAGTTCGATCACGCGTATTTGATAAATTCATTATTATTTGAACCGTTCATCATTTTGGAAAAGGAACAAAGCTGTAGTGTCATCATTCTTCATGTCATCTGTAGTGTGCGTATAACTAACTTTAACATATTTGGATTTATAGTATACACATAGGTATATACAGGGTGGTCCAGAATTATGTACCGTAATTGCTGGAGTTGATAGTATGTTCAAAAATAATGGTACCTTTTCATCTACACTTTTTTCCAAAACTCAATAATAAGGGAGATAAGGCAGAGGGGTAAAATGCAGAGGGGTGGAACGAAACTAACTTCTTCTTTTAAAAACAATTTTGGGCGCATTTGATTACTCGATTCATAATCTAGGGGTGCGTATGAATATTAAGATAATTAAATTTATGGTATCAATTATTCCATCACTTATGATTAGGGAATAATTTGGAAATAGATACTTTTACTTTAAATTACTCGAAAATGGTAATATTTATCGAAATGTAACAAGTATACCTTTTTTGCGTGAGATTGTCTGAGGAATCATATTATCAAGGATTTTGTTTAAATAATTGCAAGTTAAAAAAGAAAAGACGTGATAACTCACACTTACCACCCAAAACCACCCCTTAGTCATGAGTGGTGGAATAAGTGTTGACATAAATTTAATCCTTCTAACGCAAAATAAGTACCCCTAAAATATCAATCCGTTATTCAAAAGCGTTTGGAAAATATTTAAGAAATAATGGTTTTCGTTTCACCCCTTTACAGAGTTGTATCTCCCTTATTATTGAGTTTTGAAAAAAAGTGTACATGAACAGGTGCCATTATTTTTGAACGTACTAGCAGCTCTGGCAATTACGGTACATAATTCTGGACCACCTTGTATAAATTGTGAACGCGTGAATACAGAAGAATGGGTGATGAGTGCAAAAAAGGAACAGGATTATTTGATGGATATGAACACAATATGTACATACCTAAAGTTGTAGTTATTTAGATGAACACTAGAATAACACTCAAATGGTGTATGTGTTACGTGGAAAATTATGGAAAACGTAATTTTTTATATTAATATTTTATGGATGTTTTTTATAGTAATGATGTAAATATTATCAGGCACTTGGAATTTCGAAATGTTTCATATGTTTTTCAAATTAAAATATTACAAGAAAACGCCTTGAGCAGCGAGGCCCCATCACGGTAGTCGAATTTTCCCCTTCACCTTCGGTATTGAATGTTTACAAGCGAAATGTGATTGAAAGTCTACAACCGAATTGTCAATTTGTTGGTTTTAAAACTGGTGATGAGTGTTCGGCTGATCGAGGCTTTAAAAAAAGGTTTTAAGTATTTAAGGCCTGTAACTCAGTAAATTTCAATTTTGTGCCGAAAACAGGTAGCAGAAAAAAAACCAACACAATTCGTACGAGGGCATTCCTGCCCATGTTTATCCGCTAATTGCCTTTATGTTTTAGTTTTAAGTTATGAATATTATGATTTAGGTTGTAGAAGTTTTCAGTTATGAATATTATGATTAAAGTATTTCTAACTTGCTGCTACTTCCGGTTTTACCGGAAGTTAATACCAAATTTGTTATTTGAAGTGTTTTTGACAGCAGATTTTGACATGAATTCGCTGGAAATTGTTACTAATATTCTATGTGACAGTGACATTTCAGCTTTTTGACTTGATACAGGGTGGTCACATAAAGCATTTTTTTAAATATTTTTTGTTTATTGCGCAAATCTTTTTTTTTTTCAAATAAAACCTGTATTTTTTGTCATAACTATGTCTATCTATTACTGTAAGATACACTAATATCTAAAGCTGATATTTTGGAAGTTACATAGAATTTATATAATAAAATTATCAGTTAGGTTTTCTATGGCCACGGCTGACACAAAAAATACGGGACAGAATTCAATGAAGCATTATAAATTTATTCCTTAGACGCTTCATCATCTCAACATCGACAACATCCTCAGTCAAAATTGTCACAATATTCTTTAGGGGAGTCGATATATTCAAGACAAAAGTTGATATATCAAAAATACTAATTTAACAATAAACGGAAACAAAAGAAAGAAAAACAAAATATTGCCCAGGTTACGGTAAAAACAATATTTAAAAATTTAAATGTTAACTTCAAAACTTTCTTACTAAAATTTCACTTTAGAAAACGACAGTAATAAAGTTTAATTACGGAGTAACTTTTTGGATTCCGAAAAGGATCTAAAATTGAATTAATTTTAAAACCATCAATATGGGAATCTATGGAAAGATCTCAAAGTGTGAAAATTAGATACATTAATATGGTTACTTTTGAGTCGTTTGGCGAGCGGAGCGAAGCATTACATTGAATTAACCTTTTAGAGAATTTTAAACTGGTTGGCGAGCGAAGCAAAGCACTTTAAAGAATTGATTTGAAATTAAATTTGGCCCGATTTGTGTCGGAATAACTGATTTAAAGTAGCTTTAGTCACAGTTAGGATAATTTTACACGAATGAAACTGGAGGGCATAGTCAAAGGAGGTCAAAAATAAATTAATGAATACATGTTTTTTTAAAATTATCCTGTAAAGAGTAAAATAGGGAATAAATGCAAAAAAATGGGGGAGAGGTCAAAGTTTACATTTTCAACGCATACTATTCCAGCGTCTCTAACAATGAGTCAGTTACTTTAGGAAATGTTCAAATATAATGCTTATAGAGGATGTAGGCGTAGGGATTTAAATTTTCCAATAAGAATGGAGAGGATACTTATTTAGAGTAAAGTCTACAAAATATTAGGTATTTTAAAAAAATATATAAAATTTGAGTATTTTAAATCAACATAATTTTTTTACTTCTATACCAAATTCGTTGACACCTTCTTAATAGGCTTTCTTTAGATTTTTAGTCTATGTAACATACTTGAAGAAATGACCAATTAGTTTCTGAAATTTTTCAATTGTTCTTAGATAACTAGCTAACGGGAGAAATTAAAAATAAAGATGATTGATGAGTGGGCTTATTAATAAATAAAGCCTATCATTTCAGCTTATGATAAGAAAATAGGGGCAAAATATTTTAGCTAACTAACTAAAAGGAATTACCTCTGCGAAATCACGAAATTCACGGTTGCGAAGCCGCGAGTAACAGCTAGTTATTAAATAAATTAAATTGGTAGAGTTATTTTAAATATTGCTTTACGTCACGTTTGGTCAGTTTCCATCCCCCCTTTTGTCACACATCATCACACTAAGCCAGGGATTCTTAAACTGTACGCCGACAAGCTTCACAAAGGACACCGTGGCTGCCTTGCTAAAACCAGACATAAGAATTTTATTATATATTTTTTTTTATATTCGTCGCATATTTTGAAAAAAATTTTGAAAAATATTTTTCCGGGGCCAAAGGGCGCCACCGGAAATGATTCTTATTTGAAGTTTGGCAACTCGTTCACTAACCCCCTCCCTCCGTTTGCGTCCGAATTTTATGGATACCCTTACACCTATCATAAATCTTGGCGTTGGCGGCCAAAAATGAGTACAATTTTTGTTAATAATTTAATTCTTGAGAGTAATTTTAAAAATTCTTACGTCATATCTCAAAGTCTTATTACGTAAAGAACCTTCTATATGATAATACTGATATTGTTAGAGCTAGTCTAGATACTGGTAATAACTTTTTCATATTATAATTATTATAATCGATAACCTATATGGACCTTTTCACGTCAATTCGACCAGTCTTAAAAGTCAAGTTCTCAGATTTTTTTCATATTCACTATAATTTATCTACCAGTAGAGCTATGTCCAATTTTGACATTTATTTCTCAAAATTATTATTTAGGCTCGAGATATTTTGCTTCGAAAATTGCGGTAATTATCACGTTTTTTTGCATCTCTTTTATAAAAAATTCTATATTTTCCAAACGAGGGATTTGAATTGGATGATTTTTTGTGGGTAAATTCATGAAGCTCCATAGTACATTACAACGTAATAAAACTTGTTCTATATTGTACAGTTTCGTATTTCTATGCACTCAAATTTGGTCAAATTTGGACAGCCCTGGCTAAAATCTCTAAAGACTTAAATAGATGATTTTGGGTTCATTGTGTTCAGAATTTTATGCTCTTTTAAATTTTGCAAAGAAACTGATGGACTTTTACTGGTATCAATACAAAAACTAAGAAAAACCGAAACTATGTGTAGTTATAGAGGGTTCGTATAGTACATATAACATTATACAGTAAATATTTAGCCAAAATAGTCTAACTAAATTACACATAGAGAGAAAAAAAATTGTTACCTAGACTTTTATAAGTGGAAATGGTAAAGAGGCTTATAATAAACGTAAAAAAAAAAATAAATTCGTGAGCAGGAGCGGTGGAGGATTGATTTGGGGGTTCCAAAGACTGAAAAATTGTAATATTGCAATTTCCGGCGAAAGTCGAAGTCAAAGAAAAAATTATCCTTTACAAAAGTTGTAGATCATGCAAAAATCTACAACTTTTGTGAAGGTCACTTTTTAACATAACCTCAAAATTTCGGCGAAAAATGCGAACTTTGTTGTTTTTTTTCTATATTTCGTTTTATATTTCTCATTTCCACAAAAATAATTTAATTTTTACGAAACTTGGTGAAAGTATGCCTTTCTGGGTCTTAAATAACCACAAGTATTTTTGGGTAAAAAAATTTAAAAGTTTCCGTGATATTGATTTTTTTTAGTCCGGAAAACTTTTTTTTCAAGAAAAGATTCTGCTTAAAAAAATTATCGCACTGAGTTCTGCCAGTACTTATTTTTTTCGGTTTGACTTGTACTTTTTGGCAAAATAAACAAAATTAGTAGTTACATTTAAGAACATGATTTTTTTAAGTGGAATCTTTTCTTGAAAAAAAAGTTTTCCGGACTAAAAAAAATCAATATCCGGAAACTTTTAAATTCTTTTACCCCAAAAAACTTGTGGTTATTTAAAACCCCGAAAGGCATACTTTCACCAAGTTTCGTAAAAATTAAATTATTTTTGTGGAAATGAGAAATATAAAACGAAATATAGAAAAAAAACAACAAAGTTCGCATTTTTCTCCGAAATTTTGAGGTTATGTGAAAAAGTGACCTTCACAAAAGTTGTAGATTTTTGCATGATCTACAACTTTTGTAAAGGATAATTTTTTCTTTGACTTCGACTTTCGCCGGAGATTGCAATATTACAATTTTTCAGTCTTTGGAACCCCCAAATCAATCCTCCACCGCTCCTGCTCACGAATTTATTTTTTTTTACGTTTATTATAAGCCTCTTTACCATTTCCACTTATAAAAGTCTAGGTAACAATTTTTTTTCTCTCTATGTGTAATTTAGTTAGACTATTTTGGCTAAATATTTACTGTATAATGTTATATGTACTATACGAACCCTCTATAACTACACATAGTTTCGGTTTTTCTTAGTTTTTGTATTGATACCAGTAAAAGTCCATCAGTTTCTTTGCAAAATTTAAAAGAGCATAAAATTCTGAACACAATGAACCCAAAATCATCTATTTAAGTCATTAGAGATTTTGGCCAGGGCTGTCCAAATTTGACCTAATTTGAGTGCATAGAAATACGAAACTGTACAATATAGAACAAGTTTTATTATGTTGCAATGTACTATGGAGCTTCATGAATTTACCCACAAAAAATCATCCAATTCAAATCCCTCGTTTGGAAAATATAGAATTTTTTATAAAAGAGATGCAAAAAAACGTGATAATTACCGCAATTTTCGAAGCAAAATATCTCGAGCCTAAATAATAATTTTGAGAAATAAATGTCAAAATTGGACATAGCTCTACTGGTAGATAAATTATAGTGAATATGAAAAAAATCTGAGAACTTGACTTTTAAGACTGGTCGAATTGACGTGAAAAGTTCCATATACGTCTTATTAATAAAGTAAACTTGATAGGTACATTGAATTTTATAACAAAATTAAAACTATGTTAAATCTTGAGTATCATCCAGACACAACTATCTAGTTGATGGTAAAATTACTAAAAGTGTAATAAAGCGTGAAATGCACTCACATCAAAGTTTGTTCCATAAGTAATTAAATGGATCTGAGAAAAAATTTATGAATCATGTGAAGATTATTGATATGAAGTTAGATTATACTATTGGGTTACGCTGAGCTGCAGTAATAAGGTGTACCTACGAAATATTATATGAACAACGTTTTTTCCTATAAAACCTGGAACACCTTGTAATCGTGGTACTTTAATAAATTAAGTATAAATATCATAGAAGAAACGAACAACTTTCTGTTATTATTCTATACGTTCTAAACTATATAACCATAAACGTACATATTTTATTTAAATCATTTTAAACCAATAAGCAGCATTAGGTAGGAAGTTACTATAGCACGTAAGTAGGTAAATAATCTAACCTCGGTAGGTACCGTGGATCTGGACACCGTTTGAGAAGGGAGATCAAGGTAGAATAAAACATGGGACAACATTATTTTATTATGATTTATCTTCAACAGTATTTAAACAGCATCATATGGCAGACCGTATTTTATAAATTACTTATGAATCCAGGCGATAATAAATAAACTGCTTATCTTCTAAATATTATTCGAATCCACTTCTTTACTTCTTGTAGCCCGTAGCCGTAGCCAGAGTCGGAGAGTTTTCGTAGCAATAATTAATTATTACCATAGTTCGATATATAATGCTCTTGTATATTACATAGATATATCGGTTAAATTTTAGATGAATTTTATTAATATTAATATTTAGCAAAATTTTACATATCTAAATATAGTTTTAATAAGGACATGCTTTCATTAATAATTATGAAACAGTGTTGTTTCATCGGTGTTTAATTTTGAGAGGACATTTGATGTCATGCATGCTGTAACGATAGAGATGGTTGCTGTGTAAAGAAAAAAAAGGTGATTAGGTAAAAGAGAGAGATATAGGTGGATAATGGATGTGCTAAGTACCTAAATTGGTTCATGAAATCGATTTGTATTAAAAAAATTTTGAATTAAAAAATTACTTATGAATACTACATTCTTCAATGCTATTATTTACTCTGTCCTTGTTGAGCGGACACATCTGTAAGTCGTACAAATTTTTGCGTGACACTGCTGTCCGCTTAACAGAAGTTCTACTGTATTTGCATATTTAAAAGTCTGACACGGAAACTCCACAAATATACATTTAACTAAACAGATTCTAAATTATGAAAATATCTTATTTTATACTTGCATCAAGATAATCAGCTGACGCGTTATAACGTGTAATTTGATTTAATTTTTTCGTATAAAAAAATTTACAAATATTACGCTAACCAACAGGTCGGATTTAGAAAAAGTAGCGGGCCGGGTTTTGTTCATCTTAGTGGGTGTGAAGGGGCATATCTCAAAATAAAAAAATATTGGGACATGATTGAAAGTTTCAAGGCAAGATATCAATGTAAATTACTTTGCCAAAAATGGGATACCTCAACAGTTTTAGGCCAAACAGTGAATCAGTTTAAAGGTTCCTCCTGCCTTTTTTTATTATTATTATTATTGATAAAACTATGGCAGCTGTCCAAAGATTAAATTTTAAAGTATAGATTGTAAGTATTTAAAATATGTTTGGAAAGTAAAAACTTTTTTTCCTCCTAAAAGAATTAAAATATTATAAGAAAACATTTCAAAATCCATTTAATAGATAGTTTACTTACAAACTGAACAGAGGAGATTCAAATGATGTTGTAACAAATACTTATGAAATATGTACTACAAACGCAAAAATAAGAACACCTTACAATAAATTTGAATCATTCTGTAATAATATATTTAATGCGTATTTTATTACTTCAAGCGAATACACATATTATGATATACATACTTGAAACGACCGACATTTATTTTCCGGAGTTTTCCCGGAGACCACGGACTGGCATACAATGTCAAGCGCAGATCCTACATATGTCCTTGTTGCATATGTGTTTGTACGTAGATGTGGATACATATGTGTATGTATGTCAACTGAAGGACGAATGAGGTCGTTTAAGACAAGGTACACCGTAGAGACTCATCGTGTGACAACAAAACAACAATCCCTTTGATCTATGTGAATCTCGGTGAAAATGAGCAACAACAAACCTCTTTTCTTTTATTTTCCCCCCATTTTAGTATATAAAAATTTTTCTTGGTAAACTTTTATATTTGTTTATATATTTCGGTTGCTTTGTTGACTTTTTTTGTGTACAAAAATATGGTATTTACATTTAACTAAATAAAAAAAGGGTAGAAGTTACGAACGGTCTCATATTATAGAGATCAGGGCTGGCGCAAAAATATTTGGCGCTCCAGGCGAAATATTTTTTGAGGGTCCCTAACTTGTTAAACATTTCTTTGTACAGCGTGTCTACTTAAGTTGGAATCGTATGGAAAACTTTTTCTTCTACTCCTATTATTAAAAGTAACATTTTGCCCACGGCTAACTATATGTAAAAATTAACAGTTGCCCACATAATGCGGAAAAGAGCGTGCGAAATAATTTTCCACGGTTTAATATAATAAAAAAAGTTGGCTGTGTCTTTGATTTAATATATATCTTCCATACAAATAACACTTAAAATATATTATGGGTGCAAGCTTAAAAGACCTCCAGAAACTTTGGTGAGGGGAACACAAATTGTATTATTTCCATAATTACCAATGAAATCAAGTAATTATGTTTTTATATGAGTGACTGAGTAAACTTCTATTTAATAATATGATAGACAAAGATAAATGCAGATCTAAATAAAAAAGTTCTTTTTAGCTTGCGCCCATAATACATATATTATGTAAGTTTATTATTTATTATTGTTTCCATAGTTTCAAAGGATGCTTTTGCAGAAATTTGAACATCTTACCATTGACATTATAAATTTAAAAAATTTGTACTACTTATTTAAATTTTATTTTAATTATTTATGTTAAATTTTACGAGAAAAAATGTGCTCGTAGAAAAAGTATAGTGTAAAATACGCGGGAAAAGCTTATTTCTCACTCATATGAATTCTTGCAAACTCATATTCGTGAGAAATAAGCCTCTTTTCCCACTTATTGTACAATATACTATTATTATTAACTACTTATATGAAAAAAAATTATCTTTCATAAAAAAATTCAAACATTTCCAATCTTGTTGGTAGATCGTGAGTTCGAAACCGACCGGGGGAGATACTTCATTTCCTGGATTATCATACGTTACACTTTAATTACCTATCAGTAATCGTTCTCCCATCATCAAAAACAATAGCACTATCTAAAAATGATGCATATCATCTTAGCTGTGGCGCATCTAAACAACAGAAAAAAAAAACTTTGCATTGCTTAAAACCTAAATTTTTTAGTCCTTTACGAGAAATGTCAAAAAAAAAAAATGAATTTTACCTCAATAGTAAAGTATCTGTATTTTTGGCAAAATCTAAAATTGAAAAAAAAAGTTGATCAAAATTGAAAATTACACTCAAATATGCAATTACATCAAATTACCAGAAAAACCAGATTTTGTTATTTTTTACAAATTTTTCTGCACATTAATTCTATTTTAATACATTATAAGTTACTTCTATTACTCAGCCATTCTTTTGAAACATACCCTTTGCAGAAAAAAGGGTGCATATTAGTTCGCTCCCGCGGTCAGATTTTAATCTTATCTTGAAAAAGAGTCGTAGGTTAGTTCGCTCCCGACTTGTTATCTACTGAGAGGTAAAATTAATTACGTAAAAATATTCAAACGGATACATATAATGCCATTCTTTAGTTACGATCATGACATTTTCACGCACATTTACACGCCTTCTCATAAAAAAAAATAGAAGTTATTGTTTTCTTATAAATTTTATATATTAAGCAGATAGACAAATGTGTGTACAATATTTGTACTAAATATAAAATACATAACATTATTAGTTTTAATGCTAGAACTATGTTACGGACGCGACATAACGGTACTTTTTTGTCACGTCCGTAACACAAACTTTATTAGCTCTAGCATTAAAATTAATAATGTTATGTATTTTATATTCAGTACAAATATTGTGTACACATTTATCTACCTGCTTAGTATTAAAAATTTATAAGAAAACAATAACTTCTATTTTTTTCCTTATGAGAAGGCGTGTAAAGTGCGAGAAAATGTCATGTCCGTAACAAAAGAATGGCTGTACTGTTAATTTCAGTATTGGCCACTTATCTCTGAGAATGAGAACGAGAATGATATTCATTGAGAAGATTCACTATACTTTGTTAATTGGCAGCGTATTTATTATTTTAACCATGACTGTAGCAATTACAAATTAAAATAGTGACACATCAAAATTAAAATCTTTAACAATACCAAAAAAAAATTATTATAATTATTTGCTTTTACATTATCTAATTATTTTTTAATCAGTTTCATTAAATAAAAGATTTAATTAATTTAATGACTACACCCCATTTATCTGTCCACAAAATCATTCTGTCCAAACCAATTAATTTTTTTAAGCCGGAGCCGGTTAGTCCCGGTTTGTAGAATACATCGATATAATCATTATTATCATTGTTTGTTTTGGATGGACATTCATTAATTTGTGGCCGATATCGTCTGTACGTCCGTGATAAGATATTGTCTCCGAAAGTTTTATTTATATACTGAATAAAATGTCAAAAATAAATTACCATACAGCTCATTAAATTTTAACAAATAATTAACTCACAAATTACATTATTTAATTTAATACAGAAACCTCGACCGATGGCTCTATAGGTAGCGAGATGGACAATATTATCCGTTGGTAAATATTGTATACGGTACACTATCGGTTGAAAGTTTTCATCTTATTGTTAGTTCATAAACTGAAAATATATTTCAGTTGGATTAGAAATTTGTATTAGTAAATGAAAGAACGCTGTGGCTGATTGTTCTGAAGTTTGGTACACTTACTTGCTAATAGTAACCAGTACATTAACGAAAAATTTAAGTTTACTTTTCTTTTTTTAAAGGTAGCAGCACTTTTACTAATTAAAGTAGGTAATTTTATTCTTAAATTTTAAAATCATCGTTTTTTGTTATAAAAGTTATCAAGACCACCGCAATAATAAATAATTGTGCAAAACTCAGTCCCGGATCTACGATTCTTTAGAACCGGGGCAGAAACTTGAAAGTGCCCCCCCCCCCACTCCAACGTTTGACATAAATTGTCAAAAGAACTTATAAGAATTTAAGTCTTATTTTTCCTCTTTCGGCAATAAAGAAACTCTTATTTTTCCTCTTTCGGCAATAGTGATAATTGTGGGTCTTGTAAAGGATCAATATACAAGTTGATTTTTTATTTTAATAAATCTACTCCGAAAGCAATAGAAGTTGTGCAAATTTCAAATTTTTATCACCAGCTCCATCAGAGATACAGGGGTGCAAAGTTCCAAAATTTGGCAAAAAGTCAATTTTCGGAATTTTGTAAAAATTAAAGGATACAAGTTCCAAAATTTAAATTTTTTTGGGTAGTTGTACCCATATACAGCTATACCCATAAAAATACTCGTACAAAGCTCTTTCTATAAGAAATAAAATGTTCAAAAAGTGAATTTTGCTAAATTATGATATCCAATTTTAGGTAAAGTTTTCTTATGGAAGGTACGAAAATAGGTAAACTATGGACATAACTTAAAAAAAAAAAAAAAAAAAACAAAAAAAAAAACAAGAGAGATTTATTACCTTTAAAATAGTTTTTATTTCAACCTTTTAGGATGAACGGTTTATGAAATATGTGCATTAGTATAAATGGCTGCAAACACAAAAATCAGCGCAAATTGGAAAACAAAAATGGCTACCACGCTTAAGCGATTCACGCTAATTTTTTTAAGAATTGTTTTTCAATACCTCAAATGCAACAGAAACAACTGGAAAAAATTAATTTTTTCTAAAATGGTCGAGCAACAAACTTTTTTGTTAGACCATTTGATATAGACCATTTGATTGATATGGCTTCGGCGCCCCCAGAAACTGACGCCCGGGGCAGGGCGTTTTGCCCCAACACTAATGAAAAATGTTTCCAATATAAACTTCAAGTTTGACTGTTTTGTTTTTGTATTTTGTTTCCAAGACTACTAAAGTAGCGGAAGCATTGTGATCACTTTTCAAATATAAAAAATTTTTTCCCTCTAAAATAAAATTTTTTACGCACATTTTACATTTTAGAGCTTCCTGAACAATTTTGGTTTGGTATCTGTCCGTCCGTCCATCTATCTGTCCGTCTGTGTGTCGCCAGTTTGCACCAAGTGGCATTAATTCTGAACTATTCAATTGTTTTTAATGAAATCTTCAGAAATTATGCAGTTTGGTTCCTAAATGGCCTCCCATGAATTTAATCGAAATCGGAGTAACGGTTGTTACGCCGCTACCATGTTATTCCATTAGTATTCTAAATTGCACCAAGTGGCATAACTTCTGAACTACAGCAATCCCCCGAAGAACACGATTAATTGGTTCCGTGTTCTTTGAAACCGTGTAGTTCGAGACCACCAAAAGATAGGCATTTTTTATTACAAGTGTGAAAATAAAAAAATATAAAGAAAAAAAAACATTCCGTTTAATTTGCAAGTTGTGGGTATTTCAAGCATATTGCGACTGTTAAAACCTACTTTTCGTTATCGAAAATTATCGATAACGGACTACTTATCATAAATTGGTTATAATTGTTTAATTTAAGCTCTATTAGTCCCTCTGATTTGGTTACCAGTAGAATATTTTCGAAAAAATTCGTTTTCGATACTTTCCGTAAAGTTACGAAAAATATCGAAAACTAATTTTTTCGAAAATATGCTATTGGTGACTAAATCAATGGAGCTAACAGAGCCTAAAGAAACCAATTATAACCAATCGATGATAAGTTACGTGGTATCGATAATTTTCGATAACGAAAAGTAGGTTTTGACAGTCTCAATATGTTTGGAATACCTATAACTTGCTTCGCTTAAGCCTTCTTAAGTAGACGTAAACTTTTGATCGTAAATATCTCGTAAACGGTGCGTCGTAGCGAAAAAATAACGAAATTTTTGAAGGCTTAAGCGAAGCAAGTTATGGGTATTCCGAACATATTGAGACTGTCAAAACCTACTTTTCGTTATCGAAAATAACATTTTCAAAATTTAAATATGTAAATTTCGACATATTCTTTATCATTTCTATTATAAAATTCTCAAAAATTTTAGTAGTTTTTATTTCCAGCATTTTTCTTTTATAATGATAGATTCAATTACCACGATTTTTATTCGTGTCAATCGAATCCACATGTGATATACATATTCGTGTACATTGAGGACTGATGTATATAACTTTATATCAAATATATAATACGTACTTAAAAATCGTGTTGTTTGAAACCGTGTAATTCGGGGGAAGGGTACCCGTGTTCTTTGAGACCCGTGTTCTTTGAGTACCGTGTTCTTCGGGGGATGCCTGTATTCAATTTTTTTAGTGAAATTGTCAGAAATTATATGGTCTGATTCTTGGATGGTCCCCTACAAATTTCATTGCATTCGGAGTAACAGTCTCCACGACGCTACCATGAAATCCCATTAAATGCCAATATCTTATTTACTGCTAGTCCCGCTTCGCTCAATTTTTTATGAATCGTTTTGTTTATTTATTTTTATTAATTTATATACCTATATTAAATTATACAAAGATATATTGGGCATTAAATTAACAAGTTGCTTTTACGAGTGCGAGGAAGCTGTGTGCCACACCTCATTGGCAGCGAATTTTATTTTATTAATTCTTCGGTATTTATAGTAACAGGGTTCTAGTTAAATGTCTTTAGTTTTAGTTACGTATCCAAAAAAGGCAAATGTTATATTACCCAAAGGAATGAACTATTCGTAGTTTTAAGATTGAGCCTTGTAATGTAAAGAGTGACTCACCACTTCATAAGCTGTACAATATTAAAACTATAGACACTGTTGGGTACTATTCTGAACCTCTTAAATAAATTTGTTTGGAGGCTTGGAGCATAGTTTGTTAAAGCTTTTGTTACATCATATAGTGGTTGCGATAATAAACAATTTTCTGTATTTCACACCATTATGTCATTGCAGCGAACAGTTATAGGCGTATATGCCTCTTATTATTTCATCGGACATGTTAATGACCTTGGAAACTAACTAATAAATGTGGTACTTACTTTAACTAGATTTTAACTAATATAATATCGTCTTAATAATATATGTATGTTTAATTATATTTCAGAACCCACATTATTTATTTAAATAATGTTTTCAAAATTCTCATCTTTTATCTATATAAGTTAATAGAGAGAGTACAATGTGTTCCAGGTGTCGTGATCTTTGTATTTATTGTCCTCTGGTTTTGGATCATCAATAAATTGTCCGGACAATTACTGTGGAGCCAATCAAATAAAATAAGGTACCTAAGGCAATTAAGGCCCACCTAAGCAAAATGTGCTTATTATTTATATATCTTATAAAATATCAAAAATATAGTATTTAATTATAAAAATTTACATATTTTTTGATAAAAATTCCTAAAAAGATTAATGAATTTGTAATTATACAAGTCAAAAATTTGATTCTAAAAAGTGTCTGCAATTGGGCCTTATTTCCGACTGGTGTAGAAAATAAGGCCCACCTATTACAACTGCCTGAAATAGTACATTTATTTTTTTTTTTAAATTAATTGGGGGATTTTAATTACTTTAAGAATAACTTGAACTTGAAAATACTTTAAGAATAACTTGAACTTATATATCAAAATATTTTGTTATTTTTACACGTTCAGAAAAGTTTCGAAAATCCTTGAGTCCCGCTTGACTACGTGACTGTTATTGAAAATAACAATAAAAAAAATTACCTAAGTCATTATTTTTAATTTTTAATTTTTTTATCATATTTTTCGAATAAGTCAAGTACTAGGTGTTTGAATATATTAAGTCGAAATAAATAAATATTAAATCTAAGAGTTCTTCTTAGAATTCCGAATCTCCTTGCAACCTCTCTTTGATTGCCATGTCGAGTGACATAGCTTAAGTCTGATGCCAGTGCTTCCTCAGACCACAACGCTCTCTTCTTTTTATCAGCCATACTTCCAAACACTAAGGAATAAAAATAAAAATTCGACCAAACCAACTAGAACTGATCTGGCATCATTAAACAAATGCAACAAATAAATCAAAATTAAATGTACTTAGTTTTTTGTCCTTTTTCCTTTTTGTTATTTTTATATTAGAGTAACTATATAGTAATTTAAGGTTGTGCGTCTAATTTTGCTTCATTTGTTAATAACTTCAGACCTGTTTTAATTGATTTGACTTTGTAGTGTTTGATTTTAATTGTGTTGGTAATAAAGCCCAAACAAAATTTGCATGGGCCTTATTATCAACCTGTCAATATTTATGCTTATATACATTTTATATAAATACTTTAGAAATAAACTAAATTAATTGACGTAGAACTTAAAGAATATTAATTTTTTTCAATTTTGATAACAATTTGAAAGAAACATACCTTTAAAAAATCATTAATATAACACTCACAATGTGCACAATTTTTATATCAACGAACGAAAATGTAACCTCTAAATTTGTTTGTTAAAATATGACATGAGTTTGTTACTCTGAGTAGCTCAACTTTTGTATCTAGTTTTGAAATGATTGAAAGTTCATTTTAAACTTGTTAATAAGTTAGAGAACTTTTCTTGGTAAGAAATATAGCTAATGGGCCTTATTACCCTCTGGGCCTTAAATGCCTTAGGTACCTTAGTATCACAACATTTAAAAATTCTTTTTCATTAATAATGATTTTTTACATTTTAAATCGAATTCCAAAATTAATTTTGATCCAAAATGATGACCCAAAGTATAATAATGAATAAATTAATGGAAAAATCCCATAATTGAATAATTTTTTCTGTTTTGTTTTCTCACCAGTAGCGGAACTACAATATAGCAAGTGGGGTAGTCGCTTCAGAGCGCAGTTAAGAAAAATATGGACGAAACATGGAACAAGGGATAAAAATTAATTTTTTATTGGGAAGCAAAATTTTTTTTTGCTCGTCGACTGTATTCTTTTAGAAAAATGGTGTTCCCAGGACTCACTAGCTAAAGTTACAAAGTTACATTTACGAATTATGACATTTCGATTTTTTTCTGCTCTTTGACTGTTATTTTTGAAGAAAATGGACTTTTGGGAAGGGGGCTCTTCTATCAAAACCGCTCCAGGATGTAATAAATGTAGTTACGCCAATCTTTCTCATAAATAGTTATCCCTTTAGGTATTAAAACAGCGATTTTTTGTTTGTTTGTCTGTATATCTGTTCACGTATTACGCAGAAACTACTGGACAGATTTGGATGAAATGTGGTGCGGTAATAACTTAGTATCTGCGTTAACATCTAGAATACTTTTTACTCCGGGAAGATATTTCATTCCTAAGGAAAAATACAATAACCATCACACGAAAACTACTGGACGGGTTTTAATGAAATTTGGTGTGGTGGTAACTTATTACTAGGGTCAACATATAAAATATTTTTTATTGTGAAAATGTTCCAATCGCTTGAGAAAATTCAAAAAACCTTTTCGAGCATGTATGGACGCTTTACGCGAAAACTATTCAACGGATTTTGATGCAATTTTATCTGGTGTTAACATATTACCCGGGTCAACATGTAACATACTTTTTGTTGCAGGGTAATGTCTTCGTCCCCCTTAATAGTAATTGTCAAAACAAATTTTATTAATTTTCACGACTTATAATACATGCAAGTAAAAATCCTTCTGTGCTTCAACTCCATTTTTCAAATGAAAGTTATATTTAGTAAAGTTTTTTATTGGTGCTCTAGAAAATCAGAAAAAAGTTTTAATTCAACATTAATATTCTATTTCGTTAACCAACTCACTAAAAAATGTCTTTGTAAAATCTTCGAAACAGTTGAACAAAAAGGGTGCCACCAGAAAAACCTTATCATTAATCAATTTTCATTTAATAACAAAAATATTTCGGCAAGATAATTAATTATGTTCACTTCAAACGGGGAATAATGATAAAAATTAAATAGGCGGCAATGATTCGTAAAAATGCGATAACCATTCCAAGGATTATTTTCATTATATACAGATCGATTAGTTGGGTATTGCTTATTGATAATAGTTAATACGATACCGACGACGCTAACATACAGCCAAGCAAAAGAAGAGTCAGTCACATAGAAGAAGATGTACATACACATACATCGTACCAACGAAAACCACCAATCCCATGGCACCAAAATCCACCGCACAAACTCAACCAAAGATAAAGTTGTTCATCATCCCTGTAATTACTCGTTGACAAGGGTTGTATATTTTCTACCCCTTCATTTCGACTAATACGTAAAATAAAACGATTTATACACGTTCGTTTACTCGATCGGTTCACATTTAGACACCCGTTCCCTCTAGCCGCCCCTCTCGACCAACGTCACTGACTTAACAGAACTGTGCCGTTGCATTATATGAGCCCGTTCGGTATCATATAAGAGTTCAGTCAGTCGCTCGCTCATTCGTTATACGAGAATATCCCACAAGACAAAAAAAAATTGGAGTATATAAATTACTCTTTCAAAAATAAATCTTGTTTGAATTTATGTTCAAATTTAGTTTTTTGTCTTAATAATGCTTATAATTGTAAGTTCAATAATATCGTAAGTACATATTACAAAAACTGTAAACCTAAGAGAGGTGAAACTCTAATTGACCTAGCAATCAGTTAAGCAGACCGATTACCGGTAACCATCTAAAAAAGATTATTTTTTGAGTATTTTTAATTTGCTAAATATTCTGACTATTTTAAGTTTCTTCTTCACTGATGAATTATTCACAATTGAAGGGTACAGGCGAAAAACGATCAGAGGCACAAGAAGTAAAAAATGCCAAAATCCAAGCAGTTATGTTGGCAGTATGTAGAATATTGACCCCATACTAACATTACACGTGAAAATCGAACATAATCTGTGATATGTAGGGGAAGAACCAAATTTTTTTGCTGAAAAATGCGCATATATAATACATAATTCGATGTCAAGTTTCGCGAAAACGGCTAGCCGTCTATTTTCTGCTGGCATGGCGTTTTCTAGCTCACTATATTAGCAATAACCACCGAAAGTTTGAACCAGATCCTATGCGTGGATTTCAGGCAAAAAATTTTTATGTTGAAATTACCCTTCAATTGCTTGAGATAGAAATTATTGCAAAAATAGAATTTAAATTCCATTATTTAATATAAGGCCACTGAAACCGCCATATGGTTGAATCGGGAAACAACAGGAGTGTGACCTTTGGCATTTGTACGGTTACTTCTCCTCCAAAATTTATTTTGTAGCAATTCTTAATATAAAATGAAAATTCAACAAATTTTCTTGTGTATTACGGATAGTTTCCATACCTTCGTAAAACAAATTTCTTAATTTCAAGCTGATGGAAGTGTTGGATGGAAATTTATTGGAAATTTTTGAAAAGCGGTTTTGGTCATGGTTCAACTGAATTGTCCGCATCTTGAAAATGTTTGTACAGAGTACCTGTTAACAAAAAATGGCACCAGTAGTAGGTATGCAAAAAATCATATTTATTGATTATTTATTTATTTTTTTTTAAATTATTCATTTATAGATTCTTAGTTGTAGCTTTGTCAATCCTATGTTATAGCTAAACCGCCTATTGTTAATTATACACATATTGCACTTAAATCTCTTGTAATTTATCAATAATGTAACTAATTCCTTCCTCTTTGTTCACTTCATACTTTTGTTCGAGCTAAACGATAGGCTGTAAATTTCATCTTCGAAAAATTACTACACCCTTTTATTTTCTTTAGATAAAAAATTGCTGTTCACTGTAATTTATTCTTGGAAATTTGTCAAAATTTCTCTGTTCTAGCAATTTTTTAATGAATTTTGGCTGAAAACGGAGTTTTCATAAAATTTAGCATTCAGTTACAAAAAAATAAAAAAAATAAAAATAAATCAAAGTTCAGCCTAGTTTTTAAAAGGCCGTTTATTTACAGAACTGATAGCGGCGTAGCTTATAGCTGTCTAGTCATAGCTATTAGCGTGACCAGGTTTTAGTAAACTTTTTATAAAACTTTGTACTATGATACGAGTGTCACGCTGTCATAAATGAAACAGTTCCTAAAAATAGCGTTCCCATGTAAGACTTTATAGGTTAGCTTCTAAGCTTTTAATTTTAGCGTTCTAGCTTTTAGCGAAAACAAGTAAAGTAATTTTTTTGGAGCAGTTTTTGCGTATGATATTAGTATTTTAAATGGTCAAATCGTATTCATCCTATTTCAAATTTTACTCCCAATTTTATTTTCAAGGCTCTTCCAATAAGCCCGACTCTGGATTTTAGTAGATTAATCGAGAGTCCTTTAAAAATTAAGAATGGTATTAATATAAACTTTTCATCTAATTGTAGCTATTACAGTTTTCGTGGGATTTGACAAAACTAAATTTTTACCCCAACTTTGGGGTTCAACAATGGCATTTAGGGCCAATAAAAAAAAGGTGTCCGTTATTTCTTTTGTTGTACACACTTGCCAAGTCCTATCAGATTAGGGAATTATCACTTGAAGACTGTGATCATGTGGTCCTTGTTAGTACAGACATAGCTCGACTTATAGATATTTAATTTTATTGATATTGCCCGCAGTTTTACTCGACTCATTATATATACATAAATCATACATATAAAGTCACTGTTGCGGTAATAATGAGCACGAAAAATCTTCGGTATTTACATCTGGTTTGTCAAGTAAACTGTAAGCATTTCAAAACTTTAAGAAAAAGTCACCAATATACACCAACCTTTATAACAGTAATAGTAACTTACGAAGACAGTTATTTTCTGCACATTACCGAAATATACTATCGTAAACGCGGGATACTTGAGCGCTGGGATGTAACTTGAGCCCAAAATGGAAAAAATATTATTTTCTGTTTTGTGCTTATATTAGTCAGTAGTAGAAGTAAGTTACATGTTTAGCTAATAGGTAACAGCAGTAGGTTTGCGGTGTTTAAGTTTAGGCAGTTCTGAAAATTGACACTAGATGTCAGGCAAGTGTTGTTTACTCTCTGTTTGAAGTTGCTGTTTTTGTTATGTTGCTAACTTTCAACTGTAAAAAATATTTCGATAGCTCACAAAGTAAAGTAAGTGTATAATTTTCATATTTGGTTCGTTACTAAAGCAAATTCAGACATGTTCATATGCCAGCTATTTCCTTAATTTCTTAATTTAAAGTTTTGATAAACCAGTTAACTTGAGCCCATTATTAGGGTAACTTGAGCCCATTATAACTTTGGTATAAAATGGTGCAAGACTATGGCAGAAATTCCCAAAAGTCCCAAACCTCGTTGGGACAAGCTCGTTAACCACGCACGTCTGATGCCCAAAACATGTTATTTTTGGAAACTTTCGTGAAAAAAATTAACTTTTTTCCAAAATTTCTCCTCATTCAAAAATTTGTACACTATAGAAATGAGGAGAAAAAATAACATAAAGGTCTTTAAACTATTATTCTATGTCAACTAGTTTCCAAGAAAAACTAATTTTTGTAAACGGAAATTCGCTATGTTATGCAGGATGTTATAGCATTGAATAAATAAAATTCCTTATATGTTTGTACAATGTTTTAATTAGTAGCCAACATCCTACATGGTCTCAAGCTGTTTTCAAATGAAAATCACCTGGAAATTTAGATTTTGGGCTCAAGTAACCCGATCTTGAGGTTAACTTGAGCCAAAATCTAAAAAGCTATAAAATTTATGAGCCATAAGAAAAAGATCCATATTATATAATAAACTAACCGTAGTCATATACAGATTAATGTACAGAATTTCCTATTCCAAGTAAATATAACAATTACGCTTAATTTTTGAAATTATCAGATGATTTGCAAATCTGGGCTCAAGTAACTCATGTTTACGGTATATGTTTTATCAAATGCAATGATAATTCAGGAGAATTTTCTACACATTTAAATAATTATTTTGAAGTAATAAAAAATATTTTTGTTTACACTGAAAATTAAGAGAAATCGTTTCTTCCAAAAGTTGACAGATTACTTGTCTACAACTGGCAAGTGGTACCTGTCCTGTAAAGATCATATGCGCAGTAGAAATATCCTCACCCAATACATACATTTTTTTTTTTGTATATAGAGTATAATGCTTTTTAAAGCATTTGCCATCCTTTTGTCTCCTCACGTCACCGGCCACGTTAAATTTACTGTAAATTACTTTCCTTGTCTGTTTATAACCAAACATAACCTAACAAGTTGAACCTAATAAGACATTGTCCACTTACATAAAAACATTTATTAGTTCTATAAAAATGAGTTTCTAATAAATATTGTGATATAGGTAGGAGTAGTAATGTTTTTTAATCCCATCTTGTGTTTTTTATGCGAGTATCGATAATTTTATAGTGGCTAGACACCATTAGCAGAAGAATTATTTGTATTTGAAGTACACGCAATGAATAGTAAGTACGAAAAATTTTATATTTATTGAAAATTTTGTCCTGTTTAATAAACATTATCGAAAATTGCTTTTATGTAAACAATTCAGATACGTACGGAAAACGAGCTAATAGAGATAACATTTTTATTCGAATGTGTACAGTCGGTACCAAAAATAAACAATCGCTTACCAATCGATCCAAAAACACTGAAAACTATACTTGACAATTTTCAATGCTGTGTCTTATTTCTTTTCAAAAATTTTATTACGAAAGCAATATTTGAGAATGATAAAGGCGGGCAGAAATGTAACAGAACAATATAAAAATTAAAAATGCCTATTATGTTATTTTCATTTTTATTGGGCAATAAAATTTTGAAAAGAAGTAAAGTATAGTTTATATCCCTAATATCAGCAAACATTTTATAATACATAAAAAAAGGAAAAAATCAGTTTTAAAAGATGAATTTGATGAAGAAATGGAAGAAGGGTCTGTTGAGTGTGGTTAGTTTTAGCGAATTTCCAAAACTGGAAATACGCTATTACAGCCACTGTCATGACACGACTTCGGCCCGGGACTATGGCAGAAATTTGTTTTGAGGTCCCTAGAAACCGAAAATAATATTCACTAAAATTTATATATATATATATATATATATATATATGTATATATGTATGTATGTATGTATGTATGTATATATATATATATATATATATATATATATATATATATATATATATATATATATATATATATGTGTCCGCACGATAACTCTCGAACGGAATGTCCTAGGATTATCAAATTTGGTGAAAGTATTGGAAGTCCCAAACCGTTGGACGAGTTCGTTAACCAGACACGTCGGATGCCAGGAACATAGTTTTTGTTCTTGCAAAAAATTAGTTTTTTGCCAAAATTTCCACTTATTCAAAAATTTTTACGAAGAGAAGAAAAAACTACATAAAAAAGGTCTTTAAACATTTTTCTATGTCAATTAGTTTCCGAGAAAAACTATGTGAGTTAGAATGTGATCTTAGCGATGTAATCTTAAGTGATGTAATCTTAAAGTCTTAAGTTACTCACATTCTAAGCACATATTCGACACACTATGTATAGTGCAAAGAAGATATAGTGTATATACGTATAACGTCAATTCGTCACTACCCATACGATCACATAATTATGATACATGTATAATGTGTATAATGTTGATGTAAAGCCGGTTCTACACGATGCGGACACTTAGTAAACATATATATATATATAAATGTGTCCGCACGATAACTCAAGAACGAAACATTTTATTTTTAAGAAATTGCGTGAAAACGTTTACGGTGTTTTGGACATTTTTCGTGAAAAAGATTTGGCGGAATGAGGCGGAAAATTCACATAAAGAAGGTTTTTTTTATTTACAATTACTCTATATCAACTAGTTTCCGAGAAAAACGTACTTTTGTAGATGGAAATTCGCTATGTTATGCAGGTTGCTGCGACAGGGGTATTTATTATAAGAGAATTGTCCTTTAGACAATTCTTCTTCGAAAAGTTCAGGATGCTTCACTCCAGTAAATTTTCGTTACATTCAGTTTCTGTTGCCTGAATTTTCGTTTTATGTTATTTTTCACGTTTACAAACAAAGCAATTTTTAAATAGTAAGGGAAAGTGGTACCATCAAAATATTTCATGCATAAAACCAGATCGTAAATTAATTAAAAATTTTACACGGAGGTAGCCTGGGTGACAGAGCAGTATACAGGCTGCTCTTAGCTCCGGGAAAATATTTTCTTCCAGTGTGAAAACTCCTCGCAAAAATAACAATTCACAATAATGACACGATATAAGTACATCTTATACCTATTAACTAAATCTAATTTCAAACACCACGGGTTCATAAACAAAATAATTTTTAATAGTAATTTATGTTTTAATTATTATAAAGTGTAGAGCACTTCAGTCATACAAAATATATTAAATGATTAAAGAAACCTTTCGAAATATTTAACAAATAAAAATAAAAAGCTTTGACATCCTATTTCTATTTTAGTAATATAATTTTTATTTATAATATTTTTTTTTTTTTTATTACTTACATAATATTTAATAACTTAGGTACGATTTTTTATTATGAAATAACTTTCTTGATTATATTCTTGGTAATTAATTTCATTTTAAATTAAAAAAGGAAATCTAATAATAAAATAAAATTCATTTAGTTTTGAACAAATTTCTTGTAATATGAATTTGAGATAATACGGCCCGTTCTCCACTGTAACGCCGCTCTCGATACGTTCTCGGTTAGATAAAATATTTTTTTACAAAAGAGACGATGAGGGTATTTATATCATCACTACGATCCAAGTACGGTCCCGACTACGGTCCAGTAGTGATACATCTTGGGGAATATTTTACTCATATTTTTTCGATCCCATTCCACTCCGTTAACAAGCAGACGTGCTATCTGAGAAATGCTCACGATAATCCGAACTATCAAGTAGTTATTAATACGCTGAATCGTAAACTAGAGTTACAAACGCAGATGCAATTACTTTAGTATAAAAAAATTTCCAGTTTCAATGTCATGAAAGGCGTAAATTTCTTTTTTTTTTCAAAAATTCTAGCTTACTGTTAGGGAATTGTCTTTTACTTTTGAACAAACCGGTACCAAACTGCCCGAAAAATCCATTTACTTCTGAACAATTTTCTTTTAATATACATACAATTTTCTTATCAATACGTATATAGGTATACTATTCGGGTTTTTCATTTATAGCTATAACATTTTAGAATTCTATCATGTCTTTCATACATACACTGAAATGGAAACCAATTACTAACACTTTTAGTTTTGCGTAAAATGAATATAAAGTAGCAAGAAATAACTTTTTCGTTCCAGCAATATCGATATAATAATACGCAAATGGTAATAAGTATCTTACCATTTTTTTTTTCTTTTTATATATTCTCCAACTAATTCTATTCATATTTTGTATTCCATTAAAAAATAAATCAAAAAATCAAATTATAACCACAGAAAAAAGAATATTAAAAAAAAATTATGATCGTAGAAATTTTTTGTAGTTTCATGAAAAGACAATAATTTTTTTGTAAAAGGCCATCCAGTGGTAAAACATGTAAAAAAATAATTTATTTAACTTTGGGTAAGATTTGGGTAAGCCAAATATGTAGTCAGTGTGTTTCTAGTTACCAAGGACATTTCAATTGGTCAAAACGTGATAAAATTATATTCTTCATTTCTTCATGTTTATATATTTATGTGTCCAAAGTTGTAGAAAACACACCCTACATAAGACGAAACTACATAATAGCTTTGTTCGTGCAACAGTTTTGAAAGTACAAAACTATACGGAGCATGCGTATTTGTTAAATGAGCGTTCGAGCAAAACTAAATTTGTGATTTGATTGCAAATCTAATGTTCTAGCAGCTTAAAAATTAAATTTCGAACTAATACACGACAGCAAGAAAAGTTCTCCAACTTTTAACAAATTTCTCGGATTGTACTTGCGCAGTAGATCTCAAATATATTACTGTTTAAAATTTAAATATTTTATTGTCTGTTAAGTTAGATGTATTGTTAGGGAACTTTTATTTCAGTTATTTTTTCTTGTGAAATTTTTTTGAAATATTTTTTTACTAGGTACAGGTAAATAAATTTTAAAAAGAAATATTCATATTTAAATACAGTTTTAATATGCCCTTTTTATCGTTTAGAGAGAAGAAATTAATTCACCATAATATTTTTCATTAGTTTTTCTTTCTCTTATTGTACAAAATGAAAGATCATCCAGCGCCAGTACGTTTAGTTCCAGTGACTTGTCTAATTCGAGCGATGATGATTTACTTGATTTTGAAATTAATAGAATTCGATTAAAAAATGAAAATTACTTTGAAAGTACTATTCAATTATATAATAATAAAGAATTTATTGAGCATTTCAAAATAAATAGACGTGTAGCTGAAAGTCTAGCAGAACATTTTCAGCTTAGTGAATATTTAAAACATTAGTTGGGTGGGAATGGAAAATTAAATGTGCTTATTGGAATGGAAAATTAAATGCAATTAAATGTTTTAATATTTCTCTGGATATTTTGCAAATATTTTAATAACCAAAAGCATAATTGTTAAGTTACGTAAAATGTCAATCTTTTATAACCTTATTAGTCTATATTATAGAGTTTTATTAACCTTATTAGTCTATATTAGTCTATATATTTGTGAGGTACTGAAAGACTTTGAAATCGTGGAAGAGCTCTTATACCTAGTTACATTGAAGGATACTGTTCGTGGTTGCGACATTAAAGAAGCCTTGGATGATGTTTTGAAAAAAAACTCAGTGCCTATCGAAAATATTGTCAGCATTGCTACCGACGGTGCACCGTCAATGACAAGAAACAAACAAGGACTTATTGGGCTTTTAAATGCTGACAAATCATATCCTCCTTTTGTACCTGTACATTGTATCATTCACAGAGAACATCTGCAGCAAAATATTTGCAGTACCCACAAGTTATGCAAGTAGTTCTTAAAATTGTAAACTACATTCATTCAAGTGCTAAAACACACAGACAATTCAAATACTTCATAGAAGAGCTGGATAATAACGACCTTCTTGATGATGTATCTTGGTATTGCTTGGTGAAATGGCTATCAGTCAGCAATGTTCTTGGCAGATTTTTTCAGTTGCTTGAACCCATTAAAGAATTTATGCAAGAAAAAGAAAAATCTTTCCCTGAACTTAGTGATCCACAGTGGTTGTTAGATTTAAGCTTTTTTACAGATGTTGTTCAGCATTTGCAGCAGCTGAACATGTCACTACAAGGTAGAGAAAAGCTTATTTCTGATTTAGCACAGAGCGTATTTAGCTTTCATGGCAAACTGAGGCTTTTTAAGAGAGATCTTGAGACCAAAATGTTCGCTCATTTCAAATGTTTAAAGAAAACTTCTGACGATGACGTCCAAATTGAAATAAAAGATTATTTATGTAAATTGACCGGTCTTGCTGACGAATTCAATGACAGATCCACTGAAATCGTCTTTAACCTTCCTAGACAACCCTTTTGCTGTTGATGTTGTAGGTGACGGTTGCCCTCTTTCATCTCCAATAACAAAGGATGTAGCAGCAGTAGAGTTAGAAATACTTGAACTGCAAGAAGACGAAGCGTTAAAAGGACTGAAAAAAGTTAGCGGTTCCATTGTTGAATTTTGGAAAAACGTTCTAGCAGAGAAATATCCACTAGCAAAAGAATCTTCTAAGAGACTGATTTCAATTTTTGGAACTATTTACGCCTGTGAGTCTTTGTATTCAACAATGAAGTTTATTAAATCCAAGTAGCGATCTAAACTAACTGATGAACACTTAACTGAACTCGTGCGAACTGCGCTCACCAGTTATGAGCCAGATTTCAAACAGCTCACGGCCAGAATGAACACAAGAAAAAGTACATCTCAAAATTAAATTTTAGGTACCTAGGTATGATGCATGTACTAACTAAAAAAAAAATTATTTTTAAATATTACAATTACATTTTTCATTCCTGTCTCATAAATATATTTAGTTTCATAAAAATGTAAAACGTGTATTCATTGTGTGAACCATCAATCTCAGAATGGGCTGGCTCGCTCCGAATCGGCTCTATGGGATTGCGGCTCCCAAAGGTAAAGGTAGTGGCCACCCCTGGTCTATAACCACTATAAAATATGTATGACATCCATGAGGCCCGTGAGTCCAAGACATGCCGGACACAATTAGAGTGACATCTGGTGGTTCTTAATTAAACCTAAATCTCGAATTCACCGTTCGAGCGTCAAAATAATTTGAAACTAGTTTGTTGTT
Source organism: Brachynemurus nebulosus (assembly GCA_035578155.1). NCBI lineage: Eukaryota > Metazoa > Arthropoda > Insecta > Neuroptera > Myrmeleontidae > Brachynemurus > Brachynemurus nebulosus. Next base: position 29,307,019 of record JAPWDM010000001.1, on the reverse strand, counting down.
GAACATGCGCAGTAGTCATAGTTTGAAAAATCACTAATTAGTTTGAAATTGGTTGCACGAACAAACCTAATATGTATATTTATTATGTTTTCTTTAATAAAACGAAAAATCCTTTATCATTTTCTATCGTTATAGATATTCGTTCATTTTTCATTTTTTTTTTTTTTTTTTATGGGAATAATCGTAAAGTATAACAGTTGTAATAAATATTTAAATATTACTGCCGGTCTTCGGACCTTATAGTTCAGGATTCATAAAAGGTGGTAACAGAATTTTTCGTTGTTTTGCAAGTTCATTAGTTATTCATGAATCTTTCTGAGCTCAGTTTTTTCCTTTTCTTTCTTTGGTCATTTGGAAATAAACATTGGATAATAAAAAAAATTAGTAGTCACATTTCTTCGGGGAAAATATTTAAATTGTTTCGTTTTTAAAATTTTTGTTTTTTCTTTGGCTACATTTATATTTTCACATAAAAATATAATTTATTTTTGACAACTCATCAAAATTTACGCATAAAATCGCAATAAGAATGTTTAAATTGTGTCGTTTTCAAGTGACGTGCTTTTCACGTTTGTTATATAAACATGTAAATATTCTTTATTTTGCAGTTTTAATTATAACAGCTGATTTAATTGTTCGGTGATAAATTTTATGGACGTTTTTCTTGTGCTTAAAACGCATGAGAATAAACTTTGGAAACTGTGACATAGCTATTCCATAAAATCGTGTTTTTTATCCACTGCAAACCTAAGATAGACTGACTTGTGTGGAGTTCCACAAAATTTGGGCATTTAGGCATTTCATTAGTTCTGAATAATTTTAGTTGTTTAAAAAGTTCTTTTTCGATTGGATGTTTCAAATTCAAAAAGTTTATCTTGCTTGTTAAAAGTAACTGCTAAGCTTCAACAATGTAATTCTTTGAAAATAGTGTGGTTTTGGGATTGTTTATGAATCTATAAAAGACCTTTGCGCTCTTGGCTTTGCTTTAGTTTTATTTAAACTTGTGTAGAGTGAACGTTCAATTGTGTACACGTAACCCCGGGTACACACTGAGACGAACATTGTTAGCTAACACAGTTCGCTAACATTGTTCACTAACATGTTCGTTTGATTTCTGTTGTACTAACATTTTTAAATAACATTTTTGTTAAACTAACATTTTTTAATGAGACAGAATATTTGTTTTGTATTTGAACAAGTTTATTTTTTATTTTTTATGTATTTGTATAATTTATATTTGCTATAATTTTTATTAAGAGTTTTTATTTTTTTATTTTTTAATTTTTTGATGATTTGCAGTTTAATGAATATTTAAAAATCTGTTTTAGACATTCTGTAGAAGTTTCTGATTTTAGTTGCATCTTGAATTTGCAAATTATTCTGTAATTCTAAAGCTATACAACATTATTGCAAAACACTTTATATCCACCATTGACGCTTCTTTTTCTTCTTTATTTTGATATCCAAAATAGAGATATCGCTGAGAATTTTTATATCTTGTTCCCACCTACACCCGAAGTTAATTTGCCATTCCCCCCGAAGTTTACCAATCCTGAAAAAAAAGTCAAATCCCGATAAATCTCAGTTCCACCCGATTTATCAGTTTTAATCCAATTCCCAAAGGAACTTGGTTCTTGCTTCGATTACCAGCTTTAGTGCCAGTCCCAATCCCGTGAAAATTATATGTTCCCGTTCGTTTATAAAAAAACTCAATCCTTTCTCGTTTCCCGGCCGATTGATATGTCCAATCAAAAATCACACTTACAATACCATAACGTCATCATCACTACTTAATATTTTTTTTATATCAATAATGAATAAAAACATGTAACAACAATAAAATACCAAATGTTCTAAGAAAATTGAAATTTCAGTGTGTACATTCATGTTAGCTAACTTTGTTAGTTAACAAATGTTCAGAAACATTGTTCGTTAACAAAAGTTAGCTAACATTCGTGTTAGCTAACAATGTTTATCTCAGTGTGTACCCGGCATAAAAAGTGCAAAATGCACCATTTGTTAAATGTTATCATGTTTAAAATAAAACTTAGCTCTTGTTACTACTAACACTGGCTACTCAGTTTTATAGAAGCTGAATTTGGGTAAATAAAAACAACTTATTCCAGTTAAATTTGCTTGATTATTGTTTAGAAATGTATAATTATTCCAAATTCGAAAAATATCGATTACTTATGTTTATATATCAAACAAATTAACAAAAGTCATCAAAAATATGTAACAATAAAACAGCTATTATAATAAATATATCCAATTTTAATAATAATAAAATCGAAACTATCAATATGCTATTATGACCAAGGTGAGATCGATCAGTCTAATTTGTGTAACACACATTCAGCCACATATTATATTAATAATAAAACCATTCATCAAAAAACCATTAACAAACTCATTGTTATATTTTTGGGGGGCCATAACGACACGTTCGGTGGTATAACGTTCATTTAAAGCCGTTATTTGTCGTTCATTGATCGGCTCGAATCGTTTATTGTTGTGATTAATTTAATATTACATCAAAAAAAGAATATTATAAACTTTATCGAAATATTCTTTTCTATACTCTATAATACATTAAATACAAGGTAGTCCAGAATTACAGGTAGTATACAATATATACAAGGTAGTCCAGAATTATGTACCATAATTACTAGAGCTGATAGTACGTTCAAAAATAATGGTACCATTTCATCAATGGTACACTTTTTTCCAAAACTCAATAATTAGGGAGATAAAGTGGACGCGTGAAATGTAGAGGGGTGGAACGAAACTTTCTTTGTTTTTAATTTTTTAGGCGTTTTACATAACGGCTTCATATTTTAGGCGTGCGTATGAACATCAGGATAATTAAATTTATGATACCAATTATTCCATCACTTATGATGAAGGGATAATTTTGAAATAGATGTACTTTTACTTTAAATTACTCGAAAACGGTATTATTTATCGAAATGTAACAAGTAGGTATACCTTTTTGCGTAAAATTGTCTGAGGAATCATATCGTTAAGAAATTGGTTTAAATAGCTGCAAATTAAAAAAGAAAAGACGTGATAACTAACACCTACCACCCAACAAGTGGTGGAATAAGTGTTAATATAAATTTAATACTCCTAATGCAAAATACGTATCCCTAAAATATCAATCGGTTATTGAAAAGTGTTTGGAAAATATTTAGGATAAGATGGTTTTCGTTTTACCCTTTTAGAGGGATGTATCTCCCGTATTATTGAGTTTTGGAAAAAAGTGTAGATAAAAAAGTACAATTATTTTTTAAAGTACTATCAGCTCTAGCAATTACGGTACATAATTCTGGACCACTCTATATATATATATATATATATATATATATATATATATATATATATATATATATGTGTGTGTGTGTGTGTGTCTGTCTGTGTGTGTGTGTGTGTGTGTGTGTGTGTGATACAGAAAATAAACGAAAAAACAAATTTTTTTTATTTATTTACTGCGTTAGCAAATCGAAAAAACAAATTAATCTTTATTTTATGTTGTCTTTAACTAAATAATAATTACGTTACGGTAGTAGACAAGTACGTAAATAAAAGTAATTTGGTTTTGTAGTTGCGCAGATCAAACAGAAAGAAAATTTATTCACTTTAACCATTTCGATACCATGGAGAGCATCTTGGTTTATATGGATACCTATTGTTATGTGTATATTGGAAAATGTTGGCTCTTAACACAACATGCACTGAAGTAGATCATTCAGAAAAATTCGCCTGGCGAGATATTTTCACTAACTGCCACTGATCACAGTCGAATTTTAACACTTTCTATGTAATAGCTGTTCTTATAGGTATTAAACAAGTTAAAAAATCTTTTAAAGGGTGGTCATGGCATATATAATTTTGTAAAGGGTAAAGTTATTCTCGTGAAAGTAGAGGTATTAAATATTTTAGAAGGAAAACGTCAGTTATTGTATTCACCTCAGATAATAGACGTTGTTTTAATTGAAATAAATATTGTATGAATGCAAAACATTGAGCTGCGGAAAATGAAATCTAGGTAAAGTTTCTGTTAAAGAATAACGGATCAATATTATTGTCTGCCTATAAATTTAATTAGAAATACACCTATTCTTCAACTTACCTGGAAGAAAATTCAGTCATTTATATCGAAGTAGTATTTTTCGTTTGCTTTTGAAGTGAAAACAACTATAACGAGGATAACTATGGGTAAAAGTATAATAAAATATGTGCAATGTAAGATTGTATTGAAAACTTGTAATGTGAAAGTGTAATGAAATCTATGCTGTTAAGAGTGTAAAAAGAAAACTACTGTCATTAGTTAGTGATCAATATATCCTAATGTTCAAATTATTTAATTTATCCACAACATTCTTTATGTCATATTTTGTATTACTTAAAATATTAGATCCAACTGGGTATATATTTAGGACTTTTTACTCTATTCACTAAAAGTTAAAACAAAGTAACTCTATTTGATATTAATTATTATTACCTATCAATTAATTTGTGCCCTCGTCAGACTCGTGTAAAAATATTATAAAAGAGACGAATCGTTAATTGATTTTACGGATCAGTAAAATTAAAAATTCTCTCGTTGAGTAAAGATAACTTACTAAATTTATATCGTTAAATACTATTATACCTTGTTCACATCGGAACAATAAATACGTAGAAAATAAAAATACAATACCCGCCCCCCTATTGTATTCTTTGTTTTATCTATGCGTTCTGTAATACTTAGGTACTTCTTGCTACAGACTCTGGATCTGAAAAAGGCCATAAAAAAATTATAATATTCACAATCAAAAAAAATTACGGAAATATAATTATAGTTCATACAGATTGATAGAGACAGCAAATGTCTCATATCACAATCATATAAACATTGCATTGCAAACAAAAAACATTCTTTCATAAAACATTTCACTTCGCTTGGATATTTATTACAAAAATTACATTGTACATGTCTGTAGTGTATACAACATGTCACAAAATATACATGTTACTGCAATGTACAGGCATTCATGTATATTGTGACATATGACATAAACATCACGTACGTACTGTACTTACCGTACATACATAATATAAGGATGACACTTACCTACCTACATTTCTTTTACATACGCTACTGGTATAAAGTACAGCGTTGCGAATGCATTTTTAATATCATTTACAACAACACTCTTGGCAATGGTTTGTATGTATATTTATTTTCACCTTAATGCAAATATAAACGAATAAAAAACCTAACAGGCGAGCGTATGTGCTTACCTGCCTGTAGGTACAGATAGCGCTCCCAGCTCTTCTACTTGTTGTTTTAGTATTTGCTGCGCGTCTTTACTTATTATACATTTGTGCACATTATTTTTCATTTTGATATATTACACTTTTGACAAAATGGGAAAATAAAAATTTTATTAGTATTTGCTTTTTATTTTTTTGTTTTTGAAATTTTATGTTATTATTTGAGATTCTATGTATACAAATTAAAAAAAGTAGTGTTTTCACATGCGCAGAATGTCCCTAAATAAAATTATCAGCATAGGGATCTCGTAAATAGTGACAATGAGTTTCGGTTAAATTAGACGAATTATGCAGGACCACTAAACGCGTCGAATGTTACCTCTAAACTTCCTAAATTCTATGTAGTTTGAGAGCTCGAGTCAAAAAATCCGCAATTCAGCCAATAAATTCTTACTATAATTATTTAAATATCATTTTATAATTTTTTTCTGAGTGCTACTCGTTTTCAAAGTATGACCTTAGACCAATGTTTTTCTTACGGAATATGAAACAAATTTTGGCAGAATTATATTATTTTTTCTTCCTTTTCTGTAGTCTAAATTTAGGTCGAAAAATGAAAAAATTACCCAAAAAATATTATTTAACAATTTGCAGCCCGCGTTTTCGGCATTGGAAAATAGCCAAAACTTCCCTAGAGGCCGATCGTAGTCAGTGATCACACATCACACAATCATCTATCAACTGTCATCCAACACAGTCAGTGATCAAGACGACAAACACACTTTTTATGTAATTATGTAAACATTTACAGACGGACAGCACATAAAGATATAATTTTACCATATTATCAATTATATTTTTATTTCTAGTACAATTACTATTTTAAATGTTATAAATTAATTTAAGCAATATATTGACTACATTTACAATACGTTGCAATAAACAAATTTAAAAAAAACACAAACAATTAAATATTTTTGTTACATGTACGCATTTCAATACAATTACTAATTATTATTAGTAATGTTTAGAAATTTAACATTTATTTAATTTTTAATACCCTGTAAACATAGTGGTCAATTACAGACTGTATTCTGAAGCAGTTATTAACTGGTGACCTTTTACACACTCTGTTTGTAAATTTAGAAGTTTGATTAATAAAAATTATTAAAATTTATTCAATTCTTACATTTTACTTTCTAAATTTCAGCTTCCAGTCACCAAAACAATTTATTTTTAAGATTTTCAAACTTTTAATTTAAAACCTTTTTTTACATACTGCTTCATGTGCTGATCTATTATAGAATTGATTTTATTAAAAATGTATGTTTACACATGCTGAATTATTTTGTAAAATAATATAAAATATTGCTGCCCCTTGGGGAAGTTTTTTTTGAAATTGCGCGGACCATATAATGTTAAATGTAAACTCGAATGTTATACAACAATATACTACGCAAAAATCGCGCCTAATTTAAAAATTCTAATAAAAAACAATTTATGTAGCTATTTTATCTTATTTATTATTATTTAATTTTAAAAAGTTGATCAGAAGAGGCAAACTGTTATTAGCCCCGAGGTCAGAAACAAACTATGACGTCCCATTCTCTCATATTTCGACCGATTATCTAATTAAACATTACTAAAGCAATTACAATAATTTTAATGTCCATTGTAGGGTTTGTGACGTAACTGGATCTTAAAAAACATTTTCGCCAAAATTAAGTGAACAGCAAATATTAAGTTACTTGTTTCTAACAATTTTTTGTATTATTTTTAGAAATAACGAATACTATATAAATGCATAAATATGCGTATTTTAAAATTCCAAATTTCGTCGAATATCCCATTCTATAGGTTACTTCAATATTACCAATGTGCAATAAATAATATTGACAGTAATACTGATTCTATACGACAAAGAAAAAATAATTATTTAAATAAATTAAAATAATAATGGTAATAATAGTACCACCATTCGAAAATGTAAAGACGACACAACAAAATCAATAGGGATCCGAAGTAATGCTCCGGAGCCCTATATATATTCTGTAATATGTAGCTACTTATACATACATATGCAGATGTATATACAATTAATATTCCTTTTAATCTTCAATAAAATAAAGTACTTAGATGGAGAAATTATTACATGTTATACTGTGAGAGTTAACACCCAACAAAGTTTCCGGTTAAAATGTTTAAAACTCTTAGCTGTTATAATATTATATTACATAGTTAGCCTGTGTACTTCTATATCTCTTATCATACTATTCCGATCAATTGCAGTTTATTACACGATTGTCTGTCTTCTGCTAAAAGTTAATTGCCACATATTACGTACAATTACTGTCAAATATATTGAAATGTAGAAAATGAAATGTAAGATAGATAATAACTGATCTACTATTGACAATTCATATCCGATAAATATTTCAATATGTCCATATAATATTCTACAATGTATTCTTTTGGTGATGATAGGCACACTTTTGTATACGTGTCACAAAACTCGACCAAATATTGGGTCATCTGGAAAGTTCGTCTCGTTTTTGGTGTAAGTGACCATCCCGATTTTCTTCAAATAGTCGGAAACTGTGGATTTTGAATGCTCAAAAGTTGCTGCTAATTCTTGAGAGTTTACCTCAGGTTTTGCTTTACTTCTTGACAGGTAAATTCGTCGTCAATACACACAGGTCGAGCGAAGGGAGCCTTATCTTTCAAAGGAAAATTACCCTTTCGAAATCTAGCAAACCACTTTCTACAAGTTCTGTCAAAAAGTGAAACATCACCATTAACACTACAAATATTTCTCGTTGCGTCAGCTGCATTAGTACCTTTTTTAAACTCGTATAACATGACATGACACATGATGTTCCTTGATGTCTAAGATTGCTCGCCGTTATTTACAAAAAAACAATTATTTAAACACTGTTTAAAGATGTATGATACATATTACAAGCAACACCACCGGCCTAACATTAACATGTTGGTGCATGTTACGCCTGCGGTTGCTGCTTGAAGAAATATGAATTCACTCGAGCGGCTACGAAACTGGCACGAACTTTCCGGATGACCTAATAGATACGTCACCTTGGAATAATATTTTTCCGTTTTTTTTAGCTTAAATAATATAGGTGTTGATACTTCTAAAATGATATTCAAATGGAAGTACTGGAAAGATATTTTAAAAATTGTTTGAAATCCAAATTAGAAAACGACTTTAAGTGCCCGATTAGGTTTCCATGTAGCATCTTGGAGTCTCTTACTTTGGTTGACAACTTTTTTCCATTAAAAGTTAGTTAATTTCCATCAGTAGCTCACAGATGACGTTAATGCTAGGTGCAAACACACAAAACACGAAACACATTTCGAACATATGCGTTTTTCTCGAAACTAGGTTTTTTAAAACAGTGAACAAGACAACTAACAGGAATTTTTATCATACTGGCTTGAAATTCTACCTGTAGCTTCTTAAGTGAATTGCCTGCGCCGATTCATTGAAACGCTGATTTTTGAATAAAAGTCAAGTTTTTATGGATACGCGAAAATCATTTTATTTTTAATAATATTGAGTACCACTTAATAATATTACCTAATGATGAACAAGTCTTTTAATTTTCTAGCTACTGTTTGAAAATTGCTATACTCTGTTTACTCTAAATTGCTATGACATACGCCCGCGTAGTCATTTGTTTTTCCAAAGTAAAAGAAAAAGAAATTTTGTGTACGTTGAATCATGTACATAACACCTATACTTTAGAAAGTTTTATATTGGTTGCATTATTGTTCTCTAAAAATTCTCCATTAATAAAATTTTTAGCATTTCAAAGTGATTTCAAAATTATTCGCTCAACGAGTTCAGTCATAACAAAAAAAAAAAAATGCAATTTACTTTATCAAACAAACAAACACTTTTGTTTCATTTAACATATATATTTCCAAGTAGTTACATGCTGTAGTTTTTACATTAATAATTTCCTTTTAAATTATTACTAGATCTGTTTAATAATTTAATTAATCGATAAAAAGTTTAGTTTTGTGTGTTTTTTATTTTTTTTTTTTTTTTTTTGTTTTTGCTGGAAAAACTCTTGACTTTCTGTTAGGTTAAAAGTTCTCCAAGTTTCAATTGCTTTTTAATTCAGTTAAACTTTTTACCTTTACTTATTAATTTATTTAAATTAGTAAGTAGTACTGATTTGGTTTTTTCTTTTTCTGTGTGTTTTGTTTGAATGTTTTTTCATTATTTTATGAACAAATGAATAGCTTTGGGGAAAGTTGTTCTTTAATGAATATAATCTTTTAGTTGAATAATTTCAACTAAACACTTTTTGAATTTTCATTTAAATAAGGTTACAGCGTAGATTTTGTGAAGACAGTTTAACCATTTATGAAAACTCGAAAAACATTTACAATTTTCTTTAAGGTCTATTGTGTACAACTACGCAAAAATTGATTTAATAATATTTTTTATTTTTCAATAACAATAGGGGAGAAGTGATATGAAAGGGACACGTATGAAAAGAGACAATTCAAAGTACGTGCTAAATACAAATCCCGCCAAATCAAACGTATTTGTGTTGTGTCGCAGCAGCCATGCAGATATGTTTGTTCCTCACTTCAAGCCACTGTCATTTAAAACTTGGTAATGCTGTGCTTGTAAATTTTTTTATGTTCCAAAGTAATTTTTTTAAAAATTTTTCAGAACGTTTTCTGATATACTGTAAGTATTTTTTGAAAGGTTTGTAAGTATATACAGTTAATTATTCTTTCAACTAGAGGAAAACAACAGATCAGATATCTTTTAAATAAAATTGTAGATTTAAAGGTTAAATTTTTAATTTGGGTGTGATATATATGAAAGGGACAGAGCAGTTATGAAACGGACTACCTACCTTTAAGACTAGTGACTTCAAATTAGTTTTATTTGAATATCCACATGTCACAATTTTTTCTCTATTATCGTGTTTTCTTAGTGTCAATAATCAATTTCTTTTAAAATTTCTTCTCGTTTAAAAATTTTGAACAAAAATAATCAAATGAAAAACTATGATTTTAATTATCTATTACTAAAACCATGCAATTAATAATCATCGATTCCTGAAATCATTTGGTTATTTCCATTATTGAATCAAATCTATTAATATGTAAGTTCAGTAAGATGACCTGCGCAATAGTATGAACCGTATGTCTTATGTACATAAGGTTGAAATTTGAACAACATGAATGATATTTAGTACTGTCCCTTTCATAAATTACCATCTCCCTTTCAATACAGTCTATTGACGAAAGGGTCAAAATGCACTTTTTTAAAAACTGAGAAAAATTACAACTAATAACATAGAAATGTTTATTATTCGATTTTATTTCAAGAGTAAGATAACTGAAGTTTCTAATTCCGTTCGTAAATATTTAATTTGTTATCTCGTTTGTTTACTAGAAAGCTTAAAACAAAAACGTCCCTTTCATGCCACTTCTCCCCTACAAGTAAACTGAGTGAGTGATATTGTCGATATAAAATTGTCATATAAATTTTTCTTAGACTTATTTTTTAATATGATTAATTAAAATGATTGTAATTGTCTTTTAATACATAAATTAATCAATTTTATCAAAGTTATCGACATCTGACGATTTATTTCAAAGCTAATAGTCAAGACTTCATCGGCCACCTTCATGAATTTGATCTTGACGAGTCCGAAGATCTAAATTATTCTTTTCATTTTTGAAGCTAAAAATTACATATACTTTCAAAAAACATTATAATATCGTGCAATAGGAAAACATAAAGTAAATGCCGAATTCTCGGTGAAAAACTTTCGACCAACCATTTCTATTGAGTTTGTTAACGATAATATGTTTTTCCTTTAAAATAAAATGTAATTTTTACTCACATGTGAAAGGGAAAACTATACTAAACTCCAAAACATATTTTTCTTCATTAAAATAAACAGTTTTTCCGTTCGTTTATGTTATACGTTACGATATAACGAGAGGAGGAAAAAATTAAGACTTGGCACCATAAATTTTCAAATAACTTCCAAAAACGAAAACATTATTATTATTATTTGTATATGTCTTCTAACCTTTTACAAGACTATAAACCAGTCAATGACCTAAAACACATAAAGCCTGAAGGCATATACGGACATGATACGTGGAAATAGAAGAAAAGAATAAAGTATAAAATAAAAATGCGTGCCAATGGTGAAAATGTGTAATGCAATAGTGTGGCGTAGCACACATAGATATAATATATTATATGTTCAAATGAACTTTCCTTTTTGGTGTCCTTCTACATTTTAACATATATTTTCATTTGTATTCCTTTTAAAAATAAAAATGCGGGTAGGTATTTTGTCTAAAAAGAAATTTTATTTGTATATACAGGTTGTGAGTGGGGTCGTACATTTTTTTTAAATTTTTAAATTTTTAAAAATCATTTAAAGAGCTACAGGGAAAAAATCAAACGATTTTATTTTCTAAGTTTCTAAAGCATTTACTTATCATGAAAATTTTTGAAAGCGATTGGGAGTCGATATTATTTATAGTGCCTTTTCGTCTAAAAAAACCCATCCTTGGCCTGAACATCCACATTCAACCTTTTCCAATACACTCGTTCATAAATTTAATAGATTTGAGTGCTACTTTATGGTATTCCATAGTTGCTATAAATAAATAAATAAATACTTTACTTTGTAAAAATATCACTGTTAAAACTCTTATGACATGTTTGGGTCAGTATGACCATTATCAAACAAGTATAAGCTTCAATAAACCAAAATAAGACATCAAGAATATATTGGATAATTTAAATAAATTGAACAATAAAAAATATTAATCAATAATCACTTAGCAATTATCAACTAATCACAAACTTGCTATACACACTCTCGATCATTACAGATTTCGTTACATTCCACAGTGGTCCAGTTTCCGAAAAAAGCGGACAAAAATCAAAAATTAGTTTGACTAAACCAAAATTGGCATATAAGAATTTTCAAGGTCGCTGATTATGAAATTGATAATAAAATACAATTTTATTATTTTTTTGAAAATTCAAAATGGCAGGTCCAAAATGGCGGGCAAAAATAAAAAAATTAGTTTTATTGAAACAAAAAATGGTATATAAAGATTTTCAAGGTCGTTGATTATGAATTTGATATTATTATTTTAAAAATTCAAAATGACGGATCCAAAATGGCGGGCAAAAATAAAAAATTAGTTTATTGAAACAAAAAATGGTATATAAGAGTTTTCATAGTTTCTGATTATGAATATGAAGTGAGACAAGGAAAAACTGTAATTAGTGTAAGAAACGAAGGGGTATATTGGGGCAAACTATCCAACTCGATCAAACTCATAAAAATTTCTTATAAATAAACACATTAACAATGCAAAATTTCTCTGTAATAAGTACACCCTATAGAAATATTAAATTACCCTTTACCACATATTTATAATGATTACTCACCTTCATTTTTAACTTTCATCATATTTGATTTCAAAAACACACTTTCAAACAAAAGTTATTAATAAACAACTAGAAGATGCGTACGAGACCGGTGCACAGTTAGCTGTGTTTGACCTTCCCTTATCTGGTAATGCAGACGGTATAATGGACTGTCGGTTTGCACAAGGGTGCAGTGGTGTCCTCCTACGATAATACGGGGTAATGAATTCAAAATTACAAGCTTCACTTTTCTCATTTTTGTCCGCTGTTTTGGAAATTAGAGTATTGTGCATTCTCACATTACAGACTTTATTACTCTCACATTACAGGTATCATTACACTCTCACACAGAGTTACCCTCACTATAGAAATTTCCACTTCAAATAATTGCAAAAATTAAAATATTTTGAAAACTACTGAGTTCAGTTAACATAACATAGGTCATTCTGACGAAACCGGGGTTTAACCCTTTGCACTTGATAGGCGCCGCCACGGCGACCCAATAAATATTAATTCCACTCGTTAGGCGCCGCAGCGGCGCCATAAACAATAGGTACGTATTTTATTATTTACAACACGCTAGGGGACCTAAGGCCCGATTTACATTAACGCTCCGCTCTCAGTGCGATATCACTCCGCTCCCGATTCGATAAAATATTCTTACATAATAAATAATGAGTGTATTCACATCATCGCTCTGATATCGGTCCGATATCAGTCATGGTTCGCTCTCGCTTCAATACCGCTCCAATACCAATACCACTGAGATAATATTTTATCGGAGCGATATCAGACCCTATATCGATGATAGTGAACATGTTTTTGATTCCACTTCCCTTCGTTTCTCAGCCTTCTCTTCATTTATTTGAAAATTATTATATTAGGAAAACATGATACAACACAACGACGCGTCGTCTTGCTACAATACATTGTGATACATATTACTAAAATTAACTAATAGATATATTGTATAATGGATATTATGTTCTCCTAATACAATAGTGTTTACAGCGTTTTAAAACTGCTGTCGAGTAGCTGAATACCCATACTAAAAAATGGTTCGAGTGCAAAGGGTTAAATTTGTACACAATATATAATGTAAGTGGGTTATTAAAAATACCACATTTTAATATTAGTGGTAAAATGGGAAGCTGGCAATTGAAAAATGTTACATTTTTTACAGCATATTTTCATTTAATATTAAACCTAAGCTCTCGGTGTTTGTTTAAAAACACCAATTAAACGATAATCATCCTATACATCACAAACATATACACCATTAATATATTATTTTAATCATATGAAACACATACAATATAACATAGTATACATTACAATATATACCGAAACAGTTGATATTGAGAGAAATGGTAAGTATTTTGGTAATGTCATTAGAAGATGGGATACGTACGAGCCACATGCACACTCATTTCACTATTTCGCATACGAGACATTTATTAAATGTTACCGTAAACTGTGACGTTAGCGCGCTGCGACGCTAAACTGGTGTGTAATAAGATTTATTGTTTTGGATAAACACAGTAGCGGTAGGTACATAAGGTACCTACATAGGCAGACATATTTAAATTGTATACCATCTATAATTTATCTTCCGTAGGTATGTATGTTACTTGAAATTTTGTTATAGGAATATTATTGCAGTAGTGCTTAAAATTAACAAGAAAATTTTGACGCTTAATAATCACTTGGAGGATAATATTAAGACATACATATATTTTGTATATAATTACTTGAAGATATTGAATAATTGTATGCGACTAGTTGGATGGGTGTAGTCGAAGCAAGAAGGCTTTGAAATGTTTCTAAATGAAGTTATGTTAATTGTTTTAATATGTTAATTACATATATCAACTATAGTATACTCGTATTTACTTACGATATTCATACGCGAAGTAGTTTATGTTAAACATTTTTGTACTTAAAATATATGTATATCTATTTAATGATATAATTTTAAATACAAGATTTACTTGAAGACATTTGTAGGAAGTATTAAATAAGAAATACCGGGCGTATCAATTTCTATGCAGTTTAATTGTGCTAACTTCAATTTGTGAGATGAAATTTTTCCAAGATATTTTTTTAATTGTCAGAGAGTTAAGACCTTGGAGTAATGGAGACACAGCAACTATCTCTATCATGAAATCTGCAGTGTGCATTTTTGTGTACCTTAGGCTCGTAGGTAGTCAGTGCCTCAGTGGCACTCACCGAGTTTAAGTCAGTCAAACAACAATGGATTTGATTGTTGTTAGCACTGTAGAACCCCCACACGCAGCGTTGTGGTATCACACATATGTATGCGAAGCAGGGTCACGTGACTGCCACCTCTATTTCGATTACGCACACATACACAGTTTAGCGCGCCAATACAAAGTAAACACCGTGCACGTATATAACATATTTTCTATCTCTTACTGGTTACACTGATTCCAGTAGTGGAGAGATACGTATTGTACCTCTGTCCTCTGTGGTTAAGACGATCTTGTCAATCCCTTGGTTACAGTATATAATGCATACTGACAACATAATGCCTACTGACAACATATAAAGTGGGTATGGGTAACCTGCCCACGTTTTTGGCATCTGAAAATAATCACAACAACCGCCGCGCCGGAGCCGATCGCTATCAGTGATTACATATTATGTGTGCGATGTTACCACAAACAAGTATTTACAAAAACAAACACACTATGTGTTGGTTTCTATAAACATTTTTAGAATAAACAAAACACTTAAAAATATTTATAAAAAATAAGTATTTTATATTTATAATTACTGTTTGTTTTTTTTTTTATATTTATTAGTATAGTATCTTGCTTCTTGTTATTGATTTAGTGATTTTATTAACAATATCAATGTATATGGACGTATGTTTACACATGTTGAATCATTTTATGAATATTTGTTTATATAATGTTTCTTTGAAAATAATGCCAGCCCCTGGAGAAGTTTACTATGAATGTCCTCGGTTTGTATAGTGTTAACAAATCAGCTCCAAAAGTGCCAATCGACCAAAAAAACCAATTAAATTGGGAATCAAAATATTGGTTTAGAAAATTTTTACTTAACATTTTTAATAAGAACCTTCATCATTATCATGAGAATGTAAGAAATAAACTGTGCACTAGCAGCTTCTTTTAATACGTTTAATTGATATTTGACCAGAATGAAGGTTTGCTTCAGATACTGCACACTATGAATCGGCTTTGGTAAGTTGGATGTCCGCACAATTTCATCCTTGTTATTAGGAATCATTTGCATTGAAACTTCGGACAATATTGAAGGCACAAAAACAGTTTCAGGTATTAGGAGGATAATAAGGCTTATGTGTATTTTTGATAAGCCTTATTTGCCGCTGACACCAAAATAAATAAATAAAAAAATTTACTATTAATTCAACAGATGTAATTATTTAGTGAACTGAATTTACAAGAGGAAGAACTGAAGAACAAAATTATACAAACAGAAAAATAATTAACAGTATTAATACTGAAATTATTTAAGACAATTTTCGTCGAAATTTTATTATTCCAGCGACACAATCTCTCTTATGATATATAACCCATTACTGGAGACAACGGGCGGGATGGCGACAAGAGGCGCATGAGTTACAACTTATTGGTGTCTGAGGCTTGCATGCGTGAAAAATTGGAGCAATTGTACAAATATTTGAACGATTTATGAATTTTAGGCCTTATTACCCATAGGTACCTTAAATTAAAATTTTGTGTTTTGTTCATATTTGTTCTGTCCGTCTAAAACCAAAAATGTTTCAGTACAATGAAAACAAATACATAATTGTATGTATGTATTCGATGCTATTGTTATAAATAAGAACAGATTAAACTTTGATCGTAATAATTTATACAATTGTTACTCTCAAACGTATTTTACAACACTTGATTTATAACATTTTCAAGTTAAATTGTAATGATTTGTATGTTTATTTTAAACCCAAGAAAACCATAAATAATGGTTTACATCTTACTTTGTATAATACCCAAGTACATGTATGTAGAACAGTTACACGTAAATATACCATTTCTATGTTTCACAATTGTCAGTGAAGAATATGGTAATGCTTCATCACTGTTTAATATTATTCACGCAGGTGAATATGTACATATTTATTAGTGGTAGACTATGTGTATTATAATATTTAAAATTAGATTTCCTGAACTTTGAATCACAGGCATAATATTTGCGACGCAAAAAATGGGTCAAAATATCGCCAAACACTGTATGGTCCAT
The DNA here is from genome assembly GCA_035578155.1 of Brachynemurus nebulosus. Taxonomy (NCBI): domain Eukaryota; kingdom Metazoa; phylum Arthropoda; class Insecta; order Neuroptera; family Myrmeleontidae; genus Brachynemurus; species Brachynemurus nebulosus. The sequence continues at coordinate 29,290,035 of JAPWDM010000001.1, read as the reverse complement.
GTCTAAAATATCTAAAAGAAGAATAATCGACAGATGATTACTTACAAGGAGATGCCCCCAGTAGAAAAGGCAAAAATGAGCGACCCGTATTTTTATTATCGGCTATCTTCCACTTTTATGGGGTGAAACCAGCCCCTAAAGTTCGGGGTTCAAATTGTATTTATCAAGTTATCTCGAAAACTATAAGAGATAGAGTAATATTTTGAACTGACGAAATACTACTCTTAGTAAGACCTATTCACCTGGATAGGTTAAACTAGTGTTGGGTAAATAAGAGGGGCTGAAGGGATGAATATGGGAGTAAATTTTCTTGTATTTTTCAGTTTAATGTGTCATCACCATCATAAATTGAGAAAGCACTAATAATTTTTAATGTTTCACCAATATAAACATTAAAATAGTAATAAAAAAAAAAAACAGACAGTATTTACAATCAATAATAATGCAATATATTTATTGCATACACTTTTTTCTTCCTTATTTGTTTTGAAATCCACACATATTTCAAAAAAAATGCACACAATAGCTTGTACCCCCTAATTTTTAGTATTCTTTCCATTTATAGTGAAAATTTGATACATTAAATCACTACCAGAAAATTTGATACAATAAACCATTACAAGAAAATTTACCCCCCATCTCATGCCTCCAGCCCCACTTATGAACCCAACCTTGGTTTCACAAACACAGGTGAATAGGTTTTTCAAAGAGTAGTATTTCGTCAGTTTAAAGTTTTCCTGTATATTTTTCGAGATATCTTAATAAATACAATTTGAATTCCCAACCTTAGGAGCCAGATTTACCCCCAAAAAGTGAAAAATCGTCGATAAAAAGAATATAGGTCGTTAAAAAAAATACAAGAAATAATTTCTCCTTTTCTGTACACCAGCAAAGTTTCATCAAAATTGCAAATTTCACTCTAGGTGCATCTCCTTGTTAGATACCGGCACTGAACCTATTAAAGCGTACCACTGCTTTTTTTACTATTCTAAAAGAAAATCTTAATTTTCGTTGCGATTGCGATTTATTTATTCACTTGAAATAAGTGAAAAATACTCAAGTTTTTAGCCACGACTAGCTCCCGTTCTCCTGTTAAAGTAACTAAAGGACTTAAAATAACTTACACAGTGTCATATCGTCTTTACAATTTATCAACATCATTACCATCCTTTCATTTAAAGATTTTCATCAACAACTGAAGAAAATGTTTCATGGTTTTGAACATTTCACTATATGAAGTGTCGTCTAACTCCATGCATATACATATGTGTACACACTATGTAGTACAGCAATCCCCCGAAGAACACGATTAATTGGTTCCGTGTTCTTTGAAACCGTGTTGTTCGAGAACACAAAAGATAGGCATTTTCTATTACAAGTGTGAAAATAAAAAAATATAAAAAAATTTCAAAGAAACAACGCAACGAAAAAATTACATATTATGGGCGCAAGCTCAAAAGACCTCCGAAACTGCGGTGAGGGGAACACAAATTGTATTATTTCCATAGTTACCAACCAAACCAAGTAATTATGTTTTTATATGAGTGAGTGAGTAAACTTCTATTTATTAATATGATAGACAAAGATAAATGCAGATGTAGATAAAAAAGTTCTTTTTAGCTTGCGCCCGTAATACTTACAAACACATCTGTATGTAATGCGTATTTATATCGATTAAAATAGAATGGAATTGAGCATTCGTTAGCTCTGAAGTCGGTCTATCATAAAAATTTATTGAAAATTTAGATCGTAAATATCTCGTAAACGGTGCATCCTATATCAAAAATAACGAAATTTTTGAAGGTTTAAGCGAAGCAAGTTCTAGATATTCCAAACATATTGCAACTGTTAAAACCTACTTTTCGTTATCGAAAATTATCGACACCGTGTTATTTTTCATAAATTGGTTATAGTTGTTTAAATTAAGCTATATTAGTCCCTCTGATTTGGTCACCAATAGAATATTTTCGAAAAAATTAGTTTTCGATAGTTTCCGTAAACGTACAATTCTGATCGTAAATATATCGTAAACGGTGCGTCGCGTCGCGTCGTAGCGAAAAAATAACGAAATTTTTTAAGGCTTATGCGAAGCAAGTTGTGGGTATTTCGAACATATTGGGACTGTCAAAACCTACTTTTCGTTATCGAAAATTATCGATGTCGAAAATAACGACATTTTCAAAATTTAAATATGTAAATTTCTACATATTCGTTATCATTTCTATTATAAAATTCTCAAAAATATTAGTAGTTTTTTTTTCCAGCATTTTTTCTTTTATAATGACAGATTCAATTTACACAATTTTTATTCGTGTAAATCAAATCCACATGGAATTAATATGTTCGCGCACATTGAGGACCGATGTAACTTTATAATTATCAAATATGTAATATACCTATCTATTTTATTATTTTTCAGAAGAATTACTTAAAAATCGTGTTGTTTGAAACTGTGTAATTCGGGGGAAGGGTACCCGTGTTTTTCGAGTACCGTGTTCTTCGGGGATTACCTGTAGTTCACTTCTTCCTTATTTCTTACATATTATAGTAACGAGTACCCACCTATTAGGTTTTATACCTTCCAAGTAGATTTCAAACAAGTTGAATGGATGTTACGTGAAAGTCTAGACGTTAAATGAAATATATAAATCGAATAAGATATCAGACAACACGTTCAATGTAACTACTATATGACGTAGCTATGTATACCTATAGGTACTTGCGATATACCTTAGGTAGTCTTTTGTGCTTTACTTGCAACAGGAAATAATATACCTAAATCTAAATGCAGTAAATCCAGAGTGATATAGCTACTTACAGATGCAGGCATAACTATGTTAGAAAATTCAATGAGGTTGTAAGTCAAAAGTAGTCAAACTGTTGTTACAGGCTATTTCAAATTGGATGGTTATTTTCGATATGAAAGGATAATATTTCAGAAATCTATTTAAAACACCGCAGTCAACAATATTATATTGTGTAGTTCGTTAAGAGAGATTTAACAATAAATTTCATTATTTTTAAACTTCAACAAACAAAAAAGAAACGTTAAAGTTGTCCATTTTGTTAAAGTACGAACATATTTACATCTTTTAAATAGTATTTACTTTTTAAACTATTTTATTTATCACAAATATAACATATACTTACAATAATAATTTAGTAGCAGAAGTTTTTTTTAGTCGAATTTTTCAGCTTCCTAGTGTGATTTGGAGGAAGTAGAGGGGAAAAAATTATTTTGGCTGGATCTAACACGCCCACAGCCCCCCAGAATTAACGTAGAAGGTTGAAATTTAGTATGTTAATAGAGAAAACATTCAATACCGAAGGTGAAGGGAAAAAATCGACTTCTGCGGAGGGGCCCCGCTGCTCACGGCATTTTGTTCTTATTTGGCAATTAAAAAAATACTTTTTTTAGAAAAACAATTATTAAAATTACCAGATAAGCATAAGAAGAGGTAAACTATACGCTACTTAAGAGCTAATATTTTTTATCTTCTTTTTAGGCTAGAAAATGTAAAAAATTCACTTTCCAAACGTCTAATCCAAATTTCAAAGAGCCTGCCTATGTATATGTAATGACGTCTTTACTGGTATTGTCTCTGTTAGTAAAAAACAAAAAATACCTTAATACATAAAACTTAAGCTGGACGAAAATAAGAGTACCTATATTTTTGATAGATTCTCAGAATTGTCATCTAAATATTGCAGTTTTGGAGAAAGTGTGTTAAAAATGACAATGTTAACCTATTAAAGTTAAGAGAATCATTCTGGAGTCTAGCACTTCCTTCTTGAGACAATCCTGCAATTCAATGGGGCCCATATGAAAATTTGTAGGGGGAGGAGTGCTAGAATTAGACGTAAAAAATTTTTTTGATATTTTGGATGACGAATTGCGGCCTTTGATTAGCCATAAAATATTTCAGTTCTGATATTCAGGGCCGGCGAGAGAAATGACGGGCACCCCGGTAAAAGAGAAAAAGTTTTTTTAAACATTTTTTAAGTAGCGAGCAAAAAAAATTCATTTAACGTTTCCCAGGCTTCTTATTCAGCCTATTGGCTCCCTGTTTGGTCGACATTTTCTTCCAAAAACAGTACTGAGGAGCAAAGAAAAAAATCTCTTCCTTTTGCCGGGCCCCCTTTCCAATTTTTCCCCAAACATAATACAATAAATATTTATATATTTTATCCTTTCCTTAAAAGCTAGGGAGCTGCGACCCCTCTACCCCTTGCTCCCTTGCTACTACTTCTCACCTTACCTATTTTAGGTAATTAAACTCATTCACTCAGAAAGGTACTCATTTTTTAATAGTCTCATTACTTTTTTACAAGTCTCATTAGAATAAACTATATACATTTAATTTCGAAGGAAATCCGACGGAAATATTTTAATTCGCAAATAGTTAAATTTTTATACTAACTTTTTCCAGTTTCGAACCCATTGCCTATCTAATAAAGATCGGTTACCTACAGTATTCATTGGAGACATCGGTAGTAACTTCAGATACATAAAATTTTATAGAAAGTTTTTCCAATATTATTTATGTTGCTATACTACATCTACATACATCCATATTGAACTAAAAAGTTCTCTATGTATATCTTCGTATATTAGTATTACATTTCTATATGCAAATATTTAGCTTCAGCCTTAATCGATTTTCATATAGATTATACGAATTTATTTCCTTTAAGAAAAACGACAAATCTAAGATATTGGTAATATTTTTAAATCGAATAAATGTAATGATACCATCATTTTTTGTGATAAATGTTAAAAAATATATTCTTTAATCTTAAATTAAAAATCTAAAAGAATTATTCCTTTTTATATGAAAAACATTTTTTTATAATCGTCTGCAAATACTAAATATTTTTTCTATTAATTTTTAGTTAAATTGTGTAAAAATAAACTATAGTTGCAAGATATCAAGCTAAAAAAAAATTGTGTAGGGTCCTGTAAAATTCAGTGTTACATTATTTTCCATCAAAATGAATATGTTTTGCGCTCGCAAAACATTATAAAACGGTTTTCCTGTTCCTACCTGTCAACAGTGAGTGGTATGCCGTCACAATGACTACCACCCAGTTACTAAGTAGTTACTAAGACAAGGTGGTTCCTGCTTCGGGTCGTTAGATACCATATCCACGGCTGGGTGTCACTGAGAAATCATCTTCTACTGCTGGCGCTACCATTGATCCCATTACAAAAGTTTTTTATTTTGCAGTCAGTGAGAAGTGCGAGGTCTTCAAAAGCGCTGGGCCTACTGTGGTTACACCGCTTTTACTGTCTTTGGGCTGGCCCTGACTTCAAAATATGTTGAAGCACGCTATAGCATACCACTACATTTAAACACGATATGACATCAAAGTGTTTTTCATGTTACCTGGTGAATACTTCCAATTTTTTTACAAACAGTTAATAATATTTTAACAAATATCTATCACCCTCCATCAATATATTCTAAAAATATATTATATAATTTCGGTGTGAAGAGCCTGCTAGGTAAAACTTAGGCCTATCGGTTGAAAGCAAGAAAATTTTAATTAATAAAAAGATAAATTATAAATACATTCAATTAAAATTAATATTAATAAATATTAATGTTATTGTCACCGTCTAAATATATATAACAAACTCACCATTGTTCCCCTAAAATTCCCATTTCTAATTTAACCGAAACATTTTTGTAATTTATTGAAATTAAAGGTGTGAAAAATTTTCACTTTGTACAATTACCTATTTTACAACACGACGATGTGAAAATATTCATTTCGAAAAACCTTTTCTCAACATAATGATTAGTGTTAATATTGTATATAATGGACAATAAAGAAAAAATAGAACAATCATATACGTGATATCTGCGTGTCAGAGAAAGATAACAGATTTTTTCCTCCCAAAAAGGGTCAAAGGAAAATGAGACAATTCTACAAGGTACTGGACGGTTCACTCGGTCCATTCGGTCTGTGATCAAGTTGTCCTTTTGTTGTTTAATTAATGCATAATAAAATATCCTTTTCTATTTACAAGGTTTAAATTTCATTTAAAATTGAAATACGTAATAACGACGTAGTCAGATATTATGTAACAATGTAATATTTTTGTATTTGTGGAATATATTGAGTGACCTTTCAACAGTAATCGATATTATTTTATTTGAACTACGTGGTCGATCAAGCGGTCGGAAAACGACGTTTCATATTACATGGCTAATAGTACAGTCACTGAAAGACAAAATAATGTAAAAGCTCCCAATTTTTTCGGATAGAATGGATTTTCCTGAAAATTTGTATACCAGCTTATCTGACCCTACACTTCAAAAGTTATATTGTCTTGATGTGTGGTTTTTGATAATTAGGGGTAAAAACTACCCTTGTATGACAAAAATACGAAAAATCCAGATTTACGTATTTTAAAGATTCAATTTATGTTCAAATATGTTGGATAAAATTCCTTTCAAGTTTTTTAATATAATTTATGAAATTCAGTTATTTTTCTTCCCAAAAAATTCTTAAAAACTACCCCTTTTTTCCGAAAAAATAGGAAAAAAATTTTAGCAGCCTAAAGTAACCTTTTGGTGCATTCACAATGTATTATATCTCTTTTATTTTTCATTAGAAAACTTATCACTCATTAAAAACCTGCAACCGTTAAAAAATAAACCACCCCTTATAATAAAATAAAGAAGAAAACGATTATTAACGGCTTGAGATATTATATACTGGTATACATATGATGAATTGTAACTTTTTAAAAGTTTTCAAATGTATGATTATATTGTTACTTTTTAATCTCCCAAAAACCCTGATAGAAGGACTACCCCTTATACAAAATCCTACCCTTTATGGAAAAATTGCATAAAAATTATATGTATGGAAAAATAGCATGTGAATTATACATTACATGTTGATATAATTAATTTTTTTTTCATTCTATTGAATTTATTTTTAAAATTTTTTAACTAAATTATTAAAAAAATACAAAAAATACACAAAGATTATGATAATTTACCTGCTCCAAAAATTTTACCGAAAAAATGCAATTGGTTTTCTTACTATAACTTTTTTTAATTTTTAAGTTATCAATTCGCTTAAAAAACCATTTGGTAGGAAATTTTAAGAACTATAAGTCTTATGATTTACAATTTTTTTGAGTCCTTCAATTTTTAGATTTATAAGTTTAAAGGGCTTAGGAAAGGTAGTCTTCGCGTTCTGTTTTGAGCTTCTAATGATCATAACTCAGTCAAATTTGGACGTACAAAAATGAACAAAAAAGCAAATTTTTCAGCAAGAAAAGACCTATAATTTTCATTCTATAATTTTTTTTCATAAATTTGTTAGCTTTTTAAATATTTTGAAAAAAACTATGATTTTTTTAAAAATTAAATTTTTTTTTCAAGAGTATATCAGTCATTTTTTCGAATTTAAAGTTCTAAATCCGTTCAAACTCCCAGAACCCATTGTTTATATATGAATAAAGTAAACTGGCAACGGATTACGCTGAGTTTCAATGTTTGCCGTCAAGTAATTAATTTTGATACCAATTTTTTTTCTCAAAAATCAAGACAACCATTTTGCTTTGAATGTAACTCCGTTAATTTTTATACTAATGGCTTTTACCACAACTCAAAATAAAGGTCTATTCAAGTACTTTAAAATGTGTAATATGAGTTTTTTTCGAAAAACCTCTCATTTTTCCTCCAAATGACATTGAAAGTTTCGATTTTAGCTATCGTCAAAATCGATTTTAACTTCAAAGAGTCATAACTTAGATTGTATTCTACCTACAAAAATAAAAAAGAATGCAATCTCTTTGTTACTTGATTTTCTTTATTTTTGCTCATAACCATTTTTTATGTAAAACTTGTAGTTTTTGAGATATTTGCGAAATATCCCTCAAAAACATGCATTTTTTGGGCTAAAAAACGACCACATTTAGGCGCCAATATCTCAAAAAGTATTGATTGTACAAAAAATTCTTATAGAATATTTTTTGCTTAAAATTTGTCCCTCTATTGAAAGGTGAGGTTATTTTTCATAAAAAAATTTCCAACCCCTAGAAGGGGTGCCTTCCACCCCTAGGGTGAAAGCACAAATCGGCATTATATAACTTTTGTTTCTTGGGCTACTCCCTAGCTACAGTTCAAATTTCAAGCCAATCCATCCCATCCGAAAAAATTGGTAGCCAAATGCTTCAGTTACTGTACTATAAATGTTATTCCAACTAATGGCGGAAATTATTGCAAGCTACAAGAATTCAATTTAAAATTAAAGAATTAATTTTAAACATTTCTCTAATGCTTAAAAAATTATCGATATCATCTGAATTACAAGGTCGAGCAAGTGATCAAAAAACGACATTTCATTTTACATGAATTATTGCCATTCCAACTAACGGCCGAAATAATTCCAGCCCAAAAGAATTCTACTTAAACTACAAGAATTGCTTTTAAACATTTCTCTAATGCTTAAAGAATTGTCTACATTTTTCGGAATTACATGGTCGACCAAGTGGTCAAAAAACGACATATCATATTACACGAACTAATATTATTCCAACTAATTCAGGCTCCGAGCTACATGGTAAACCAAATGGTCGGAAAACGACATTTCATAAATATCTCGATAAAAGATAATAAAAAAGCTATCTAGATAAAATTTCAGATAATGTTATTTAGCTAAGCACAACACTTGTTACAAGTGTCTAAGTACAAAAGTAATTATCCCCAAGTTAATTGCAAAAAGTTTTAGGAATAAGCAGTGTTTAGTTTAATATAGAACAAGCATTTAACCATTTAGTTGCACTACCTTTCGAAAGTGATTTAATTTAAACTTTGAGAAAACTTTTTTTTGGACTCACTCAATATATTTGAATCTACACCATATTTATTACATAAGTAAAATAATTAAATAAAAGCCTGCCATTCTGTCATTTCATTTTCGTAAGTGTGATACGGGTGGGGTAAATTTTATGTCAAAAACAGACGATTTAAATATCATGGGAATTTTATATGTTTATATTAACATATTATTATAATAACAATTCTTATTAATTTAAATGAGAATTTAATATTTTATTTTTGATTAAAATATATTTTGTAGAAAAACTACAAGGATTTAAATTATATTTTAGTAACTGTTAAAATAATATTTTTCTGGACTTCCTATTAATAAACGGAATTGGACTTATGAGCTAACTCACAAGTAAAGGGCCGGAGGCCGGACCTATAGATTTCGATGACACTTAGATATGTTGTAGAATACTAAAAAATAAGCGACACTATTTTTTTGTCGGCGGAAAAACGGTTTGAAGGGTTCAAATCGCCCTCCAAAAATTGGGGTAAAAATTTAATCTTTTAAAAATCTCGAAAACGGTAAGAGATAGAGCAAAAGTTTAAATTGGCGATATTGCTCTTTTTTAAAGTTACTGGACTGTCGTATGTAAGTACATTTTTGATGCAACTTTCCAAAAGTGATGTTGACTAATTTCATGCTCTCAAAAAATTTCCAAAACTGATGTTTCCATTATCGGTGCTATACTGTACCTAATTAATTGTCGCTTAAAATATTATCTAAGACTTACCCTTTACTATGATTCACAATTTTGTTGGATTTTATCAAATAATTCTAGACTTTTCACTCTCTAGATGCAGTAAACTTTCTTAACGAACTATCTAAGATCAAGTGTGAAGAAATACTAGACTTGTTTAAGAATGACGTAGTTACATATTTCTGTAAATTATGTTAACTCAGATTGCATTTTCTGCAACTAGATACTTAAGGGCTCTGTTTAACTAAAAAATCAGGAAGTTTCCTTTATTATAAGCTTTAAAATCTCTAAAAGATAGTGCCATGTCCAATAACTGTCAATGTCCAATAACTCTACTGTTTTCCCCAATATCCAAAAAATCATAAATTACTGGACAACACATGTTTTGTCCAATGAAATATTTACATATATTTCTACGTATTTTTATAAGTAGAATTCAAATTTTTAATCATAAGGCCCGATTTACATTAACGCTCCGCTCTCGGTACGATATCACTACGCTCCCGATTAGATATAATCTTGTTGTGTTCACATTACAGTGCTGATATCATGCTGGTACCTATTCGTTCTCTATTGACATTATAATGCTGCTCTGGGTACGCTCCCAGTTCGGTCTCAGTTCGATACAAATATCTTTTCACAACAACTGAATGCAAACGGAGTGGAGTGGAATCAAAAAAGTGTTTACACTATAGGTACAAGCCATAACAAGTCTGATATCGCCCCGATAAAATATTACCTGAGTGATATTGATATTGGAGTGACATTGGAGCGAGAGCGAACCGTGACTGATCTCGGACCGATATCAGAGCGTTGATGTGAATACACTCATTGTTTATTGTGTAAGAATATTTTATCGAACCGGGAGCGGAGTGATATCGTATCGAGAGCGGAGCGTTAATGTAAATCGAGCCTAATTGTCCCATCACGTAAGGTTTTCCTTATAGGACCTACTCAATAATAATAATAATAATAATGGGGGTTTAACGTCTGTTCTTCAGACATTCTTGTCTATAATAGACGCCATCCACATCATTATTTTTGTACTTTATTTATATACATTGCAATTACCTAGCATTGTGATGTGGGTGGAGGCTGGAACAAGTAGTGAAGGGGCTAGGATTTGGCAGTATGCCTCTGTAGCCTTCTTTTTAAAGAACTATGCTGATATTCATCTATAGAGTTGTGAAGGGAAACGGCAGAAAACCTTTACAAGCATAGCCAACAGAGAAATTCGAACCCTCGACCTACCAGTCGGCGTAACAGTCCCTTAGCACGCTTAGTCACTACGCTGGTATATAGGGGATACTAATTTTGGACAGGAATGAAAGCTATGGACAAGACTGAACAAGTTTTTTAATTTTAAAAGGGAAGTTTTCCAAACTTAGTGATGCCAAAATCAAAGAAGGCATAATAGTAGACGCACAGATAATAGAGAAAAAAGTATGGATCTGTTTAAAACATATGGTTAAATATTTATTAGGATGACATAAACCCGACAACTACAAGAACTTTGTGGACAATCTACTGAAAGCATATAGTGATTTGGGTTGCAACACATCACTTAAATTCCAGCCCCTTCGTTTCAACAGAATCTAGGGTATCTAAGTAGCGAACATGGAAAACGGTTTTATCCAGTTATTTCTGGTATGGAAAAAAGGTACCAGGGAAAATGGAACGCAAGAATGCTGACTATCTACTGCTGGACCCTTAAAAAAGATGTACCAGAAGCAAAAACTTCAAAAAAATCTTTTACAACTATCTTTCAATGTACCAAACCTGTATGGATGTGTATTGGAGTAAATTTGTATGAATTGTAATATATTTATTGGCTTGTCACAAGAGAATCTTGCATGATGCGAAAAAACTGTTTTCATTTTTGGGTTCAGCGTATAAAATACTTTAAAGATCGGGCATTAAACCGCGGTTTGGAACAAAAAAAATTTTTTTTGTTGCCCAGTGTAATGAATATTTTTTAACAAATATTAAACAAAGATACACGCAGAATAGACTCTTCAGGAACTCTGGTCGATAAAATAGGTACCATTCACAATTTTTTTTTAAATAATTTGGTACTCACGTGTCAGATGTCTGCATTGTTCCGACTCATCTTTGTTCTAACCCATCATGGCCGCTCTCTACTTAAAATATGAAAATCAAACAAAATTACAGCTTTTCCTATTTAATTAATTTCTCTCTCTCTCTCTTTCTATTATTATCAGATACGTAAATTTTTAGTAAAAATTTTAAACGGAACCTAAAACAAAGATAGCCATACTCGCAAGGTAACTATGTTGGCAATAAAGTGAAGACACAAAATATGTACAAATATAACATACAATTGTTGAAAAGTGATAAACTGAATAAATCTATAGAACACACGTAAAGCTGCATCCAGTAGCAGCAATCGGTAACAAAAGCACCGTTCCACGTATACACCAAACACACCAATAAGAAAATGAAAAGTCAGGGAGCGTAAAGAACTTCCTGTCGCGCCGGAAGTCAGCCATTCAGACGCGACATAAGAAAACGACATCTTGTCTCTTTTAATAATAATAACATCCAAAATGCATGATGATCAAGAACGGGTGGTGGGGGCAGAGACATTGAGCGGGAATAAGAGAATTATCATTTCTCTTGAATGTAATGTTTGTGCTTCTATTATAAACTTTGACAAGAATAATTTTATCTCTAGGTAGCAGCACAGTCTAATAACAATTACTATTTTGTGAACATTATAATAATTATGACAATATGACAATATAGTATAGGGACACTCTCGATGTAAATTGAACTTATCCTCGAGTTGTTTTGGAAGTGGTTTTAGACCATAGGCTAAAATCCAGTGTCTAAAGCCTACCTCCTTTATTCTATTTTTGTAAAATGTCTTTTTAAAAAATGCTTGAGAGAATTAAATCGCAGAGGGCGATAATTCCGGCTTTTTTAAAGCTCAATAAAAGAAAAAATATTGATATTGCTACTACTCATTTCTTTACCATCTCTTTATTGATGTTTTAAGAACATACAAAAAAAAAATGAAAATTCAAAGATTTATGGCGATTTAAATATGCTCATAAAAAAAAGTTGATGTGCTGGTTGACATGATTTTGGAGTTTACGTTTATCTGAGACACAAAAAGAAAAGATCTTAGTGTAGAAAGACTGCCATTACGGCAGCAATTACGATTGTCATTATAGTTTTTATTTTCTAAAAATAGTAAAAATTAAAATTTTGGTATATCCGTAGTTGCTACCATAAAGCAAAATATACTGAAGGTTCAAGCCAAATTTGAAGTCGATTGGATAAATAGAACTCGAGATATCATGTCTACCAACTTGAAAAAAAATAGTTTGAATAAAATGCATTTAAAGCTTCAAAGTAAAATACCTGATACCTGCCGTATTAAAGTGTAGTAAATAAAGGTTTTCACCTCTAAATTCCCTATAACAGATCCGATTCTAATAATTTTTCTTTTCAATTGTTTTTTTTTTTGTAGTAGGTATTATTGAAAATCATAAACATTAAAAATGGCGCTTAAAAGGTTTTAGGCCCTAAATTTAAAAATGAAAATTTTTGATTTTAAAAAAACGGTATTTAAATATCAAAATATAATACACATATTTACTTACTCAACTGCTAAAATATCTATATTCATAGCATATTTTGATGTTCAAAGCATCTCAGTAAAAAAATGTTTTATCCAAAATAAAACATTAATGCTTCAAAAGTGATAAGACTTAGCGCCTTGAAACAAAGTCCATTATTTGATTTAATTATTATTCGGATATAAAAAAAAATTTCAAAAAAATTCCCGAATTATAAATATGGAAAAATGACGTGGTAAATTATAAGAATTGTTAAAAATTGTAAAATTCATGTATGTGTTTTTAATAACAAAAATGAATATTGCAGGAAAATTAAAGCGTTAGTATTTCTGGCTATCATGGCAATACATTACCCATTTAGTAGCTAATAACATATAAAAGTTTCAAAAATTTTCCCCGTTAAATTTTTTTACAAACGGCGGTCAAAATTTTTCTTTTCTGACCATAAAATCACTTATCTGTATGAAATATTTATATTTAGGTGAAAATTTTCGAAAAACGACTTGTCGTATTGTTTTGATTACTATAGCATTTTATTGCCTATTGAATAAGAAATAACCCGTAAAAATTTTAACTATTTTCGGTGTATCGTTTTTTGGTATATTAGAAGAAAAAAAATTTATGAAAAAATAAAATTTTGTCAAAATACATTATTATTTATTTTGGACCCTTTTGAGACTCCAAGACACTGGAGGACAATTTTGATTCCCCATTTATTTTTTCCCGATCTCATTAGTATTCGTACAAAATTTAGTCAAGGTCCGTTCAACCTTTTATTCAGGAAGATTTTTGGGACCCTAGGACCCTGGAGCCGAATTTGAATTTCACCTTCACTTTTTCCTTATTCTAATAGTATTTAAGCAAAATTTGGAGGTCATTTCCCTCAATTTACTTTGGATCCTTTGTGGGATCCGAGGATCCGGGATGATAATTTCAACCTAACGTTCATTTTTTCTGGAATTTCAATAGTATTTGACCAAAATTTGATCAAGATCCGTCTAGCCATTTATTTTGGGCCTTTTTCGGACCCCTGGATCCTACGGGATTTAAGTCCACCACTTACAATGCTTATGATTTTAAATAATAGATTGAAACATACAATTTAAAAAAAAAAATCGTAAAAATTGGAGCTCTTATAGAGAATTTCGAGATTTTGATTATTTTGATGCTTCATTGACTACATTATGGCTATAATTTTGCAAATTTCTAATAATTTTTCAATTTTTTTTAGATACACATATTTAAAGATCTATATTTTATAGTTTCAAAAAATGAAACAAAAAAATCTTTCCAAATTCTAGACTGAGATACTATAATAAGAAACTTACTTAGGGGAGATATTCAAAATCAACTTTAGTAAAGAAAAGAAAAAAGAATCCTTAAAATGCCTTAGCAACTTTTTGGCTTCTAAAGACGGGTATTCTTCATAGACATAAATAATTGAACGCGAACGATTCCCTAACAGTAAATTCTATTATCACAGGATATCTTATTTCCAAGGGTCTATTTATTGCTGTCAAATCTGGTAAGTATCTACTGTGGACAGAAAATTTTTGATTATATAATATTTACAAAATGTACACGAACCAAGAACAATTTACAAACGAATTATTAATTTAAATTTGATTATTATTTATTTTAATTTGGCTAAGTAGAGTGCATCATAAATATTTAAATTGAAAATTGTAATAATTGAAATTGTAGTATTCAATTATTAAAATTACGTTTGCTGAAAAATGACTCATTCAAATGAAAGAATAAATACCCCTGTCGCAGCATCTGCATAACATAGCGAATTTCCAAATCTTGGGCACTGGCGGATCTCATCTAAGACCTGTACCTATTTAAAATAGTTTAGCTTTCTAAGAGTAAAAGAATTTTTAAAATCAGCTGGGTAATTAGTTTTGGTAGTTTTGGGGACCCAAGAACCCGAACGAATTTTGTGCAGCATAGTTGTATCCATCTAAAATAATTTAATTCTCTAGCAGTGAGAAATTTTTTAGCATCGGTTCGATAGCTTATTACTGGCGTTTTCGGATCTGCAAGATCCCGGTGGACCTCATTAAAAAATCAGCTCGACCGTATATTCTAGGCGGACTTTATGTAATATATATATATATATATATATATATATATATATATATATATATATTCAAAACCCGTTGTGTAGCATTCTACGCCGCATTTGCATCCGCAGGACAGTTGTGGATCTCAGATAACACAACCTGTACCTATCTAAAATAGTTTACCTTGGTAATAGTAAAAGGGTTTCAAAATCGGTCAGTTATTTTATTTTTGACACTTTTAGGTCCTACTGACATTTCAGACCTTACATAACGTAATCTATATGTATCTAAAATAGCTTAGCTCCCCAACAGTGAAAAAATTTTAAAAATCGGTCGGCTAGTTTATTTTTGACGCTTTTGGATCCGATGGACCCTGGCAGACTTTACATAACGTAATCTATATTTATCTAAAATAGTTTAGCTCTGTAAGAGTGAAAAAATTTTCAAAATCGGTCGGTTAGTTTATTTTTACCACTTTTGGGTCCCATGGACCCTGGCGGACCCTAAATAACGTAATGTATGTCTATCTAAAATAGTTAGTTCCCCAACAGTGAAAAAATTTTCAAAATCGGTCGGTTAGTTTATTTTTGACACTTTTGGATCCATGGACCTTGGCAGACCTTACATAACGTAATCTATATTTATCTAAAATAGTTTAGCTCTGTAACAGTGAAAAAATTTTCAAAATCGGTCGGTTAGTTTATTTTTGACACTTTTGGATCCCATGGACCCTGGCAGACCTTATATAACGTAATCTATATTAGCTAAAATAGTTTAGCTCTGTGACAGTGAAAAAATTTTCAAAATCGGTCAGTTAGTTTATTTTTGACACTTTTGGGTTCTATGGACCTTGGTGGACCTTACATAACGTAATTTATATTTATCTAAAATAGTTTAGCTCTGTAACAGTGAAAAAATTTTCAAAATCGGTCAGTTAGTTTATTTTTGACACTTCTGGATCCTATGGACCTTGGCAGACCTTACATAACGGAATCTATATTTATCTAAAACAGTTTAGCTCTGTAACAGTGAAAAAATTTTCAAAATCGATCAGGCAGTTTATTTTTGACACTTTTGGGTCCTATGGACCGAGGCGGACCTTACATAACGTAATCGATATTTATCTAAAATAGTTTAGCTCTGTAACAGTGAAAAAATTTTCAAAATCGGTCAGTTAGTTTATTTTTGACACTTTTGGGTCCTGTGGACCCTGGCGGACCTTACATAATGTATTCTAAATCTATCTAAAATAGTTTAGCTCTGTAACAGTGAAGAAATTTTTAAAATTGGTCGTTTAGTTTATTTTTTACAATTATGGGATCAGTAAATCCTGGCGAAACTCATACAAGTCTAGTACTCTAACAGTAAGAAAAGGGTTCTAAGGATCTCATATAATCTATGGCAGTCCGTACGCTTCTTGCGGACATCATTTAATTAATTAATTCAAATACTTTAACTTACTAACTGTGAAAAAATTTTTAAAATCGATTGGTTAATTAATTTCTGGCCGTTTTAGGTCCCGAAAACCTTGACCTCACATAAAATACCTTAAATACATTTGAAATGGTTTAATTCTTTAACATTATTAATTATTAGTGAAAAAATTTTCAAAATCGATTCAAAATATTTTTCCGTGCATACATATGTACATTATACATACTTTGTTTTGTTTCATATATTTAATAATATTATATCATAACATAATCTTCAATTTCTTGTTTACTTAAAAATTCAATAAAAAAAAAAAATTCTTCATTACATTAGCTTAGAAAATCTGTTTAATTTACATTTTAGCGAATTTCCAAAACTGGAAATTCAGCTTTTACGCCAGGTGTCATGGTGCGACCTAAGCCCGAGACCATATCAGAAATATGTTTTGAGGTCCCTAGAATACGAAAATGATATTCACTAAAATTTATATATATATATATATATATATATATATGTATCCGCGCGATAACTCTCGAACGAAACATTTAATGCTTATGAAATTTTGTGTGCGAATTCGATTTTCCAAATCGTTGGATGAGTTCGTTAGCCAGACACGTCGGATGCCCAGAAGTAGGTTTTCCGGGCGTTTTTTGTCAACAAAATGAGTTTTTTGCCAGAATTAAGCAATTTTTCAAATTTTTTTTTACACTAAGCCATTGTAAAAGGTAAAACGCATAAAAAATGTTTTTATACCGTTGCTCTAAATTACTTACTTTTCGAGAAAAACTAGGAAATATGTCGTTCTCCATTTCACTCGCACTCGCATTCTTTTTTTTTCTGTCTCATTTTTTGCGAGCTAAATTCGAAAAAAGCCGCTTTATAAGTAGCGTGTCATGATTTTTTTAATCCAATTTAACGATTCGGCTATATTCTATTTCTCTGTCAGTTAAATGTTTTTATAATGTATCTCTGTTCCATTTTTTTTTACAAAAAAAATCCCGACGATATCTGTTATGTGATATGATCAGAATTTAGATTATATTTACACCTTCCTAAAATTAATAAGAGTTTGCTTCAATCGTATAAAAATTACGTTAAATCATATTCAAACAATAATATTTTTACGTAATTTTTTATCCAATTGACAATACAGTTATGATTAGAATTGTATAATCAGAGCATTCTAATATTAAATAATTTTGCACATTCAATTTTTTTTTTAACAAAGAAAAATTTTTTTAAATTTTGACACATTCTTTTATGAAATTTCGATTAAGAAATATTAAAAAATTTTAAAGTGAATCATTTAAAAAGAGTTAAAAATAAATTAAAAAGGAAACATTTCTCTATTTTAACATATTTGTAAAGAAAATTTTACAGTTTACTTACAGTTTTTTGAAAAAATGTAATAACATTTTTACATACAATAAAGATTATATTTGAACGGTAGGAAATCCACAAATTTTTTTTTATTTCTTTAATTAATTATTAAATTTGGTTTTAGAAGAAAATCTTCGTCTAATTCGCTCCAAGCCGAAAGTATAGCCACTAATAAGGACATTCCACTGTTAAAATAAATGGAAAATATATTGAAATTTATTTAATGAAAGCCATTCATACACATTTTTAAAATATCCTTTTGAATTATATAACAAATAAAATCTGTGTAAAAAAATCTAATTGACGTGTTTTTTCTCAATTTGCTAATATTAAGTCAGGCTCGTTAATTAGGGAGTGATTGTGTTAAAATTTTAATATAAAATATGGTAATTTTAACCCTCTTTAAAAGAACATTTCGATTTTAACAATAAAAAAATTTTAAAAAGTGTTTTCGTTTTTCCCGGATTACCAAAAACTGTTCATAGGCATATCTGTGACTAAAGTTGCCTCCCTTTCTTAAGAAAATAAAGTATTTTTAAAATTTTGTGCAAAAGAATAAAACACAATTAACGAAAAAAAAGTACGCGTTTCCATATTTTTAAGATTTTGTAGTACAAGAAAATCCTTATAAATTCATCATATCTGTTATTGCATTTACTAGCTTTTACGCAATTTAATAAACAAAAGTCTGAAAATGGACGTAGAATCTCACTGTTATTAATTATTATGTCTTAGTCTTTTGAAAAATTATTTTTTGAACTAAAATAAGAATAGGAGGAATATAAACTTAGGGGTAAACGACAGGAGTATATAAACTTTATTTTAGATTCTACGTTTATTTTTACAGAAAATCATCAAGTACCTATTATTTCTTTTTTGAATGTATAAATACAAAAAGTTCGAAATTATTTTATATTAGAATTTCAATTTTGGTCGACCCTACGGGTTGTCCCCATTTACTCTTTTCTCCTCTCTTTTGACCCCAATTTTTCATAGAGAAGAAATTATACGATTTTTGTTAATTTTTCAAAAACCACCGATATTTTTAAATTTTTTTGGATACTGCTGATAAAGTGACCATCTTCGCGTAAATTTTTAATATATTAAAGATTAGGTACTCATAAAATAAATACAAAAAAATACGGTGTGAAGTCGGAATGCGTACCTATTCATCCTTGTCTACGGTAGCACATTTTTTATTGACATAAATATTAGAAACGCAGGAAAAGAGACCAGGAATCAACATAGAAGTGGATTATGGTACGATATATTTTCTGAAAAAAGTGCTTAGGACCAAAGTTATAGAGTTCAAAGTGATGCACTTGATGATCTTGAAGCACTTGACTCTCGTGATGCACTTGACTTTGAAGTTGACCTTGAGGTCAATTTCCAAAGTCATTTGAAAATCATTTAATATTTTTCAAAAGGAGTAGTTTACTTTTCATCCCTAAATGGTTCAAAGTATATTCGAACGAATTTCACATGCAAGATAGAAAATAAGTGATCAAGAAGTAATTTTGAAAAATACTTGCTCAATCGCAATCGGAAAAATAATAGTTAATCATATGTTGAATTGAATTCCTAATATGATAACTATAGAGTAGCAATAAAAATTTTAAAAAATTTTGAAAATTTCTAATATAACATAAAGTTAATGTTTAACTTACAATTGGAGTGATATTAAATCTTTTCTTAACTTCTAAAATTACTTACAAAAATGTTTTCTTCTAATTTTTTCTATAAATTTGCGCCTATTTTTTTTTTTTCATTTCGTCAGGTTTTTATTTTTTTTATTTTAGAAAAATAACGCAACAAATCAATTTTGAAGATAGATTGAGTCAATACATGAAATTACTGCTTATAGGTACAGGATATGGTCAAAGTTCGGCAATGGCTAATCATTTTCAACTGACCTTGAAAATCGATTTCAGGGTCACTATCAAGTGCATCGCTTTAAATTCTACAAATTTGGTACTCAGCCCTTTTTTCAAAAAATATGCCGTTTCAAAAATATTTAGCTATAACTGTTTTCATCTACAGAGGTTGAATGGTGTTTTCTACCCCTAAAAAGCGTATTTAGCCGAAATAAAAAAACACGTATTTAATATTTTTCGCTGTTTAATAAGTATGTTAAGTTTCATTCAAATTGGCAAGTATTAGTTGGGTAGTGTTATTTGTCAGAATGTTTTGCCGATCTAGTTTTTTCAATATTTCTTTGCTCGTTTTCAGAATTTGTATTTTAATTTCTACGGACAAATAACTCATTCTTTTCTTTGATTTTAGTAACTTTTATTTGCTGATGTTGACCATTAATTGATCGAAACATATCAAATATTTTTCAATGATTTTTTTAGCGAATGTCGAAAATTTTGAAAATTTTTTCACCGTTAGTAAGTTAAAGTATTTGAATTCATTAAATAATTAAATGATGTCCACAAGAACCTTACGAACTACCATAAGTTATATGAGATCCCTAGGACCCGTTTTTTACTGTTAGGATAAACTTTTTACAAAAATTATTTTAGATGAATAAAGGTTATGTTGTATGATTTCCGCCAGGGTTTACTGTTCCCATTATTGTAAAAAATAAACTAACCGACCGATTTTGAAAATTTTTTCACTGTTAGAGAACTAAATTATTTTAGATGGATACAACTATGCTGCACAAAGTCCGTTCGGGTTCTTGGGTTCCAAAAATATCAAAACTAATTACCCAGCCGATTTTAAAAAATCTTTTACTCTTAGAAAGCTAAACTATTTTAAATAGGTACAGTTCTTAGATGAGATCCGCCAGTCCCCAAAATTTGGAAATTCGCTATGTTATGCAGATGCTGCGACAGGGGTATTTTAACATGGGATAGAACCATGCTAATTATAATGCAATAAATGAGAAACAAAACTCTATACATGTATGTGTGTTATATCAAATATATGTGAATAGTTTTCACTTGTTCTCACAAAATTCTTTAATAAAAAAGTGAAATATTTTTATACTTAATAAAGAACTGAGATATAAATATAAATTACTTATTAGACTAACAAAGAAAGAATAAAAGTGAAAATTTACATTTTCTCGAAAAATACTTAAAATAGAAAGAAAATTATAAGAATATTTTCTTCATAATTTTTTTTTTCCTTTTCAACGATGTAAAAATTGAACTGCCTTATGATAGGATCGAATGATAAAAAATGGCCAGAAAACCTACTTCTGGGCATCCGACGTGTCTGGCTAACGAACTTAGCCGAGCGAATTCAGAATCCAGTCCGCACACAAAATTTCATAAGCATTAGACGTTTCGTTCGAGAGTTATCGTGGCGACACATATATATATATATATATATATATATATATATATATATATATATATATATATATATATATATATATATATATAAATTTTAGTGAATATCATTTTCGTATTCTAGGGACCTCAAAACAGATTTCTGCCATAGTCCCGGACTCAGATTGCGTCATGACACCTACTGTAATAGCTGAATTTCGAGTTTTCGAAATTCGCTAAAAAGCCATTACGTGGAAATATTTTACACCTAATTATTCATACCTTAAATTATTAAAAACACTTTCTTTACGTGTGCGTCAACTAGGTTTATGTAAAACTAGCCATCCTTTTGTTTTGGTTTTTTTGGGAGATCGTTAGAACACAAAATTAATATTTTGTTAACATACCTATAAATACCACGTAAAATAAATCTGCTTTTTATCTATTCATTTATTACGACTTTGAAATTTTCTCAAGACTATTTTTATTAAACCAGTAAATGAGATTTTGAAAGTCTTGGGATCATTATAATCTTGTGATATACGTTCGTCAATTTAAGGGGAGGTTCGCAAAAAAAAAATAATTAAATCGATTTTTCTTCTTCACTATTATGTTCCTTAAGGTATTAAAAATATTCTCCTAAAATTTTATTCAAAAAAAAAAAAAAAAAAATCAAAAGTCAAAAAGTTATGGGCATTTTAGTGTATGTACTTTACTATAATTCCCTTTAAATAAAAAACTTTAAATGCTTTTTTCTTGAAAGTACGTTTTTCGACATGGCTCTTCGTGTATCTCGAAAAGTATTTGAGATAAAGTGCATGTTATTCCTCAATACCGGCATTTTGGCAGGAAATAGGATCATTTGGTTCCATAATATATTTTCAAAATAGCGGCTGTTTAGAGTCCAGAAAAAACGGCGATTATTGAAAATTTATTTTCAAAAAGCGATTCCTCGCTGGTTTTTTATTTTGTCTTTTAGATTCTTGTTACTGCTACAACTGTATATGTATATTTTCAAACGTTTATTCTCAGCTCATTCTCGAATTTTTGAATTTTTTTCTAATCTCAATACATGTAAAAACAATGTTGTATATTTAGTTTTTTAATAAAATATTTATTTGTATAAAAAAAAATAAATATAAAAAGTCGATTTTTGATGTTTTTTTTTTGGCGAATCTCCACTTAAGGTGTTTCACTCTACTGGAAAGTTGAAGTTCCTTTTACAATTTTTCATTGTTAAGCCCCGTTTATGAAATATTGAGTTCAAAAAGAAAATTACAAATAATATTACTTATCCGACTAAAAACTTCTATCTAAAAATGTTTCTGATACTTTCTGCAGGGGGGGGGGGGGGCTAACTTTAATAAGTATAGATAATGAAACTATTAAATGATTAATTCGCATAGTAACACATACAGTTAATTAATATAATTATGTATATGCGCTTGTAACACTATCTAATATATTTATCTATCTTTATTATAAATTGTAATAAATACCTATACAGTGTTCCTTCTCAATAGTTCCGCAAAATGAAACGAGGTGAATAGCTTTTCCAGGAATTGTTGTTCCCCCACCGAATTCCAATTGCTCGCTAGCAAGATAATAAATTTATTTATGTCTAAATTCAGAAATTGGAGTTCAATAATTTATGA
This sequence comes from Brachynemurus nebulosus, assembly GCA_035578155.1. Taxonomy (NCBI): domain Eukaryota; kingdom Metazoa; phylum Arthropoda; class Insecta; order Neuroptera; family Myrmeleontidae; genus Brachynemurus; species Brachynemurus nebulosus. The sequence goes on along the minus strand of JAPWDM010000001.1, from coordinate 29,267,064 downwards.
TTGTGTCAAAATTGAAAATCTTTCCAGGAGCGTCAAAACAAGTACGGGGGTCTAAAAATAATAATGTAACTTAAAAATTTAAATTAATATTTATATAACCATGTAACGAAACTCTAATGGTTTACGTTTAACATATGTATAGATATGCTGATATGCATAATTGTACTATATGAGTATAATGTACCTGTGTACGGTATTGGACTTACAGTTAGGTATAATTACTTAATGGTATATCATTTTCATTATAATCACCTAGTTATGTACGCAATTGACAAGTTTATTTTATTTCTTTTTTATTTATTTTAAAAAATCTAATTATTAATTAAAAAGTAATGACTATTGTGTAACCTTTTTCTTTTACTAATCAAATATGTATCTCCTCATAAAATTTTGCAAGAATACGCTCGCATCTCTAAATGCATTTTTCTAATTTAATTTTTATACCTGCATGCATAACACCGATATATGTCACATAATAATTTATGTCTATCTGTTTACATAATGAGGACACTAATTGATACATATCAGTGAAACAGTGGAACAGTATAAACAATGCTGATCAGTTAGTCGAATAATGATGTTACAAACTTAAATTGCCTTACTATATTTATTCAATTTAGGTAATTTTTCTTTCATTAGTATAAACAAAACATTTTTAGCTCTTATGAAATAAATATTATAATAGGTGGCAAAGTGGGGGTAACACTCGAGTCTCAAACTGGGGAAGCGGAACTATTGAGAGCGGAAATATTCAGAATGCCCACTGTATTCAAATTTCCCAAACTTTATTCAATTTATGAAAGGCTCTTCTTACTTATTACTAAATTTAATGTACATTCAACTGAGCTACTTTTTTTCCTTACAAATAAAACTTACCGCTTGCTGCTAAAACTTAAGCCCATCAATTGCTTACCTGTAAAAAAACAAAAATATTTTTTAAGAAGGATCATCTTCAATCGTATAAAATACTTAACGCTTAATTTATACTAAAATAGGACCATACAGGGTGTTTCAGGCAACTAAAAACATACAAATTTTAACATGAGAAAAATTTGTTGTGGTCAAAAGTGTTTTGTTTCGTTTCTATGCTAGATATTTTATTTAAAGTGAAATGACTGACAATGCAGCAAAATAATGCTTTAAGATAAATTAAAAGCAATAACAGCTAAGTAAATATTAAAATAATATCGAACGTACCCATAAAAAAATATAGGTATATATTCTGATACCAACAATTTTTTTTTATATTAAAATTTGTATGTTTTTATTTCTCTAATAAAACAGATAGTACATTCAAATCAAACATATATTAACTAACATTCAGCTCAAAATATTTCCCATGTCGCATGTGCGTCAATAAATAAATAACTATATTAATCAAAGAATGCTTTATATAATTGCAAACAATTACCTATCTAAAGCAATCCAAACACGAAGCGACATGTGGCTAATCAGTCATAAAGTGTTTTCAAAATAAAAGTGGTGTTTTTTGCAAAGTGTTTTATTTATTATTATTAATTAATGGCTCGAACTCAATGGAAAATAGAAAAATTAAGTTTTTGTAATAAAGTTGAAATCAAAGAGCAGTATAAGAAAAGAAATAGAGAGAATATTTCAGAAACCTTAAAGCATTAAAAATAACATTATTTACGATGTAATGAATATTTCAGCTGTTTTTTTTTTTTTTTTATTTTAACAAGTTTTCAGCAGAAGCAACAGAAAGAATTCAGCTGAAATCACTGTGGAATTGCATCGTGTATGAATGCAAAATAGTATTTGCAGATAGTTTCAGTTACAAACGCGTCAAATTTTTATTTTGAGCTGCTTCGTATGCGGACAGCTTTACATTAAATACTTTACTGAAATCATATACAAAAAAGAATAGAATTGTAATACCACATAACCAATTAATTGTAATACCACATAAGCAATTAATAGAACGTCATAATTTTTTAGACTACATTTTTTGAAAAATATTTGAAATTAATAAACGAATACTTTACAATAACTGAATTACAGTTAGTTTAGTTTGAATACAAAAAGCCGAACAATAAAAAATTGTAATAAAATTTTTCATATTAAACTGAATTAGTAATTACTGAATTATTTATTAATTTATCTATGAAATTAGTTTCAAAAACTATTTAGTCACACAATATATCTATCGTTGAGTAACTTAGTTGAAAAATGAACTTAAAAATAAAGGTATACAGCTTTATGTTTAATTAAAAACCCACACCGACTTCGCACAGGAGTTGTTATTATGCTACTGTTCAACTGCTCGTAACATTTGAATGTTAACGACTATGTTACGAATTTGAATGAGACATACGAGAATAGAAATATAGCTCTTATAAATATGAGCAATAGCTCATTCGATTCGTAATGACCTGTAAAAAAATGTATTTTTAGGATTTTACAGCACATAAAGAATTGCAATTGTTATTAACAAAATAAGACGGAAATAAACGAAGTATTCAGGTTTTTGTTACTAACTTAAAAAATATTAATAGTTAAGAAATGAAACAAAAAGATTCTTAAAGAGGAGGAAATTTGCACTAAAGATGTTCCGACTCCCGGAACTTTACGTCTATTATTTCTAATTTTAATTTAATGCCGAAAATCGGGTTCCGCGCGCCAGTTTTAGCACAGACAGCGATGCTGAAAACAGCATACCACCGAAAATAATTTTTCTTCTAGTGGTAAATATTAATTTAAAAATTTAAAAAAAAATATGTTGTATTCGAAACACTTCAAAGAATAAAATCCCGTTAGGAAAGAATTTTTATCCTAATTTTTCATAATCAATTGCTAACCAATAAATAATATACGTATCTATGCTTTCACAAATAGTTACATAAAAGTTTAAATAATTACATTTTTGCCTCGTGGAGCCCTTCTTATATATATATTTAAGAAGATTATGTGGTAAAAATTTATAAAAGTTCTTTATTTGGTTTATTATAATTTCTTAAAATTAAAAATTTAAGAAATATGAAGGAAATAAGAATAAAAAGTTTTTTTTAGCAATTTTATAGTTTTGACGTTTTTTTATCTACCCATGATATAAAGAACATTTGTTAATAATTTTTTTTATAAACAAATGGAGAAATTTAATAGTTAACAATTTTTTTTTACCCATTTGTTGTCATGAAAAAATAACGATTTTTAAACAAAAAATTATTTCTTAAAAAAATTTTTTAATGGTTTAAATTTTTTTTTAATATTTTTATTTTTAATTTTTTCTTTTTAGTAGCCGTGTTGAGAAATGCAAATAATGATTTTTAAGGAAAAAAATATTCCTTAACTAATTAATTTAACAATGGAAAAATTAAAAAAAAATTTAAACAATTAAAAACATTTTTTAAGAAAAAATTTTTTGTTTAAAAATCATTTTTTCATGGCAACATGCGGGTAAAAAATTTTTTTTAACTATTAAATTTCTCCATTTGATTATAAAATATGTATTAACAAATGACGTAAAAAAATTGCAACCAATGTTATTTACTGTCATGGGTATGTAAAAAAACGTCAGATTTATAAAACTGCTAAAAAAATTTTTTATTGTTATTTCCTTCATATTTCTTAAATTTTTAACTTGAAGAAATCATAATAAACAAAATAAAAAACTTTTATAAACTTTTACCACATAATCTTCTTAAGTGTATATATATATATATATATATATATATATATATATATATATATATATAAGGGCTCCACGAGGCCTAAAAATTTTTAAAGTGATTCTTTAAACATTTATGTAACTATTTGTGAAAGCAGAGATCCCTAAATTATTTATTGGTTAACAATTGCATAACCAGGCCCGATGAGAGGGTGGGGTAGGCGGGGCTGTAGCCCTGGGGCCCGAACTTAAAAAGGGGCCCGTAGCTGTAAATAAGGAGCCTGGAAAGAAATTGAAGAAGCTTTTTTTATTCGGCAGGTATTTTTTTAGGCAAAAAATTTTAAAACATGAAATTTATTCTCGGGGCCTGTCATTTTTCTCCACGGCCCTGTGCACAACTTTATGAAAAATTATGATAACAATTTTTTCCTAACGGGATCTTATTCTTTGAAGTGTTTTGAATACAGCATAATTTTTTTAAATTTATAAATTAACATTTACTACTATAAAAAAAAATTATTTTCGGTGGTATGCTGTATTCAGCGTCGCTCCGTCTGTGTTAAAACTGGCGAGCGAACCCCATTTTCGCCATTAAATTAAAACTAGAAATAATGGAGATAGAATTCCGGGAGTCGGAACTTTTTTAGTGCAAATTTCCTCCTCTTTAAGAATCTTTTTGTTTCATTTCTTAACTATTATAATTTTTTAAGTTAGTAATCTATAGGTCATTACGAATTGAATGAGCTATTGCTCATATTTTTAAGAGCTTTATTTCTATTTTTCACGTTTTTCAACTTGTGAACTAGACTAATAGAGCTTTCATCTCTATTAAATGCACAAAGTTAACAGGATCTCATTAAGTTTAATAAAAGACCTATAAGATTGATAAGTTTTGTTCTGAAAGGAATTTCTTTGGAATTAAATAAATTTTGGAAAAACGAGTTGTTGAGGTTTATTATCTGTAATGTTTATAACTTATAAATTTATAGAAAAATATGATCATCTTTGAAAAGTTTAGACTAACTGGTTTTTGAAATTAAACTCTGTATTTGCAAACCGAATTTATTTATCGATGGATGGTAATTTTTATTTACATATGAAATTGTAATTTATATTTATTCAACGTTAAATTTAGTAAATAATGCAATTTTTGTTATGAAATTGATATCAATATTTGGAATGTATAACACAGGTAGGTAGGGACCTAATATTTATGTGCATATTTTATCAACTAAATTTTTTTTTTTTTGTTAATAATACATCAGTAAATTTTGAAATAATGGTTAGTACAGATACGTATCAATTAATGATATAATATCTACCCACTGTATGTAATTATTTGAAATTATTCGAATTAATAATGAGACACAGAAATTGGACGCATAAATGCTGTTATTGGTCTACTCTACAATCGTTAATTAACGAGAGGTTGAAAAAATTAATACTTTAAAGTATTAATCTTTTCAAACTCTCGAATCGTAAGTCGGCACTTACAAGACAGGAAACCTGATTCTAGTTACTGTATTAAAAGATTACTTTATTTTTTAGGAACTTAAATAATCGCTTACCACCAACTAGTAAATAAATTTTTCGATACAAATAGTCTTTATATAGATTCTTATTATTGTCATTTTTTAAAAATTGCACAGATAAAATAATTTATATCATACTCAACTCGTAAGTTTATTTTTATAGCCATGCATGCTTAACAATTCTTAACTTCCAGCCTCGGATTCTCAAACTACATCTGAGGCTACGAAAATAACACTTATGGGCCGCTAAATAATAACATATACCATTAAATAATTTATTATACTATTGAAGAAAATATAAAATAAGTAATAAAATAATAAATATGACTAATTTTATAAAAATTGAAAACTTTGAATAGTCAATAATAGGTTTTGTTTGCTGCAATATTAAAATAATTCATTTTGTTAATTCTTTGAATAATTTGTGAATAATTGCAAAAATCATTGGAGAGTCCTGCTTTAAATACATTTTGTTTTCCACTTCTACACAAAACGATTATATTTTTTAATATACAGTGTAAACTCCATATAACGAAATTGAAGGGACCGGGTTTTTTATTACGCTATAAAGAGTCTTCGTTATATGGAGAGTAAAAGAAAACAACAAATTTTACGAATACAACTTACGAATTAAGTAAGTGGTTTTAATTTTGACTGAATTAAATGACACTTTTTCGTCAATACATAAAGTCTTTCTTTTACTCGCCATGTTTTCAGTTAAAAAGTTTGAAAGCAACTAAGAATATGATAAAGTAAAGACAGCAATAAAACAACAGTACGGAAGTACAGTAAGCAAAAAATATGCTAGGCAATTTTCACAAACAAATAAACGGATTTCTAAGAATCCCTTTGCGCGTTCGAAATATTTACGACTCTGTATCACTATTTTGTTTTAAAGTCAGTGAAATAAAATTTTTTTGTCTTAAAAAATAACGTATTTTTTGCTATTGAGAGTGGCTATTACGTTATAAAGAGTGTTTCAATATACGGATGATAATGTAAACCAAACAAACCTTAACAATTTCTATGTTTTAAGGAGTTTTTCGTTAAATAGAAGTTTGTTATATAGAGTTTACACTGTATAAGTGACAGGGACTACCACTTTGTAATTTGGTCTGAAAATAATTTAGGAGGCATTCCTAAATATTTCAAAATTGCTAGTGGATGGTTGGGAAAACTTTATACTATAAAAAAACAACACTATGAATAAAAAAAAATTTGGACGATTTAGCAATATGTAGCTATCTAAGTCAGTTTTAAATGGAATCATCTTTGGACCCATACGGCAATAACTTTCTTCAGGGCGGAATCTTGCTTTGAAAATTTTAACAACCGTTTTTAATAATTGATTCTCATACCATTTTTCTTATAAAAGCGTTTTTGAAATTTATTTAAAAATGTCTGAAGGAGATATTTTATTGTCAGATGGACAGATTTCTAGAGTTTGGATTAATATAAATTTTTGTTTACATATAAACAGAAAAGCGTTTTAATGATAGGCTTCGTTTTCGACAACTATAGACTGTTGTAGCGATAAGTCATTTAATTACAGCTATTTAAGTGCAGACAAATTTTGCAGTTCTTTATAAATATTTACAATTATGGAAAATTCGTTCACTAATATACATAAATGCTGATTATCAAAAGTTCAACCAAATCAAAACTTAACGCGAACGATTTTTGACCCGACCCGCTATGAAAGTGATATTTATATTATATAGAAAAGTACTAATATACTCTCAGTAAGTGTATATCTATAAATATCTATACAATTTCAAAATATTTTTTTAATAACTTTAATAAATTACACTAAACGGTGTAACTGAACTCATGGGATTAATTTTTTACAATTGTGTGCCTGTTTTAAAGCAGATAAACAAATACACCATTTTTATTTATTGATTTCCAACAGCTTAAATAAATAAAGCTAACATGTACATGGAAAACAGGAGATATTGTTTGTATTAGCGCTAATAGTTTTAATATTTTTTTTATATTTCTATATTATACGTTTGGGTAATAGATCGTCTACTTTGGATATTTTGAGTATTTTAAGTGCCGAAAAACGAACTTTTTTGTAAACAAAAAAATAACAGTACCACATGTAAATATATCGTTGAAGAGCTCTAATAGTTGGTTTTTCTATATTGCTTAAAAAGTATACCAGAAATTTTAAGAAAAAAAAAGGCTTAAATTTGACTTATATCATTGAATTGTCAAAGATTTTTGATATTTGCTAATATTGTCTTAATTACTTTTAAGTCAGCTATAAATGAATACCTTATATTTTTTGTAGCATTGCTAATTAAGATATTTAAGCGCTTAAAATTGAACAAAAATAAAATTTTCCGGAAGAGATTACCTACATGTAAATCTCGTAAATCCTGGAATAAGGTCACAAAAACTACTATCGATCCTATGACAGCTTTTGGTTAAGTTAGCTCCGTAATATTGTATTATATATTGGGCAAAATTCAAGTCTCAAGATCCATCTTAATTTTCAAGGGGTCGTAAGGGAAGCTAAACGAAAAAAATTTTCCAAGCCACTTGGATCAATTGTTAGTTTAATCAACATATACAAAATTAAACTTTATAGAACAATTCGAAGGAGGTAGAAAAAGAAAAAAGTAAAACTGATGTAGACTTTTTAAAGAATCCGACAAGCTCACAACTACACAGGATAAACCTAGAGTGCTGAATTTTTGTACAAGTTTTGAGTTAGTATCCAAGGTGTAGCTTTTGATGATTCCAAATTTTAACCGTCACCGACACCATTGTTGCTAAGTAAATTGTTTTTTTTAAATTTAAACAAAAAGAAACAAATTTTAATGTCACTTAGACATCGTAGAAAACTCGAAGGTCAAGGGAAAATTCGACTCTAGTGAGCGGATTCTGCTGCCGACGGTTTTTTAAATTAGAACCCATAATTTCATAAAGAATCCTACCGCACAAAATTAGGGTATCATGATGCAAAGTAGGGAACTTTTTCCAAAAAAATGATTTGTAATTTATTTTGTAATATTTACATACATAGGTATCTTGTGTATGCAAATATAATTAAAAATTAAAAATATTATTTGTTTTAACCAGAACAGACCAGAGTTTATGATATTCATACATTTTAATTTTGCTAATTTCATTCAATCAATTAATGAATGTATCACAATATCTATATTTGCTGAAAAATAAATTGATATAATATTTACCAAAATATAATTTTGAATGAATATTAATTAAATAATGACGGCTTAAATGCAGGAAAAAAGGATATCTTTTTTATTTATTATATGGTCCTTTAATATTTGCATATTTGTTTAAACGGTATCGTAAAATTTTTCCAATAAATTAAAATTATAATATTGATTAAAAATAGGGATGTCGCAACATACGATACTTTTTAGGACGCAGTTTTAGGTTACACAATTTCTTTTCTTTTTTTAATTTGTTTTTCAATAATTAATTTTTTTGCGATTTGCAGAATTTTACAATATTTAATTTTTTGCCAACAAAATTATGGTATCACATGAAATGTCCGACGGATGTTTGATATCTGAATTTCCATATCAATAACCGGTCTAATTTTACACTGTGATTTTTCCAGACAATTAACAGTTTTGTTTATATTTTTTTATCATTATGGCTGAATTACCTTCTCTAGAAGGAAAGTTCAAGAAACATGACAGCACTGTTTACCCATCAGTTATATTTTCGCCGAATTCTTGTGTCTGTTTTGTTTAAAGTTCAAATACTTTCTTACAAGTAATATTTTTATTTTATATTTTTGTTAAATTTGTACAGTATTGAGTGAAATTTTTATTTTTAACTTCAAGTTGAACTATATCATTTAAACTTTATCTATTATCTATTATGAGTCGCTGAATTTCAAAACTATCTAATTGACGATTTTTTCAAAATTGAGTTAGATACGGTTTATTATTCAGGAGGATAAACTGCACCAAAAAATACCAACTAGACGGTGCTAAGTCAACTTTTTCCCCGTTAATTTTAATGACAAGAATACGAAACTGTTTCAAAAGTAACTAGTTGCAATATTTTCCAACTGAAAAAACATGGCGTTGCAAGCAATATAAACCAGTTGCAAAACTATCTAATTACTTATATAAAAATGGCGTCATTAGAAAAACCTAGAACAAAAATAACTAGTTAGGTAGTCAATATGTAGCACTGCAGGGCCTGCAGAAGATCAAATAATTGTATGTGATAATTTTATTACTCTCTCTAAGAAAATATTTACTATTGGAATAGCTAGAAAAAAATACAAAGAAACTTAGGATTGTCAAATATAACAGGCTGCGAATGTGTGCAGAATAAAATTGTGTGAAACATCGTGGTTCTGATTTGAACTTTACTGTTAAATTACAGTAAAGAGACTTGTTTTATAGGAGACTATTCTACTAAATTATAAGAAAATATCTTAGTTTTCATAAGTTATAATAAAAACAACGTTGTACGATGTAAATAGACAGATTTGTACGAATGTTGTTTTATTTAAAACTTATTGAAAGAATAATAAACTATTGCAAAAGTGTCTAATTGTTAGTGTTACTGCTGCAAAAGTAGCTAATTACAAAATCAACCGTTTCAAAACCATCTAATTAAAGCAAACTGCTGCAAAAGTAGTTAATTGTAATTTTTAATCGTTATTTACTAATTATTGATCAGTGGTATCGTGGTTATTATTTCGTTATAAAAACTGTATGATTTTTCCTAAAAATTTAATGGTAAAAACCACATCAAAATTATTATTATAAGTGAGAAAAGAGTTTTTTGTGTTTCCTGAACATTTTTAGTCGTGTCAATTAGATGATTTTGAAACTCATCGACTCATTTATTCTTTGTGTACACAGGCTGACGATGGCTACAGGCAGCATTTTTATAAATAAAGTAATCAGCTAGTAACTCTAAAAAAATTTGTAAAGATAAATATCTTGGAAACCGTAGAACCCAGCAGTAAGTGATATTAAAGTTTCTTATTTAGATTGTTACCAATTATTATTTATTGTTAGTATAATTTGAAGCAGGGGTCAAGACACACATTTTATAATATAATCGTGATAAGTAAATAAAAAAATGTTGAAAAATATATCAAAAGTTTTTAAGCACTGAAATTATCTTGGAGTAAAAGAACACCTAGTTTCCTATGGGAAACTAAATAGGCATATAACGTGTAATACCAATTAGATATTTTTATATAATCAGATTGAATTTTCAGAATAAATTTCTTAACAGTAATCAGTAATTTAAATTTTTGGAATTTTTGATTTGTTGAACTTTTTGTTTACGTTTTTAATAAAAAAAATTTCGTCTGTAGTACGAAAAAAAAAAAAGGAAATAAACTTTGACAGTAAAAAAATTTACTGACATTTCACTAACATAACACAAAAATTTATTTGTTTTTCCAAATGATTGAAGAGTTCTAATAAAAATATGTGTACATGTATACCTATTATGAACATGTATATTTACTATACATACTATTATGTAGAGGTACCTATATACCACATTCGATTATTCAATTAAGGTATCGGCCATCACGCCACTGCAGTAATATCTATTTTTGCTGATGCAACAAAACAATAACAGGGTGGTTCAAACTCTAATGGAATTGCCAGGATTTTCTAAAAATAATATGTTATTCAAGTTTGAAATACAAGAAAGCTGCGAGAGTTGACATGGATAGAAAAGATGACAAACAAATACGTCAAAAATTATAAAATTTAAAAATTAAAATTGTGTGTGCTCCTAAGACTACACGATTGAAGTGAGAGACCTTCTATGATTTATGGCAATCTCATGGATGTGGGTGCCAATAACAAAAATGCGGAAAAGAAATAACAATAAATTATTTTCAAACCGAGTCCAAGAATAAATGCCATCATGTTTGAACCATAATCAATAACCAGAATTTTATACTTACCATAGAATAATTTATGTCAGAATGTTGGCTTTGAAATTACACAAATACAGTAGTACAGGTCCAATAAGAGGACTGGGTAGCCAGGGTTGCAGCTTCGGGGACCGGCCTTGAGGAGGGGGCTCGTAGCTGTAGGTAGAGGGGCCGGAAGAAATTTAAGATTTTTTTAAGAGAAAATTTTTAAAAAATGCGGTTTATTCCCAAGGCCCGACATTTCTCTCCAGAGCCCTCTGTAATAGTATATTTCTTGCCAAGGACCGTAAATGTTATTTTTTTGTGACCTCGGATGTAATTTGAGAATTTGAGGCTTTCAGCGTTCGTCTTTTTTTCTGAATTAAATATTGTTTAAATTACTTTGTTGCAGGTTTCTATAGAAATAATTATGAAATATTTATTAAATGAAAAATCAAAAGGCGGCTTTGCGTGTTTTGATTATACTTTGCGTTTTTTATTGTCAATTTGCGTGCGGAAAGTTCACTTTCCGCACGGCGGAAGAAATGTGTGTGCCAAGTTAGTGCTTCTCCCGCGTGAGTAATAAAAAAATATTAATTTAATTTTAAAAATACTCAGTATGCAAAATGTATATTTATTTTTACTATGATTATGGTGGAAGCTTATAAGGTATATGAATATATATACTCACGTCCTTTGTAAATAAAAATATTTTCTGAATATGTACGATCGGTAAATGTAACCCAAACTTTAGCTATACCATCCAAATACCTACATCGAATAAACCATGCAATGGACAATTTATGTAAATATTCAAAAACTAGTGACAAATTAAATATTCATAAATTATTCTAAAAATTGTGAAATAACAAAATTGCAACGCGAGACCACTAGAGAGCATTCATACAAAATAGAAATGTTTGTGTCGTAAATATGAGGATGTGTGTGTGTATGTTTAAACGGCTCTAGTTTGTTTATATGCAAATAAAAATAAGTGCTAAATACAAAATGGATGAAAAAATACCCCTGTCGCAGCATTCTGCATAACATAGCGAATTTCCGATCATAAAAGTTACTTTTTCTCGAAAACCCGCTTACCTAGAATAATGATTCAAAATGTATCTTCTGTGATTTCCTTCGCTCTTTACCATAATGTAAAAAAATTGGAAAAACTTTTAAATTTTGGCAAATTTTTGCAATACCTCATTTTTTTTAGGTTTCCGGAATCGGACGTGTTTGGCTAGAGAACTCATCCAAGATTTTTGGACTTCCAACATTTTACTGTTTTATTATATTCAAATCCTAAAGGTATCCTATTATTATAACAAGTTTCATCCCAAAGTGAATTTCTCGGAAATATAGGCAATCAGATTTTCGAAAATTCGAAAGTAATTTAGAATAGAAATAGTCCTCACTATATGAAATTTTGTATTATGGTATATTTCGATATTAAAAAACGTCCTTCAAAACTACTGATTCAAATTATTAGTAGAAATGCTGTAAAATGGATAGAATTTTTATTTTTTAAGACGAAATTTGTTGTAAAATTATTTTTGTCTAATTTATGGCGAATAAAAATATTAATTAAATCAGAATTCTGATACTTATTACGTGAAAAATGTGTTCTACTTCATTAGTATCCAAGAAGAAATTTAACAAAATTTTTATTTCTCGCTTGTGACATGGTTAACATATTTATACGTACTATTATAATTATGTGTAAGGAATTCCATTATTAAATACTAGCTGTATCCGCGATGTCGTTCCCGCATAAAATAAATGAGAAGTATATAAGCATAATCATTATAAAACATTTGTAGAGAACGGAAAAATACAAATGATTTTTGTATTTTCCGAAGGAAAGGAAATATTTACCTGTAATAAAAAGTATCCTAAATGTTGACGCAGGTAATAAGTTATCACCACACCAAATTTCATAAAAAGCCGTTTAACAGTTTTTGCGCAATGTGTGCCTATGTTCAACATGGTTTTTCCATTTTCCCGTGGGAATTAGACATTTTCTCGGAGTAAAAAGTATCTTAGATATTGATCCAGGTAATAAGATATCAGCACCCCAAATTTTATTAAAATCCGTCCAGTAATTTTTGCGTGATGCGTCAACAGACACACACACAGAGACAGACAGACAGATAGACAGACAAACAGACAAAAATTTTAATAATCCCTGTTTTGACAGCTACATTGATAACTATTTACAGTACCAGCAAAATTTTCAAAAAGTATTCTCTGTACAGAACGGTCTTCTTATAGTTGTGTTATATGTATAGATTATACCTATTAATGGCTTCTTTATTTAAAATGTTAATTTTTTTCAAATTAAATTGCCCCCTGTTCTAAAAAGTATATATTTTTTAAAATTTTATAAATTTTCCTATGAAATTGAAGTTCTTGTTAGACAACTTAATTTTCAAGGAAAAATGTATTAAAATATGAACATTCAATTTCATGTTGGTACTTGTGTATTAGTGGCGCTTTTAGCGGCCATATCACTTAACTACAGTTATGTATTTAAATTTGAATACATTCCAGTAATTTTTGTTGTTTAATTGTTCGACTGGTATATCATGAACACAAACAAAATAATGGTTAAAGAGTTAAGAAAAGTAAATGTTTTTTTGTGGTTAGTTTTATTGCTATGCTAAGGCAAAATCAAAAAAAAACTAAGAAAATTTTATATATAATTAATTTTTTAAAGTATTTTTAAGTGTAAAATATTTTTACTAGCTGTGACTTGCTGTGAATATGTTTTTTGTACGTTTTAACATTTTGACATGAAATTCAGTTATGAAATATCAACCTCAACCTTATTTTGATAACACCACCAGCTCCGAAAACTGTTTTACGCTCATGAAAATATTCTTTGTTAGTTCCAGAAAAAATCCAACCTACAGTTGATCTTTCATTATAATACTTAGTGAACTCTAATAACTGTATCGTGCTATTCGTTATTTAAAACGAAAAATTGTGTACTTACCAGTATAAGGTGACGAAAATAAGAAATAAATAGTTTGAAAAACCGGGACAAATCGACGTCCCGAAAAAGTCTGTCGGGACAACGGAATTAAAGCCGTGACAAATAACAGTGTGTGTGAAAAATTTGACAATTTAGTTAAAATGGATATAAAATATTTAATACATCTAATATATAAAATTCTTGTGTCACAGTTTTAAATGGATATAAAATATTTAATACATCTAATATATAAAATTCTTGTGTCACAGTTTTCCTTACCATACTCCTCCGAAACGGCTCGACCGATTTTGATGAAATTATATATATATATATATATATATATATATATATATATATATATATATATATATATATATATATATATATATATATATATTCAGTAGGTCTGAGAATAGGTTGTTATCTATTTTTTGATACCCCTAAGTGATAAGGGTGGTCCACCCCAAATTTTATTTTTATATTTTTTAGACAAAATTTTTTTTTATTTTTTTATGATGTGGCATAAAAAAATACATACAACCCTAAATTTTCATCCTTCTACTATCAACCCCTATTTTCGTATAGCGAGCGGAGAGAAGCATTACATAGAATTAACCTTTTATAGAATAGTGAACTGTTTAGCGAGCGAAGCGAAGCACTTTATTCTTAATGATTTAAAATTGACTAAACTATTTTCAGCTTTATTAGTAAATCGTATGGCGAGCGGAGCGAAGCATTGCATGGAATTAACCTTTTATAGAATTTTGAATTGTTTAGCGAGGGAATCGAAGCACTTTATTCTTAATGATTTAAAATTGGCTAAACTATTTTCAGCTTTATTAGTAAATCGTATGGCGAGCAGAGCGAAGCATTACATGGAATTAACTTTTTATAGAATTTTGAACTGTTTAGCGAGCGAAGCGAAGCACTTTATTCTCGCGCCTATTCTCAATCACATACGATTTAAAATTGGCTAAATTATTTTCAGCTTTATTAGTAAATATTGATTTCATGGTATCAAAATCATAAGACAAAATTAATTCAATCAATTATAACTACTGAGTCACAGCAACGCGTGGCCGGGTCAGCTAGTGTGCTTATAAAAATGCAAATATAACTATAAATAAATGTTTTCTTTTTTCCATTTTTATTTTTATTGTTATTACTTATTTGGCTTTTTTAATAATTTCTTATTATATAACTTCTCTTAAAATTTTTTTAATTTTTTTGATTTTACATTTTAAATACGTTTGACTTTTTTAATTGTTTTAAATTAAAGTAATTATTTTATAAAAAATTTTTTCGATTGACAAATTTCCATGTGAAATGCAAAAAAACTAGTTAAATTGTTCTAATGGATTGTTGGTATGGTTGGTTGTTATCCAAGAATGACAATCTGAAATTTAGATAATTTCTGCCACTGAAGATGATATTAAACATATCGAAAATATTTTGGCAATTTTAATAAAGAAAAGCTATGAAATAGAAGATATTGGTTTCATTACGTCCATCCTTCTATAAAGCTAGTCCACGCAATTTGGGAGAAGGTTGAAAAAATTCTTCATTAAATTTATAAATTTATGATTTCGTATTCCAGGGACCTTAAAACCTATTTCTGTAATGGTCCCGGGCCTAGGTCGCGTCATGACACCTGCCGTAATACCGTATTTACATATTGATTACTGAATGGAACCACATTTCATTTTTCGAAGGTAAATTCTAAAAAGTTAACAATGACATTGTTTGATAGATTAAAGTCTCCCCTTTTCAAAAAACTGCATTTAAGAATTTTTAGTCAAAAACCTAACTTTTACAGTCAAAACCTAAGACTGACGCTGTAGTCAATAATAAAAGCACCAGTATGGTGTAGAAAAACATTTGAATAACAAGAGGTCAAGAGATGTTAGATTTAATGCTAGAACGTAAGGGAAAACCCGGTACATTTACCATACAGCTGTCGGAAAGTCAGCTCACCAGCGAAAGTTAATCGTGGCCAATATACAAAAAAGAAGTTGGCTTCTGAAGTCACTGTTCAGAAAACGGTTCCAATTTCGCAACGGAAAACTTTTTCGCAAGTTCATGGATTTGCTGCAGCTTTCTTCGTATGTGAAACAAACAATTTCGCCTCTTTCAGAAGAATATAATATTCTTTTAAACAGAATGCAATGTAGTTGCTTAAATGTCAAAATAGTTAGAATATTTTAATCATAAATATTGCCAAAAAATTCACCATTAACTTAAATTGAAATCTTTCGCATTATCCTGTAAAATATAGGATAACCGGAATTAATACATACGCCTAACGAATTTATTGCCAGAGGCTAGAAATTTATATATAGATAAGCGACATAATATACGCAAAGCTTCAGTTTTTCCAACAATTTTCAGCAATCCAAACGTACAATAAATACTTTATAACGCTTAATACACCCGAGATTTCGGTCAACAAAATATTTTGTATCCGCATTTAAATGTAGGTATGATGTTTTTTTTTTTTTTTAAAAAAAAAAAAAAAAACATCATTTATCTAGCTCAGTTTATTTTGCTCTTTACGACATGACTCTCATGTATCGATAGATATCGATTCACATGTAGGTATATAGTAAATATTCCGTTTGTATAGTGAAGCACATTCGTAAATGTTTGTTCATTCGTTAATGTTCGATTTCCGTTCACGATCAAATTACATTCAAAACAAAACAAAATATAAAAATCAAATAATTTTTTTCGCTGGTCGTTGCGTTTCGTTGTTTTGTTACCATTTTTTTTTTTTTTTTTTGTCAACAACATCATTTTTCAAATCAATTCTCATTTGGGTTGTTCAGATATGAAGTACTCATTTATGAATTGAAGCAAAATGAATGTTATTAATGAAAGTGGGGATAATTTTTTAGTCACTATGAATGTGATGTTTGGGTTTCCGAAAGATTTCCTCAATGAAAAAATCGAACAAGATTATTGATTAATAAATTCTGAAAACTGTAAAAGTATCAGACTGGGTATACACGACCGATGTAAGAATTTTTATAGCGATCTCGTCACCGATTCGAAGTAACATAAATATATTCTATAGCCTCGGTAGAGAGTAGAGTCTCGATAAAGCATGGTCGTGCAAAGTCAATAGATAACAAAAAAGTACTTCCTTTCCTTATATTATCCATTTTGAAAATATTGTTATTTTCGATATCATAATAATTTGTGATAACGACAAATATATTTTGATAGTCTCCATATATTCGGAATACCTATAACTTGTTTCGCTCAAAAATCCCGTTATTTTTTGCTATGACGCATCGCTTACGAGATATTTACGATTAAAAAATTACGATAACGAAAATTATCATTAAAAAAAAAAAAAAAAAACAATAAAAACCTTAGTTACGACAGTCCAACATCAGAAACACTTATTGTGACATTGTTACTCACCATCAGTGTGTCAATAGTAAAAATGAATGTATGAAAACTATCGTACCTATGTAACTTAAGGGGGTGGCTCACCCCCTCTCCAATGTTGCTCAGACTGAATTTAAAATTTGAGAATTTCATTCCTACATTATTCTAATTAATTGTCGTAAACTATTTTCCATCAAGAAATTCTGGAATTACTCAAACAGTACGATCATGTCAAAAGAATTACCTGCTAGTTAACAACTTTTAGACTTAATATTAGGAAATTGAGTAAAAACAGGTCAACTACATTTTTTATGTAAATTTGAAAGTTGTAAACAAAATTTTAATATATATTATTTTTTACCACTTTTTCCCAAAATTAACCCCGAGATTTTAACTCCCAACCACCCCTGTTGATGTAATTTGAAGAAAATGCATGTCTATAGATAGCTCTTTAAAAAAAGCAATATCGCTTATTTTGAACCATTGCTCTATCTCTTACCGTTTTCGAAATAATTAAAACATTGTATTTTACCCCAACTTTTGAAGGGCAATTTCACTTCTTAAAAGCGTTTTTTAGCAGCAACTAATATTTTTAATGTTATTAGGTAGTCAGTCTTTACTAACTGTCTCTACAAATTTTCGACCTCTTTCCCTTTTTTTGTCAGTTTATACAATAAGTCATAAATATCGAACGCCAATTTCCATTGTGTATATTCTCCCCTCGAGTGAAATATTTGCGATGGTGTGAAAGAAAATTCGAAAGAAAACCTTCAATGTTGCACAATTAATTTTCGTCCGATACCGCATTCCTTATCTTCTTTTCGTTTTCTACAAAATTTATTACAATTATTCAATACTATTTATTGCTAGTGCAACACTAATTGAAATTGCGAAAAAAAGATATCACGACAGAGCGGGGGAAGAAGTGAGCAGCGGATCGAGGACATTAAATTGTATAATTTGAAAATAAATCAGTAACAAAAAACAAATAACCAGAGCACCAAAAAGAAACAGAAAAATGTAGACTTGTATATTTTCAATAATAAATCTTATTCAACTCTATGTAAGTTCGACTTTAACTACCTACGCCCGATTACTAATCTCAGTGGTAAGCGGTCCAGAAACGTTTGTGTATTTTGTTGTTATTTTCGGTAATGATTTTTCGGGCCTGATAAGCTCGATATATACACACGCACCAAACTATTGCCTCGGAAAAGAAATGCTTTCTTCCGTTTCGTATACGTTGAAGTTAAAAAGGAATAATATAATCATTCAAGCGTGATTTTCATTCTATTAAAAAAGCATTCACTTACTTTCTCTACATCTATCTATCTTCTGCTTATGCTATTTATTATATCCAGTTTCACAAAAATACGCACACAGCCACCGCCTTGTCTCACTCCGCGACAAACTTAAAGTTAAACGTCCATTATTATTTTTCTTGAGAAACAGTGGCGATATTATGTGACAAAAAGAAACTTTTGAGTTAGTGTTACGCTTAGACGAGATAGATGCCGGCTAAAATATTGAAGTGTGTATATTAAATAGTTCAAAAGCGTCGAACAGAAAGTCATGATATTACACTCTCAAAACTATTTCTTTGTTCAATGATTGAAAATTTCTTTGATTTTTTTCTCTGAAACAAAGAAATATTTCATTGAATAAATACAAATTTTTTAATTCAAAGAAATATTTTCTACAATTTCTCCGAGTAGTATTGTATTTCCGTAAAAAAATATTTTTGTGAACAAAAAAATTGTTTTGAGAGTGTAATTTAGGTGTAACAGCGTGGACTAACCTATCAATAAACAGTGGAATTATAATATGCAAAAATATTGAAAATTACTATAATTAGAGTATACTTTCTAGATTTGTCCCGGTGTTCCGAAATTTTTTTAGGGCGATTATTTGTCCCGACTTCGATAAGGTTTGATAAAAGATTCAATTCAAAATTCTATACGAAGATTTTTTAAGAAAAAGGAACTCTTGTGGTCTGCATTCCAATTTGGCTTTAACAAATTCAATATTTATACGCATACATATACTTCGTATACGCATACGTTCATACATATATATGATTTTACAGTAAAATATGCACCACTTTTACCAGAATACGCATGAACTTTCTCAAAATTTGTAGAAATAAATGCGAAAATAAAATCTTTTTAAGGGTACAAGGTATAGTAAAAACAAAACGTTATACAGTGTTATATTAAATATTTTCGATCAAATTGAAGTCTTGGATAAGTTTTTGCATCAGATAGCATCAGCCATGTTTTTGACATATAGATAAACTTTTTACAGCTATAAGCAATATTACCTACAAAACTACTTTACCATAAACGAAATTAGAGAAAACTGGTTGTAATTTTGTACATATGCCCAATTTCATTTAAATATAGATTCAAAATTGATCCGTTACCAAAGTATAGATTGTACATCATACAAAAACGCAAAAATAAATAAAGCAATTTTTCTTTTAATTGATTGGTTGAATGAAGTCTTATTTAAGGTAAGAGTAGCGCTTAGAATACCGATGTCTTTTTATAATACCGGTATTTATTCGGTATTAAAATTTAAAATACCGGAATTCCGGTATTTCGGTATTGAATGAAAATGGTATAGAAAAAAAAAAAAAAAGACATTAAAAAACACTTTTCATGAAAATCGTTTTGCTATAAGTAGGTAATATGTTTTATTAAAAACGATTGATAACAGTAATAATAACAAACTTCATCATCTTTGGATTTAAAAATCTAATTAAAACTAAATACAATATATAATATAGCGAAACAAAGTAAACGGAATAACAACAAAAAATAATAAAATATAAATTTTCTTCGATTCTACAGCACATTTAATTTAAAGAAATATACACACGAACTTCAAGGGCGGAAAAACACAAACAGCTTAAATCTAAAATAATTTTAAAAAATACATGGACATGCATTAGTTTCCCCCTAATACTTACAGAGAGCAATAAAGAAATCTTTTCAAGGAATTTTTTAAATACCATTTAACCATTTAAAATACCATCCGTGATGTTAATTATTCTGAAGCATTATCCATAATATCCATAAATGCTGTTTTTGTACATTATTTTCATTGGAATTTATTAAAACATTATATACTGATTTTTGTCCTTTCTATGCAATTAGATGGTTATTAGTCGGACTCAAAAAGATACTGATCAATCATAAATCAATCAGACGCTCTGTATCTTTCAAAATTTTTATAAATTTCTCTTTCATAAAATATTCTTCAATTTCTTTAAGCCAGTTTTTGATATTTTACGCTACCGAAGCCCTTTATTTTCTTAAATTTTGAGATAATCGCTTAGATAATTCCGGATGTCTATTTCAAAAAGACAAGAACCATTTTCATCCAGGTCGATCATGAGTAAATGGATTTTCTCAAGTTTTGGATTAGTAGTTGGCTACTGTCTAGCAGTTAAGGATCACAGTTTCATTCAAATGTATCATCCACTTTACTATGTTCTCATCTTCTTTGTTGGTTAAAATAATTGTTGAGACACTTTTTGCATAATATGGGCTACTTTACTTTTAATTTATCTGACAGTGTGTTCTGACAATTATCTGTGATATACGAAATTGTTTGACTACGATAGAAATCGGCATTTTTTGTAATGAGTAACATATCGAAAGCATTTATTTAATTTTCATTACTGTATTTTATATTGAAATTTACCTACAAAAATTTAAAAAAAGTTCTTTTTTTTTAAAATTTATAAAACAAACAGTTCAAAATGTTTTAAACAAGTGTTTCTATGTTTAAAATCGTGTTTTAGCGAATTTTCAGAATGAAAATTCAGCTATTACAGCAGCTCTTATGGTAAGACCTAAGCCCGGGACTATGGCAGAAATTTGTTTTGGAGCCTCTAGAACTCGAAAATCTACTTCACTAAAATTTATATATATATAGATATATATATATATATGTATTTATGTGTGTACGCGATAGCTGTCGAACGAAGCATTTAATTGTTACGAAATTTGGTAAAATCGTTAATTGTTCAAAACGCTTGGATAAGTTCGTTAGCCAGACACATCCGATGCCACACACCGGATATTTTGGGCTTTAAAGTCTTTCTTTTGTGTTTTTGATCAGAATTTAAAACTTTTTCAAAAATTTTATTACATTATCAAAAATATCGTAAGAAGTTATATCAGAGAGCTTTTTATACTTTTCTTCTATATAACGTCGTTCTTAAGAAAAATCAAAAATAATCCCGTTTTAAAAGTCTCTTTTTATTTGTTATTTCACTCTACCTCGTTTGATTTTTCTATTTAATATATATTGTGTTTATAAATGTGTCTAAAGGTGTTTCGTCACTAGTTATTTCTATTACCTAAATATATGTCAGATTTCTTTAATTAAATATTATGAATAATGTCTTAATAAATTTATAAAGTTATATTATAAATGTTAATCAATTAAACTGTACTATTTATTTGATTAAATAAACTTTTGACATATTTTTTTTTGTGGTGTTGAATGGCCCTTAGCTATTTGTAAACGAAGTACAAATTTTGATAATGTTAGTTTTTTGTTTTGTTTTTTTATAACAATCTGTCAAATGGAATCATTTTTAAATATATGCATATAATATGCATGCATGTATATAACCTAATTATAAATATTTTTGTTTTAACACATTATATTTATTATTTTGAAAATTTTCTTATTTAATTTTAAATAAGATGAACTAAATTAGAAAAAACTGATTGATGGTAAGGAAATTTTATAAAAAAAAGTATATATTTGACAAGATTTTGATGACATATAATTGGTATACTTTGGAATTAAAAACAAAGTGAATGGGTACAATATAGTGTTTTTAACAGAAAATAAAGTTTTTGGAGCAACTAAACAGTGCCGGAACAACTAAATTAGCCATGTAGCAGGAGCCAGCAGTTACGAGCCTCGCGCTTGTGTCCAAAAAAACAATACAAATTCATACATGAGTGATTTAACAAAAAAAAAAAAAAAAATAGAAAAGAAAACGAGTTTTGGCTCAACTTACATTTGAATGCTAAATCAAATCTACATAAGTGACATTTTTGACAGAATTGACTTTTTGCTAAAATAGTAAAGTATGAAAATATATGCAAACGGATTGTTTGGTGTAAAAAGCTGCACAAAAAAAGGACTTGTAAAAACACCAATAAAATTATGTATCATTTAATTAAAAATAAATTTTAATCTTTCTTAAAATATTTTACATTGTTACACATATAATTTAATTTCCATTAATAATTATTGTTAATGAATTTTAACCTCTTTACACACGACAGTTAGCTATTCAAACATTTTTACATTTGTGATTAAGTGTTAATTCGTTGTTGAAAACATTCATCACAAAAGATTGGAAATTTCTTCTTTTGTCAAGTAGATTGTTTGTCTACAATTTAATTGAAATACTCATAAAACAATCTAAAAAATAAAAAAATACATTAATTAATTATTAAATTTTTTGAAATATTTAACATTTTACCTGAATGGGGTTATAAGTTCCAAAATATGTTACAACCTTTCAAAATGTTGAACAATAATCCTATTTCAAATTTTAAATTTGTAATTCAATATCGACTAGATAAAATGTTTACAAATGAAAATGATTTCTACACACTAACTAAAAAAGTAATAGCCCATTTTCTGAACTAAGGAATAGACATTAAAGTGTCCATTAGAGATTAAATATTAATTGTGTAGACAACCCAACAGAGGGCAACAAGTTACAAACAACAAAGCAAATTCCTCAAAGCGGCAAATTTAAATAATAAATCAATAATTATAATGTTTTGTTTAGTCTATTTAAGAAAATAATTAGTCAGTTAAATAAGTGTTAATTTATAATTTATTGAAGTAATAATTTTGATTACTAAAATCTAAATCCTTTTAACAATGATTTATTATTAAATAATCAATATATAGATATATAATACAATTAGAAATAATGTTATAAAATTTTGTGAAAAGCACACAGCCAAGGTTACTTAACGGATTTCGACTAGTGAAGTGTCTATGAATAGAGCATCATATCAGGGGTGGCACAAGAGAGCCTGAATTTTCAAATTTGGTTTTATTATTAGTTGTTATCGTTAGTTACGGAGCCACAAATTTTAATTTTTTTCCAAAGCAATTACACGTAAAGTAAAATAAATTGGTTATTCATTTCTCTTATAGAAATGGATAAACGGATCTCAGGTAACAGTACTATTATTATTTAAATTAAAATAAGATGATTTTGTTAGTATAAGTGAGGGCAAAATTATCACCCAGGACCTTGGGACCCCAAAAAAACTTCTTCATACTAAACAGCTGGGCGGATCTCAAGAAGATGTTGCGAAAATTAGATATGCTACTGAAATATGAATATTACTTGCTTTTATAGTATTAATTATTTAAGTAACTGTTTTTGTACAGAATTTCAGAATAGCGAATTAAAAAGTGAAGTAAGGTTAAGATTGTTCTATAGAACCTTCTAATAGGGATCACATTAAATAGCTGAATGGTGCGGACAATTAAATCGATCTCCAAGTTACCCTTCAAACACTATTGGAATTTCAGAAAAAGATGAAAGTAGCATTAAAATTGTTATTCTCCAAGAAGGGTCTAAAACTGAAGAATATCTAAAACTATTATTACGGATATCAGAGCAAAGGTCTCAAACTAAAGGTACAAAATACAAAAATGTATTCCATTGCACGAAATTATATAAATCAAAATTAAAACAAAAATAAAACAAAACAGACACCTGAGTGAAGCCGCAGGACGGAAAGCAGAAAAAAATTATAAATTTTTCTATTACTTAAGTAAAAATTCATTTAACTATAAAAATTATTATTTTAAGCGACTTTCCATTTTGGAACTTAATTTATGACGGATAATGTCATGGAAAGATCCGAGTTCGGGACTATACGGCCGAAATTTGTTTAAAAACATATATATATATATATATATATATATATATATATATATATATGTATATACAGGGTGTAAAACAATTAACTCTCGTCCTTTTTTGTGGAGGGCGACACCTAGCAAACTGTAGACACTAAAACCGCAGGAATTTTTTCGAAATTAACAGTCGCGTCACCCCTCAAACGGATAAGAGTCAGTTCCTTTACATCCTGCATATAATATATGCACACATACATATATATATATATATATATATATATATATATATATATATATATATATATATATATATATATATATATATATATATATATATATATAAACATATATATATACATATGTAGGTGTGTATATATATTATATACAGGTGTAAAGGAAATAATTCTTATTTCCTATATAGAGGGGTGACGCGACTGTTAATTCCGAAAAAATTCCTGCGGTTTTAGTGTCTACAGGGTGCCAAGAGTAACCCACAAAAGGACGAGAGTTATTTGTTTATATATATATATATATATATATATATATATATATATATATATATATATATATATATATATTTGTGTGTGTGTCTGCGCGATAACTCTCGAATGAAGCATTCAATCTTTACGAAATTTTGTTAGAAGCTCAAAAGTCTCAAAAGCTGGGACGAGTTCGTTAGCTGATATGTCCGATTTTTAGAAGCCATTTTTCACCATTTTTAGTGATTTTTTGGTTAAACTTATTTAAATGCATATGTGCTATACTATATGTGATCCGCCAGGGTCCTGGGGACTCAAAAGTAAAAAATTAACTACTCAACCGATTTCGAAAATCTTATCACTGTTATGGAGTTAAACTATTTTAGATGGATACAAGTTGTTATATGAGATCCGTCAGTGTCCTATCTTTGAAAATTCGCTATGTTATGCAGGTGCTGCGACAGAGGTATTTATTAGTTTAATTTAAACATACGTTTTAAACATTTTAAACTTGTTTTAAGCAGGTTTAATTCCATTAATTGAATTATATGGAAAAAAACTTTTTCTCTCGAAATGCCTGATTTTTTGCAGTCAGACACCGGCATAAAATAATTACATAATTATGTACTATTAATTTATCATAGGTGGCATTAGATGGAAAAATTTGAATATTTTGTTTGTTGTAAAATCAATAAAATCGTTTGTTGTTTATGCGTATTGAATACTGTGTACAAAAAAGACGTTGCTGAGAAATTTTATAAAATTTTATCAGTGTTGCCAGATTGGGGGTTTTCTCTCCAAAATTGGAGAATTTTTAAATCGCTGGAGGGAATTTTGGGGGGATAATTTCTTTGGAGGGATGTTTGGAAATCTTCAAACTAGGGGGAATTTTGAGGTTTTTCTTAATTAAATTTAAAAAATATGTTTGCCATTCTGCTTAAAAATATTTAAATTCAAAAACCAGTTTCAAATCAACTACTAAAATTTAAATGTGTGGTACCGTAATTTAAGATAAAGTCAAAAGTCAACAATCAATTTTGCCTAATTTTATTGTTTAAAAAAATACAGTAAACAATTTCTTGAAAATAATGTTAGAATTTATTATATTTTGCTATAAATTATTTTATTTGAATTTTCTTTTTTTTTTTTGTTTTGCTATTTTTGGAGTGTACTATTTTTGAAGAGAGATATTTTTCAAAAAGTTGACCACTTTAAATATTGGTTATTTTTGGATAGCAGTCAATCTGGTAACTGATACATACTGAATTTGATACATACTAAAATAAAAGACTTCAAAATCTTACTGCTAGTTGAACTGGTAAATAAAATACGATAATTAAATACAAGTCAGTGCTTTAGAATGGTGGCTATCACTAAAGTCAAAAATCGACCTTAAAACATTTGATTTGGTACCAAAATTGCATTCAACTGGAGCGTTAGTAGAAAGAACTGCAATGCTAGTCGCTGTTTTTCAGGATTTAAATGTAAATACTTTACAAAAATTAGTATTTAACATAAATATATATATTTTTTATACGTGCAGACGTGCTCAGTATATAGATCAGTGACTTAGTGATAATCATAACCAACAATTTAAGGTATATACCTACTTAATATAAATAGAACTTCTACTTAAAACAAAACAAAAAAAATTAGTTTAACGTAATTAAAAATTTAATTTTGTTTTGTTAATTTATTATTGATGCATATTGGAATAGGACTGCCTAATTTTTAATTACTAAAGATATAATTAGGCTATTAGCGAATTTCCAGAATGGAATCCAATGAGCCACTGTTATGACGGGACTTGAGCCCGGGACTATAGCAGAAATTTGTTTTGAGGTCCCTAAAAACATTGGAAGTCCCAAAGAAAATTGCAAGTTCGTCAGCCAGACACGTCGGATGCCAGGAACATGGTTTTTGTTCTTGCAAAAAATTAGTTTTTTGTTAAAATTTCCACTTATTCAAAAATTTTTGCGAAATTTTTTTACACCATTTAAAAGAGAAGAAAAAATTACATAAACAAGGTCTTTAAACTATTTTTCTATGTCAACTAGTTTCCGAGAAAAACTATTTCTTATAAATGGAAATTCGCTATGTTATGCAGGATGCTGCGACAGGGGTAATTTTTTATTTCAAGACATTTTATTTACAACTTAACCGAAAGAATTTAATTAAAGATTGTTCAGAACATCTAGTTTAATATGTAATGTTTTTTATTTGTTTTAAGCATAGTTTAAAACATCGTTTAAAACACTAATTTCAAACATGTTTTATTTAGATTGTATTTTAAACAGTGTTTAAAACATGTGATTTAAAACACTTTGTTTTAAACATGCCAACCCTGGTCAGTAGCTTTATCGTTTTGTGGTAAATGTAATCCAGATTTTAAAATTTTAGTGTAAAGAACATAGGAGAATATGTATCCTTTTTTAAAATACAATTTGTTACCCTAATAACCGTCACTATGACGGTTACGGGAAAATGCCTGTATTTTATGTACCAGTAGCCCGGTCAAAAATAATACATTTCTGTTAGGTTTTCTGGTCTGAAAATTATTTTTTAACAAAATTTAATTCATAATAAAATTACAACAAAATTAAATTAGTGCATACCTTAGCTTAAATTTAAGAGTTTTAGTGAATATATGCAAATTTTACAAACACTAACTTTCAAATGAGTCGTTATTATATCTAATTCTAGCTGAATTCTATCAATAAATGGAATAGGTAATTGTTGGGCATACTTTCCAGAACGTGTAGCAGGAAACACAAAAAAATATATGCTTGCTTAATATCTTATTATATAGACACAGGGCGCCAATTTTTAAACTTGTCTCAAGGAGACAAGTTTTGACATTTTTAATGTAAATTTGAATCAAATTATCCTAAATTAAAAAGAAAAGTATAAAATAATATAATAGGAAACAGAAATATAGTAGAACTTTGATTGGCCATCACTCGATCATCCGTCAATTTTTGTTATTCGTCAACGTCTAATAAAAAAGAAATGCAGTTTCTGATATTATGTATAGAAACTTACAACTAACACTACTCAAGTGA
The DNA here is from genome assembly GCA_035578155.1 of Brachynemurus nebulosus. Lineage (NCBI taxonomy): Eukaryota > Metazoa > Arthropoda > Insecta > Neuroptera > Myrmeleontidae > Brachynemurus > Brachynemurus nebulosus. The sequence continues at coordinate 29,239,188 of JAPWDM010000001.1, read as the reverse complement.
CAATCGCCAGTCTTCTTGAAACTGTAGGTACTAGAGTGTATAATGGAGAAAAATAAGGGATCGATCGCCGTCCACTTTCACGGTGTGAAACCACCCTTAAATTTGGGGTAGAAGTCGTATTTATTAAGATATCTAGAAAACTATAAGAGATAGAGGAAAGTTTCAAATAAACGAAATGTTCCTCTTTAAAGGACCAAATCACCCGGGTCGGGTTTATAAGAAAAGCTGGATGGGTGAAAATGAGGATAAATTTTGCTGTACAGCCTGAGTGGTTCAACGTATCAAATTTTTACCACCATAAATGGAAAGAATATCAAAAATTAAGGGATACGTGTTTTTGCGTTTTTCCAAAATATGTTCGATATTAAAGACACATAAGGAAGAAAAAAATAGGATAGATTATGTTGCATTATTATTGATTGAAAATACCTTCTATATTTTTTTATTTTTATATTTATTTCATCATGAAAATGTAAATTTTTACCTTCATAATGATTCATGTATTTTTCAGTACTTACTTAATTGGTAATTTAGTCATGTGTATATTTGGTTGCTCCTATTTTATACTTTTTACATCTATTTGTTAATTTATTGTTCTGTGATATATAACAATCTAAAATATCTTTTTTTCATAATTACATTATAAATTTTTTTGAATTTCCTATTTAAGCGATTATTTGTTTACACATTTTGACGAGAATAAAAGAATAAATAACACTTTTACCCCCAATCTAGCAAACACTATAAATACACATTTTGATCCCAAAGCTAGTAAAAAGAATCATTTTATTAGGAAATTGCTATTATCCGTCTAATTCTATTAACCGTAATAATTCCTATCCCAACGGTGACGGTTAATTGAAGTTCTACTGTAATTTTAAATAGTAAGTGGTTTCCGAATATATATTATGAACTCGGAACACAAAAACGAAAAATGTAGGTAAACTACAAATATCATAAGGAAGAATACTACTTTGCAACTAAAAAGAAGTGTTTACTGCCTTGGAGTTCCTTTAGCTCATTAAAACAGTGTATCCAAAATCAGTTGACCTATTCGACATTCCTCCCTATTATTCTGTCAAAATTTCTGGAAGAAAGAATTATAATTATATTAGTTTTGTAAATAAATACGTTTCCCTCTCATTCCTGTGATTCAAGAAAATAAATAATTAAATTGGCTTTATTTACACTACGCCACTGGCGACGATCTGATTTTTTTCTCTAGTAATTCAATCACAACATAACTCTCACATTTTAATTTCTTGGGTATACAGCACCCAGTAGCATCAAGAACAAAGATATAAACATATACCAACACATGCGTGAAAAAGTGCGAAAGTATAAGAAAAATAAAAGTGGAACAACTGATAGATAAGATTAGGAGTGAAGAGGAGCTGTCTGTACTGCTTGCTGGTATCAAGCAAGCAATTTTTAATCCGTATAATTTATTTGCACACTGGAATTGGATAATTGGATTTTTTTCCGTAAGAAGTTTAATTGTCACTATGGCACGTACAAATAGATTATTTTTTCACCGAAATACAAAGCGTAGAGACATTTATTTACAAACAGCGTATATTAAAATTATTCCTAGCGACAAATACAGTGCGGAATCTTCTTGAAAACTTACTCTCTCTTTGCTTTTGACAACACTTTTTCCCATCATGAAGAAGTGCTGGGTGCCTTTACAGCGAATGTAGCTACATATTTCATTGGAAAATATTTATTTTATTCTGAAGTAATCATAATAATGTTTTGAAATTACCATGATAATTATGAAAATATTTTTTAACATTACCTACACCACATTTTCTAAAAAAACATATAAGTACATAATATATTCAACACTGGTACGTCGAATTGAGCCTTTACTAATCGCCTTTGCGTTCCTATTTACCTCAATGGCATCCCCATCCACCCTTGCTGTCATCTCTTTTCACCCCTGAATTGTACCTATTCACCTCAATTTTACGTAGATTCATAAATATACAATATCCTAATTTCCTATTTCATAACTACCGTGCCCGCTGTTGCCGGCAAATGACGTGGACACGGCTACTCCTACCAAACGATTACGATATATACAACAAAACACATCATTCGTATCTATACAAACATGTGAATGTGTTTGTGCAATATGATGATGTATGACTGGGCACCTTTCATATACATATATAGTATATACTGTCATGCCCGACCTACGTGACTAACAACCAACAATTAAAAATTGATTTAAGTATTTATTTTAATAAACTTATTCTCTTATTTTGAGAATTTTTTTGTTCAATATAATTTTTACACTTAAATACGACACACTTAATATTTTTTCTGTTTAAATTTTACGAGTTGACAAAAAAAAACAAACATTGACTCTAAGAACGATGTGAACGATGTGATGAACAGTAACAGACTCAATTAGACCAACAGATTTCTATATGTAGGTACACTTAACCTGTCTAATCTGTGCGTAGAATATTAACTGAGATAAATATATCGAATATTGGTGAAAACTTGGCACAACTTTACGTATTTTTAGTAAATAAAGGAGCTTCACTATATCAGCTTTACAATCCTTCTGAACGTAAACACAATATTTAACTAAATTTCGAAAGAACTTAA